>JAQPPZ010001340.1:6000000-6647500 GCA_028583015.1 Wollemia nobilis
GGTGCAGATGTAATGGACCCAATGTGGATGGGACCTAAAAAGGACTAAGGATTTTTTAAATAACTTATGGGTCATCATATATTGTGGGAAGTACTCATATGGCTACCTTATATTGGTGGGAATTATGAGAGGGATCTTATAGCTTATCAAAAATAGTTCTAACCTTGTAACTATCCTATGCCTCAATAGTATATATTTTATCTCTCACCTTGTCTCTAGTAGGACATGATGAGTCATAATGGGTCCAAGGCATCTTTCTAATATTATTATAATGTGACCACTATTTGGCCCATGAGTGAAAAATACCTATTAATAGAGGGCATTTGATGAAGAGGGGGCAATATAGGAAATCTGGAAAACCCTAGGGAGTATGATCTCCACTTTGGTGGATCATAAACTAGAAGGTTTTAAGGATTTCCTAGTTGGAAAAGGAGACAATTTGGAAGTTTTAAAGAAACCAAGGGGTTAAGGAGATCAACTTCGTAGGAGTCCAGGTTAATGGATTCTTATAAAATATGCTTCATTCTTGTTTACTTAAGTACTCCCTTTGTAATTTCTTTTAAGCTTGTAGAATCTCTATCAAGATTGCATCCTACTTGAAAGTCTTCTTTTATGACTCCTCTCTTATTGGAAATTATATATAGAAATGAAATAATCTCTTGTTATATAGCAACGACCTTTTATTGATAAAATAGTAGAACTTAGAATTTCATATAGCATTAAAATAATTGAATCTAACCCTCTAAGGGTGATTGTTTTAAAAAGGGTCTAGAAGACTATAGTTAGCAAGAACTAGGTTAAAACCAACTCAACTGGATTAAACATGATCTATGAAACCATTGAAGACTAAGCACTATCCAAGACACAACCAGAGTCTTCTATTGATCGAAGACGACCACTATTAGGTGACTAGTAGGTCTATTGGTGATCATCGATCGGTAACTACTATACAATGTAACCTATACTCTACTAACACATATGGTACAGTCCATGTGGGATTACATATGAGTTTCTTCTCCTTAACCAAGGACTCTCGCAGTGTCTGCAATGACTATGAAATGTGAAAATAGTGATAATATTATGTCAAACCAGTTAGACCTATATCAAGGATAATTATACCTTGAATAGGACCCTTTCTACTTGATTTGATCCTCAGGAATACCCAAATAGTATATCTTGTTATCAATACAGTAGTCAGGGAAAGCCAAAGAGGGTTTGTTGTATCAAATGTACCCCAAATCACTTAATATAAACTATGGAAGATTAGATAGATTATAGAGCCATTAGGGAATAGACTCCCTGGATGGTGTCATCATAGTCAATTCACAATAAATTGTTGCACTCTATCATAAGAAGTCATTGATGCTTGGATACTCCCATTGCACCTGCGCATAGTTCCACTATGGTTAATGATACCGAACCCCCATGGGACAATCATCGAAGATCGATTCACCTCTATAGCTTGATCTCTTCATTGGTATTAATACATATAAAATTTGTCCAAACCCTGCCTACAAGGTATTGAACACTAGAATAATCGAAGTTTAACTTCCTGGACCTAACATTGACTCTAATGAAGTTGGAATGAAACTATCCTATGTTGGCATCAGGCCTTGCCACTGT
This sequence comes from Wollemia nobilis, assembly GCA_028583015.1. Taxonomy (NCBI): domain Eukaryota; kingdom Viridiplantae; phylum Streptophyta; class Pinopsida; order Araucariales; family Araucariaceae; genus Wollemia; species Wollemia nobilis. Next base: position 6,001,624 of record JAQPPZ010001340.1, read on the forward strand.
GTAGACAATTGCATACATATATAACACTACGAGAAATGTAGATGAAACCACACTATCCTTATCTTGTGTAAAGGGTTTTGGAGCATGAATCATGGTAAGACGTGTAATATATGAACCACATGATGTTGATATAGCCAAAAATTTGCTAAAACCTTGCACAAGGATCTATACACAATCAAAGCTAAACAGTGCCTTTTGGTCAATCATTTTAGGGGTAAATGCTCCATACAAACATGGGAAAAGATCTCTTTCAAATTGGAATTACCTGTATCCAAGTTAATCGAAATTGATTTTCTGATTTGCGTAAATGGTCGTTATCAAAAAATGGAAGGATGGCATTATATGCTTACTTATCCAATCCAAAAGCCCTAATTCCTATTCGATCGAGGCATGCGTTAGAAGGGATGTGAAAAACCCCATATTAGGTCCCTCATACGTACCTTATCCATGATACACAATGGAAAATCAAAGTAACCAATGAAGAAAAATAATCACCCTTAGGTCTTGATCGAGCATCGGTGGATTGTGATACGACCGATCAGAGGTGACATATTAGACATGATAGATAGTTGGTGCCAGTTGGAGGTGCTTGACTAATTAGGGTAGTTTCATTTAAATGTTGTAAGATTATATAAATACATCGGAGTAAAAGGGTGAAAAAAATTAATATATTTGATTTTTATAGAGATAAGTATAATTTATCGATGTACAACTATGAATTACCTTTTTAAAAAAAGAAATTTAGGGGTAATATAGTACTATTACATACAGAGACTATAAATGCCATTTTAAAAAATGAAATTATTTTTTTGGTAAATAAAAGTCTTCATTAATTATCGGGTTTTGTAGGTTAACCCAAAACCTATTACAATATCCAGCCTTCTACTGAGATTGTAGATCCTAGTCATCCTTGAAACTTTCTTACCAAAACTTGTGTTGAATCCCCTACAACACCTTACTAACAAGGCACACCATACCTAAACATAACTGTAAACATTACTTACATTGACAGGAAATTGAAGTTTGGAACTTTGCACTTGTGAAACCTATTGCTTGCCCATTTCCTATTCTCTATCAAAATCCTCCAAGGCTTACACCCTGTTACCTTCATTTCCAATTTGGTATGATTTAGAGGGAAACCCCATAGTTATTACCATCTCCATAGGGAAAGAACACCCATTCATATTTCTCCTTAACAGGTAGGTTTCTTTTCATGACTAATAATGTTTTCCACTTCACGTGACACACCTTATGTCCATGTCACCAAACTATCAACATCAACACCTATGTTGGCTAATTTGTCAACTGACCTATTGGCCTCACGGTACATGTGACGAGCCCTCATGTTCTGTTTTGCCGCAAAAAGGATCCTCAATTCATGGATGACTCCCTCGATTCTCCATGGAGGTTTTTTGCCATTGGTTAATAGGTTGATAATGTTCATCGAATCACCTTCAATCATTAAGTTACCTTGAGTTGCTTGGGCTACTTGCAACCCTCTCCAAAGGGCTCTAGCTTCTGCTTCGTTATTAGTTCTGATTCCCAATGGTTCAGCGAAAGCCTTGACCAAATTTCCTTGATGATCCCTGATTATTCCTCCAGCTCCAGCTCTTCTCGGGTTCTCCTTGGATGCACCATAAAAATTTAGTTTAAACCAACCTTGGGGGGGTGGCTCCCAAGAAATCCCATTTCTAGGATTGGGCAAAGGAATGGAAGGTTTGTCCTCAATACCTAAGGCCCGAGCTAATTATTTTTCTTGGGGAGGAATTGAGTGGTTCTCATCCACTAAGGTGCTAAGGTTTTATTTCGCAAAGACAATAATCCTATTGAGGATGGTTTTTGGGTTGTGAATGGTATCCTTAAAGGCTTTATGGTTCCTTTCTAGCCAAATCTGCAAGATAAAATGATGCCAATAGATTTTCCATAGGTACTTAAGTTTTAGGCTAACAAAGGGTTGAGGCCATTGATGGAACACTTCAGATATAAGAGCGGGCTTAACCCACAAGATCCTAAAGGCTTGGAAAAGTTCATCCAGGATGGACTCCGTTATCGAAAACTCTAGAAACAAGTGTTGGGTTGTCTCCCATCCTACCCTGCACATGTAGCAACGGTTAGAAATAACCATACCTTTGGATAACATATTGTGCATAGTGAGGATTTTTCCTTGAATCACCAGCCATGAAAAAATGATATTTTAGGAATTAAGCCTTTGATCCAAACCAAACTTGGTTGAAATTGTTGACTTTCCACATTGAGAAGCAAATTATAAGCAGACTTAACTATGAAGTCACCACTTTTAGTCTCAGCCCAAACAATGTGATCTTCATCCTCTCTAGAGGGAATAATTTGCTGAGTTAAAATGTTATAAAGCTCTTTAGACTCCGCTTCAAAACCCTGTACTCTGATGTGTTTCCACCTGTTGATATTTATATCCTACAACATATAATTTGCAACCTTCTTTCCAATATGTTTCTCCATATGCTCTTGAATCCTAGCCAAACAAGGATTCTGGGATAACTCCTCAGCTCTCACCCATAGATCCTTTCAAAAGTCTATTGTTTGCCTATTTCCTATAATCCATCTAAGACCTTTCTTGACAAGATCCCTACTCATGAGGATTGCCTTCCAAAAAGCAGATCCCCTGCTTGCTAAGTTGTCATTAAGGAAGTTCACACCTTGGAGGTATTTCCTCCTCACTATGGTAGTCCATTCATTATCGACCTTAGTCAATAACCGCCACGCTTGTTTGGCTAACAAAGCTATATTGAGATGAGCAACTCTCCTCAATCCTAACCCCCCATAAGCTTTAGGTTCACAAACCTTATTCCAACCTACTAAATGGATCCTTTTCTTATCCTCAGTCCCTAACCAGAGAATTTTTTTTTGAAGCTTCTTAATTTTGTGATACACCTTGCTGGGAGCTCTGAACACTGATAGGAAGTAAACGAGTATACTTTAAAGTGAAGCCATAGTTAAAACTGCTTTGCTCGCTTGAGATAATGAGATGTCCTTTCCAACTTGCTAGCTTTTTTTGGATCCTCTCCAGAACTATGTTCCACATTGATCCTTTAGGTTTCCTCGTAAATAGGGGAAGACCTAAATAGGAGGTGGTAAGGGATGCAATATGACATTCCATGATCCTTGCTATGCTGTTTTGCCTAGGAATGGGGGTATTGATGAAATAAAGTTTGCTCTTATCAAAATTCACTTTCTATCCAGCAGCTTCTTCATACATTATGAGAATATTTTTAATCCTTCTTGACTCAACCATAGAAGCCAAAGTCGGTAGCAATGTATCATCAACAAATTGTTGATGTGTCACCGGGGTAGTTAGCGACGTGGCCTTGATACCTGAAATGAGTCCAACTACTGCTACTGCCTTAATGGTTCTTCCCAAGGCCTCAACTACGATGATGAACAACATAGGACTTATGGGATCTCCTTGTATTAGACCACATTTGCTTTGAAAAAAACCTGCAGTAGACCCATTAAATAAAATTGAAAAACAAGGCTTAGAAATACACTCTCTTATTAACTTGACCCATTTCATGTTGAAGCCAAATTTTAATAAAACTGCCTCTAGGAATTCCCAATTTATCCTATCATAAGCTTTGTTCATGTATAACTTTAAAGCCATGACTACTTTTTTGTTCTGAGTGGCTGTATGAAGAGCCTCATGAACAGTAATAACTCCATCTAAGATTGATATTCCTTGTACAAAACTTCCTTGAATTGGATCAATCATAACCGGTAGAACTTTCTTCAAACGGTTGGCTAAAACTTTGGACAAAATTTTATAGGATATATTACACAGGCTAACCGGCCTAAAGTCAGCCATAGTCTTGGGGTTGGGGCCTTTAGGGATCAAAGCAATGAAAGTTGAATTGAAACCTCTTGGAATATGATTTGAACTTTGGAACTCCTTGATTGCAGCAATAACTTCTGCTCCAACAATATCCCAACAAACTTGGAAAACCGTGATGAAAACCCATCCGGCCCAGGAGCTTTTTAGGATCCATGTTAAACAAAGCCTCCTTGATCTCTTCATCTAAAAAAGTTGTAACAGACTTGTTAATCATTTCATAAATGAGTTGTGGAATGAATTGAAGGAGAGAATCCTTTGCTTGGGCATTACAAGCCCATTATTCACCCAATAATGAACTAAAAAAATTAACAGCCTCGTCCCTGATCTCCTGAATGTTTTGAGTTGAGGATCCATCCACCTTAGTTAAATTTCTAGTATTATTATTGCTTCTATTGCTCAATGTGGTAACATGGAAAAACTTTGAATTAGAGTCCCCTTCCTTTAGCCATAATGCCCTTGATTTCTGCCTCCAATATATATCCTCACAAGCTAAAATATTATAAAACTCACAAAGGGTTTCTTTCTCTTTAGTCCTTGTTGCCTCATCATAGGTTCCATTTTGGATTTTGCTTTCTATTATTCTTAGTTTTTCCCCCACTGCTGTCTTATTCTCAAAAATATTTCCAAAGACTTCTTTATTCCATATTATAAGGTTGGTTTTCACCATCTTAAGTTTTTGAGATAGTTTGAAGGAAGCACTTCCCTGGATAGGCTGCTGCCACCATTCCTCTATTCATTTCTTGAAGTCCGGATGTTTAACCCACATTGACAAAAATATGAATGGCTTTTTAAAAGAGTTAGCCTAAAATGCCTCCCATAGAATAAGATTATGGTCTGAAGCGCATTTAGGAAGGGCTTGTAACGCTGAATCACCAAACATTGTTGTAGCTTCCTTGGATTAAAAAACCTGTCCAACCTTTCTTGAATCAGCTGTTTTCCTATCCTCTTGTTACTCCATGTAAATTTGGCTCCTTTTAATCTTACATTCATCAATTCGTTTGTGTTAATGAATTCATTGAAGTCCTCCATGCTTCTTGAGGGTAACCCAGATCCTCCCTTCTTATCATATGGGTAAAGGGGTATTGAAATTTCCTCCAATCACCCAAGGAATGTCTTTAAAATCTTGGCTCAAATGCCTCAAAAACTCCCACAGTTCAGATCGCCCTTGGACAGAGGTGGGGGCATAAACATTTGACATAATCCAATTCTTATTAGTATCAAAATCATGAAATAATATGCTTAAGACTTTCATTTTCCTGAATAATACTTCCTTCTATTTTAATAGGATCCCATAAGATCATGAGGCCCCCAGATGATCCTATCGCCTATTGAAAGGCCACTTCCCCTTGCTTCCAAATCCTTCTAGCTATAAGTGTTGATTATGCCGCATCTATTTTGGTTTCTTGAAGAAAAATGATAGTAGGATTCCAATCCTTCCTTATAGACTTCACCATCCTTTGTTTTGGTGGGTCATTTAGGCCTCTCACATTCCATGAGAGAACCTTCATTTAGCTCGTTTGATATTTTTTCCCCGCCCCCTTCCCTGAGCCAAAGGGGGTTTGTCAATTTTGCTATTATCCTGGCCAAGAATAGCTTGCTGTAACAATGTTTTTTGCTTTTTGTTTGTGATTTCTTCATTGATTCTCATTCTATAGTGCTCTGCTATAGATATTCTCCCTTTATTTCTTTCACTTCCATAATCTATCGGAGGCTTGGTGGTGCTTCTAGTCTGTTTTGGACTGAAATGAGGGGGCATATACTGTGATAGTCTAGGGCTTGAACCTTCTTCCTCATTTTGGGGGTTTTCAATTCCCTCTTCATCCTCAACCTTGTTTTGCTTCACCTCTCCTATCTGGTTCCTAAACAGGGGGCTTTCATTCAAGGAACCTTTTACCGTTGGGCTCATCTGATAAGGTATAATTTGCTCCACTACCGGATTAGGAGCTACATTCCTGCCTCTTGTTTCTATAACTTCGACTCTTGACTCTATTTTTTCCATGTTTAAACTAAAATGACCTGGCAATTTTTCTTCATTTTGAGCATAGCTTTTGGGGCTTTTTGTCATAACTATGGATGGTCCCGATTTGGATGGGGAGTCTAGGGTTTCAGGAAACTTGACACTGATGGTATCATCCTTACTATTTTATTTTTCAACTTCTAGATTTGCTAGGATATCAAACATGTTCAAGTTGGGATCTTTATTACATACCTTATGATTTTTGCCTCCCTCATTATGTTGCTTTCCTTTCTCCTAGATTTTTGCCAGTTCTGTGTTGGCTTGGTTAGCCTGATTATTCTTAACTTGTCTATATCATTCCAAGTTAATACGCAGTCCTTGAAACTTTAGTATCCCTCTCCCATTAGCTTTCCCCAGAAAACCTTCGCTCATGGCTTCCTTGTTTGCAGTTATTGTCAGACATTGGGCTTGAAGGTGGCCCTGGGTTTTGCACATGCTACAAAATGCTGGCTTGTTCTCATACTCCATAGGCTAAATTCTTAGAAACTCTCCATATGCTAGTTCCACCTGAGAAGGTAGATCAGAATCCAATTTTGCATTTACACAGATCTTGGCATGCGTCAGTCTAGTCCTTGCCCGGGTTGAATGGTCTATTACCACGAGCTCTCCTATCGTCTTTGCTATGCCACTAAGCTAGTACTCATTAACAAACTAGTTTGGGAGGTTTGGTAAGCAGACCCAAATGGGTGCTATATTAATGTTCTACTTCTCAGGGTTGAAATCCTCCCCCCACTTCCTCAGAAAGAGGCTACGCCTTCCTAGAAACTAGGGTCCTCCTATCAAGATGCTATTTGCATCATCTTTGTTATTGAGTCTTATCATCAAAAATGAAATTATGGTTCTTAAAGTGATAATAATTTTACTTAAATTAAGCAAAAGACCTTGGTTCTACAGTTACAAATCTAAACTTGTTATGGAAATTATACCAGATATAGAGGAAATTTGTGAAGAATCGTTGGTGGGTGCTTCATAAATTAAGGGTATGGGGCTTTAATTTATGAAGTAAATTTTGATTATCCATCAACTCGAAGGAATAAATTTGGAATTCATTCTTGAGGAAATTATGAGATTTCCTCCAAAGTTGAGAGCCATTATCATAAACTTATCCAAGATGTTGTAAACTCTAATAAGACTTAGATATAGGAATCAGGAGATTCCTTAATTACATATTAGGTTGTAAGGAATAGATGGATTCCTCCTTGGTATGGATAATACCTAAATATTATCATGATGTCTTAGAGAAAAGAATTAAATATATCCTTATTTACATCATGTATTCGATTAGGAACAGTACTGTTCCTTGACCTGTATAATTGAATAAAATATATCCGTAGTGGTCCTTATATATATTTGTAACATGTGACATCCTGAGTTTATGAATACGAGGAATACACATAATTTGGAGGCTAGGTTTTTCCCGTCAGGGTTTCCCAGGATAAATCTTTGTGTCATTCTATTGTGTGGTTGTTTTATTATATCTTGTGTGTGTTGCATTTATGTTCGAATGGAAATTCATATGTGATGTAATGTTATATCCATGCACTATAATTGAGGATAATGGTAGAATGTGTGCTAATTTTCAAAAGATTAATAATGTATGGATGTAGAAATGTATGCTTAATTTCTAATATGTAATGCAATTGTATCATTTAATTTTGGAATAAAATGGGTGATGATGAGGGATATAGTTAATATGAGTTGCTCAAATATTAATCTCTTATGATAGATGAATGCTTACTTAAATGTATTAAGGAATCAATGGGATGTAATTATGTCATGTTGTGGGATAATTAAATATGAAAATGCATTGAATACATTCAAGTTGATTACTCTATATAGTAGAAATTAGTTCTAGTTATGTATTGTTATGAATATCCTTGAATAGAATATTAAGCTTGCTTAAGTAGAGTTCTCATGGAATACTTCAAACCTAAGGATATGATGAAAATAATATTACCATAAAGGAGCCTCATGGATTAAATGAAACTCTCAAGATAGTAAAATGAACTTGATATACAAACCGAGACAAACCCTACACTCTACACTAAAGGATTAGGATTGCATGTGGAGGAAAACACCCATAAGGACAAGTAATTTCCATTTTTAATATGGGCAACAAGAGGGGTAACTAAACAAAGGGGGTACCAACATGCTTGAAGATGCTTTAAGATAGGTAACCATATTTAAGAGGGCATTACAAGGACTCTTATCACAATAGTGATATAGTGGTCTTAGAACTCCCTTCTAGATGGAATGGATCAGAGTACGAATAACCATAGGTGTGGTTGTTTTATCTATGATGGTTTAGCATTGGTGTGGTTATCTATATTCAAGGCATTCACCTGGTCTTAGTGGACCAAATGGTGATTTCTTCTTTTAAGGAGATGAAACTAGTACGCTTGGCCAACATACTCATACCAAGTGGGGTATCAGGGTTCTGTAGAAGCTTATCACTTCTGCTTAAAGAGACTCTAATCAAGTCTCTATAGCTCCTAAAGCTATTTTCCTTGAAATATACAATCCAAATGTAATATGCCTATCCTAGGATATGATTGGATCTTTTGCCATATGAATATGAACATTTGCATATGTAAAAAAAAAAAATTGTGGATAAGGAGTAACAATTGGGGGTTGTTACAGAAAACTAATTTTTAAAAGGTCAAAATGTTCATTTGGGATCCATGAGGTAGAATACTTAGAATAAATAGTATCTTAGAAAGGAATCAAGGTGGATTCTAATAATATCAAAGCCATACATGATTGGACCCTACCTAAATCCCTTAAACAACTCCATGATTTCTTAGGTCTATCTAGGTATTAAAGAAAATTTATCTGCAACTATGGAAATATTGTCACTCTACTCATTACTCTCACTAATAAGGATGCTTTTGTTTAGTTTTAAGTATATTTCCAAGACTTCCATAGCCTAAATGAGGCTATGTGTACCACCCCTATTTTGGCTACTCTTGATTTCAACAAACCTTTCATCATTGAATGTGATGCTTTAGGGCATAGGTATTGGAGCTATTTCATGTAGGATGTAAATATCTTGGCCTTTTAAAGCAAGTAAATCTTTAGTAAAAATTTGGGTTAATCCACTTATGATAATAAAATGTTATTTGTTCTAAATACCATAGAGAAATGCCAATCTTATTTGTTGGGGCAATGCTTCATCATCAAGACTAACCATAATAGCTTCAAGAATTTCCTAGAACATTATCTATTATGCTCGGAATAAAATAAATGGCTAACAAAGATCTTGAGTTATGATTTCATCATTGAGTGCAAGAAGAGGAAGGATAATGTGGTGGTTGATGCTTTATCTTGAAAACATGAGGACATTGTTTTTTTCAATGCAATTTTTGGTCCTTTTCCATAATAGCTTTCCCAAATTTAGAAGGAATAGATTTTTAATATAGAGATTATTCATTGTTGGAAATATTGAGTTGTCATTGATGTCAAATGGTGTATGGCACTCAAGGCAATGTCAAAAGGTGCATGGTACTCAAGGCAAAAATATTCTTCAAGGATGATGAGTTTATAAGGATGGATAAATTATTCAAGGTAAGGTTTATTGCAAAGCAAGGCAAATATTTTTATGGAAAGGATTATAATATTTAATATCCAATTTAAATATTATAAAGAGAAGTTTGAAAGAAAAGGATAGAAAGGTTTAAAAGTTCTTGGGACAAAGGTTTAAAATAATTAAATATTATAAGCAAAGGACAAGGGTTTAAAAGTGCTTGGGACAAAGGTTTAAAAGAATTAAATATTACAAGCAAAGGACAAGGGTTTAAAAGTGCTTGGGACAAAGGTTTAAATATTACAAAGGCCAAAGGTTTTAAAAATATTAATATTATAATATTTTTAAAATATTATAATGGGTTTATAAGTTTTGGTGCCAATGTTATTGAAGAGCAAAATTAAATCACTCATAAGTCTATGAGCTGACCTCCCAAAGTAAATGATAAAGCATATTTATATGGAAGCAAAATATTGCATTTGTTAAAACCAATGTGAATGCTAAATTGAAAATTGAGTGGCAGTTGGTAGAGAAGGAAGAAGAGCACATTATGGGTGATAGCGAGCAAAAAATAAAATATATCATTTAAGCTTCAACATCAATCTCATATGTGCGGCTAGCCCAGCTGGCTATTGAGCTAGTGCTAAGGCATTGTGGGACAAGAGGTGGCAAGATCGAATCCCTACGGTAGTATTTTTTTTGTTTGGTTGATAGAACGATGGAAAGGTCAAATAATATGGACTGTGACTTATTATTCATACTGTTGAGGTAGCTTTGTTGGTCATCTAGCCTTTTCTAAGGTGTTGTGTTGGAAAAAGTTGGTAGATCGAATCTCCTCCGTGTGCGTTAAGTGTTTTTGCTACGCGAAGATAAGGGCAAAAATTTTAATTTGATTTAATTAAGTGGGAGACATAAGGTATGTTAAGATTATATTTTTGCATGCTTAAGTGGGAGACATAAGGTATGTTAAAATTATATGTTTGCATATTTTAAGTGGGAGTTATAAGGTATAAATTTGATATCTTTAAAATTAATTTTTGCATATCATAAAAGGAGAGATGAAGGGTTTTTGTTGCTAATTATTGTGAGTCTCAAAAGGAGAAATAAGGAGTGTTTTTGAGCTTTATAGTATATATGTTTTGATAAGAGTGTTAAAAGTGGTTGATTTAATATTTGATCAAAAAGGAAAAAAAAAAATTGGTAACCTGATTTTGAAGGGACAAACAAAGAGAATTTTTTTTTTGTCAAAAAAAGATTTGGAAAGCTCGTCATCATCATTGAGGCAGATTTAGAGGTATAGTGATTTAATTCCTATATCAAGGATGGTTTTGTTTGAGGAAAATATTTTTGGTGTCATATGGTTGGAAGTATAAGAATTGATTTGATGTGCATTAGTATTGAATGAAATTGGGAATATATGTGCAAGGGTTTGAGAACAAAGTTGTGCATTAGTGTTGAATGAAATTGGGAATATATGTGCAAGGGTTTGAGAATAAATTTGTGCATTAGTTTTGATTGATATTGGGAATAAATTTGCAAGAGTTATAGATCATTTTTGTGAAGTAAATTTGTGCATTGGTTTTGAGTGATATTGAAAATGAAAGTGCAAAAGTTATAGATCAGTTTTGTGAAGCAAATTTATGCATTGGTTTTGAGTGATATTGGAAATTAAAGTGCAAGAGTTATATATTAGTTTTGTGAAGCAAATTTTTGCATTGGTTTAGAGTGATATTGGAAATTAAAGTGCAAGAGTTATAGATCAGTTTTGTGAAGCAAATGTGTGCATTGGTTTTGAGTGATATTGGAAATGAAAGTGCAAGAGTTATAGATCAATTTTGTGAAGCAAATTTATGCATTGGATATGATTGATTTTGGGAGTAGATGAGAAGGAAAAATTTATGCATTATGATTGATTTTGAAGTGAATGTGGAAATAAGAAAAATAAGTATAGTCTCACACAAATAGAAGGGTTGTTTTAAAGCAAGTCAAAGTGTCATCTAGTGCAAAGATAGTATGAAAGGATTCATTGAAGAAAAGGACATTACAAGGTCATTTGTCAAGTGCTAAGTTTAAAAGCTATCCTTCAATGTAATGAATGTGAGACATAAGAAATCAACATACTTAATGAATGTGAAATAAAATATTGGGTATTTGTAATGCATATCATTTTCTATATGTTCATGAAGAAAAATAATTCTAGGTAGAATATGTCTGAATTGCTATAGTAGAGGAAAGCATATTTGAAATGTTATGAACATTATTTGTATGTAATATTTGGAAAATATATAAGCATTGTTTGTATGCAAGATTTGAGAAATATATGAGCATTGTTTGTATGTGAGATTTGTGAGATTTGGGAAAGATATGAGCATTATTTATATGCAATATTTGAGCAATATTGAGCAGACTTTATGAGTAGGATTAAGCAGGTTGTGAGAAGAGTTGTGAGCAAAGTTGATCAGGTTTTGGAGAATATTTGAGTAGGCATTTCGAGTAATATTAGTGAATATATTTGAGAAAGTTTATGAGCAATATTGATCAATGTTTGAGTAGGATTGTGAGCATATTTGAGTAGGATTATGAGTAATATTATGAGTAGGTTTGAGAAGTGTTAGTGAGCATATTTGAGCAGGTTATGTGAGCAATATTGAGTAGGTATTGTGAGCATATTTGAGCAAGTTTTGTGAGCATATTTGTGCAAAGGTATAAGCAATTTTGGAGAAGATTTGAGAAAATTTTTGAATAGACTGTGGAGTATATTTGAGTAGAGTTGTGATTAAGCTTTGGAGCATGAACCAAAGAAAAGGGGATTGGTTTCTCCTTTGGATAGAGGTCCACGAACCAGTGTAGAGGGTATTGGAGTCTCCTATGGATAAAGGTCCACAAACCAGAGCAAGAGGGGATTGGTCCTGTGGATAAAGGTCCACGAACTTGAGCATAGGGGATTGGTGTCTCCTTTGGGTTGGTGCCCATAAAAATTGTAATAGGGAATTGGTTCCCAAGAGATTTGTTGAGAAAATTTATAAGAAATATTTTCTCCATGGATGTAGCCCACATTGGGTGAACCACATTAAATATGTCTCTTATGTGTGTTAAAATATGTGAATTATTTCATTATTGCAATCGATAATATTGGATAATACTTCTTTGGAAAGAAAAATAAAATTTTTTATCTTATACTATTCACCCCCTCTCAGTATAAGCTTGTGTTCTTCATTCACATAATTCATGGGGTGGAGTCTAGATCTTCACTATATTCTTTTTATCATATTTTAATGGGTTTCTTGATAAGAGGAATCAAAATAATCTTTCCCCATCCTTGGCCATTAAGATTAGTGTTATTCATAAATTGCATGTCCCTCCTGTGGCTAGACATTATGGATTATTATAATATAGCAATAGGTGATGATGTCAAGAAATTTGTGGCTAAATATAAGGTATGTTAGTAGAACAAGAGAGAAACTATTAAATATCCTAGTTTGTTGTAAACCCTTTCTACTTATGATGGCCAACCGAAGCACATCTCCATGGATTTTTTTGAGGACCTTTCCAAAATTTATGGAAAATTATGATCTTTGTGGTAGTCGATAACCTTTCAAAGTATGCTCATTTTTATGTCCTACAAAATTTCTTGACATCCAATAAGGTTTCCAAGGTATTCCTTGATTTTATTTTTAAATTATTGTCACTTTTAAGCCAGATTATCTTAGGTCCCAATATTCTAGATCTTGAGTAGTCTAAAATATAAGAGCAATTAAAATATAAGTTGGCCAATATAAATAATAATAACAATTAATAAAATATCAAATATGAATATAAAATAGCCAAAGTCATTCATGTAATAACATGAAAAAAAAATACAGTATAATTGCTCAAAATATGCATACAAGCTTCAATATTATTAATGCTTGAATATGATCTTCATAGATCCATTTGATATACAATACATGGATCTTTGTCTCCATAATATAACCTTACAAATATGGCTTTTCATGTACTTGAATATTGATATCCTCACTCATATGGGAGATGCATATTTTCCTATTCCATGCATAAGACAAATCCTCTCATGTCCTTTGGCTTCTCATATTGCCACTTGTATACAAGACTCTTGACTCTCTACTTACTTGCACACTTAACTCTATGACACTTGCACTCTTTTACATGACACTTGTACTTCTACATGTATACCTAATACATTAGACTTATTCACTTTCTCACATTACATATTTGCACACTAAATTACATGATACTTGTGTACTTTCTCTCATTACACACTTGCACATTTACATGACACACACCCATATCCTACACATATACACTTACATAAAGGGGAAATATAAATCACACTTAGACTCAAACTTTAATCTAATATTTACACTGTACCATAGGTATCATGGGGGTACATTAGCATGTACCAAATAATGTAATATTATCCAAAACCTGTTTTTATTGCATTATTTGGTTATTGAAGACTTTAGTCTTTATATTTGATCCTATGTTCATCCATTATCAACTATCTATAATATTTGCAAGATAATCTTGGACTATGCCTGATCCATTTTTCTATTTCTTATCTTTTTGAAAAATCAAGCAATTCATTATTAATTTGATCTTGGGATAAAAATGATTTAATATTTATTTTGTTCCTATTTTGGTATTGCACTAGATTCTAATATTCATAAGCTCTTCTTATTTCCTATCCTAATATTTGGACCATTTAGCTTCTTCTTTTATTAGCTTCTTTTTTTATGACTCTTGGAATTGTTTCAAAAATAAGACTTTGAAGAAGATTGTCTAATCTCATCAATAATATTTTTTCTAAGTTTTCATATTTGTTTTCCTTATATTGATAAAATGTTGGAGAATGATTATTTCTTCCACAAAAGATAAATATTCCAACATCTTGCTTCTACATGCCCAATTCTATTGCAACAATTAAATTTCAAATTACTATAATATCTATCTTTATATTTCAATCCTTATTTCCAAATCATAGCTATCATATCCATTAGTATTCTTAAAAAATAATGCAATCATTGATGCAATATTAAGGACATTCATTCTATCTTTGTTTTCTTCATAAATGAGTTGCATATTTTTTGATGATATATTATATTATACTGGAATACTTATTAAATCCATAGTTTAAAATTTTTGGAATAGTATTCCTTATTACTCCAAAGTTATTCAATTGCAATTTGTAAACTTGCAAATTCAATAAATCAATATTTTTTAAAACCTTTCAAAAATAAATTTGCAAATTTAAAATTTTCTAATTTCTTGAATTAGCAAATATTTTGTCTCCCTCATCTATTAAATATGCAAATTTTATAAATTTTTCAAATTTAAAATCTTATAAATATTCATATTTTTAAATTTCTATTTTTTTTTTGAAGTACAAATCCTTCTCTCCAAATATAAAAATTTATCAAATTTTTTAAAAACTAAAATTTTGAAATATATTGCAAATGTAGACATGGAAAATTTACCCATCAAAATGAGTCACTTTTTTCCTTAGATCCCTAAGAAGTCCCTCAAGATTTCTAAGGGTAGGTTTGGGCTTATTTTTTCTCCCTTTTGCTTTCTTTTTCCCTTGGCCTTTCTGAATTCATAGTTGTGCAAGATAGGGTGTGAATTCAACAAGGCTAGGATTTTTCTCTTGAAAACCCCCAATTTTAGGCTGACCTCTGTGGTGTCAGATCTTAGCCAAGGTTTTTTTTCATTTTCCTTCCTTATCCCCTCCAAACCTCCTATAAATAAAAGGATTGTATTCCATTTTTCTCCTAGTTTTGTTCAAATTCTACCTAGCTAACAAGATTTCAAGATCTGACTTTGTGGTGATGCAAGTGATTTGATGCTTTTGGAATACTCTAGTGCTCTACTTTTGGTTTGCTATGGAAAAGCAAGTGTATAAGCCCTATCAAACAATTATGTACACCATTTGTCTTCTAGAGAAGGAGAGGTCTCCCTTCCTAGTTGTTACCTTTACTCTTGCTTCCTCCATAGGATTATCAAGTTTTATCAGTGTTATTAACTCTTTGATCATTAAATATTAAATTTTTTATTGTCAATTTTTGCCCATAATTTAGCTCTTTAGTCTTATTTCATGAATTTGTACCGTGCCCTTATGGGGCACAAATTCGGTGAAACCTTTGGTTTCACCATTTCGTCTCTGTTATTGAATTTATGCCCACTAATTAAGGGGCATGAATTCAGTCACACTAGCTTAGAGAAAATTTCTCACCCCTAAAACCCTAATAATTGCTTTTTCATCCGTTATATCATGGCATTCATTCTATTTACATTATGTTTCACTATTTCATATTATCATATTTTGTTTTGCTTATTTCTAAAGGTCAATAATTATTTTTATTTTTTGACTGGTCAGCTAAATGTATAAAGAGGGATTGATTTTTGTGCCTCCAAACTTAGTCACATAGTGGCCTAAGCAGGCCTCTGAATGCTAATCAATTTTCTAAGGGTTTTGAAGTTGTTTTATAGATTTGACCAAATTCATGGTCTAGATTTATAAGGTGCAAATCTAGCTAGGATCAATCATCGATTCAAGTAAGTGATTTCTTGGATATTTTAGACTATTTTTTGAGTGTCAATGATCATTGTGCTTTTTTTAGTTGAAATAAATAACCCAAATTTGATATATTAGAAGATTACATACTTGGCTTCCTTTCTAGGAATCAAAATAAGAAAAACATATAGTTTGCATATGGGCTAATTTGATTTGTGCATTCTATCAAACCCTTACCTAAAAAGAAAATATTCATTTTATTGCAAATTTAGGAATAGTATTCATCAAAATAAAAAAATTATTCTAGGAATAGTCCTTTGTTTACTTGTATTATTGTTTGCCCTGTATCGTTATTTAATTTTTCATAGCTTAGATCTTAGTAAGACCAAACATAGGTGCTTGTACAAATAAAAATATAAAACATTCTATCTCAAAATTGGAGCAAGTCCTTAAACCATTATTGGTGAACCATTCAATCCCCCAATCCCTTGAGTGCAGAGGAACAAAAACCCTGCGATCACCTAAGATCCTAGTGAATCCAACCAATAATTATATGCAGTGGGTAGTTTTCCCCCTCTACATATTTGGTGAACCCAACATGAAACATGTCCTTAGTGGTCATCTAGTAAACTTATTAATTTTGTCATTTTTATTTTCCTTTTTTTTAACTGTAGTAAAAATCATTAAATGTTTTGCATAGAATTTCTTTTGTGTCTTTTGCATTTTTTTGTTAGTTTTTTGTCTTCTTTTATCCCTTTCTCTTTCTCATTCTTATGTCCCTAAACCTTAGGAACAAGAGAAATATAATGGAACTAGAAGATAATCCTCTATGCCATGAGGATGATTAGGTTGACAAGGAGAACCCCAATCTAGAATATGAAGAGGACATAGAGACTAGTTATGACTTTGATCCCATTGAAGGGTCTAACAAAAAACTCACCTTAAAATATTATAATTGTTTCATGAATTTCTTCAAGAAAAATAAGCAAGCCCTAAATGAAGCCACAAATATTGAAGAAGCTAGAACGTCTCATCATCAAGTCAATTCTCCTCATAATATTTGCATCAATCCTTTGTTTGAATTATCTCATAATGTTAATCTATTTCACAAATGTACATATGCTACTAAAACAACCACTAACATTGGGAGAGTTTTGCAACCTCCTCCAGTCAATAGTGCATTCCAAAATAATGTTTAATTTACATTTCATAATGTTCGTCCTCTCAAAATTCATTACTTTTTTCCACTAAATATGAATTATGTTCCACAAAAGATACTACAAAAAACATCTTATTCCATAACCCTTACCACAACAGTGTTAATGTATCCAACATTAACCAAGTTGTTTTTCAACAATCCACATATAACCCTCTAGGGAATTTAGAGATATTGCACAGTAAAAATCTAAACATACAAAGTTTAACAAGTATAATAAAACAATTTGTATTAATAATGGATTCACTACAAGCACCAAGTTTCACCTACAACTATAAGGAAATGTACAATCAACCCTTAGACCTGTGGTCACTGCTAGGTCCTACCCCAAGCATTTTCCAATGCCCATATTACCCATTTATAAGGGGACATAGGACCCAATTAAACATTTAAGGATGTTTAGAACATCATGCCATGTTATTATATATGATGATATGTTGTTTATAAAAGCATTCCCGAAAAGCCTTGGTGGGTTGGCATTGGAATGGTATTATAAACTACCTCATCATTCTTTGAAAGACTTTGAAGAAAAAACTAAGTTATTTGTTCAATAATTTGGAGCTTATATGAGAAAAGTGTGACCATCCAAGATTTGTATATCCTAAAGCAAGGTAAGGATGAAAGCTTCTCAAAATTCTTGTCTTGATGGAGAAGTTTAGTTAGATATTTAAGATACACCTTACCTCCTTGAGACATGTTAGAGATATTTATTGGAAACCTACAAGAGCAGATCTCATATGAGTTGGAAACAACAACTATTACCTCTTTTGAACAAGTAATATATTTATAAAGAAGATTAGAGAAGTCTCTCATTTGAATAGGTCAAATAAAGTTAAGAAAATAAGAATAAAGGACCACAAAAACCTAATATAAGAATAAACATATAGTTGGTGATAAGGTAATAGATAACAAATAAACCAACAATTTCAATACCGCTAGTACCTTGCATAATTTGGTACTTAGAAAACCTCAAAAAACCTCACCAAGGAACTTCACTAGACTCAATCAACCTATTTCATCAATCCTTAAGTAAATTTTAGAGGTTAAGATGATTGAAATACCTCTTATAAGGTAACCTGACACCACAATAGATTGGTATAAGCTTAGTCAACATTATGAGTATCATAGAGTGGAGGGGCACATGATGAACTCATGTAAGAGGTTGAAACATGTGGTTCAAGATTTAATAGATGAAGGTCACCTTGTTGTGGATGATTCCCAACCCACTCCTAACCATAAACCTCCAACCAATCAACCCCCTACTCAATAACCATCTACAACTAATCAATATATAGGGATATTCCAAAATATCCTACCTAACCATGCACAATAGATAACTAATAAAGTGACATATCATAATGTGCCACGTACCTACAACAAAATGGTTGGTATGATAGTAGCTACTACAAGGCAAAAATATCAAGCTCAACCAACTCAACAATCTTAGTAGAAGATAAGTTTTACATCCAACCAACCCTCTAGACCATCCTTAGTTCTTAAGAGTACCAAAAAGTGAGCACAAGTGTAGAAAAACCAACCTTAGTTTTGAAGCCATAACCAAAAGTCTCCTTCGACATCCAACAATAGTTAAGTAACAAACCTACCAAGATATCCTTCTTAGAAATTTTTTTAGACTTCTATTCATAGAGAAGCCTTGTTGAAGTTTCTAAGTTAATAATCTATCTCACAAGATCTTCCCCTAGTAACCTAGACAATGTTGTAGGTACTCTTGGGATAAATCATATATCTTTTTATGATGATGATATTCCTTCCTTAAATTTACAAGGAATTTCTCCCATTTACATAATTGTATATATTGGGAAAAGCTCATCAAGAGAGTCTTGGTGGACAATGGTTCTTACCTCAATCTATGCACTTATAAAATTTTCCAAAATTTTGGATTTAAGGAGGAATATTTAACCAAATTTGATGTTATCATAAAGGATTTCAATATTGAGTCCCAAGAAGCCTACAATATTTTATCCCTTCCTCTTAGGGTAGGACCCAATATCTTAGACACTTTATTTTATGTGGCATCTTGCCCAACATATTTTAATCTTATTCTTGGACGTCCTTGGATTCATGCCATAAGGGCTGTCCCTTCTACTCTTCATCAATGTTTAAAGTATACATTCAAAAATTAACTTATCACCATTATGGATGACCCTCATCCATTACAATATTTTTCAATGGTTGAGCAAGCTCAATCTAGCATCAATTTAACCCTTTTGTTTCTCTTTCTTCTATTTCTTTTTCTTCTTCTTCTATTTCTTCTACTTCTACTTCTTTTCATCATCATTCTTCATCATCTGAAATCATCGAAGAGTTTAAAATTTTTAAAATCAATGAGGAACCATCAATAATAATATCATCATAGGATCAAGCTAATCTACTCAATGATAGCCCTCTTCTAGATCTCACAAAGCTACCACCTTCACCATGAACTATGGATTTACCCTATAAAAATGTGAAGTAGTGCACATTGATATGTGTAACTTTATCTATGTGGGTATATCCCATGAAGAAAATATACATGGTAGAAACCCCTTTCTAGTAGGGAAAACCTTTTCCCATTGTTATCTATCCAGTGATTATCCACTTCCTATGCATATCCTATATAGTATGAGATATATAGTTTAAAGGTTGGGGCTACAATAGAAATGTATTCAAGAGCCTTTGGAAGTTGAGCTTTGGCTTGGAAGATGTGGCATAGGTTACATCCCCAAGAAAAACTAACCCTTACCAATTGATGATGATAAAATCATTACTTATGCCAAATTCATGGATCATCATGGCTTAGAGTGGAGTAATGAGGATAAGGGACCGCCTTCTCCCTCTAACATTTTATTTTGTAATGTGATAACTTTGGTGCATCCCAAGCTAGTTATGATCCTAGGGGAGTATGTGAAAGGGTATAATCTTTGTGATATGGATCATGACAATAACCTCAAAAATTGGTTTTTTTTTTATGGGTTATTCCCTTATGTCATAAATGTTGAGGGTTCTAGTTCTCAAGTGGATCCTCTTCCTATATCTCCTATAGACCTTGAGTAATTAGGGGTTATCTTACCTATCACTAAGAAGGACAACACAATCCAAGAATGTGTCAAATTTCATTTAGCTAGTTTAGCAACTCCTAGAGAATATTCTAAGGAGGATACTCTTTATGACATGGCTCATGATGATATCCTTTATAATAGCATTTACTCTATTGGGTCAATCCCTTGTATTGGTGTTCCTATTGTTAAGAAAGGAGGCACATTCAAAATCTGTGTCAACTTTTATTTAGATAATTTAAACCTATTGGAGTTATTGGATGATAAGTGCATCCATGCCTTAGAGAACCTTCAAGCCTATCAAAATAGGATCAAGTAATATTGTTCTAAGAGAGTTCACACTCATTATTTTGAGGTTGGGGACCTTGTTTTCAAAGAAAACCAAAAGAACACTAATGCTCACATAGATCTAAAAGGTAATTTTTTTTCCAATTAGCTAGACCCCTTTGTCATAACAACTAAGTTTGGCTTAGGAGCCTATCGCTTGGTAATGTTATATGGTAAAAAACTTAAAGAACCAATGAACATAATGCACTTAAAATGATATTATGCATAATTTCACATCTTCCTTCTTCATCCTACATTTGGGTTGCTTGCTCATGCTACATGATTTATTATCATACTTTGCATGAATTGATTGACATTATGTTCCATTCTACATCTTTGCTTGTCATATAGATGCTTTGCTGCTTGATCATACTTGCATCCGATTTCTTGAGTATATCTTGGGGACTTCACAATAAGGTAAGTGATGAAACCTAGATAGATATTAGCTCATATGCATTGCACTCATACTAAGTCATTGATGCTTAGTGAACCCCCAACCTAGGGTACATATCCATGCAATTTTATTTCATTACATTTTTTATCGCCAACCTTTCTTTTCTTATTTTCGCTTCTCATATATTCCTTGACCTTGAAAGTTTTAATAATCATAAAAAAATTCTTCAAGTCAAGGGATATAGTTCTTCATCTCTTGTATATCTTTTATCCTTTGAAAATTTTCAATATTTTATTCTCTTCTCCAATATAAAGGATATGCATTCCTTCTTCTCTTTGCACATCTTGATTTGCTCACACTTTTCCTTCTTGATATTTCAATTGTTAAGGGATACTCATGGGATAGGGTAGATACTGCATGAATATCATTTATGATGTTCATACAACCATTGAATATCTTATGTACATCTCTTAGCTATTGAAATTTCAAAAAGGATACACACATAATATTGTTTAATTCTTGCTTCTCTCATCCTTCTTTCTTCTATCTAACACATGCAAACATACATACATTTTATTTTATGTTTTACTTTTCTCACCCATATTTTTACACACACCACACCCCTATTGGGTTACACTCATTTTGGAAAACCAATAAAACACTACACCGCATAGGGGATAACTTCATAGCTACCAATGAGCACCAGCCTCCACATCAAGCCATTTATGAGCATACATCCTAACAAGTATCTCTCCATCAACCATTAGCGAGCACCACACCCATAGTGGTTATCACTCCACGATTGTCCTTTTTAGCAAGCATAAATGGAGATTTTGCATATAATGAAAAATATTACCAAAGTTGTTGATTGTGTCTCCTAAGGTAGTAAGGTTTCTTTAATATCTAAATTTATATATTGAATCCATAATACTCAAAGATATTTTGGCATGAGTAGTGCATGAATTCTAGAGGAGAAAAACTTTATTTTTAGTCTAGAAGGAAATTTTGGAGGATAAAGCTAAGTGCATGCAAAGGTACATTAATTCTTTAATGCCTCAGGTTTAAATTAAAAAGTGCATAGTGGTTTGATTTATTGAAGGAAAATATTAAGAGAGATACTTTTTTTTGGTGATTAAAGAAAAGGGTTTTGAAAGGGACCCTCACCCTTTTACAATGAAATCTTCAACTTATAAAAAATAAAACTAGCTATACATTGAACCTTTGACTCTCATTTCCCAGCTAATTTTTTTTCTAAGTTGAACAAAACTAAACTTAAACTTCTAGCCAAGCAAAAGAGACATATATTGCCTAATGCCTCATAAGACACAAGTTGGTGGATCTACTATTGGACAACTCTAGGGAGGGCCAAAATAGAGTTAGAATCTATTGGGCATAAATATTATGCTACTTGAGGGTGTTTAAAGTAGTTATGGATGGCTCCCCTAAGCTTGAGAGGCTCCTCTATCCTCACTAGGATTTGATTGAAGATAATAGTTGTATTCATGAATTTGTCTTTAAATATTCTCTTATTTCTTTCAATCCATATCCACCATAAAAAGGTTGGGATGAAAATATTACAAATATATCTACTCTCCTTATCAAGATGTCTCCATTTGATCCACCAGTCAATAAGATCCTCAAGCATCACCCAATTGAAACCTATAGATCTTAGTCATTGATCTAACACTTCCTGACAGAAGGAACATCTTAAAATGATACGAGTGATTGTTTATTCATTCCTATTACAAAGGTAACATATGTTGGGTCCCTAGAATCCTCTCTTGCTCAAGTTGTCCTAGGTCAGGATTTTATCTTAGAACACAAGCCAAGTATATATTTTCATTTTGGGAATGTAATTGTTGTTCCAGATACTCCTCTAGGAGAATTTTATTTAAGGTCTTTATAGAATCTCAATGTAACCACTTTTAACTGTATAATGACCCAAATTTGACCCACTCCACACTAATTGATCTAGTTCCTCTAAATCTAGGATTTGAAAGTACTTTATTTTGGCATAAAATTATTCTAGCTTCTATTTTAGATTAGTATTTTGCATGTCAGTTCTCCATATTTTGACTCCTCCCTGCTTCACTATATAAGAGTTGAATAAGGTGTCCCACTCAACTTGGGGATTTATTCTAAGTTATTATAAATCTTGGTCTCTATCCAAAGATCTAAATCAAACCATCCTCCCAAAATTTTACTTTAGTTCCTTTCCCTATCCTCCAACACATTCCTCCCTTTATAATTTCTATGCCTTAATAGATATGGTTCCAAATTGTTGAGCCACCATGGATTTGGTTATTCTTAAAAATTATTGTTGGTTCCTCCTCTTGAATGTATTTTATCCTCATGATATCAACCCATGGTCTTCCTATTTCTTGAATGATTCTCCAAAATATTTTAAGAGAGATATACTTTAAAATAAAGAAAACAATACTTTTTAAAGGAGAATAAATAAAGAATGGAAAATAATTTTGTTTAAAGAAACAATGAAATATTTTAAGAGATAAAAGAATTAGAAGTGAAACATTTGAGAAGAGATAAAAGAATTAGAAGTGAAACATTTGAGAAGGTATAAAATAATTGGAAATACAAATTTTATAGTAAAATATTTGAGAAGAAAAAAAATATTGAAAGAGAAAATATGATTTGTCCAAAGAATATTAAATAAAAAATAAGATTGAAGTGAAGAAGATTTGATAATAATAAAAGTTTTAACAAAATATAACGTAGAAAGAAAGAAAAGGAAAAGGACAAATTATTGAAATAATATCAACTTGAATTTTCTAAAAGGAAAATTTGTTCAAATATTAAAGTCCATTTGATTTTAGAAAGTGAATTTGATGTGAAAAGGATAACTTAAAAGAAATACTTGAAAGATACATCATTGAAGAAACATGTTTCAAAATAAAGACTATTGGAAGCATTAGATTATTTGGTAACTTGCAATAATATTGCAAGTGTCATGACTCACTCTTGGAAGACCCTTTTTTTGGTTGGATTTGTGCTAGGTTATGCATGGTGGATATTTTATTGCAGTTAGATACCTTTCTAACCAAAGGAATGACTGAAAAAATATGTTTAATTTTTGCAATATATGCTTTAAGGATAAAATATGATATTGCTAATAAATTTTCATTGATGCAGGATCAAGATGTCTTATAGATGGACATATTATTTGACAAAGAAGCAACTTGAGAGATGCTCTCTTTTATTATTAAGTGACTTAGCATGATTTGCATATACGAAACAAATCAAATTTTGCTTTCTTGGTTATTATCTACAAAACTTTAGTGAATATGATGAGTTATATCGTTTCTTAAAAATATAATCTCTTTCAAAGAAAGAGAATGAAGGAAAAGTTTTGGTAAGCATAATTAGTATGGTGGACTCCTTTATTATCAATAATAAACAATAGGTAATATTTCAGTGGGAGTTGTATTTAGGCCTAATGGCTTTGCAAAAAATGTTTGCTATGAGTATTTTGTTTAAAGGATCCTATAAGAATTTGAGTGGGTATATTTTAATTTCTATTGCTAATTTGTTAGTTCATAATTTTGCTGGTGGGAAAGTAGTATTATTTATATTTGTGCAAATTCGTAAGAGAGAAATACAAGAGTCTTGGCTTTCTTTATATTAGATTACTGCTTAATTAAAAGGTTAGGTTTGCTCAGTGTTTTTTAGGGCACCAAATCCTTGGTAGACATGGGAGCAAGGGAGTAAAATTTATGGTATGATCATATAATAACCCACATTGAGAGTCTCCAACTATAAAGGTGATGGATTAGTGGGAAGTAGAGGTTGGGTGGTTTCATTTGGGAAGCCCAAGAAAACTAGGAAGTAGGGAGGTTCTTTGAGGGGCACGAAAGGAAGGGGGGAGGAATATTTATGCAAAAGGAAGCCTTTGCTAGTGACGATGAGAAAAGACCTAGAACACTACAAAATAATATTAGAACATAAGTAGGCATGCATTTTAAATTGATGTCTTGTCTTACTATTTTAATGGTAGTAAAAGAATTTCCAATACCCTGGTAGGAGTGTTATTATTTTACTATAGTAGTGAGAGATGTTTTGTTACACTCATTTTTCAACATTGGATGTGCATTTGACCTGTGAGATAGTATAGAATAGAAGGCCCTAGAGTTGGACGATTGAGATAGCTAGAAGATGGTTTTATTATTTCTTGTTAAGACTCTCCCTTTTGGTGTAGTAAGCCATCAATATGGCTGGGTTGGGATGTTAGGTTTGAATTTTTGTGTAAACCTACCAACCTGGTACCCTTGCATGTATTTTACTATATATTTTTGTACATGGTAAACTAGGAAGCTTGAAGATCCCCTTTATACCTAACCAAACGATTAAAGATTGTGCTTGGACATAGTGTCAAGCTTGGGTTGATGCTCTTATTGTTGTAGAGATAAATTTTTTGTCTTGAGTTGTTGTTGAGTTCATCACTCATTTAGAGGTCATTTTGAGATCAGAAGCCCTATTGGAACAACCATTTGCATGTGTCTTGTGTTGTTCTCTAATGAAGAGGGAGTATGTTACCCTCTTGAGCCTAAACAATTATGGTTATGAGAAATATCTATACATTAGAGAAATTCACTCGAAATCAATATGAAAGCCAAGTTGATTTTTCTTATGAGTTCATCTAGGAATTTTGATAGTTTGGAGGTGTAGTCCTTTGCATGTTATGTAAGGTCTTTTTGGAATTTGTTAATTGCTTGGTGAGAGTTTCATCCATAGCATTTAATGTTTTCAATCCATATTTTGTTAAGCAATAGATAACATTGGTGAAATTGATAAATTGATAAATTGATATATTGTTTCAAATTTCATAATGCATTAGATAGCGTTTGAATGAATATATGGATATATTATTCCAAAATTTGTTAAGCAATTTATAACATTGGCGAATTGATTAATGGATATGTTGTTCAGATTTTATTATACAGTAGATAGTGATGGAATTGATAAATAGATATATTTTTCCAGATTCTATTGCACTAGTTACCGTTGGTGAATAGATAATATGGATATATGTTCCATTTCTATTACTCATTGGATAGCTTTATTAATTACATGTAGTAGATATACGTGATTCAAATCTTTTATGTTTATATGACATTGGTGAGTCAGTGCAATGGGTGCTTCGGTTGGAAAATTTTGGTTGTTCTTGTAATAGTATAAGGTTCCCAATATTGGTAGCACCTAATTTATGCTTACGCGATGGGCAAGTTCCACCCCAAGCACTGCAGTGTCGTACTCTTCTATAGATATCATATTTTGGATTGAGTGTAGTTGCTTGGACGGATGATTAGAGTTATACCAAGCTACCTATGGGGATTTTCAAATGTGTTCTATGTAATCCAACCACTATTATGATAGCAATTTTGAGGGTTATGGAAACAAATCTCCAAGACGTAGTTACAATGGTAACTATGAGATATGAAGGACCATATGATAGAGGGAAACTAGTTAGACATGATAGGTTTCCATAGTGAAGATTTTAGATAATATGAGTTGTCCATACCTATGTAAAGACTTAGTTTGATGAATGAAATTGATGGAATGAATTTGAGACTGGGTTTCCCCACGAGGTTTCTCCCTAGATAAATTATGTGTTGATGTGGTTTGTTGTGGCTTATAAATTATTTCAATGTTAAATTCTCTATTTTTGATAGATGTGTTTTCCATGCAAAGTTGTTATGGTATTGGTTATTTATATTTATAAGAATTGTAATTATTGCTTCAAAAATGTTAAGCCTTGGAAAAATTTAAAATATTATTTATTGCATGCTTTGGTTGTGTTGTGGTTGTTCCACAACATACCCCAAAACTTGGGGCTCCATATTTTTACTTTGAGTTTGGTTTGAAGGTTTTGGTTTGATTGACGGTTTATAGGTGTCCTCCACAAATCTCATGTGGGCTTCTTGATTGATATACTTTGCATGTGAACCTTAGCATTGGATTGATTTTTCTCAAATCATTGTTTTGTGATGATAGTTGTGGATTGGGTCACCTTAGTCATTCAAATCTCTATTTTCATTTGTTTCTTTTCTTATTTGAGTGTGCATTGTTTGATTAATTATAATGCTTTAATTTAAGCATTTGAAATTAATGATAATTTAAATAATATATATATATATATATATATATATATATATATATATATATATATATATATATATATATACATTTATAAGAATATGAAAATAAAATATTCTTAAATTGGAATTTCGTTCCACTTTAATACCTCTTCTTCTTATGTTAATAATAATAATAATAATATATATATATATATATAAATAATGTAATAGTAAAATAATAAAAAATAAAGTAAAGAAAGCATTCACTATTTTATATAAATAAGTCTCATATATATATATATATATATATATATATATATATATATATATATATATAATATGTGTGTATGAATAAAATTATAATAAAAATATTTGGTTTAAAAAATGAAAAATAAATAAAATAAAACAAAAAAAAAGTCAAAAAATGAATAAAATAACTCATGCACTTTGGCATTGATTTTCATTGTATCTCACGAAACATAGGGGTTTAAAATAATATGTTTCATTCTACAGAATATCAAGGGATTAATGTTCATTTTATTTTATGTTATGTTATGGATGCTTATTGTTATGGATGTAAATATACGCTCGAATGAATCAGGCGCAACCATGGACATGGGAGCTTCACAGATATGGAAGCATGCCCTCCATATGAAAAATGGTTACATGGCATCAGTGGGCCCTATCCTCTAGCAAATGACATGCAGGAATCTCCAAGAAGGATGACAGGTTGTCATGGAGATGATGAAATCTTGAATATGGAAGATTGCAATGATTGGACAGAGAGCAGTGTAAATTTTGGACGATGACAACATGCAACGAGTAGACTAGTGGACCCACGATCACAGTGGAGACATAGTCCTGAGACTCATAGAAAGTAGTAGACAACAGTGCAATGGTGACAAAGGTGAAATTATATGGAGAAAGTTGGCAGTCTTGAAAAGCAAGTATATCAAATATAGTATAAAACCAAAGAATTCACTTCGTCATGCAATATAAAGCTAAATATATGTAGAAGACTGCAGGGGCTCGAGATAAATTCATTATATGGTAGCTATCAATTGTGTTTAGTTAAAACCAAAGTAGGTATCTTTATGGCATATCCTAAAAATATTGAATCACCATAAGCTAAACAAAAATATTTGATGGATAATAAAACATGGATATTGAAATTGAGTTAAAATGGGATTTAAGTCTAGTGTTTGGTCTATAAAATTGAGTTTCACTGGTATACTGGGCATCCAAAACAGGCGATAGACAATGCAAGGTGGTTCGACACTTTGAATATAGAGGAAAACTTTGTTTGACCAGCACGAGGGACCAAAGATGCCATGAAAGTATCTACGATGGTGATAGTATAGAAAAAGAGCAGACCGTTGGAGGAATTGTTGGACACTCACAATGCTGTAGTGGACTATCCAACAATGACCACCATTAGTGGTGCCAAAAAAAAGGGAAAATACTCATCTGAAGGAAGTATGAAATACAATTATATATTTGAATATGATTGTGTGATTAGGAAAACATGTTGAGCGAAGAGGCCGATGAAAATATGGTAATTACTACGAGACAAATAGGTGACTACGATAGATTTGGAATGACCTAGGCTTGATTTATATTTAGACTAGAATGTTAGATGGATAGCAAATTGGTGTTGACGACTATGGACATGGAGGTCATTTTCGTGCTCGACAAAAATCACACAAGGCATAGAATGTCTCACTCATGATAGTCTGGTGAATAGCAATAGAAAGGAATGTTTGGCTTTCTTCCAAGAGAGGTATAAAAGTAGAACAAAACTTCAATACATGAGTATACCCAAAGAAAATTTGTAGGTCTACTGAAGATGCCAAAGCAAACATGGATAAGGCCAAAGGTAGCTAGTGGATTAACAAAGATAGGATACGACTGGTCAAAGGGCCTATTCACTGGGATAAATATTGTGTGGTTAATTTTACTATGAATTTGTTTAGCTTAAGTGGGATTAAAAATCTAGAAGAGGGCTCCGAGAAAAGGAGTGTTCATCACATCTATGGCAGTTGAATTACAAAGGTTTTTTTTATGCAACAATGGGAACAACATGACAAACATCCATGTGGAGTGTATAAGGGAACACGATTTAATACCAGAGTAGCAGCCCTATATTAAATAAAAAAGTAGAGACATGTAGGGGTAGTGCCCATTTGCATTAAGAGAAAAATTTTAACATGACATATACAAGCAAAATGTTCAAACAATTAAATGTTACATCAATAAACATTATGGGATGAAAATGATCATTGTTTCAGCACAACTTCCAGGATGTAACCATAGTCTTATTTTTATTTGTTATTTTTAGTCATTGAATTCAGGGAATAGAGAATAATGGCCTTGAAAAGAAACATGGTCATCAATAGTCTTTGGATGTCAATGAAACATAGGCTTCATCACCAGTGTCAGAGGAGGTATTTGCCTCCATAATTCCCACGTATATGGCAACCATTGAAACCTTCTGCCATTACCACCCTCAACTTCAAGCTGCATAAATCACATTTTACTGAAAGGATTATTATTCAAATAGAAGAAGGTATCGTGTCGAGTGCAAGATTTTCTACATGTCTTATCCCATAGTTGGTACAAGAAGGGACATGAGGTTCAAATTTTACCCATATCAATTTAAGATAACGTGGATCCTTTGGTTTGGCCAACTTAGAAGGGTACACTTTCTTGAGGAGAGAAAATAGGGGCCATGCAATGGTAGAGAAGCTCATAATGTCTACTTTTGGAGAAACTGTAAATCAATGTTGATGACAACAACAAAGGCCACGTTACCGCATACATTTTTGAGGAGATCAAGGGTCGTCGACAAGGTAGAAAATAGGGACATTTCTATTAAGGGGAGCACATAAGAATATCACATGGAAAATCTATTATATGAGGTAATGTAATATTGTATTATAGTAACTCCAAAGTGAATGTCTCAAATTGGAGTTTATCACATGACATTGTAAGATATAAAACGGTAAATCTTATGGATGGTCATCCACATTAATGATATGTAAGACGTTACAAAGCATTACAAAGCCCAAATGACACGAAGGAAGAAAATAAACAGAAAGCAAAGAGAAAAGTGAAGACGAAGGATAATGAAATGAAAAAGAGCCTGCATGGAAAAGAAAAAAAAGTGAAACAAATGGAAAGGGGAAAAGCAAAAAGGTAGACAAAAATTTTAAAAATGGATTGCATGAATAGAGAAAGGGCTGCAATTTTTGTAGGCTAGAGGCTTGACCATTTTGGAAGCCATGGCTAGATTGATTTTGCCATTCTGCTGGACTTTTTTTCATCACATGTTGCCAATTTGGGGCATTTTGTTTTCTGCACTTGTATGTGTGATATTGAAGATCTTTTTCTACAATATAATGGATATATTTCAAGTTTTAATGCATGTTTATGATTAAATTTGTATTATTTTTGGCATATTGCATTATTTCCTTAGAATATTGCACCACGTTAGCTGTTTTACTGTATGAATTCGGGTAACACTAATGCTAATTTTTTTGCAGAATACTAATGCTTGCAGGGTTTGTGGATAAATTCTGGGTTGCAACATTTTTGTTATTTCATTTTTTTATTTTATTTTTCTAACCTTCCTTTTTGCAGATTTTTTTTAATACTTTAGTGATTAAAAAATAAAAAATAAAATGCTAAAAATAAATGCATGGGAGTAAAGAATGAACTTCAATATTTCATTTGGAGCAAGTTCAATCTCATTCTGAAGCCATTTCGAATTTATAAAAATTATTTAAAATTGTTTTTTTATGGAGATTTTTATAATTTCGAAATTTTACATTATTGCATATTTTGAAGGCAAATCGATTTTTAAGTTTTGCATTTTTATTTGCAAGCAATAAATTATCTTACCTTTATGAAAATTCCAATTTCATTAAAGGGAAGTGATTTATATGGCATTCCATAGGCCATTGTTTTTAGAGCAATAAATTCACCTCTCTTTATGAAAATTCTGATTTCATTAAAGAAAGGTAATTTATACATTATATCAAAGGCTATTGTTTTAAAGCATTAAATTATTTCTTCTTTATGAAAATTCTGATTTCATTAAAGAGGGATAATTTATAATGACATTTTAAGGCCATTATTTCAAAACAATAAATTGTCGTCTCTTTATAAAAATTAATTTGATTAAAGAGGGGTAATTTATATATTATATCAAAGGCTATTGGCATTTCTTTATGTTCAAAGCAACATCAAGTGAATCCTTTCATCATTTAAGTTTCCAATTTAGAGATAGATTTTAATCTTCTACTTCATGTTTAAAGTAGGGCTTAATGCAAGATAAAAAAACTTGTTTAAAATCTACTTAATCTAAAGAAGATAAAAGCTGTATAAAATACTTCAAGATAAAATGAACTAAGGCTTTACATCGTGGTCATATGAGGTCCAATTCACATTTGCATTCCTTTGAGTTTCATGAACAATCATTAGTATGGCATAATAAAATAAACCAACACAGGCCCCTTATTAACAGTTACTTGCAAATCACTAAGGTATTCCTAGCACTTATTTTACACATCTTTACAAAGATTACTAATACACATGTGCAATGCTTACATAATGGAACCTTGGAGAAGTGGTTTTGTTTTAACTTCTTTGCAAGAGAGGGTTTTTTGATCAAGATCCTAAAGGTGAGTGTGGTTTTGCAATTGGGTAAAATTACCACTCAAAATTTTGGTGCTAGAAGGAGGGCATGAATTGGTGTTGTTTATTTATGCTAATTTTTTCATTGTTATTTCAAATGCTTTTGAATTGTTCATACAATGAATAATGTGATTTGGTGTAACTATGAGAACTTTGAATTGCCAAATGTTTCATGTCCTATTGAGTGTTATCTTGAGGCCTCCTTTAGCACATAATATTTTGGCGCTAGAAGGAGGGCATGAAGTGGTTTATTTAACTATGATTCTAAATGCTATATTGTTCATTTTACTTGAAAGAGTTATTTGAAGACATTGGTCTTGACTAAAGAGATTTTGTTGATCACATTCATTGATTTAAAAGTTCTTCAATTGATGATGCATTGATACTAACCTTTTGCAAATTGGAGGATATTATTTATTGCTATGGTTTAATTCATACATAATAATTGATTAATGTGATGATATGTTCATTTGAAATTTGGTAGTCATTTCATGCTTCTTTGCAAGATATTTATTTGACTAACAAAATTGGTATTAAAGATTGCATTCTTTAAATTTCACTAATGGCATCGATTTTTCTAGCTAGGGAAAAATTACATTGTGGATAGCTGACTATTATAGTTAGTTAGACATGTCTACTCATCAAATTATTGAAGGTGTAGAAAATTATTTACCCATGTTTAAGCATAATGTGACCTCAGCTAAGGAGCATATTCAAATATACAAGCACATCTTAAGGCATTTGAAAATATGAAATGGAGATGTTCCTTGTAGATTGTTTTTGTACACATTGGATGAGGTTGCATTTTTGTGGTACCTATACCTACCTGTAGGTTCCATCACTTATTGGGCTCAACTAGAAGCAATATTTACTAGCCATTTTGGAAAACAAGTTGACCTAGTTTTGATACTAAATCAATTTGTCTCTATCTATAAGGAACCTAATGAGTCCATGAGTTAATTCAATGATAGGTTCCATAAGTTGTATATCAAAGTGGTGTCCCATTTCATCATTTTAGAAGAGAGAGCCTTCGACCCCTTAATATCCAAATCTCTAAGGAAGCTTCTTGAAGATTCATATTTGCCTAAGGCTTACAATGAGGTAATTATGGTAGAATGATGGTGGGCTTTGAAATTTTTTGATATGGGTAGATTATCATCACTTAATCCTAAGACTCAGAATTAGATACCACCCATGAGTCAGGATGAGACACAACCTTCTTCCATGATGAATTGTTCAAGAGCTATGGATTCCAACCTACACCAACCATCCAATATATAGCACCCTTGAATCAAATGAGGTCTAATGTGAGCAATCAATGGGACAAATTTGAATGTCAAAATATTACAACCACCTTATATTTCATCCAAGAGGATGTGCAAGTCTCAAATCCAATATCCATTAATAAGGATTGAGGTGAAAAAACCCATCAAAATATGGATATTTTTAATGTTTATTCACAAAGAAATATGGACACAATCATTGGAATCAAAATACAAGAGTTGACCTTGTTGAAGAAACCCTTGACTCATGAAAGATGTTGAAAGTGAATTTGAGGAGTCAAGACATGAATATGAAGACATGATGAAATCTCATCACTTGTTTTTAGAAGATGATCATTGTAAATATCAAGAAAGCCAACATGAGTCAAGTTGTGATGAGCTAGAGATGAGTGGCTCAAAGTTCTGGTTTACAAGTGAGGATTGGGATGATCATAGAAAGAAGAATATAAAAATTGATCCCATTATAGAAGACCCTAAGCCATCAAAAGTGGTTGAAATTGAGGTTGAAAGAAAATCAATAAATGAATTCGAAGACATAACAAAATTTCACCACTTGTTCTTGGAAGACATTTTGGATGAGACTGTTGAAACTGATGGTCAAGAAAAACCACACCTTCCAAATTGTGATAAAATCAAATCATGGGTTACAAATGTGGATTGTGATATTGCAAGCTTAAATACAAAGAGTAGCCCACTTTTGGAAATAATTGAATCATCTAAGGAAGGTGAAGGTGAGTTTGAATATCAACCCATTGATGAATTTGAAGAATGTGAAGGTATGGTTGAACATCATACCCCAATTTTAGAAGATGATCATTGTTGGTGGAATAAATGGGAGAACTTTTCCACTCTTTCTAATGAAGCACTTGCTTCACCTGATATGTAGGATAAGTTGCAAAGGCTAGTTCTACAGCTTAAAGGAAACATCACTCAATTACAAGAACAAATGCCTCAAGATGTGTATCTTGATGATGCTCCAAATCATCCTCATGAGACAAAGGTTGAAGATACTAAAAGTGATATTATTTTGGACAATGGAGGGATCCTAGAGTGGAATGGTTTTGAAACATGTGAAAAATCAGGACCTTCCATAAATTCGGATGAGGTGATTAAATTTTATGATCAAAGCCTTCAACATCCTCGAGATGATGACAAGGAATAATTTGAAGAAGAAGTTCTTGAATATTTTGAGGAAGAAATAGTATGGATGGTTAACAATAAATGAGAAGAATATGCTCAATTCAAAATTTCTAATGAATTTTTTGTGTCAATCGATATGCAGGATAATACAATTATTTGTTCTCATGAGGCTATTACTAGTATTGTACAATTTGAGAAAGTTTTGGAAGAAGAGTTGGATTCTCATCAAGTGTTAGAAAATGGTAGTGATTCTACTACCATGGATAAATAAGGAGAACCACTTACTTTGGTCCCCTTTGAGGGGTAAGAAATTAAAAATATTGATCAACTTATTAGATCTATAATGCCTATGTCACCTAAATTAAAGGAAATTCTAGAGCCTGAATGGTTTGGATTTGATATCACTGATGATCCAATTGAAAATGTTACTTTATCTAAAACAACTCAAATGATTGATCAAGAGCATATGTTATTTGGCACATCCTTAGATAGACAAGGTTATTGTTTTGAAAAGGATGGGCATATGCTTGATTGGGTACCTAACTTTGGTATCTTTGAACAGGTGTTTGATGATGATGAAAGTCATAAAGAAAAGAAAATATGATAAATCCTCTCCAAGTATTGGTAAATGAAAATGTATCCAAGGTAAAATATCACCTTTTGGGTTCCACAATTTGAAATCTAGGTGAATGTTGGTCTAATGGGTTGTTGGATTCAAATACTATCAATAATAAAATGCCATTTATGGTTGATAAAGAATTTAAGTTAATTTCTCCTCACACCACTAATGATATTGCTCTGTTGAATGAAAAAGAAGTTGATATGCTTGAAATGTTAAATCAATTTCATAATCAATTAATTATTGAATCTAGGATACAAACTTATGATGAATCTTATTTAATAAATATCCTAGATTCTTGCAAGTGGTTGCATAAATTTGATTGGCCTACAAACATGAAAAATGAATTGGCTTTAAAGTTTTTAGAAATAGGCTCTTGTTTGCAAGATTTCATATTTGAAAAAGAGAGCCTAATTCTAAGTCATGAATTGAATTGTGAGATATGCATTATAAATAAAAGACAAGATAGAATTAAAAATTAGATATTGTCTAATAAATTTAATGATTTGAAGCTCACCTATGGGATTTTTAATAGAACTAAATCAAACTGGTGAAGTGAGAGAGGCAAGATGAAAATTGTGGGATTATTTGACCATATTTTGTTGTCATTGGGTTCCTACAAAGCTTGGTGTGTGTATCAGGTTATATGTCTTTTAAAATGTGTTAATCATGTTTGGGATCTAGGGAAGTAATGGCTCAAAATTTTGCATCCATCTTGTACATTATTGTATATTATTGTATATAGTTGGTTTTTATGTTTTTAGCTTTGGTTTTTTGTACTTTGTCATTAATTGTTGATTTTATTTTTTTTTCTTTTTAGATTGCATTAGATTAGAATTTGGTTTGTGTTGTTAGTTCTTTGTTTTGGGTTGTTCCTTTGTTTTGAGGTGACATTTTGTGGTCACTAATTTATGGCCTCTTGCCCATTTTTTGTGTTCCTTGGCTAAGTAGGTTGGAATACCTAATTTGAAAGCAAGTGAACCAGAGAAGAGGGGGATGAATTATTTTGTGGTCATGCTCATATTTTGGGACTAAAATAGTGGAGAGTAGAACAATGAAAAATTTAGCTAAAGCTCCACATGTAACTCACATATATTAAAGGATATTTTTGGAATTCCTGAAGGATGAAGTTATCTTGATTTACAAATTAAGGTAAAAATTCAACACAC
Organism: Wollemia nobilis; assembly: GCA_028583015.1. Classification (NCBI taxonomy): domain Eukaryota; kingdom Viridiplantae; phylum Streptophyta; class Pinopsida; order Araucariales; family Araucariaceae; genus Wollemia; species Wollemia nobilis. Next base: position 6,037,549 of record JAQPPZ010001340.1, read on the forward strand.
TCTATCTCTATGCTTCCTAACCCTCGTGATACATAAATTATTGCAAAGCTATAAAAAAAATGAGCATTGAAAATCTTGATCAAATCAGTCACAAAATCTAGATAAACTCTATTGGGGTTATAAACACCTGACCGACAATAGAGCACTATCTAGACATAACTCGATTATAAGAAAGGCTTTGCAAAATATTAAACAAACACAAGGGTGAGTTAGATAAACCATACTAGGGCTATAGATGCTCGACTGGTAGTAGGATTCTATTTATAAAAGCTTTATTTTTATGAGTTGTGCTTCATAGCCTAAAAGTAAACTAGGTGATGGAATCTGAAAGGTTTTTAGAGGTGCAAAAAAAAATGAATCACTTTTTTACACATTGAGCAAAGGTAGATGAATTAGTTATTTTTATTCAAATTTTTTGACACCCACCTTCTCTAGACATCTCTAAATAATATTTATTTAACTGATCTTTTGTGTTCTCATTTTAGATTGGGTTCTTCATCCAAAATTCTCAGGAGCATTTCTTAGTAAAGTCGCCATTTGTTGTGGCTGTTCCACAACGTACCCCAAAACTTGGGGACCCACATTTTTACTTTGAGTTTGGTTGGAAATTTTGGTTTGATTGACGGTTTATAGGTGTCCTCCACAAATCTCATATGGGCTTCTGGATTGATATCCTTTGCATATGAACCTTAGCATTGGATTGATTTTCTCAAATCATTGTTTTGTGATGATAGTTGTGGATTGGGTCACCTTAGTCATTCAAATATTGATTTTTATTTGTTTTATTTGCTTATTTGAGTGTATTATTTGATTAATTATGATGCTTTAATTTAAGCATTTGAAATTAATGATAAATATATATAAGAAGATGAAAATAAATATTCTTAAATTGGAATTTCGTGAGACTTTAATACCTCTTCTTATTATGTTAAAAATAATATTATTATTTATATATACATAAATAATATAATAATAAAAATAATAAAAAATAAAGTAAAGAAAGCATTCACTATTATATATGTATGTATATGTCTCATATATATAATATGTGTGTATGAATAAAATTATAATAAAAAGGTCTAGTTTAAAAAATGAAAAATTAAATAAAATAAAACAAAAAAAGTCAAAAAGTGAATAAAATAACTCATGCACTTTGGCATCAATTTTTTGTTGTGTCTCACAAAACATAGGGGGTTAAATTAATATGTTTCATTCTATATAATATCAAGTGATTAATATTCATTTTTTTATGTTATGTTATGAATGCAGATATACACTCAAACTAATCAGGCGTAACCATGGACACAAGAGCTTCATAGATATGGAAGCATGCCCTCCATATGAAAAATGGTTACACAAAATAAATGGGCCCTCTCCTATGGTGAATGGTGTGTAGGAGTATCCAAGAAGGATGATAGGTTGTCGTGGAGACGAAATATTGAATAAGGAGGATTGTGATGATTGGATGAAGATCAGTGTAAATTTTAGACGATGACAACATGCAATGAGTACACCAGTGGACCCATGGTCATAGTGGAGACATAGTCCTAAGACTCATTGAAAGCAGTAGACGGTAGTGCATCAGTTATGAAGATGGAATTGCATGGAGAAATTCAACAGTATTGAAAAGCAAGTAAACCAAACATAGTATAATATCAAAGCATTCAATTTGTCATGCAATATAGAGTAGAATACATGTAAAATATTGTAGGGGCTTAGGATCAATTCATTATATGGTAGCTTATGGTTGTGTTTAGTTGAAACTAAAGTAGGCATCATTGTGGCATATCCCAAAAATATCAAATCACCATAAGCTAAGTGAAAAGATTCAACGAATGATAAAACATGCATTTTAAAATTGAGTTAAAATTGAATTTAAGTCCAATTTTGGTCTATGAAATTTAGTTTCATTGGTATATTAGGAATCCAAAAGTATATGGTAGATAGTGTGAGATGGTTCGATGCTTTGAATGCGGAGGAAGAATTTGTTTGACCAGCACAAGGGACCAAAGATGCCACAGAAGTATCTATAGTGGTGATAGTATAGAAAAGGAGCAGACCATTGGAGGAGTTGTTGGATACTCACAATGTCGTAGTGGACTATTCGATGATGAACACCATCAGTGACACCAAACAAAAGGAGGAATACTTATCCGAAGGAAGAATTAAATACAATGATATTTTTGAATATGCTCATGTGATGAGGACAACATGTTAAGCGAAGAAGCAAACAAAAATATGGTAATGACTATGAGACAAACAGGTGACTACAATGGATTCAGAATGAATCGAGATTGAGTCTTCTGTAGATTGGAATGTCAGATGGATAATAAAGCGGCATTGATGACTATGGATATGGAGGTCATTTTCGTGCTTGACCAACATCACACAAGGCATAGAATGTTTCACTCATGATATTCTAGTGAATAGCAACAAAAAGGAATATTTAGCTTTCTTCTAGGATAGGTATTAAAGTAGAATAAAACTTCAATACATGAGTATATCCCAAAAAAAATTGTAGGTCTATTGAATATACTGAAGCATACGTGGATAAGGCCGAAGGCAGCTAGTGGATTGATGAAGATAGGATACGACTGGTCGAAGGGCCTATTCATCGAGAGAAATCTTGTATGTGGTTAATTTTACTGTGAATTTATTTAGCTTAAGTGAGATTCAAAATCTAGAAGAGGACTCTGAGAAAAGGGGTATTTATCATGTCTACAGTAGTCAAATTGTAGAGGTTTTTTTTATGCGATAGTGGGATCATCATGACAAACATCCACACGGAGTGTATAAGGGAACATGACTTAATACCAGAGTAGGGGCCCTATAGTAAATCAATAAGTAGAGACGTGTAGAGGTAGCACTCATTTGCATTAAGAGAAAAATTTAGATGCGGAATATACCAGCAAAATGTTCAAACAATTAAATGTTGCACCAATAAACATTATGGGATGAAAATGATCATTGTTTCAGTGCAACATCCAGGATGTAACCACCAACTTATTTTTTTTTTTTTTTTAGTCACTAAATTTAGGGAATAGAGCATAATGGCCATGAAAAGATATGTGGTCGTCAATAGTCTCTGGATGTCAATGAAACATAGGCTTCATCACCAATTTTGGAGGAGGGATTGGCCTCCATTGTTCCCACGTATACAGTGACCATCGAAACCTTTTGCCTTTACCACCCTCAACTTCAAGCTACATAAATCATATTTTACCAAAAGGATTATTATTCAAATTGAAGAAGGTATCATATCAGGTGCAAGATTTTCTACTTTTCTTATCCCATTGCTGGTACAATAAGGGATATGAGGTTCAAATTTCACCCATGTCAAGTTAAGATAGTGTAGCTCCTTTGGGTTGGCCAAGTTAGAAGGGTACACTTTCTCGAGGAGAGAAAATAGGGGCCATGCGATGGCAGAGAAGCTCATAATGTCTATTTTTGGGGCAAATGCAAATTTAACACGAACAACAATAGCAAAGGTCGTGTTACTGCGTACATTTTTTAGGAGATTTTTTGTTGAGGGGAGCACATAAGAATATCATGTGGAAAATTTGTTATATGAGGTAATGTAATATTATATTATAGTAACTCCAAATTTAATGTCTCAAATTGGAGTTTATCACATGACATTGCAAGATATAAAATGGTAAAGCTTATGGATGGTCATCCACATTAATAATATGTAAGACGTTACAAAGCGTTACAAAGCCCAAATGGCATGAAGGAAGAAAATAAACAAAAAGCGAAGAGAAATGTGAAGGAGAAGGAGAATGAAATAGAAAGAGCCTGCATAAAAAAGAAAACGAAGTGAAACAAATGGAAAGAGGCAAAGCAAAAAGGTAGACAAAAATTTTAAAAACAGATTGCATGAACAAAGAAAGGGCTAGAATTTTTGCAGGCCAGAGGCTTGACCATTTTGGAAGCCATGGCTAGATTGATTTTGCCATCCTGCTAGACTTTGTTTTTCACCACATGATGTCAATTTGGGCCATTTTATTTTCTGCACTTGCATGTGTGATATTGAAGACCTTTTTCTGCAATATAATAGAGATATTTCAAGTTTTAATGCATGTTTATGATTAAATTTATATTATTTTTGGTATATTGCATTATTTCCTTAGAAGATTACACCGCATTAGTTGTTTGACTGTGTGAATTCGGGTAACACTAATGCTAGTTTTTGTGTAAAATACTAATGCTTGCAGGGTTTGTGGAGAAATTTTGGGTTGCAACATTTCTGTTATTTCATTTTTTTTAATTTTATTTTTCTAACCCTTCCTTTTTGCAATTTTTTTTAATACTTTGGCAATTAAAATAAAAATAAAAATAATAAAAATGCTAAAAATAAATGCATGGGTATAAAAAATGAAATTCAATATTTCATTTGGAGCAAGTTTGATCTCATTTTGAAGCCATTTCAAATTTATAAAAATTATTTAAAATTGTTGTTTTATGGAGATTTTTATAATTTCGGAATTTTACATTATTGCATATTTTGAAGGCAAATCGATTTTTAAGTTTTGTATTTTATTGCAAGCAATAAATTATCTTACCTTTATGAAAATTCCAATTTCATTAAAGGGAAGTGATTTATATGGCATTCCATAGGCTATTGTTTTTAGAGCAATAAATTCACCTTTTTTTATGAAAATTCTGATTTCAATAAAGAAAGGTAATTTATACATTATATCAAAGGCTATTGTTTTAAAGCATTAAATTATTTCTTCTTTATGAAAATTCTGATTTCATTAAAAAGGAATAATTTCTAATGATATTTTATTTTATTTTATTTTTTATTTTTTATTTTTAAGCGAAAAACCCCTTGTGGGGCCGCCTTGGTCTGAGAGACCATGAACAGAGGGTTCTATACCATCAAAGTCACCCGGGAGTCGCACCTGACCTTGCCCGCACCAACATTATCAATTGGATTTTAGGTACCCAATTTAGCTTTTTTGGTAGGGTGGAGATTCGAACCTGGGACCTCCCTTGGAGGATTTCCCTCTCCTCTCCAACTCACCTACAACACCTGGGTTTTCTAATGATATTTTAAGGCCATTATTTCAAAGCAATAAATTGTCGTCTCTTTATGAAAATTAATTTCATTAAAGAGGGGTAATTTATTTATTATATCAAAGGCTATTGGCATTTCTTTATGTTCAAAGCAACATCAAGTGAATCCTTTCATCATTTAAGTTTCCAATTTAGAGATAGATTTTAATCTTCTATTTCATGCTTAAAGTAGGGTTTAATGCAAGATAAAAAAAACTTGTTTAAAATCTACTTAATATAAAGAAGATAAAAGCTATCTAAAATCCTTCAAGATAAAATGAACTAAGGCTTTACATCGTGGTCATATGAGGGCCAATTCATATTTGCATTCTTTTGAATTTCATGAACAATCATTAGTATGGCATAGTAAAATAAACCAACATAGGCCCCTTGTTAACAATTACTTGCAAATCACTAAGGTATTTCTAACACTTATTTTACACATCTTCACAAAGATTACTAATACACATGTACAATGCTTACATAGCGAAACCTTGGAGAAGTCTTATTTTAACTTCTTTGCAAGAGAGAGTTTTTGATCAAGATCCTAAGGGTGAGTGTGGTTTTGCAATTGGGAAAAATTACCACTCAACAAGTTGTTTAAATTAATATAAAGTTGTTTAGAAACTTTGACCTTATTAAATTAAGTGGATAGGTAAATTAGATGAACCTTTCGAAAGGATGAGAATGAATAAACTCATGCTCTACTAAGAAGTATAATTTATGGAACATTGTAGCTAAAGGTTGGATTGGTATCTAATATCGTAATAAGTAGATGTTTGAAGGGATAAAACCTAGAAAATATTCATGTGCATTATAAAGAAATTTTATGGGTGAATATTAGGATGAGGTTAGTACCTTCATTGGAAAAACTATAAGATTACAAATACACATCATAAGGGAATTTGATGAGGTGTTTTGAAGGGAATTTAAATACCTTATTGACTTTGATGGTCGATATTGTTGTCTAAACTAATCTAAGTTATTCCTACATATAGGGTTTTAACATGGCAAGTGAGGAATTGATTATCTCATCTTTGGATGAGAGGGATAGTCAAGTTCAATATACTCTAACCTACTTAGATGGACTTGAGAAGGGGATAGTTGAGAGTGTACCCCTTCGATAGAATGAAAGGAAAGGCAAGTTAGCTTATGGGACCAACGAGAAGGATAACTTGTAAATATTAACCTTGTACCTAGTACACTTGTGTAGTCAAAATTATGCAAGATGCAGTGATGGGTGTACCTCAGGTAAGACTAGATAAGTTGTTAAGCGGGTTACAATGCATCTAGGAATCCCTAATATATATATATATATATATATATATATATATATATAGGATAGAAATTTGGTTGTGATATTTGGTATTAGAGCCTAGGTTCATAGTGGGATAGGTTCACTGCACCACAAGTAGATTGGTTGTATAAAAAGAAAACCTACATAGGTATGAGGATGAACCTATTTGTTGAAAGACTAGCATAACTAGAACTGTAGTAGTTTTAATATATTGATTATCATTGACTCTCCTATGTGTGGCAGGAAAAATACCACCAAATATAATAAGGAGATGTGTTGCCCCAACGATTAGGTAGACACGATAGACCAATGTAGAAGATGAAAATATGGATGTAGGTTTAGATAAACCTAGTGAGGAAAGAGATAATATCATAGCGACAGTGGCCCAACTTCATGATCATGTAGAAACATAGAGACACAAATTGGATATCATGATGAAGCAAGAAATACCAACTAGAAACTCTAGGACAAAGTACGCAAATGAACCTTTTACAGAAGCACAACGGGCTAGGGTTCATATAGAGGTCGAGTTGGGTAAATATATGAAGTATTTAAGATCTTCCAAGTTCAATGGGGAGGAATATGGTGATAAAGCCAAATCTTGGCTAAAGTAAATAGAAACCTATTGTGTTATGAAGAACGATTCCTCTGACACTCAAACATCCTACAAAACTCTACACCTTCAAGGTGATGACGCAAGTTGGTGGGAAACATATAGTGATGGAATAGGACTTACAACTATAGTTGATTTGAGTTGGGAAGTGTTTGTTAAGGCCTTTAAGGATAGATTTCTCATAAAGCACTTTTATTTTTAAAAAATTAAGTTCACTAAAATTTGACAAGGAATGAGGATAGTGGAGGTATACCATCAAATATTTATTAAAATCCTTAAGTATATCCTACTTATAATGAGAAAATTAATATCCACAAGTTTATTTTAGGAGAAAACCCCCGAATAGGGTAGGAGGTAGATATGTGAGAACCTGCTACCCTATAGAAGACCTATGATTTGGCTAGAAAGGTTAAAACTGATCTCAAATCCTAATTTGACTATGAAGGGTTGGATGAGCAGGGCCAGGAGGCATTAAGGAAATAAAATAGTGGAGGGTTCGTTAAGTGGGAAGGAGAGAAGGAAAATAATAATCCCTTAGGGTAGGACCGAAGGAATGACGAGGTAAGAAAATAATAGAAGAAGGTTTCAAGGGAGGAATTGCAATGCTAATTATCATAGGAGTGGTAACAACAAACCATCTCAAGGTCAGGCTAATCCTTCCTCAATAGATAAAATAGAAGTACAAAAATAGAAAACACATATAGGACCTAAGACCAGATGATATGATTGTGGTGGACCACATTACGCCACCAATTATCCACTTAGAATAGGATTGAAATCTAAAGGAAATGAACCTATGTAAAAAGAACTGACTCATAGAATTTATGCAGCAATAGGGAAACATGAAATCGATGAGTAAGCCACTACATTGCTAATAAAGAGTAATATTTTTAATAAATATGTTATGATTCTGATTGATAGTAGTTCTATAGATAGTTTTTTTTTGATTGTTTTGACTAGCCTAACTAAATACATATCAAAAAGACCAAGAATCTTAGCTCATGAATGGAAGGTAGAGTATAGCTCAGGGTACACCTTTTCTATAAATTAGTGCTACCCTATGGTAGATATTACCTTGTATAGTATTATGACCACGAGTTACCTCTATGTTTCTCCCTTGCATGATTTTGATGTAATATTAGGAATGGACTGGCTACAAGTGCACAGGGCTATAATTAACTTTCAAGATCGATGGATTGAGTTCTTGAAAAATAACAAAAAATTTAAAGGGATTACAACCAATAAAGATCTTTTCAAACCTAAATTATTTCGATAATGCAACTCAAGAAAGCCATTAAGAAAGGATGATTGGTCTTTGTTGTGAAGCTAAATGAGATAGGCAAGGAGAAGAAGGAGGAGGTGTTCAAGAAAAATCCACTACTATAGGAATATAGGGATGTGTTTCCAAAGGACTTACTAGGGCTACCACCCCAACGTGAATTTGAATTCAAAATTGAGCTCCAACCTCACACAAAACCTATTTATAGAGCCCCCTATAGGATTAATTCCATAGAGATGCAAGAACTAAAGGTGCAACTACAAGGATTATTAGAAAAATGATTAATCAGATTGAGTGTGTCACCTTGGGGAGCACCAATCTTGTTTATAAAAATAAGGATGGTTTCCTATGACTATGTATTGACTACAAAATGTTGAAGAAGGCCACCACCAAGAATAGATATCCCTTATCTAGAATTGAAGAGCATTTTGATCAACTTAAGGATGCCACAATCTTTTCAAAGATTGATTTAAAATTATAATACCATCAATTGAGGATCTGTGAGGAAGATACTCACAAGATAACCTTTAAAACTTGTTATGGATACTATGAGTTTATTGTATTGCCTTTTGGATTAACAAATGACCCAATCATATTTATGAACTTGATGAATAGTATCTTCAAAAAGCAACTAGATAAATTTATCCTAGTATTCCTAGATGATATTTTGATATATTCTAGAAATAAGATAGATCACAACAAACACCTCAGGATGGTGTTAAATTTTGCTAAAGGAAAACTAATTGTACAGGAATTTGTCCAAATATGAATATTGAATAACAAAATTATAATATTTGGGACACATTGTGTTAGTAGAATAAATTGCGATAGATCCTAAAAATATAGAGATAATTTTGAATTGGCCACCACCCATGAATGTGATAAAAGTTTAAAGTTTCTTGGGTCTGATTGGCTATTACAGGTGTTATGTGAAGGATTAAGCCATAATTACCTCCCCAATGAATAACCTTTAGAGGAAAGGGAAAGAATTCAAGTGGACAGATAGATGTGAGGAATATTTTGAGATTCTTAAGTGGAAGCTTACTACCCCTCCTATACTATGGATACCCGATCCTCAAGGAAGTTTTTTTATTTGTATGAATGCATCATTGGAGTGCTCTCTCAAGAAGAGTTAGTGATAGCCTATGGGTCAAGGAAACTAAAATGACATGAGGTCAATTATGCAACCCATAATCTTGAACTAGTAGCAGTGGTGTTTGTCCTTAAGAGTTGGTGATACTGTTTGGTTGGGAGACCCTTTGAGCTAAGGATAGACCATGAAAGTCTATGGTAAATATTTACTCAACCATTACTCAATGCTAGGCAGAGGAGATGGGTGGAATTCCTAGTGGAATATAATTTTGATATTGAGTATATAAAAGGAAATGATGACAAAATCATTGATGCACTTAGTAGAAGAAGGCACATAGCAACCTTATCTCATACCCATATGGATTTTATGGGATAATTCAAGGAGATGCAAAAAATAGGATGCTTACTGCAACCAATTTTATGGAAGAATAGAAAGAAAAATAAGAAAAAACCAAGATTTTAGCTTCAAACATGATTTCTTGTGCTTCAAATACAGAATAGTTATTCTAAAAATTGGTAATCTAAGAAAAGTGATCTTGAATGAAGCACATAGATCACCATATTTTGCTCATATAGAAGGAGCAAATATGAGGGAGAATATGAACAAAATATTCTTTTGGCCCGGGATGAAAAGGGACGTAACTGAATTTATTGCCCAATGCCTTGAATTTCATAAAGTGAAGGTAGAACATAGATACCCTGTGAGACTATTGTATCCGCACAAGGTACCTATGTAAATATGGAAAGTAATTTCAATAGAATTTATTGTAGGATTACCTAAAAATTGGTTCCAACACGATGTAATATTAGTGGTGGTTGATGGACTAATCAAGGTTATGCATTTTATACCCGAAAGCACTAAATATGATGTCGTGATTGTGGCTAACAGATTTACCAAAGATATAGTTTGGCTTCATGGTTTTTTGAAAGTAATAATTTTGGAAAGAGACTCAAGATTTACATTTGAGTTTTGGAAAACTTTGCATTGCACCATTGGTACTAGATTGAACATAAGTTTTTATTATCATCTTTAAAACAATGGTCAGACTAAAATAGTGAACCAGGTACTAGAGGACATGCTTCACATGTATTGTATGGACCAAAAAATCCTATGGGAAAATTACTTGCACCTGGTAGAGTTTACCTACAATAACGGTCACCATTCAACTTTAGGTATGGTTTTATTTGAGGCACTTTATGGTAGGAAATGTAGGACATATTTGTCTTGGGATAATCCAAAATATTAGATTGTACTTGGTATATACATGATCAAGAAGATAGAACAACAGTTGAGGATGATCAGGGAACAATTGAAAGAAGCCACAAATCAATAGAAGAGCTACACTGATCTTAAAATATTTTCACATGATTTTAAATAGGGGAGAAGGTGTTTTTAAGGGTGAGACTGATGAAAAGCGCAATTAGATCTACCAAGTTAGATCCATGCTTTGTGAGACCCTTTGAAGTTACAAAAAAGATCTGCCCTGTGGTATACTGGCTTGTCTTACCACCTAACCTATTTAAGAATCATGACACCTTTCACATCTCTTTGATTAGAAAGTGTGTTGCTAATCTTGAGCATATATGAGACTTTTCTAATTTGTATATGGAAAATACAGAGGCTATCGAGGTTAAACCAATAAAAATCCTTGAGTTTTAATCCAAATTGATGTAGAAAGGGACTTTGGAGCAATGCAAGGTCTAGTGGGACTACTTTTTCAAGAGGAACACTACTTGGAAAAAGTAGAAGAGATGCAGAAACACTTTCCATTTATATTTGAAAAAGCAACTTAAATATTGTTTATTGTTTAAAGATATTTGATGAAAATACAAAGGACTATGTTAAGCCTATGGGGGGAGTACGTCATGACCCTATCTTGGAAGACCCCTTTTTTGGTTGGATTTATGCTAGGTTATGCATGATGGATATTTTATTGCAGTTAGATACCTTAGCAAATTATATTTAATTTTGCAACATAGGTTTTAAGGATAAAATATGATATTACTAACAAATTTTCATTGATGCATAATCAATATGTCTTATATATGGGCATATTCTTTGAAAAATAAGCAACCTAAGATATTCTCTTTTTTATTATTAAGTGACTTGGCATAACTTGCCTATAAGAAATAGATCAAATTTTTCTTGCTTAGTTATTAACTACAAAAATTTAGTGAATATGTTTTGAGTTATATCGTGTCTTAAAAATATAATCTCTTTAAAATAAAGAGAATGAAGAAATGTTTTTGGTAAGAATAATTAGTATGGTGGACTCCTTTATTATTGATTATAAAAAAATGAGGTAATATTTTAGTAGGAATTGTCTTTAGGTCTAATGGCTTTGCAAAAAATATTTTCTATGAGTATTTTGTTTAAAGGACCTGAAGAACACAAGCTTATACTGAAGGGGGGCTAAACAGTATAAGATAAACTTTTACTTTTCTTTCCCAAACAATATTATCCAATATTATCAATGGTAATATCAATAGCAGTAATCAAAGCAATGCATAAATCATCACACACAATAGAGACACCAATTTAATGTGGTTCACCCAATGTGGGCTACTCCACGGAGAAAATATTTCTACTAAATTTTCTCAACAAATCTTCTTTGGAATCAATTCCCTATTACAATGTTTATGGACCTTTGTCCAAAGGAGACACCAATTCCCTATGCTCTGATTTGTAGATCTCTCTCCACAGGAGAACTCTTTTCCCTTTTCTATGGTTCGTGGAACTTGATCCAAGAGATCTCTATCTCCTCAACTGGTTCATGGATCTCTCTATATAGAAGAACTCTATCTTCCTAGATGGTTCGTGGATCACACTCTATAGGAGAATTATTTTCCCTTGCTCTAGTTCATTGATCTCTATCCACAGGAGAACTCTTTCCCCTCTACTCTGGCTAATGATCTTCTATAAGACTTCTAGCCCCATTTATCTAGCTAATGGATCTCTATCCATTGAAGACCTTTGTCCTCATTGCCCTGGCTAATGGATCTCTATCCACTAGAGACTGATGTCCTCTACTCTATCACCTCCAAAGCTTACTATCAACTCTATCTCAGATTTGCATCAAAATCTATTCCAAGTCTAGTACAAATATGCTCTATCTCTGCTCATAAAACTACTTATAAATCTACTCATAAAACTACTCATAAATATGCTCATAAATCTACACTAACTTCTATCTCAAATCTATCCTCAAGCCTTAACACAAAGCTTGATCAAATCACCAATCAACTCTGCTTAGATTTGTCCCAATCCTTAACACAAATCTTGAACAAATCGATCAATCAACTATGCTCTCAAGTCTTCACCAAGAATTTTTCAAATTTGCCTTCAAGTCTTCTCTAATACCTACTCAAATCTGTCCTTAAATATTCACCAAGACTTGCCCAAATCTACCTTCAAGTCCTCTCAAGAACTTGCTCAATCTACTCTTAAGTCTTCACCAAGACTTGATCAAATATTCTCTAGCACATGCTCAACCATGCTCTAACACATGCTCAAAACAACTTATAAAATATGCTCAATCAATCTCAAATATTCCTCACAATGTTATCAAATGCTTTGTCTAATCTTCAAAGTAATTCCTTTAACTTGAAGCAGTTTAGATATATTCTATTCAGAATTTCTTTAACCTCTGGAACATATAGAGAATGATGTACTCTATCAAAAACTCAATATGTTCTACTCAATAATTAAGTTTATCACTTTCACAAATATGATTTCTAATGTTTGCACATTCACTTTCAATATCACTCAAAACCAATGCTCAAGAATTTCACTCAATCATTTAACCAATGAAACACAACTTGCTCATAAACCTTAAATAAGTGTTTTCATTCTTCTTCAAACAAAGAGCACAATGTGAGTCTCAAATCCTAACTCATATAATTCTTAATCTCTATCTCAAATGTTCTCTAAACATTCACCAATGAAGCATATAAAAACTCACTCAAATATTTCAACAATGCTTATCAAACAATCCTTTTAACTCCATCTTATATTTTACAAATTCATTCAAGCATTTTTAAAAAAGGATGATGTGCCCATACCACTTTGCTTTTATGGAGACATGTATTAAAATCCCGTTTTACTTACAACCAAATCCTTTTACCAATTCTAGGCTAGATAGCAACAATCTATATTAAAATCTCCACAATAATATTCACCTCAACAGATATTTCACCATACAAGAAATACAATAAAATGTCAAGTCGCAAATATACCTTATCACTCCTTAAAAGCATAAAATCAAATTATACCCCTTTTAAATTAATGCATATATGAAAAGGAATTTTTTACTTAGTACACCTCATTACTCCTTCACTTTCAAAATAATATTCAACACACATCAAAAATAACGTTCCTTGTTTGCACCTTATAATCTCCTTCACTTTCAAAATAATATTCAACACATATCAATAATAAAATTCCTTGTTTACACCTTATAATATCCAATACTTGATTTATTTCCTAAGCACCCAAAATAAAATATTTAATTAACACACCTTATGACTCCCTAAACAATTCCACACTTTGGCCCTTTCAATATTATGTAACCTCAAAACAATTTTTGTTTTCCAAAAACCTTTGGTAGATTTAACTCAAAAATTGCATACCTTAATAATTGGCCCACGTTAGGGTGGACTGCACGAAGATCTGTGTGGCAGATTTTGGGGTGGACAATGCAAAATACTGTGGTGGCCATAAAAGCTGGACAACCTGCTCGGATTCGTGGTGGCTACCGATTCCACCATGTTAAAAATAAATAATAATAATAATAATAATAATAATAATAATAATAATTGGCCCACGTCATAAAAAGTTTGCATGAACATCAACAGCTGCCATTGAAATTGAAACCGTGATCTTAGCCACCACAATGACCTAGCCAAATCTAAGATACCACTTGTGCTATGTGCCCATACAAGAACCGAGGTATACTATCGCCTATACAATATCCGCTTCTCACAAAGTTCATAAAAAATGAAAAGCTCTTTCCTCCTTCACAAAAATCAAATTGTGTGGAATTCAAAACTGAGACCAACCTCCATGAATGCCTTAGCCAAGTCTCAACTGCCATCTCTTCCAGCCAGTGTGAATGAATCTAAGTCCATGATCCTTTTCTTTTACACCGCAACGTCTTCCTCAAAATTAGCACAGAACTTTGTCTTCTCCTTTTTGAAAGTTAATCAAGCGTATGCGAAGGAGATTTAATTTGTGATATGAGATGACTTTACCAATCCAAAACCTTTGAATATGTATATGTTCTTCGAGTTACATTGTGACATCGACTCATTTAAAATCCAACTTTGGATTTTGATTTATATTATATTCTAATTATAATAATTTAAATTCAATGAATTTAAATATTATAATTTAAATATCAAAATTCTTTTTGGGCATTTTCTTAGGGATAACCTTTGCCACCATTTAATGAATATTTTAACCTTTGTCCCATATATTATAATGCAAATCATTATAATATTATTTATTTTAAACTTGCTTTCTTTTCCTTTTGAAAGGTCTTGTTGGCCGGATATTATAATATTAAAATATTATAATATTAGTCTTTTTCACTTTCTCTATTTTTGCACATAGTCTTCAAACTTGGCCTTCAAACTTTTCTTTGTCATTCTTTCATAGCCCATGCCATTTTGACATCAATGACAACCTAATATGCTCAAATTTCCAACAAGACCCAGTAATAATTTGAGCGGATATATTTTTATTGCTATTGATGATTTGTTAGTTCATAATATTACTGGTGGAAAAGTATTTTTATTTATATTTGTACAAATTTGTAAGAGAGAAATACAAGAGTCTTGGATTTCCTTTTATTAGAAATGCTTAATTAAAAGGTTAGGTTTACTAAGTGTTTGGTAGGGCACCAAATCCTTGGTAGACATGGGAGCAAGGGAGTAAACTTTATGGTATGATCAACTAAGAACCCACATTGAGAGTCACTGAATATAAAGGTGATGGAGTAGTGGGAAGTAGAGGTTGGGTGGTTCCATTTGGGATACCCAAGAAAACTAGGAAGTAGGGAGGTTATTTGGGGGGCATGAAAGGAATAAGGGAGGAACCAATCTGTGAAAGGAAGTCTTGGGTGGTGACGTTGAGGAAAGACCTAGAACACTACTAAAAAAAATTGGAACACAAGTAGGCATGCAATTTAAAATAATGTCGTATCTTACTATTTTAATGGTAGTAAAATAGTTTCCAATACCCTGGTAGGAGTGTTATTCTTTTACTATAGTAGTAAGAGATATTTTGTTAAACTCGCTGTTCCACATTGTATGTTCATTTGAGCTGTGATAGAGGATAGAATAGAAGACCCTAGAGTTGGCCAGTTGATCTAGCTAGTATATGGTTTTATTCTTTCTTGTTAAGACTCTTCCTTTTGGTGTAGTAAGTCATTAGGATGGCTAAGTTGGGATATTAGGTTTGAGTTGTGTAAATCAACCAACTTAGTACCCTTGCATATGTTTTGCTATGTATTTTGGTACATGGTAAACTAAGAAGCTTGAAGATCCCTTTTCTACCCAACTAAAGGGTTAAAGACTACACTTGGACATAGCACCAAACTTGGGTTGATGCTCTTATTGTTATAGAGATAAAAGTTTCATCTCAAGTTGCTATTGAGTTTACCACTTATTTAGAGGTGAGTCCAAGATGAGGAGATCTCTTGGAACAAATATTTGCATGTGTCTCGTATTGTTATCTAATTAAGAGAGAGTATGTTAACCTCTTGATCCTAAACAACTATGGTTATTGTGAGAAATATTTGTACTTTAGAGTGATTCACTTGAAATCAATCTGGAATCCAAGTTGGTTGTTCTTGTGAGTTCATCTAAAATTTTGGTAGTTTGGAGGTGGAGTCCTTTGTATGTTATGTAAGATATTTTTGGAATTCTTTAATTGCTTAGTGATATTTTCCTTCGTAGCATCAAATATTTTCAATCCAAACTTTGTTAAGCAATAAATAACATTGGTGAAATTGATAGATAGATATGTTGTTTCAGATTTCATTATGCAGTAGATAGTGTTGGAATGGATATATGGATATGTTGTTCTAGAATTTTTTAAGCAATAGATAACATTGGTGAATTGATAAATGTATATGTTGTTCAAATTTTATCATACACTAGATAGCAATGGAATTGATATATGGATATGTTGTTCTAGATTTTGTTGCACTAGGTAGCATTGGTGAATAAATAAGATGGATATGTGTTCCAATTATGTTATGCATTGGATAGCTTTAGTAATTACATGTAGTAGATATGTATGATTCAATTATTTTATGTTTATATAGCATTGGTGAGTCAGTGCAATGGGTGATTTAGTTGGAAAATTTTAGTTATACTTGTAATAATATAAGGTTCCCAAGATTGGCAATTCTGAATTTGTGCTTATGCGATGGGTAGGTTCCACCTCGGGCACTGTAGTGTTGTACTATTCTATAGACATCAAGTTTTTGTTTGAGTGTGGCTGCTTGGATGGATGACTAGAGTTATATCGAGCTGCCTATGGGGCTTACATAATGTGTTCTATGTAATACAACCACTGTTATGACAATAGGTTTGAGGATTTTAGAAATAGATATCTAAGGCATAGTTACAATGACGATTGTGAGAGATGAAGGACCATATCATAGAGGGAAACTAGTTAGACATGATAGGTTTCCACAGTGAAGATTTCAAACAATATGGGTTGTACATACCTATGTAAAGACTTAGTTTGATGAATGAAATTGATGGAATGTGTGAATCAAAAATCAAGCAACACTAATATAAAGTATTAAAATAATATTAAGCACCATAAGACACAATGATTGCATAAAAAATAGAAAATATCTATATTGCTATGGTGGATCTCAAATATTACAACCAATATGCCCCAAATGTGCAGTTCTTACAATGCTTATATTGATATAAAATTATAGACTACTAGGGTTCTCTGAAACCCTAGTTGAAAATAATGGTTGGTGTCTTCACACTTTTCTTCTATTCCAATGAGGTTACGGGTGGGTTTGTGTATCCTAGATAGGGCCACCCTAGCTTCAATAGCTACCAAATATATGATTCTTATACCTACACAGAAAATTGTAACAAATATTAGTAATACTTGTGAGGGCTCCACTATGTGAGACCCTCAAAATAAAATCACTAACCCTAGATACTACAATAAAACTATAAACAAAAGCTTAAGAATATGAAAAATAAATGCGCAAAATTATTACCTTGTTAACAATATGAACTTCCTATTTTTTTCTTACACAAATGATACCAATGATGGTTACAAATATACCCTAATGACAACTAAGGGACGTAGGGTTATGGATCTGGTGTGGGAGATGCCCATGAGTGTTTGGAAACAACCAAAAATGGCCAATGATGCTCAATTGGATTTGGTAGGCATTCATCTGGCTTTGATGGGCACTTGGTTGGCTCTGATGGACGCTCATCTAGATCTAGTGGATGCTTAGCTAGCTTTGATGGGTGTTTTGGGGCTAATGGAAGTGTCGCAAAACCAAATATAATTCACACAAGAAGGGTTGTGATATAATCGAAGAGCTACAAATGACGACGATGGGGGAAGGGATGAAAACGAAGGGGCTAGGGCTTGGACTCCAAAAATATTTTAAGGATGATTCGAATTCAAAGAGTACTTAGGGATTCCAGGGGACACTTAGGAAAACTTAGAACTTAGGGTTTGATTCATCAAAATGACTCCTCTTTTATAACCTTTCCTTGGACATGTTAGGGTTTTGATGACACAAAATTTGTGGTTGAGATTAAAATATGAAGAAGGGTGGAGACTAAATCTAGGCAAGTGGCATGAATTATGTATATGGATGGCTAAGATTAAAATGTGGTGGAGAGTTAGTATTAATTCACATAAATACATATATATTTATTAAATATATATACAGATGGTGATGATTGGAAGATACAGATGGATGACAAGTGGCTATAATTTGGTACCTACATAATGATTTTGAGGTTGGGCTTCCCCACGAGGTTTCTCCCAGGATAAATTATGTGTTGATGTGGTTTGTTGTGGCTTATAAATTATTTCAATATTAAATTGTCTATTTCTAATAGATGTATTTTCCATGCAAATATATTATGGTATTGGTTATTTACATTTATAAGGGAAAGTAAAGATTAGAATTGTAATTATTGCTCCAGAAAGGTTGAGCCTTGGGAAGTTTTACAAGATTCTTTATTCCAAGCTTTGGTTGTTTAAATTAATATAAAGGTGTTTAGAAACTTTGACCTCATTAAATTAAGTGAATAGGTAAATTAGATGAACCTCTCAAAAGGATGAGAGTGAATAAACTCATGCTCTGCTAAGATGTATAATTTATGGACCATTGTAGCTAAAGTTTGGATTTGTATCTAATCTCATAATAAGTATATGTTTGAAGGGATAATAACCTAGGAAATATTCATATACATCATAAAGAAATTTGATGTGTGAATATTAGGATGAGGTTAGTACCTTCGTTGGAAAAACTATAAGATTATAAATACACGTCATAAGGGAATTTGATGAGGTGTTTTGAAGGGAAGTTGAATACTTTATTGACTTTGATGGTCGACATTTTTTATCTAAACTAATATAAGTTATTCCTACATATAGGGTTTTAACGAGGAAAGTGAGGAACTGATTAGCTCATCTTTGGATGGAAGGGATAGTTAAGTTCAATACGCTCTAATCCACTTAGATGGACATGAGAAGGGGATAGATGAGAGCATGCCCATTTTATAGAATGAAAGGGAAGGCAAGTTAGCTCGTGGGACCAACAAGAAGGATAATTTGTAAATATTAGTCTTGCACGTAGTACACTTGTATAGCTAGAATTATGCAAGATGTAGTGATGGGTGTACCTCGAGTAAGACTAGATAAGTTGTTAAGTGGGGTACAATGCATCTAGGACTCTCTAAATAAATAAATAAATAAATAAATTATATATATATATATATATATATATATATATATATATATATATATGATAGAAATTGGGTTGTGACAAGCAAGTACCATGTAAATAGTTTAGTTTAGAGTGTGGTAAATATTTGAGTATATAGTAGGTGTCATGTAAGTAAGTGTGGAGTTATGTAAGAGTTTGTCATTTAGTATGTGCAATAATTTGAGTCTTATCCTTATGTGTATATGTGGAGTCAATAATAGATTTATTACTATGTGGTATTTCTCTAATAAGAAATATGAAGTGTTAGATCTCCTGTGTGTGTGAGGAGATGAAAATTTTGTGTAAGTATAAAGTTCAAGGGTTGTGAATATGAAGAGTATCATATCCATGTATGTATATATTTAATGTAAGGCAATATAATTTGTCAAGCAGTGAGATAGTAATACGTGAGAACAAGTTTGCAATACATTGTATTTGCATTGCTTGAGTTGATATATTTTTTTTATCAATAAAATATTTTTTATGAGTTTGTTATTGAAATGTGTGAACATTTTGTATTTGATCCTATGGAAAATATTATTGAATTCCTAATAGTGGTGTTATAGCCACATTTTGTGTGCTTGGTGAAAGCCACATTTGAGAGTATCCCAATATAAAGGAAAGAATTTTATGAGAGAAACCAAGTTGAAAAGAGCATCCAAGGAATGTGAGAAGACCTAATTGAAAAGAGAACCTAAGGAATGTGAGAAACTAGATTGAAAACAAACACCTAAGGATTGAGATAAACTGGGTTGAAAAGTGCATTCAAGTTCATCTTTAGGGATGAATAAGAGAGCTCCCAAAAATAAAATGCAAAGTAATAAATTCAATTTGAGGGTCAAGTAATTATGCCCAAGTCCAAAAAATATATCAAACAAGCTGATATTACATAGTGGATGAAGGAGAAAAGAGTGTGTGCTGGAGATATTATGAAGTGCTAATGGAATATTGAAGAAAGAAGCTTGAAGTAGAACACTTGAAAAGGATAAAATATCTAGAGATGTTTAAAGTGGAGAAGACTATACATGCTCGAGAGAGTTGGAGAACATCCAAGTTTGTAGATAAACATATACAGGCAAGACAAGAATATCCAAGAGAGAGCAGAGGTTGAGAGTTTTACTTGTAATGCATTGATAGAAAAATTTGTGCAGAGGGTGAAAGGTGTTTAAAATAAGGAAATGCATAGGAAGATGTTAGGAAGCATTGAAAAGAGTCATTGAAAAATACACACACAAAAGTGAGCAGTGTAAATAATAAGCCAAGTATTTAATTTATTTTAAGAAGTTTAAAGGTTCATGAAAAAATTAAAAGTTACAAAAGGAAAGAAGAATTAATTGGAGTGAGAAAAGTATATGGTGAATTAGAAAACTAAAGGAAATAGAAAGAAGGCAATATTAATATTGAAATTAGAATTAAGGAATGCAAAATTAAGGGTAAAATATTACCTTGGAAGAATTATAAGTGAAGGAGAAGAATAATTGGAGGAAGTTATAAGGAAATAATTATTCAAATTAAATATTGAAATTATTATATTGAAGGTCCGAGGTGTAGACCAATTGGTTCAACCAAACCCCATAAGGGGGTGGAGGTCCAAGGTTCAAATCTCGAGCCTTGTCGGACTGAACGCTTGTTCCTTTCTTGGTACTTTCAACAACGTAAAAGGTTTAAAATGATTATGGCATGGTGGTTATAGGGGCGGACTGTGCAAAGATCTTTGTGGCAGCTTCTGGGGCGGACAGTGTAGAATACTGTGGCGGCCATAAAAGCTGGATAGCCTGCTCGGATTCGTGGCGGCTACCGATTCCACCATGTAAAAAAAAAATTATTATTATATTGAAGAAAATAAATATATTTTTATTTTATTTTACATAGTCGAATTAGTAGCTGTCATGAATTTGGGTAGGCTGTCCTACTTTTTATGGCCGCGATAGTATTCTGTGGTATCTATCTTGAAAGCTGCCACATAGATCTTCACACAGTATGCCCCTATAACCACCATGCCACAATAATTTTAAACCTTTTATTCCACTAAAAGCACTAGGAAAGGGACAAGCATTCAGTTCGATGAGGCTCGAGATTTGAATCTTGGACCTCTATTCCCTTACATGGTTTAGGGAAACCAATTGGTTTACAGACCTAGAAAATAAACATTTGAATAAGAGCAAATATTACTTAAAAGAAGATATTATTTATTGAGAATATTAAGAAAAAGAATATTAAATTTAAACAAAATTATTCAAAGGCTTGGTGTTGAAAAAATAAAAGTGGAAAATAATAATGAGTGCATCAAAAAGGTATTTTACAAAATTACATATATTTAAAGAGGTAAACTTCTGATTTTTAAAAGCAGAAAAAATATTTCCAAAAACATGTTTTGAGATACAACGAATCACTAAAAAATCAAACACGACAAAAAATTAGGTTTGAAGATAATTCTTGGTATATTTATTTAGGAGTCAACAATCATATGACTAACAATCTATGTTGGTTGGACTCTATTCAAGTAAAACAAAGTATACCTATTAATATAATTGATGAAAAAATCTACCAAGTACAAGGAATAGGTAATGTTACACTTAGTCTACCTTAGAATGTACACTGGAGAATGTGCTTTATTTTCCAAGAATAACAAACAATCTAATTTTAGTGTCACAATTGTTGGATAGAGAAAGAACAATAGAATTCAAAATCATCAATGACAATAAGAAATGTATTAATAAAAGAATAAACAAAGTCAAGGCTCTTGGTTCCTACAAAAGTGATATGTTTGCTTTAGATGTGATAACACTTGCACAAAAACAATTGGATCAACTTCTACCAAAAGAACAATATCATAAAAGGTATTTAATTGAACATAAAATTCTCATGGCAAAAGAACAAGATAGGACATCAACAAATAAACTTGAAAGGATGATAGATAAGTTGAAAAATATGTTCTTTGATACACTAAAAAAGAAAGACACATATAATATTCATCAAGGGACTAATATTCAAGATGGTAGTTGTGAGACCAATAATATATATGACAATAATAATTTGAGCAGTATTGATGATGATAGCCTAAAAAATAAAAAAGAGAAAAAACATTGATATCAGTAATGAGTTATATTATTGTTATGACTTGTTCAAAAGTATGGTAGATACAAGTAACATCCTAGAAGCATAGATTAAGTACCTAAACTTAAAGTAGTAACACAGTCAAAGAAAAAATACTTAAAATAGAATGAAGGATTGAAAACACATGAAGGCAAAGGACCTTCATACCAAATAATGTAATAAGGGGGTGTTGGAAGTATTACATTATTTGGTAACTTGCAATAATATTGCAAGTACCATGTAAATAGTTTAGTTTAGAGTGTGATAAATATTTGAGTATATAGTAGGTGTCATATAAGTTTGGAGTTATGTAAGTGAGGTGTCATGTAAGTAGACTTATGTAAGAATTTTTTATTTAGTAGGTGCAATCATTAGAGTATTTGTCCTTATGTGGATATGTGGAGTCAATAATAGATTTATTATTATGTGATATTTCTCCCATGAGAAATATGAAGTGTTAGATCTCCCATGTGTGAGAACAAGCTTTGCAAACATTGTATTTACGTTGCTTGAGTTAATATATATATATATACATACATACATATATATATATATATATATATATATATATATATATATATATATATATATATATATATATATATATATATATATATATATGTGAGTTTGTTATTGAATTGTATGAACATTTTATATTGATCTTGTGGAAAATATTATTGTATTGCTAACAAAGATATTGAAGGCAAATACAAGGACATATTATTGAGCAAGCTTCATAACGTATAGGGATACCAAAGGAATTCATAAGGAATATTTTTTGATAAAATTTAAAAAGAGGAAGCAAGAAAATTTATTTTTGAAGAATCGAGATCATTAACTATTCAAAACCATAAAAGTGAGAGTCAAGGAAAAAGGAAAAAGGAAACCTTCAAAAATAAATTTCAAAGAATGAAAATAGTGAAAAAACAATTTCTAAAAAATCCTATAAAAGAACTATAGTGAATTAATTAGAGAGTCAAAGGTTTTCTACTTGATAATTAAAATATTTTTTTCAAACTTGCCATCATCCAAGCAAATTGCAAAAGAAAGTAGATCATATTTTTTTGAAGAAAGTTTGGAAAATATTATTGGTAAACCTACCTTGAGAAATATTTTTTATAGGAGAATGGAGGGTTAGGTTTCAAATGTCTAAAAATGATGAATTATGCCCTCATAGGTAAGATGAGGTGGAAACTTTTGAAGAATGACCAACTAAGCTAGATCAAGATCCTTAAGAAATAGAAATGATTTTCTAAGCATGAAGGAGCTACCAAAAGGTTTTACCTTTTGGAACGACTTAGTCGCATGCAAGGATCTCCTAAGAAAATGTATAAGGTGGAGAATTGAAAATGAAGAAAAGGTGGACTTTTAGAAAGATAGATGGTTGAAGGATGACCCATTGGAGGACAATTTAGAGTTAAACATCTTGAAACCAAAAATCACAAAGTCTTTAGGGAATAGGGTTAAGGATTTTTTAGTAATAAAATATGGAATAATGAGCTAAAAGTTGGAGTGGCTAATCTAAATGATACCTAGATGAAAGCAACAAACAAGTTATATATTCTCCTTAGAGTGTTTCCCATCAACCATTTGGGTGGTAGTGATTCTATGGTTTGGAGCAAGAAAATAAAGATCTTGTACTATATTAAAATAGGCTACTCAATAATAGATAAGGAGGGGTTCAGATGGATTCCTATTAAGGATGTCTAGATTAAAATTTTGATACCCAAAATCACCTTTTTTCTTGGCTAGTGGTCCAAATAAGATTCTAACTATTTGATAATATGTGCAAAAGAGGATTCCAAATTGTCAATAGGTATCCCTTATACAAAAGAGTAGCTAATATCATCCAACACCTATTCTTAGGATGTGAGTTTTCCTATGGTGTTCTTGATCATATTCTTAATAAACTTATGGTTTCTTAGGTTTTTCCTGATAATATGGTGGATGTGTGCTTCCAGTGGAACTCCCCTTTTAAGATCAAGCATTTAAACACCCTATGACATCTATGCCTTCCTCATTTTCTATGGGGTCTATGGAGAGAGCACAAAAATAGAATTTTCAAGAATAAGAAGAGGGATGCTACCTCTATTAGTACCCAAATTGGTAATGCAATTATTGAAAATTTTATAGTAACCAAACACCAATAGGAAAGGGAACCTAAGTAGGAAACTTGTGTTATAGGAATTATATCTATCCATTGGAACTTCTCATAGTGTACCCAAGACATCTAGATATGAAGTGAAATAGGAATCCTCCCTGGTGGGTTGAGTGAAGCTCAACTTTTATGGAGAAGCTAAAGGTTTTATTTGGAGTTGGAGGGGTGGTTAGAGATGAAAATTATTTTGGTATATGAAAAACCATTAGGTAGCTAGACAAAACACTTCTCTAAGGCAAGCGCACTATTTCTAGGAATCAAGTTTATCCTAAAATTAGGGACTATGAATACCATTATTGAGGATGACTTGCTAAATATTATCAAGACCCTAAATTATAGAAATGATCATGGAAAGTAGAATTAATCTCAAAAATCTAAGGAATATTAAAATTCAACATATTTATCATGAGAGAAACAATGCTAATGATTTCATGGAAAATATGGGAGTCTTACTGGAGGAGAAAAATCTTGGGTTTTTGATTTCCCCCTTTATTGATAGAAATATCTAATAAGGGATGATTAGAGAATGTTTTCCTGTTGGAGCAATAGGTGGAGGCATGGAATGCTAATGATAACAAAGATGAAGGAAGATGAGGATCATAGAATAGATTGAACTTGACCTACCATGGATAAAATAGGAAAAAGATTCAAGTACCCTGGTTAGGTTTTTCACCATCCATAGGGTGATCATATTGAAGTGGAAGAATAATATAGGGGGAGATTTAGTTAAAATAGTACCTCTAATGATGAAAATTTATGAGGAGGTTGAGGAAATTTTGGAGAAGGGTGGATCCTAAAATACTCTAAGAGAAAACTTTGAACACTTGGAATGAAGGGAGTAATGGACACAGTCAATTTCCTAGACCAAGTTTGTTAAATTGGGATGTTGTTTTGGCTAAGTTTATTATTATTAATTACTATGTTATGTTTGGATCTACTATTTTTGTTATGATTGAGTGGTAGGTAAAATTATTTTAAGTTTCTATTTGGAAGTGGTCTAATAATTTGCTATGTTTTGAAAAATAATATGGGGGAAGATTCGATTAAAATAGTACCCTTTATGATGAAAATTGATGAGGAGGTTGAGGAAATTTTGGAGAAGGATGGTTTCTAGAAGACTCTAAGAGAAAGTTGTAGACACTTGGAATGAAGGAAGCAATGGACACAATTAATTTTCTACATCAATTTTGTTAAAACTAAGATGTTGTCTTGGCTAATTTTATTGCTATTGGCTACTATGTTCTGTTCTAACCTGCTAGTTTTGTTATGATTGGATGGTAGCTATAGTTATTATGTTTTTATTTTGGAAGTGGATATGTGGTATTCTAAGGTTTAGTTGTAGTAGTAAGTGGATGATAGTATTTTGTTTAGTCTGATAAAGCATATTGTATTATAGTACACAACTTGATGTACAGGTTTGGGGACCCTAAAAACCCTTCTTACCCTAGTAAAAAATTTAATGACATCATGGAAAATACACAATTATTTCTCTCATAATATAAGTTACTAAAAGGACCAAATTTCACTTCGAAAATATAATATAAATTTAATACTTAAACTTTGGGAAATAGTAACTAGAGATAAAAAAATTATAGGATATGCGACAAGTAGTTAAGAAGAAGATGCAAAAGTACTAAATCTAATAATATTTGGGATATCAGATGAAATATAAGCACATATAAGCAAGACCAAGACTTCACAAGAGGCTTGGAATAAACTATGCACCATATTTTAAGGAAAAAATGAAGCCACTGTTATGCACTTGCAATCACAATTATATTCATTGAAAGTTCAATATGGTGAAAACATATAATATTTTCTTAGAATGATAGCATATTTGTAATAAAAAATGAAAACTATGAGAGATAAAGTAGAAGAAATTTTTTTTGTCCAAGTTACACTTAGAACACTTCTAGAATCATTTAAAATATTGGTCACATTTCTCCAAGTGTCAAACCAAAAAGAGTTGTTTGAGGAATTGGTTAATATCCTTTAGGAATATGAAATATAAAATCAAGTAAGAGATGAACTATCAAATAATATTTGATTTTTAGTAAAAATATAACCAAATAACAAAATAAATTCTTCTATCTCATTATCACAAAATCAACGAAAATGGAAAAGAAGATATTGTCATATATGTAACAAAGAAGAACACATCACAATATTTTATAGATACAATTAACTCAATCAGTGGAATCAAATGCGTACACCTTTCCAAAGAAATCAAAAAATATAATATCAATCAAATCAATAATGATATATGCAAACACAACAACAATATCCAAAATGAAAAAATAAAAAAGGGCACATGATTCAAGAGGTACAAGAATCATAATCTAACTATGAGGAGGACTATGAATTAGCTCACAAAGCACTTATGATAAAATTTAAAACAAGTATAACATAAAAGCAAGAAAAATATGAAATATTGAGCAGTAAAATCAAAGTGATAAATATAATTTATAACACAAGTGAACTACTTTAGAGTAACATTGGTAACCTTCATCAAAAGAAAAAAATGAATGAATATGATCTGAAGCCCATGATGGTAGAGAGTTGTTATGGTACTTGTGATGCATGTGATACAAGGGATTTAAGCATTGTTTATGAAGATAGAGTATGCAAAAAATGTGTTGATTGCGTTGCAAATTATAATACAAGTAGTAATCCCTTATATAAAATAGACACAAATGGTTTGAGAAACACTCTTAAAAATATTTATAAGAAAAGTGGTTTAAGTCATAGATATTTTATGTAAAAAATGTTTGTGGGATAGTCAATATGTGTGATGGTCATAATGAAAGCCAAATTGCTAGATTTGATGATAGTAATAGTTCATTTTTTGTTGATGAACATTCAAATTTTGTTGATATTAATAACTATAGCACTAGATGGTTTTATCTATTAAATTATGATTTGAGGGTTTTTGAGTTTGATAGTGTTAGCTTCAGATGTGTTCATAAGGGTGCTTGTATAGAAAATTACTAACAATGTGTTGTTAGTAATTTGAAGTCTTCCAGTAGCAACAGGGATAATGATGATATAACTCCTTTAGAATTTATCAATTTTGATCTAAGTTATGATAAATATTCTTGTGATGACTTTTTCCATTCAAATTAGGGAGATGATGAAATTAACATCCATACAAAAGTAGTTGGTACTAAACAAGGATATCATGAAATAGGGAAAGGAATGAAAAAACTTAGCTCAAGGAATGCTAATAAGAGTGATTTTGTGACAAGGAATACTAATATCAAATTTGTAATAGAAAATGTTGGCACATGTGACATTAAATGTGTAATAGATAAAAATAATATGAAATTTATTAAAAGGGAAATAAGAAAAATAAAGAATCATAATAGACATGGGCATAAAATAGAGAAATTTTGGATCCTCCATTGTTTTAAAATTTGTGAAGAAAAAAATAGTCTAAAAAAAAAATTCAAGAAGAGAAAAACAAAATAGATGTGCATTGTGGATGGATAAACATGAAAGATTGAAATATAATAATAAGAATGTTGAAATATTTATACAAAAAGGAAAATATCTTGATAAGCATAGGTTCATTCATAAATTATGCTTTGTATCAAAAAGGCCCTATAATGATTATGCTCAAAAAACATGTAGGAAATAAAGAATATGATAGTTCAACAATTAATCTAAGAATAATTTTAAGCTAGAATTAGGAAGATAAAAAAAAAAAAAAAGGAAGACCCAGAGTCAATACCAAAATCAGTGCCAAAACCAAAATTAGAAAGAAAGCAAAAGCAAAGTCACTACCAAAATCAAATTTGGTATGTCAAAACTAAAAACAAAGATCGACAATATACCAAATAATGTAATATAGCGGTGGTTGGAGTATATTACATTAGTTTATACATTGCAAGCATATTGTAAATACTTTGTAAATATTTAGAGTCTAGGAGTCTTGTAAATATTTATCTTTTAGTAATCATTAGATGTTTGTAATTAAGGAGTCAATAAATATATTTCTTCTATGAGAAATATGAAGAGTCATATCTCTAGAGAGTTTGAGGAGATGAATAGATAGTTGAATATGAAATGTCGAGAGCCTCTTTGTAAAGGCTATTTGTAGAGCAACACAAGTTTATGTATAACTAGAAATTATTATGCATATTCTTGTAATTCAGTACACTGTAACCTTGTCATCTTTGTGAATATAGTGTGAGCATTTTACCTTGAGTTATGGGTTGATTATATATGTGAGATTGTGTTCCATTATTTTATGAGTAATTTTTAAACCTTTGTATTCAAATTTGATTAACAAATATAGAGTATTTGCTAACAAAAGGTACAAATAGTCAATTTCATTGGTTTTGGTGTATTGCAATTAAAAGCACTAGTATTAAATAGTTATAGTAGAAATTTTGAGTTTTTTCTTTTGTTGACATAACCATTGGAGGTCAAAATTGGATGGGAGAGGTCAAGAAATTAAATTTGGTAAAATTTCTACCTAGGATGCAAAAGCATTGGTAGTATTTTTGCCCATGCCCTAGTGCTTTTGATCTTGGAGCAATAAATGCTCTAAATTTGGACACAAGGATGATTGATTAAATTTGGATGATTAATGAAGAGGTTGCCAAGCTTGAATATTAGCAATGTGATTAAAATTATGTGCCTGCACCTACATATTTTGAAAATTAATTCAACATATTTTATGTGTTTGCTTCTTTCTTTCAAAAATACCATTAGGTCATAAAGACATCAATGTATTATTAATAAACTTGACAAAGAAGATATCCATAGTCCTCCTAAAAGTAGCACCTATGTTGGATAATCTAAAAGGTATTCTTTAGAAGGAAAATGTTCCCCCTTCTATGGTGAACATTGTTCTATATTGATTATAAACTTTGACCTAGATCTAGTTGTACCTTGAGAAACCATCTAGTAATTGCAACATTTGTGAGCCTACCACTTGTAATAATATCTATACAATTTATGGAAGTGGGAAATGGTATTTTTAAAAATTCCCTCCTCATGTTCCTAAAATCAACACATAATAGATATACCCATTCTTCTTGCACACTAGGACCAAATTTTTTACTCATGTAGAATTCTTGATAGGGAAAATGAGTATGTTTGTGAAAAATTTAAGTTATTTCTTTATAAATACTTCAATTTTTAAATTAACAAACCTCTATTTTTGACTAACTAGTCTAGCTTCTAGTTTTAGCTCAATGGTATATTCAATAAGGTATTTTTTATAGAGCCTTAGGTCCTTATATATCCAAGAAATCATATCTCCATAATTTCTACACTATTATTTAAACATATAGACATCCTCCTCCATGCATTATTTTTCCATAAGTAGGTTTTTTCCCTTTGTCATCTTAACAAGATGATAAGGCAATGTTTTTCCTATGATGTTTGCTTTCTTAACACTATCCTTAGGGCTAAACAACCTTTATAATATGATTAAGCATGTAGGTAACTAATTGGGTTTTAATTTAATTATTTCATATTTTATGTCGTCCCCATATTCATTCTTCTCTTCTATATGCTAAGCATCCTTAACCAAGAAATCAATGATTTACTCAATTATTGAACACATATAAATGAACAGTATTATTAGATATGGTAGGATTGAGAACCATCTCTAGTAATTTTAGCTTACCCCACATAGTTGGATGGATAAAATTTGGTAGCTAGGGTGGTTAGATCATCTTCCTTCATGTTTAGTTCTCTAGGTATTTCCTTAAACACATAAGTACAATTTTTTTTCAACAAATACCACATCCTAAGATTGTAGGATTTTAGATGTTTATTCTAGTAGCATATGTTGAATTGTCTTGGTTTATCACCATTTAAAAGTCACCAAATATTTTTAGGTTCTTCACTCTCATATTTTTGGCTTTCCTTATCCTAACACATAATGTTTTATGTTCAATTATGTTATTTATATGGTTGAATAGTAACCTATAATCATAGTGTATTTTCATACCTTGTGGGTCAACCAATTGTATGCTAGAACCTTCTCCATTTATTGTATATATCCCATCAAAGTGCAATGTCATCCAAATATCTCATAGATCTTGGTATTGCTTAATAGTCAAATCTAGTTTTTATTGGTTCTTAAAATATCATATAATTACCAATCTCAGTTTCCTTGTAGGTTCATCTCAATTATTCATCTTCTTGAAGGACCCTAATGATCATATTAAATTATGAAATTAATCCTCCTCCATTTATTTCTTCATCAAAAAAATATCGAAGATCATTATAATATCAACCTTGTTATTGTCTAGCTTGTGTAATTAAGAGTTGAATAGGGGCTCATTTTCAATTAAGATAATTATTTCATATCAAGGCACCTTCATATGTATATAGTCAATGGCTAGATACCCATATATTAATAATATTTTTAGCCATACCCTTAATAATATCATTCTAAAATAAGGTGTAAGGTCAACCATAATCACCTCTTAAAATACTACTAGTTCTAGATGTTTTTTTTTGGGGGGGAGAGGGAATTTATTCAAAATCTAAAGCAATACATTTCACAAGGATTTCCAAGTGATCCAATTCAACACATCATACAAAATACAATAAATCCACCAAGAAAATTCATGGATTATTTTGAAAACAACTTTGATAGGACACAAGAACCCATGACAATCGGGTTCGTCCACCTTGAAATTATATTTCCTGGTCCTCATGAATTAACTAATTAAGGAGTCTGGATTTCTCCTAATAAAGATCATTTTAACTATCAGCTTTCTAGTAAGGGAATTCTTCAGAAGCCCACTTCACCAAACAATAAGCCACTCTATTCCATTCTCTTGGGATATGAACAAAATAAATTTCAACAAATTTATCAGCCAAACTCAGAATCTATTTCACTATTCTAGCCATAAACTAGGAAGCATCCTGAAAATACATTTTTTTTAGAATATACACAACTATAATAGAATCAGATTCACAAATAACCCTTCTCCATCCCAAATAAAAAGTTATTTCCAATGCATGGAGAATTGCCAACGCTTCCATATGATTATTTGAATGAATTCCCTTGTACACAAAGAAAAAGAGGTGGGCCACACCCTCACTATCATGACCAATTACTCCTATACAAACATTACCTAGGTTACCCATGGAAGAACCATCCGTATTTATTTTGATAACACCTCTAGGGGGAGGACTCCACTTCCCAGATATATTAACCTTTAATGAACTAATCCCCTTAACAGGGCCTCTTTTTGTAGCTTGTGATGATAAAGAAATATCCAATCTATTGATAATCTACCAATTGGAGGAAGTAAGAGGAGAACTTAGAACACACTTGGCCTCAATAGTCTCCTCAAACATCCTTTTGACTCTGAGCCATATAAGGCTCCAAGTTGACATCCCTAAAAAATTATTCGGTTATGTTCCAACCAAATCTGCCAAAATATGAAGGAAGGACCAATATCATAGGTAGTTTGAAGACATGAAGCAGAGGTAGGGAGTCTACCCAAGCTTTCCCAAAAATAAAAAATAGAATTAGAATGGATGATGGCCCTTTTCTAGATCTGCCACCATAAGTTCCAAACCTCTAGGGAATATGAGCATTGGAAGAAAATATGGGGAATGGTTTCCTCATTCTTTCCACAAAGAAAACATAGTGAAGGACCCTACAAACATATTTTCTAAATATTATCCCAAGTTGAACATTTATTATGACATAGAATCCAAAGAAAAAAATTATATTTAGGCCAACCAAACTTATTCTAAATCTTATTCCACCAGGGGGACACAATATTCTCTCTTCTGTGCATAATAAGGGTTTGATAACCCAGAGCAATTATGTATTTCCCTTTCAAATTATGGCCCCAAGAAATAATATCAGAGTCTTCAATAGAACAACATGGTCTCTCAAAAAAAATAGATGCTAGGGTGTCATAATCCTCAGGATAACCACCCTTTGGCTAACCCTACAAATCCCACCAGTAGTGAGTAAAAGAAATACCAAGAGAAATTTATCACTTGAAGTCAACCAACTTAGACTAGCCCACATATGAAAAAATATCTTGAAGAAGACAAAGGTGGGGGAAAGAAGAAAGGATAGGAGGATGATTATCCCAAGAATATTCCCAAAATAAGACATTGTTGCGGGCCAAACAAGGTGAATGGTTTCCTATTTTTGTCACATGCCCGTGCATTTAATTATCAACCCAGGGAGCTTCGTAAACTTGCGAAGAGTCAGAATTAGGTTACTACAATACCACTGGAGGTGAATCTGCTAATCCTACACTTGGGGGTGTTCTTGAGATGGTTGTCAATCATTCCCGCACTCCTCAATAAATTACATAAGAAGAACATAATTTAAATCTACAGAAATAAACTATGTATACATTCCTAAAAATGAATCTACTGCAAATACTAGAACTAGCAAACTAATGAACATTCCTATGAAAGCAATAAACTAATTAAAATAAATAAACAAGAAGGAAATGGGGAAGAAATACTGGCTTGGAGTGGGCCCAAGCTCCAGCAGCTTCTTCCCAATCGAACACACGCTTTAGAACTTTTGTAACTGTAATATATTTATCAACGCATTACAATGTAACTCTAAATGGAATTATATATCTCTCTATATCTTTTTTTTATTATCTATATCTCTATATCTTTTTTCAGAATGATCTGCGTGTGTTTATATAACACACCCGTAGAACTTCATTGCATGTTACAGAAGTGGTTACAACAGTCGATTCTTCCAAGACTAAATTAGAACAGTCTGGCGAATGCAATCGATGTCTGGCATTTTGTTTTGATGGTGGCATGTTCGTTTCGGTTTGTGCTTTGCTTCGCATCCATAAGACATTTTGATACGTTGGTGCTATCTCCAATTTAGCTTTGCATGACGTAGAGCTGGAATTGCACTAGCCGCTGTTGACCACATCCTTCGAGTCTAGTCAACGGGCAAAGAATCAGTGGCGCCTTATGACTACAAGGAGGCATTCGCATTCAGTTGGCACCTTACGACTGCAGGGAGGCACTCACATTTAGTTGGCACCTTCTGACTACAGGGAGGCACTCGCATTTAGTTGGTGCCTTCTAACTGTAAGGAGGCACTCGTCTTTGGTTTGGTGCCTTCCAACTGCAAGGAGGCACTAATATTTAGTTGGCACCTTTTGACTGTAAGGAGGCACTAATATTCAGTTGGCGCCTTTCGACTATAGGGAGGCACTCGTCTTTGGTTTGGTGCCTTCCAACTGTAGGGAGGCGCTAATATTCAGTTGGCACCTTCTGACTATAGGGAGGTGCTCATCTTTGGTTTGGCACCTTCCAACTATAGGGAGGTGCTTGTTCCCTTGGCGCCTTTCGGTTGTAGGGAGGTGCCTATGTTCTCTACATTGACCCCCGATGAAATAAAGTGCCAAGTCCATCAAAAGACCTCGACTATTCCAAATCTAACTAAATCAACTGCAATTCCATGAAACATACTAAAAGCACACAAATTAGATAACACACATAATTATATCAAATATCTATATAATCATTCATAAAAGTACGCAATCCTTATTATACAGCCACATATTAATCAAAGAAATATGTACAAAATATGAGCATTTTTGGTGCTCATCATCCCCCCACGCCTAACATATGCCATGCCCTTATGGCATCCAAACTATAGGTAGCCCTCTGACTTTTCATCGTCGCCATATCTTGGAGGATTCGACTACCCCTGCAGCCCGTCTGTATTTTCGTGCCGACATGTGAAGGTGTGGTTCACCTTTGCCTATGGGAAACTATGGTTGTCAATTGTCCCCTTCTTGTTTTAGTTGCTATTGCTGGTGATCTAGCCAGCGTTGTTCCTGCCGATTAAAATGCAGCTTCGATAGCTTGCCAGAGGTCATCGTCTGGAGGTTTGACCACTTCCAGAGGGATATCTGAGTTATCCTCTCTAGAAGGCACTACATGGGCCTTGTATAATCTGTCCACTTCAAGGGTAAGCCTTGCATTCTCCTTTGTAATTGCGATGGCCTCCAATTGTGGGCCATATACTCCCCATCGTTCCAATTGCCTCCTCATCATGGAAGGCCACCTTCGGGATGAACCATAGATGTCCAAAAATTGGTTGTCTTCTACCAGATTGACGTAGATGCCAGAATCTCCTTTTATCCTCGAGGATGCCTTCTTGGCCTCCTTGGCTACTTTCAATTCGTTGCGTAGCTGCTCAAAATATTTTTGCCTTTTGACAAATAGCTGCATGTCCCATTCATCCTCCTCTGACTCGGTGAAGGTCACTTTCACCTTCTAGCGAGCTGTCCTGGGCCTCTTTGCCTTGGCCTCTACAAAAAATGTGGCGGCTCAAACTGGGGTCTCTTCTTTCTCCTTTGGGTACTTCTCTTTACTTCGAAGGATCGGCTGTGCTACTATCTTTGGGGGTGATCCTTCATTCTCCTATCTACCTGGTGTCGACCCCTCAGGCTCTTCTCCTTCTTCAAGCCTAGGGAGGTCCTCCATGTCCTCTAGTCCTATATGTTGCAAGAGACCTTCGTCCTACTCTATGTCACTCAGGACAATGACAGGGGGCCTCATAGGAATTCTTTCCTTTTCACCCCTGAAAATAGAGGAATCCTCCCCTACCTCTAGGCTACTCTGTCGGGCATCCGATCAAATCTCCCCCGAAGAGAATACTCATTTGGCATATGTGGTTGAGTCATTGGCACTTCATCTACACAATCAGTCTGAGTGGCCGCCTCCTGTATTGTTGTTCCTCTATCCTTGAGCACCTGATTTTCCTCCTACAATTGCCAGACCAACTACTCAAGCTAAGCAATTTGTCTATCCCTTTCCTCCAATTCTCTTTTATGCTGGTTCTAGCAATCTTCCAGAGTCTACTGTGCCATCCAGCAATCGTTTTTCCAGTCAAGCACCTCCTCCAAGGCCGCATCGATCTGGTCATTAACCTCGAAAGTTCCTTCATTCCATGGGCTTTGGTGCATTAATTCTCGGAGGGTTTTTACGGCAATGTCTACCTTCGGGTCACTCTATCCTTCCTCTATCGAGAGGAATCATCATAGACATTTCCTCCTGGGGATTGGTTCGTCTTCACCACTAGCGAGTGGCGCTCCTTCCTCCTCATACTCGGGCACTGGGGAATGCCCTCTGTCCTCTATGTCTTCGGGCACCGATGACTGCTCTGCCCCTCCTAGAAAATAATGCAATGCCAATTGCTCGATGTTTGCTATCTCCTCTGCAGGGGATGCTTCACCTTGCCCTAATTCGACAACCACATTGTGTTGCTCTATTTGGTCACCATCTCCCTCTACGTCACAGTTCTATCTTTGTGCTTCTACGTGGTGGACCAATGCCGATATCAGCCCATGGTGGGCTAAGGTGGACGGTGCCCCCTTCTAGTATCGAGCCACTTCATATTTCAGAGCAGTCGCCAGATAGAAGGGTATATTTAATTTCCTCCCATGCACTAGGTGATTAAGGAAGTGCACATGATTAATGTTTAGATGGGTATACTTCCTTGTGCATGTGAAGAATTGAGCAATCTACTCGAACATCTTTCGCATATTCATGGGGAGACTATTTTTGAGTAACCCCTCCTTGTCTATCTGCACATCTCCTCCTGGCAACAGTATTTTGGCATATATTTTTAACACTCTGCCCTTGTATGCACATTCCCCCATGAGAGGTAATCCAGTCGCCTGTGAGATGAACTCAGGGGTGACTGGAATTTCCACCCCTCGTACTTGGGCCACATCGCCCCTCAAAGAGGTGGAAAATTCTCTAGCTGCCTCCACATCCTAGCCCTGACTGACCAGGGTGCAGTATTCAATCCACCCCTCAGCTTCAAATTGGGTCTTCACTACCCGTCTGATTCCATCAGTATCACTGGGTTCATTCTTTTTGATCATGTGGTTCTTGGACCTTCCTCCCATGGCGCCTTCTGGTGCTATATATTTTTTGTCCTTCCTTCTGCAAGAAGGTGCCTTATTATAGAAAAGATGCCTAACCCTAGCAGTTATGGAAGGCACCCTCTCATTGGCACGTGGTTTTGGCTATGGGGGATATGATCTCTATGACGATGGTATTTTTTGTGTACTACGTATTTATAAATAATTATATAAACGATTTGATTTAGTATGCATGTACCTGATTTGACATTCCAGTTGTCATGGTAGCCACTGATTTGTTGACTTGTGACATGAGGGAGGGGTGTGGTCATTTGATGTCACTGATTCGTGCGATGATTCATTCTGCCCAAGGCATCTGGTAGATGTAAATGTTGTACGCAAAAGGCATTCTTTGGTACCTTCCCCATGTGGATGGTGCCCTTGTAGCGCCTTTCCAACGTTGTCGGTGCTCTTCATCGAACGAATGCACCTTCTGGCTGTAGGGAGGTGCTTCTGATTGGCTGGGAGGCACTTTTGCCTGCATGCGTCTTCCCAATGTGAGAGGTGCCTCCTTCTCGTTCGTGCCTTCCTAATGTTGGAAGGCATTCGTCTTGATGAATGCGCCTTCCTGATGTTGGAAGGTGTATTCGTCGAATGCGCCTTCCTAATGTTGG
The DNA here is from genome assembly GCA_028583015.1 of Wollemia nobilis. Lineage (NCBI taxonomy): Eukaryota > Viridiplantae > Streptophyta > Pinopsida > Araucariales > Araucariaceae > Wollemia > Wollemia nobilis. The sequence continues at coordinate 6,074,663 of JAQPPZ010001340.1, forward strand.
AAGGCATATTCGGCGAATGCGCCTTCCTAATGTTGGAAGGCACCTTCGGCTAGCTCTTTTTTTTTTTTAATTTTGGTGCCTTCCTGCCACGGAAGGTGCCTACATAGGTATATTTTTTTTATTTTTTTATTTTTTATTTTTTATTTTTTATTTTTATGAACTTCATAGGTGGAAGGCACTATCTTCCGATTTGGCACCTTCCAAATGCAGTAAGGTGCCTTCTTCTGGATGGGCACCTTTCGATTGCGGTAAGGAACCTTCTTGTGGACTTGGCGCCTTCTAGAAGCAGTAAGGTGCCTTCTTTTGAACTTGGCACCTTCTGGATGCCGTAAGGTGCCTTCTTCTGGACTTGGCACCTTCTGGATGCCATAAGGCACCTTCTTCTAGACTTGGCACCTTCTAACTGCCGTAAGGTGCTTTCTTTTGGACTTGGCACCTTCTAGATGTCGTAAGGCACCTTCTTCTAGACTTGGCGCCTTCTGACTGCCGTAAGTCACCTTCTTCTAGACTTGGCGCCTTTTGACTGTCGTAAGGCACCTTTTTTATGGATCGCAATTTGACTAGAAAAAGGATGATCAAGCCTTCCCAATTTTTCATGCTATCCAGATTCTACCTACGAGCCGGTGTCAGAATGTTGAGCCGAATCAGGACTGGTTTCCCAGATACCTGTCCCTCGTGCTATCAGGTCCACCTACAAAAAGCAACCAAAAAAAAAGAAAGAAAAATGAAGGCAATTAGACATGTTTCGTGCCTGTTAGGCCCTGGATTAGGATTCCTGTAGCTTGCATGCGAGCGTCGTCCCTACAAAAACACACATTAAAAAAACTATATTAACTAAAATATTTTGGGTGAGCACTTTCATGCCCAGCATTTCACCTATGAGAGTTTGGTCCAGATCTAGCAATATGGGGTCTCCCCCACGCCTACTCTAGATTCCACCTGTAATGTTTCAGACGTATTATAGGGGCGTATTCGGTGGCCATTGACTGTGAACATGGTGTTGTTGTTGTCAATTGTCTTAACGCGTGCTGCCCCATTCCTAATGAGCTCTGCCACCTCATACAGCCCCATCCACCTCTGCATAAGTTTACCCTTCCTTTCCTGGAACTGGGAATCATACAACAATACCCATTCCCCTACCTAGAACTTCTTCAGCTTGATGTGGTTATCATGCCACTTCTTTGCTTCTGTATAATCTCTGTCCTCTGCAAAGCATCCAATCAGATTTCGTCTAGCTGATCTAGCAGGTGAATCCTCTATTTTTGAGCTTCGTCCAAGCTCAAATTTAATTCTAAAGCCGTCCTCAGAGTTTTGATTTCGAACTCAATGGGCATCATAGAATTTTTCCCATAGACCAATTGGAAAGGTGTGCATCCTATGGTGGATTTCCATGTGGTGTTGTATGACCAAACTACCTTCGACAACTGTGTGGCCCAATATTTCTTGTGTTGCTGCATGGTTTTGGTCAGGATGTTTTCTATCTCCCTGTTTGTCACCTCTACTTGCCCGTTTGCCTGTGGATGGTAGGGCATGGCTTTATTGTGCCAAACTCTATACTGCTCCATCAGCTCCTCAATCAATTTGGAGGTGAATTGGGGCCCTTGGTCTATTGTTATCTCCCGAGGAACCCCAAATCGTGTGAAAATATGGGCAAATAAGAAATCGGTGATCGTTCTTTCCTTTGAGTCCCTTAATGCCTGCACTTCCACCCATTTGGTGATGTAATTCGTGTAGACCAGAATAAACCTCCTTCCCATCGAAGGTGGATTGAATGGTCTCACGAAGTCCATGCCCCATTTATCAAAAGGTTCCAGGTGTACCTGGGCCTGCAAGGGCATTTCATCCCGATGGGTTGGTCTACCCATCCTCTAGCACTCATCACACTTGCTGGTATACGCTACCGCATCCTTGAATAGAGTGGGCCAAAAATACCTAGCCTACAGGATTTTGTAGGTAGTTCATTTCCCTACAAAGTGTCCTCTGCATGGTTCATCGTGACATGCCTTGAGCACTTCTGAAAACTCCTATTTTGCTACGCATCTTATTATTTGGTCCCATCCTATTTTAAATAGGAGACCATCCATCCAAAGGAATGATGCACTCTTCTCTATGACCGCCTGCTTTTATCAATAGGAGAGAGCAGGTGAGGTCCTTCCGATGGCCAAGTAATTGGCTATGTCTGCATACCACGGAGTTTGTTCAATAATAGCAAACAGATGTTCATCCGAAAACTGATCTTCCACTACTTGATGATCTGCTGGTATCAATCTGGATAGAAAATCCACCACGACGTTGACCTTGCCTAGTTTATCGACTATAGTGATGTCAAATTCTTGCAATAGCAACAGCCATATGATAATTCTACCACCAATGACTGGCTTGCTCATCAGATACCTGATAGTCGCGTGGTCCATATGGACGAAGACCTTGTATCCCGTTATATAGTGATAGAATTTGTTTATTGCATGGAGAACTATGAGGAATTCTTTTTCTGTCACTATGTAGTTGAGCTCTACTCCCGCCAAGTTTTTACTTACATAATAGATGGCGTAAAATTATTTGTTGTCTTTCTACCCGAGGACTACTCCGATTGCACCGTTAGATGCATTGCAATAAATATGGGACAGTATGGCCCAATTAGGTCCTCTCAAGACCGGTGCAGATATCAATTTTTCTTTCAGCAATTGGAATGCTTCTTTGCAGTCTCCCGTCCAATTGAACTCTACGTCCTTAGAAAGTAGGGTGTGTAGTGGTTTGGCAATCTTACTAAATTCGGCGATAAATTGCCGGTAGTACCTAGCTAATCCAAGGAAAATTCTTACCTCCTTCTGTGTTCTAGGGCTAGGTAGGTCTCTGATGACCTTGATCTTCCTCTTGTCTACTTTTATTCCTTCTGTAGAGAGGTGGTGTCCCAACACGATGCCTTCCTGCATCATCATAAAACATTTTTCATTACTTAGGGACAAATGATTTTCCTTGCTCCTGTCGAGCACTCTTTCCAGATTTGTCATTGCGTCTTTGAAGGTTTCTCCATATGCGGTGAAGTCGTCCATGTATACTTCCATCCCGTCTCCTATCATATCAGAGAATATGCTAAGCACCGCCCTTTGAAAGGTGGTCGATGCGTTGCACAGTCCAAAAGGCAATACCTTATAGGCAAATGTTCCCCATGGACAGGTGAACGTTATTTTATCTTGATCTTCTTCCCCTATCTGGATCTGGTTGTAACCACTGAATCCATCCAGAAAGGAGAAGTATTTTCTTCTTGAGACTGTGTCCAAGACCTGATCGATGAACGGGAGTGGGAAGTGGTCTTTCTTAGTCACCTTGTTCAACGCCTGGTAGTCCATGCAGATCTGCCATTTCTCGTTCTTCTTGGGGACCACCACTAATGGTGATACCCATTCACTATCAAAAATTGGATATATGAGTTCGGCAGCCAAAAGCTTGTGCAGTTCTTCTCTGACAATGTCTTTCATTGTTGGGTTCATCCTTCTCTATGGCTGCCGACTAGGAGTTGCCTGGTCATCTAAATAAATCCAATGGGTACATATTTTTGGGCTGATGTCGTGCATATCTGCGTAGTCCCATGCAAATGCTTGCTGGTGTTTTACCATAATCTCCAATTTTTCTAGCTGTGTGAGCGTCAACCTGTTGTTGACGTTTAATATCCTCCCTATCCCAACGTGTATTTTTTGGATGTGCTGATCTTGGGCGCCAGTCAACGGAAATCTAGGTGCGGGGGTGGACTATTCTCCATGGAGAAACTCCATGATAGCACCATCCTCATCCTCTTCTGCCACCTCCTCCAAGGTCATCATCGGCTAGATTATGGACAGCTCCGTAGTTCTATGCTCGATGATCTTGGGTTCTTCTGCCAAGTCCATGGACTAGGCTAGCGGTGAAATGGTCAACCTTTTGATTTTTTGCTCATTGGAGATGGTCATTAGCCCATCTCAACAGCTGATGTAGGCGTCATCTGTTGCCAGCCATGGCCTCTCCAAAATGAGCGGGTAACCGCCTAGCCTAGTCTTGGTTGGAAAAACTAGAAAATCGACTGGATATTCCCATGCACTGACTGTTACGATCACATCTTCTAGCATCCCTTTTGGTGACACGGTTGACCTATCAGCTAACTATAGCACTGTTGTGGTTGGCTTCAGGTTCGTGAGCTACAGCCTCTATATGGTCTCTTGAGGCATCACGTTGATAGCTACCCCGAGGTCAACCAGTGTGTTGGATAGGAAATGTCCTCCAATTTTTATGGTCAGCACTGGGCTGCTTGGATCTATATACTTCGGATGATGTATTCTACCCATCATTAGATCTACCAGTTTACCCATGACATTGATAGTTTGGGTAGCTTTTCATCCCAGTCTCCTTAGACACATTTCTCTAATTGCCTTAGTGTAAATGGGGACATCTCGAATTGCTTGAAATAATGGGATTGTTACCGTGAGATTCTTCAAGCTCGACAAGATGTCAAATTTTGGCTGTGTTGTTTTTCTTTGTTCCTGCAACTGGATAGGAAATGGAGCCTCCGCTCTCTCAAGTGCTTTTCCCTCTTTTACCAGAGGTGTCTCCTCTATTTCTTCCTCCTCTTCTACCAGTGGAGGTGTCTCTACTATTTCTTCCTCCTCTTCTACCAAAGGCGGTGTCTCTACTCCTAGCTGCCTACTTGATCTAAGCTAAATATTATACATATGATACATCTCACCTTCTACATTGTATGTTGACTGATTTACTCTGTTGTTCGGGTTTGCTGTCGGTTGTCTTTGGTAGCTACGTAGGTCTCATTGCTGGCAATGCTGGTAAGTTTTGTTGGATGTGAGAAGGAGCTACATTCTATGGAGTCTGATTCCATGCATTGTGGCCTCTCCACTGCTGCACAATATATGGATATGGCATCCATGGCTGGTGATTCGAGAATGTTGTTGGGGGTGCATTCGTCTAGGGTGATGGTCCCCACCACCCCATATTAGGTGGTTGAGGGGGTCCTTGGTGCATGTATGACCCTCCCCAATATGATGGCATTTTGGTTGGTATATTCCCCATGGGGGGCTGTGGCCAACTCTTCTTATTGCCTATGAAGTAGGCTTCCATGTTCTCAGCCATTTCCTAGTTACTGGGCAGTTGTGGGCACAATCGAGTTTTATGATTCAGCTTGCAAACTACGCATATTCTGACCTTGTTTTCTGGGCATGCATTCTTTACGTGCCTTCCTCTACATTTTGGGCAGAAATAGGCTAATGCTGCATCATTTTCTTGTTTCTTATTTTCTAACGATGAGCGTATCCATCTGCGGTGCTAGAGATGAGAGCATTTCGCTCTTCAAATCCTCCAGACATGTTGCCTATTTCTATTTTGGTGACTGAAGCAGTCGCCTTCATGGTCCTGGCAATGATTTTGCCTTGCCTTCTCGAGTAGTTTCGGCATAATTTTTGGATGTTGTCCATAACATGCTGATAGACATCACCTCCAGAGATCATGTTGAGAGCCTCCAGTGACTCATTGGTAAGTCCCCTCAAGAAGATGCTTTTGAGGGACTTATCAGATAGCTTCGAGTGAGGGTACCATTGAAGATTAAATGTGAATCTCTCCCAATACTCCTTGAGAGACTCATCTTCTCTTTGTGTCATGCTCAGGACCTCCTCCCTGGAGTCTCTTGCTCTCTCGAAATCTTGATATTGCTCTAGAAAGAGCGTCTTCATCTGGTCCCAAGTGGTGATGTGTTTGTCTCCCATACCGATGAACCATCGTAGAGCTGCATCATCTAATGTAGAAGGAAATAATTTCAACTTCTACGCATTTGATTTGTAATCCACAAACCTGCACAAAACATCAAATTTGAATAAAAATAGGTCAGGGTCCTCATTCGGGTGTCCTTTGAAGGACGGAAGGTGAGCAGGGGATATGTTTTCCATTTTGGTATCTCCTACTCCCTCCTCTATTGGGAAACTAAAGCCAGATGAGACTTCATCGTTATCTACCATTTTTTTAGGAAATGTGGTTTCTAATGCAACGTTTATGGCCTTCTGGTCGTTTAAAAATTTGTGAGTCAATGCTCTAAGGTTGTCTGGTGAGATCGTCTGATCCTCCACAGCCTTCCACAACAGAGCTTCCTCTAGAGGAGTCCTATTAAATAGGGGATTTATGATGATTTGTTCATCCCCTTGTTGATGGGATGAGGTGGCACTTTGCACAAAGTGCGGTTCCTCACTCCAATGGACTATTGGTAGGTCGGGCGAGTCTAACTCAAATCCAAAATGCTCGACTGACTCAGGTCCTGATGGATTAGTTCTTATAAAGCAACCGTCAAGTCCTCTTCTTCTCGAAGAACTCATACAAGGTCAGATAGAATGTTTTAGGGTATTGTAAGTAATCTAATTAAGATGCTTCCCCGACAATGGTGCCAAAATGTTGTGGGCCAAACAAGGTGAATGGTTTCCTATTTTTGTCACATGCCCGTGCATTTAATTATCAACCTAGGGAGCTTCGTAAACTTGCGAAGAGTCAAAATTAGGTTACTACAATACCACTGGAGGTGAATCTGCTAATCCTACACTTGGGGGGTGTTCTTGAGATGGTTGTCAATCATTCCTGCACTCCTCAATAAATTACGTAAGAAGAACATAATTTAAATCTATAGAAATAAACTATGTATACATTCCTGAAAATGAATCTACTACAAATACTGGAACTAGCAAACTAATGACTATGAAAGCAATAAACTAATTAAAATAAATAAACAAGAAAGAAATGGGGAAGAAATACTGGCTTGGAGTGGGCCCAGGCTCCAACAGCTTCTTCCCGATCGAACACGTGCTTTAGAACTTCTGTAACTGTAATATATTTATCAACGCATTACAATGTAACTCTAAATGGAATTATATATCTCCCTATATCTTTTCTTATTATCTATATCTCTATATTTTTTTAGAATGATCTATGTGTGTTTATATAACACACCCGCATAACTTCTATTACAACAGTCGATTCTTCCTAGAATAAATTAGAATAGTCTAGCGAATGCAATCGACGTATGGCATTCTGTTTTGATGGCGGCATGTTCATTTTGTTTTGTGCTTTGCCTGGCATCCGTAAGATGTTTTGATATGTTGGTGCTATCTCCAATTTAGCTTTGCATGATGCAGAGCTAGAACTGCACCAGCCGCTGCTGTCCACGTCCTTTGAGTCTGGTCAACGAGCAAAGAATCAGTGGCGCATTTTGACTACAGGGAGGCGCTCGCATTCAGTTGGTGCCTTTCAACTATAGGGAGGTGCTCACATTCAGTTGGCACATTTCGACTACAGGGAGGCACTCGCATTCAGTTGGCACCTTTTGACTATAAGGAGGCACTCATATTTGGTTTGGCACCTTCCAGCTGCAGGGAGGTGCTGATATTCAGTTGGCACCTTCTGACTGTAGGGAGGCGCTCATCTTTGGTTTGGTGCCTTCCAACTGCAGGGAGGCACTGATATTCAGTTGGTGCCTTCCAACTGTAGGGAGGCGCTAATATTCAGTTGGCACCTTTCGATTGTAGGGAGGCACTCGTCTTTGGTTTGGCACCTTTCGACTGCAAGGAGGCACTAATATTCAGTTGGCGCCTTCCGACTGTAGGGAGGCACTCGTATTTGGTTTGGCGCCTTCTGACTGTAGGGAGGCGCTTGTTCCCTTGGTGCCTTCTAGTTGCAGGGAGGTGCCTATGTTCTCTATATTGACCCTTGATGAAATAAAGTGCCAGGTCCATCAAAAGACCTTGACTTTTCCAAATCTAACTAAATCAACTGCAATTCCATGAAACATACTAAAAGCACACAAATTAGATAACACACATAATTATATCAAATATCTATATAATCATTCATAAAATTATGCAATCCTTATTATATAGCCACATATGGATCAAAGAAATATGTACAAAATATGAGAATTTCTGGTGCTCATCAGACATTATTTCCCTTATTAATAATCCAAAAGATACAAATATCTATAGTTTTTAAATATCACTCCACTCATGTGGTATACCCAGATGGGACAGCTACGGTTGGCCATAGAGCTAGGTTCTTGGGGCTTCTAAACTACCCAATTTTGCAGAAAGGTCAAATCTAGGTGTTTGTTGGAGGATTTCGATGGGCAGGAAGTCTGCAGGGGAGATCGGGAGCGGTGGTGGTTCAGTCCTTGGATGCAGCGGAACAATCGGAGGGCATCAAGATTTTAGTAGAGCGAAAATGCCCGGGCCCATTGAAGATGACCGGGCTGGCAACGGTATTGGTCGAGGTAAGGACCCACTAGACAAAGGGGGTGGTGGGGCTCAAAAGTCTTATGCCCAGGCAACAGCCTCAGAAACCCTAAACAGGTTTTTTACCAAAGAATTGTTTCTGGTTGGGGATGAGCTAGACATCTCGACGGAAGTTCTTTCAAGCTTCACGGAGTTTGAGAAATTTACCCTAATAGGTAAATTCATTGGAGGCCGTCCTGACATGGAAACTATCCGAACATGGGTAGCAAGCAAATGGAGGACTTCTGGCCATTTGGAGTTGGCGGCCCTATCCCAAGGTTTTTTTGCCATTAGAATGAATAATAAGGAAGATTACTGTAAAATTATGGCTGGCAAGCCATGGTTTCTGGGCCGCAGAAGTTTATTTCTCAGGAGGTGGGACATGGATTTCAGTCCTGAGACCCAGAACATCAACATTGCCCCAGTATGGGTTAGGCTCCCGAATCTTCCCCTCTTTAGCTGGCATGAAAATGTCATAAGAGGTATTGCACGTTCCATTAGGGAGTTGGTCACCATAGACCCTCCCACCCGAGCTCGAACAAGGTTCATCTAGGCCCGATTTTGCATTTTGGCATATTTGGAGGCTGAACTCCCAACTTCCATCATTCTTCGATCTGGAGGTACCTTTCTTCACAAACAAGCTATTATCTATGAAAATAGTCCAGCTTTTTGCACCTAGTGTCGGTCCCAAGGGCACCTCCAGTCCCAGTGTCCTCTTCAAAAATTGGGAAAATAGAAACGTGAAAACGACAACCCCTTGAAGCATAAGGAAGACCAGGCAAAGCAACCAAATATTCTAGACATGAAGGGCCATGGATCCCTAGGCCCCTCTAGAGACTGTGGTGGACTCTCACAGCCTGAAGATAATCCCACTCTCCAATCAGACCCCAAGAATCTTGAGGCTGACAACTAACGAGGAGCAGAATCCCACTTGGAAAGTGTATCACAGGAAGAGATGGAACAAAACCCTTCCCAAGTTTTGCCTAAGGTTGTTCCTCTGCTCCAAGATATGGGTCTTCCCAATTTTAGTCAGTCATAGATGTTGCTAGAAGATTACCTCTTAGGAAGGAGGGGTGAACAGTTTGATCACATTAGCCCCCGAAATACAAGGAGCCAAAAGCAAAGTGTGGATTTTGGTAGTGAGAGGAAGCAGGGCCGTCCTCCTAACAAGGAAAGGCGAGACAAAGAGACTGCAACTGACGTTGCAAATGGAACCCAACATTTGTTGGTTTTGGATGACTGTGACTCACAGTCGGATGAAGCACATGCATCAAAACATCCCCCTCAACAAGGAAGGGGAGGCAAGAAAAACTTCAAACTATCTAGATGAAAGTCCTCTCATGGAATGTGAGAGGACTGAACGGTGCAACCAAGCGAAGGTTAGTGGCTGATCTCCGTAGGAGGATTAACCCTTCTATCCTTATTTTGCAAGAGACCAAGCTTGATGCTACCTACTCTGACAAAGTAGTGAAGGCCATTTGGGCCAAGGCAAATTGTCTGTCCAGCCCTGCAGTGGGAACAGTGGGAGGACTCATGGTTCTATGGGACCCTTTGAGGTTTGAGGGCAACTCGCTGTCAACTTCCAACAGAATCGTCAATGTACTGTTCCAGTCCAAAACATCCAATTTTTCTTGGATTCTGTCCAATGTTTATGCTTCAAATTTTTCCACAGAGAGAGCAAAAATGTGGAAAGCTATCTCTCTCATGAGGGAGAATTTTAGCAACTTTCCTTGTGTTTTAGGGGGTGATTTCAATTGTCCCCTTCATCCTTCGAAGAAAAAAGGAGGGTCTGACCACTCCAGTCGTAGCTTGGAATACTTTAGAGATTTTTTCTCTACTAATGGCCTGCTTGACATCAAAATCAAAGGGGCTTCCTTCACATGGAGTAACAGAAGGATTGGGGGTGGTTTGATTCAATTCAAACTTGACAGATTCTTCATTTCCCTAGAAGCCATTCCCATCCTTGGCGGGGCTATCCTTTCGGCTCTTCCAAGGATTGGGTCTGACCATAACCCTATTTTATTGGAGGCGAACAATGGGCCTATTTTTATGATCCCTTTTAGATTCGAATCCATGTGGATTTCCCACAAAGACTTCAAAGGATTTGTTTCAGCATGGTGGCAATCGAAGGTGGAAGGAAGTGCTCCTAAGAGGGTGGCTTTAAATATCAAAATGGTCAAAGAAAAACTGAATATTTGGAACAAAGAGGTGTTTGGCAACATTTTTGAGTCCAAAAAATCCATCGCTGAGAACCTGAAGGTTGTGGAGGAAAGGATGGCTATCGAAGGTTACACTAAGGGTCTCAAGGAGGAAGAGCAGAGCCTTTTGGTGGACTTTCATTCTATTCTCGCTAGGGAGGAAACATTCTGGCACCAAAAATCTCGTGACCTATGGTTGAAGAATGGAGACTCCAACACAAGATTTTTTCATGCGTCTACTATGAGGCATAGGGGGGCCAACAAGATCAGAGAAGTGACTTGTAAGGATGGGCACATTACTAGGGAGATTGAGGAAATTAGGAGCGAAGCGGTTAATTTCTTTCAGGATTTGCCTGGCACTCCTCTGGATAGCAACCTCCAGGTCCAGAAATCTATGCTCACCAAATTTTCGACTAAAGTTCCCCATGAGGTAAGCATGAAACTTCTAGAACCTTTTTCCTCATCTGAGATTAAGCAAGCATTGTTCTCCATGCAACCAGATAAGTCCCCTAGGCCAGATGGTTTCCCCCCCTGATTCTTCCAAGTCATGTGGGAAGTTGTGGGCCCGGATGTGTGTGATGTTATTCAGGTTATGCCAAAAGTCATGTGGGAAGTCTCCTTCTTGCAAAATTTTCTCTGACTATCATCCCATTAGCCTGTGCAATATTTTTTACAAGATCCTTATCAATTCCATAGCCAATAGACTCAAAAAAGTCCTCCCCCTCTTAATTGATCCTTGTCAGGGAAGCACTATCAAAGGCAAAAAAATTCTTGATGGTGTTATCACTGTTCATGAGACCCTTCATTCCGCTTACTTCTCTAAGAATGCTACTCTTTTTCTTAAGCTCAACATGAACAAAGCCTTCGACCATGTCGACCAAAATTTTTTGTGTGCAGTCCTCCTCAAGTTTGGCTTTCATCCCCACTGGATTGACCTTGTCTACAGCTGTATATCCACTCCTTTTTTTTTTCTTGGTCAATGGGTCCCCAGATGAGTATTTCCAAAGTTCCAGATGCCTCAGATAGGGTGATCCTCTTTCTCCTATCCTGTTCATTCTTCTAGCGAAGGTTCTAAGTTGGTCCATGAAAGAGGCTCTTCGACAGAACAAGATTTCTGGCATCTTGTCGACTTCTAGATTTAATCTTGTCACTCATCAAAAATTTGTGGATGACACCCTCATCTCCACTAGGGCATCCGTTGCTCAAGCCAAGTCACTCAAGAGGATCCTATTTCGTTATGAGCAAGCTACAGGGCAAAAGGTCAATTACATCAAGAGCAAAATTTACTTTATTAACACTCCTCTGCGCAGACAAATTTGGATTGCTAGAATTCTCGAGTGCACTATTGATTCCCTGCCTATGTCCTATCTAAGGTTGCCTCTATCTTATAGCAGGCAGGCCAATGGGTACATGTGGAACTCAATTATTGAGCTCTTTCATAGGAAACTCGGCACTTGGAAGGGCAAACTCCTATTGCAAGCTGGGAAAGCCACCCTTACCAAAGCCTGTCTTCAGGGGATCCCGACCTACTTCATGTCGGTGTTCATGCTTCTGAGTGTAGTTCACTCCAAGATTGAGAAGATTCAGAGGACCTTTCTTTGGTATGGTAAGAAAGAGAAATCTAGACTTCCCCTTGTAGCCTGGGACAAGGTGTGTTTGAGGATTGATTAAGGCGGCCTGGGGTTGAGAAGATCAAGACTTATGAATTTGGATCTGATCTTCAAGCACACTTGGAGGATTGTGTCTAACGACTCGGTGGAGTGGGTTCACTGGTTAAAATGAAGTATCTTGGCCCCACTCCCTTCTTGGATGTTGAAACATCCTCCGTGGCATTGATATTTTGGAAATTTATGCTCCAAACCTGGCATTTAATCATTCTGGGAGCCTGCTGGATTCTGGGTGATGGCAACTACATTTCCTTTTGGAAGGACATGTGGGCGACTGAAGAAGCCCTTGGGTTGAGGGTGGACCTCACTGGGCTGAGAAGCCTGACCGACCCTAATGCCCAGCTCAGGGTGGCGGGTTTCATAGATCGGAGCACCCGTTTCCCTCGGTGGAAGCTTCCTATTGTGGAGGGGTTTAATAATGAGGTTACCTTCCTTGATTATATCCTTCAGTCAGTTTTAATTCCTTCTACCAGGAGAAATGATAGGATCATCTGAAGTGGTACGGAGGATGGGCATTTCTCTGTCAAATTAGCTTATGAGCTCCTCACCACCAAGACTGCTCTGGACTATAGGTGGAATACTATTTGGAGGAAAGGAGTTGTTCCTAAAATCAACTTCTTCATGTGGATTGCTTTCCACAATAAAGCCTTAACTATTGAAAACCTTCACAAGAGAGGTTTTGCCTTCCCCAATAGGTGTTACTTATGTTTAGCAGATTATGAGACGAGGGATCATTTATTCTTGCATTGCCCGTTTTCCCACTCTGTTCTGAGCATTGTCCTATCATCCTTCTAGATCCTCTTGTGCTCTCCTCGATCCCTTAGAGATGCTTTTCACCAATGGCCTAATCCTTTCAAGAATCCCAAGCTCCGATTCCTCCTTGAGGCCTCCTTCCACCATTTAATTTGGCAAATTTGGTTAGAGAGGAATGCCAGAATCTTTGGCAGAGCTCCTAGAGGGCCCCCTTATATTTCTCAAAGGGTGTTATCTTACACCATTGAGAATTCTATTGCTATTCCCAATCCCCATCCCCATATTTTGAGCAAAGAAGCTATTATCAAAATGATGAATCTCTGGCCATTTTTGGAGGTTGTTAAAGGGCCCTGTCGAAGGAATATTGTGTGGACCAAACCCCATGGGGTGGATTAAATTAAACTTTGATGGAGCGGCTAAGAGGAATCCTGGGCCCGTTGGCACTGGTGGGGTTGTCCATGATCATGATGGGAATATTGTGAAGCTTGAGGCACTATGAATGGTATTCGGATTCTCTTTAAGGATCCCCGACCTCTTATCATTGAGGGCGACTTGCTCAACATCGTGAATTACCTTCTTGGCACCAAAAATCCATCTTGGAAAGTCTACAAAATCATCCTCAAGGCTAGATATCTTCTCTCCTATCACGGTAGGTGGAAAGCAAAACATATTTTGAGAGAAGGAAACTACATGGCTGACCACATGGCCAATAAAGGGCTCACGACCACGTGCCCGATTATGTGGCAGTCTCACTTCCCATCTGAGGTGGAAAGGTTTGCTAGGGCAGACATCCCTTCCTGATGTTTTCCTTGCACATTTTTTGGAAGGCCCATTTCGACATGTTTTGGGGTGGCGTGTCATTTTTGGAAGGCTTGGACCTGGCTGCTTCCATTCTTACTTCTGTCAACTCCATGATTTCTATCCTGAAGTAGAACCAGCAGTGCCCAAATTCGAAAGGACAGGAGGATCGTGATTAGCTGTCCATGGTGTTTGTCTCTTTGTTTGTGGCCTCTCTTTGGGTTTCTCTTGGGTCTGTCCTATTTTCTTTTTGTTGTTGGGTCTCCAGGCCTAAAATCCCTTTTTGTTGTTTTCAAGTCTACAACATTAGGATGGTTTTATTTTCATTTAGGTTTATTGTTACAGCCAAGAGGTATGATGCATCATTAGAAAGTTGGCTAATTTTGTACATAAGGTTTTGGGATCCTCTATAAAAACCCACTGTTAATATATTATAATAATTACCAAAATAAAAATAATCCAAAATATACCCTTATTAATAAACATGGTACCTTTTTTGAGAGTGTCCCAAACAATGGGCCCTTTCCCCCTCGGCTCCAATCTCAGAATCTCATTAGTCGAAGCACCACCAAAATATTTGAGGCTAAGAATTTTAGCCCAAATCTGATCAGAATTACTACACCACCTCCAATAAATTTTAGTATCCAAAGCGAGACTATTCAAATCAGATTAACTCAAACCAAGACCCCCATATCTTTAGGGCAACACAAAATATCCCAATTGACCAAGCTCCATTTATTACAGTCCAATTTTCCTACCCATAAAAATTTTCTAGAAATAAAATCAAATCATTTAAGAAAGTACTTAGGAGTAGCCATAATAGAAAATATGTAAATAGGCAAAGCATGAAGGATAAACTTCAAAAGCATTAATCTACCAGCAAAGGATAGCCATCGAAAAGTCTAATGATTAACCCTTGATAAAAATCTATCCAAAATACTTTTCTAGTAAGCCCTTCCAAGATTTTTATAAGAAATAGGAATCCCCAAATACTCCACTGGCAAAAAACCCACCTAAAAATGTAGAATATTAGCAATCCTACGTTGAATCTGACCATCCGTATTGAAGAAGAAAATCTTTGATTTCTCTTCATTAATCATTTGACCAGAGGCAGATAAGTAAATATCTAAAGCCTTCCTACAATTCACTACTTCCTCAATTTTTACCCTTCCCATCAGAGCAGTATCATCAACAAACTAAATATGAGACCAGGATAAATAATTCTTTGCCCAAGACCATCCTTGGATAGCACGACGATTATGAAAACTCTTGAGAAGTCTTCCCAAATATTCAGCCATAAGGATGAAAATATAGGGGGACAAGGGTTATCCTTGATGAATCCTCCTAGAGGATAAGAAGAAATTTGATGGTAAACCATTGATTAAAACTACAAAGGAGGCCGAAGTCATACAACTCATGACCCATTCACTCCAATTATACGAGAACCCAAAATCTTGAAGGATGTTTTGCAAAAAAGGCCAGCTAACTCTATCATAAGTCTTGGACATATCAAGATTAATGAACATAGCCTTTTCTTTAGAGATATCAATAGAGTTAATAACTTTAGCAACAACCACCACCCCATTCAAAATCTGATGACCCTTAACAAACCCACCTTGCTTAGGGGAAATAAGAAAACCAAGAACTTTCTTCAATCGATCCGTAATAATCTTAGTAATAATTTTGTAACATTGCATAGGGAAATAAGATGAAAAGATCCCAATGAGCTAGCATTTTTATATTTGGGAATAAGATCAAGGAAGATTGAATTAATAAATTTAAGCATTTTCTTATTGACTTGGGATTCCTAAACAACTTTTAGCAGATCAAAAGATAACACTTCCCAAAATTCTTGGAAAATTTCTATAGGGAAACCATCAAGTCTAGGTGATTTACCTTTTTTCATTTGAAAAACCACTGCTTTAATTTCCTCCATTGATATGGGGTCCATTAGCATCTTATTCATATTATTAGATACCAGCCTAGGAATACAATCCAAAATAAGCCTCATATTAACAACATCATGAGGACCCTGCTTAGAAAAAAGAGAGGAGAAGAACCTAAATGCTTCATTAGAGATATCTTAAAAGGATGAGAGAGTTTCCCCCTGATCAGAAGTAAGTGATACTATAGCATTACCATTCCTGCAGTCTTTAAACGAATTGTGAAAAAAAGAGGTGTTTCCATCCCCTTCCAACAACCAGTCAATCCGAGATTTTTGCTTCCAAAAAATCTCCTCACAAAGCTCCCATTAAGCAAGTTGACTAGAAAGGGAAGCTTCCATTTCTAATATATCCTTTTTCAATCCTTTGTATTTAATTTAAAAAATGATCTCCTCCAGGCTATGTTGTAGTTGCTTTTTCTTCTGAAATATATTTCCAAAAGAAATTTTTTTTCATTGCCTAAGTTTGAATTTGACAAATTGGAGGCTCTTAAAAAAAGTTAACATAGCAGTTCCAAATTTGGGTTTCCATTTGACCCACCACCTCTCCACATATTCATACAAATCATTATTCTCGAGTACTGAAAGAGAATGGGCTAGTGATCAAAGCCCCTCCATCCTAGAATATTTGAGAACGAAGTCTAGCTATCATCAAACCAACTATCTAAAGTAAGGAACTAATCCAATATTTCAGAAATAAAATCCATTCATATTCTATTAGTCCAAGTAAAGAACCCATTTCAAGGCTTCTCATCAACAAGATTAAGGAAAGAAATATTATCCCACATCAAAGTAGAAGAAGGACCCAAAAACTCCACACAACCATTCTTCTTGTCTAGGGACATGATAGAATTAAAATTCCCAGCAACAATCCAAGGATAATTGGAAGCAAGATATCAAATGAATCTAAGATGATTATGTAAGAGGATTTTACCTAGTAAATCATTGGGGGTATACACAATAGATAGAAGAATAAAATATCTCGATTAAAAGTAGGTAGAAACCATAGAGAGACAGTTCTTGCTACCCACCCACCAAGAGGGAGTTAAGATTCATGGATACCAAAAATATGCAACACCACCTGCCAAACCCTAGGATCCAGTAGCAATATAGTGATCACCTTTCCATACCTTAGAAGCAATTCTAACCATATATTCATAAGATAATTTTATTTCCTAGATGAAAACAATACCAGGTTATGATATCTGATCAAATTTTGAGTAGTGTTTTGTCTAGGGTTACTATCTAAACCCCTAATATTCTAAGATATCACTTTCATTTTTGGGGAATAGAGAAGTTATTATCTAATTTCTTAACAACACCAGACTCAATTAAGGATTCTCCTATCAATTTCACTTTTTCTTGATCCTTCTTTCTTCTTGCTTTTACCACCTTCTCCACCCCACATTTTTAATAGTTTTTGGGTGAATTCCTAACACAGAAGAAGTTTTATTTTTCCCTTCCTCTCTGAAAATCCTGTCCTAGGAGGATTCAAATATAGTCTCATCCTCATTTTCCTCAATCAAATTTTTAGCCAAAGGGGAATGATCAAGAATATTATCAAGACAATTCGAAATATCTTTGGACTTATATTCATTTACTATAAGAGGATTATTAGGAACCACCCCTTCCTTATCATAAGTTTGCATTTCAAAAGAAGGATTTAGGAAAGAACAAGTACCTGGATCTTGAATACAAGCATCCATATCACCTCCATTCCAGACTTGCTCCTCAACATGCGGCTCTTTAAAATTCTCAAGCACATCAAATATCTTACCCGAACCTCCCTTTCCAACACCTTTATTCTAAAGAACAAAAGACCTAGATCTTGAATGAGACTTAATATGAATAAATCCATCAGAACTAGGCATCTCATTAACCATAGGAGCTTTTCCTTTTTCCTTTGTATATGCATATTGAAATTCATATGAAGAGGATGAAGGCTAAGAATTCACTTTCTTACAATTTCTCTGAAGATGCCCATATTCATGGAATATGTGACATCAAAATGGGAGAGCTTCATAATATAACTATTGAACCTAAGACATGTTTCCTAGTTTAATCTCCAATAATTTAGGCAACGGATTATTTAGATATACTTCAACAAAGAGCCGTGTAAAAGAAGAAAATTTCCTATCCAAAGTTTGGTGAGATCGACCAAACAATTTCCCAATAATATTTGCAATAGAATAAATAATATTTGGCCTCCAATATTCCATAGGGTGTCATGCCAAATGGACCCACACAAGAATCCTAAAAGGCCTCTCCTCCACTAGAAAAAATCCTAAATTCTAAAATTTGATAAATAATCTAGACTGATTGTGAAAGTAAGGACCCCCCTCGAACACTTTACTATGATCTGCCATATGGGAGAACACCATAATCAAATACTCATTAGCTGCAAGAATAATCTCTAGATCACCTTCAGGGCTTCAATTTATCCCAACCCAATTTTTTAAAAAGGCATAGAAATTTTGACACCCATGAATTTTCAAATGAGTGAATGCTCAGAAAAATATAAAACATCATCCATAATAGAATCAGGACTGATAACCAATACAGGATTATCTTTGGTTTTCTCCAAGCATCCATTATTCTTTAGCTTTGAAGTTGAAGAGGAATTAGAAACAGGATCAAGGATTACATGTAGCAAAAAATTCATGGCATTTGCATGATTAGAAGAAGAGGCATCCTTATTCAAAACAACATCCTTAAAATACAAATATCGAGGGTCACCAAGACCCCCCGAAGCTACCATATCTAAAGCCAAACTACAATACTACTAGTTCTATATGTTGTGCCATATTCATCATTAGATATTTTAGTACTCCTATGGCATTTACCCTAATTCCATCCATCTGATTAGATTTCTAGTAGCAATAATTTAACACAAACCCAATTCTTCACATACTACTTTTGTATCACTATCATGATAGTCCTTGAACCAATAATACACCTTCATGGAAAATAATTCTCAATATTCAATGTGATGTAAAATGATGACAACTTCATTATTTTGGATTTTGGTGTATTCAATATATTTTTCATGTTTACTTAAATATTAAAGGGGTCCTCACCTATCAATTTTTGTTGCTAAATAGGATTAGGCTACATTTGTTATTGAACAATAGTTTTACTTTGGCATAACTCCTTTCCTATTTTTTAAGGGCTTCATTTAGCATGTCTCTTTACCCTAGCAATGCTAATTCTTCTAACATGATAACCTTGGATGATATTTTCCTTAATTATTTAATAATATTAAATATTAATTCAATTGTACTACTTTCACTATGTGATGTAAATTTTCTATATTGTCATGTTGTAATAGCCCAACCATCACTAGTCAAAGAGGTATACTTTAGGTGGTTTTTGATTTTTTTTTATAAATTATCCTTCTTATTTTACTTATTAATTATTGTTGTATTATTTTAGCTTTTGAGATATTTTATCTGGGTTCCATGGGTTGATGGACCCTAGGTTTGTTTTTATTGTTATCTTGTGTAATAGGTTAAATGGATGTTATTGGATCCTTATCCTTCAAGTGCAAGGGTAGTTTCCCTCTTATTGAAACTATAATGTTTATTATTGGTTCATATTGCCTTTGTGGTGTTATTTATAAGGTTTTCAATTATTCTACAATTATTTTCTTAATTTTGGTTCTAAATCCTTGTTGTTGATTGAACATCACTACATGATCCTCAAAAGAAAATCATCTTTATATTTAAGAATAATTAAATTGAAAAACACTAAATTATTTGGATTAAGTGAGTTTGGGATTGATTTTTGGATTATCCCTATTTAGTTTACCATGAGATATGGTTGAAATACTGGTTGATTCATTAAGATAATGTGGTTTGTGACACATGTTTGTATGGTTATTTCTTGTTCCATTATTGTGGCTTGTGCTTGGTACTATTGATTATACATCTCTATCTATGTACTTCTTATAGCCATGGCTCATTCTACTATATTATGTCTAACATTATAATCAAATCACCATAGAGTGTTGAATTTTAAGTTCATATTGACCATATTATTTTGTACTTGATTTATAGGTTGATGAGGAACTTGACCTTTATGAGACAAGGAGTCTTTCATTGTTGTCAATTCCTTAACTATTTCCACCCAATATTTTATTTCCAACCATTATTTTATCTCTTTTTTATGTTAGCTTGATCTATGAGAATTTTCATCATTTGTTTTAATTTATTTACCTAAATCATTATTCCATCATTATATATTTTTATTGAAGAGGAAATATCTATAATAGTTAGTTGTGATTAATATAATAGGGATGGAAATTATGGTTGAAAAGTGATAGTGGTGGAGGCATATCAACAAAGGTTACCATGTATGAATATTTTATTTATGATTATGATGATGACTAATCTATTGGGGCATGGAATAAATATCATTAGTGGAGAAGGATTCTATGTTTGTAGAGTTTGAGTTTGGGATACATATATATTATAATTCATTGGTGGTATAAGAGGTAACTTACTGACTTATATAAGAACATCGTCTATGTAGGATACTTTTTCAAAAGCCTCAACAAAGGTGATATAATTGGCATTACAACCATCAGTACTAAGTCTAATTATAATACTTTTACATAATACGATAAGTCTTGATTATCTAATGATTGAATATTTTATGGTATAAGATATAATATCCTCATAAATATGCTATTATAATCATAGATATTTTCTTGAGAATACATTTACATGAAATTTAGCTAAAATATGATCAAATACGCATTATCCAAGTTGCCAAACCTCTTCATGAATATTTTGATAATCAAATCCCAGTCAATTATTGAATAATCAAGCAAGAATGTATACCATAATATTGCTTTATCTCTTAAGGAATATATAAGCATGTGCATCATGATCCTTAATCCTATGTACAAAATCAAATGTGATAGCATTTTGAGGTAATCCAAGGCAAATTTTCTTTCATTCTCATCAAAGGTAGGTAATAAATTCATGGACAATGTTGGATGCGGGAATAGATCATTAGGTCTAGAGTTGGTATGTATAATTGAGTAATTGATTTTTAGAACTTGCTCACACTAGAACTTGGTAATATTGGGGATCTTTTCCATACTACATTTGTGGAACATGATGAATTTGAATGTAGGGAGGTTCCACATACACCCACGGTTGTGGTGCATATTATACTACCTACTTTTGTGAAGTCCCTTCGATATTTTTGGAGCTATAGAATTATGAATAATGAATGATAAATTTATATTTTCTATAGCCTAATGATTCAAACATACCTATGGATTGGTATTTGAATTCTTCACATGTTGATTTTTATAGACAAACAATATTCTAGGATCAACTAATTCTAAGTTGGAGCCTATTTTAGATATTATGAAGGATGACTAACAAGGGTTAGAAATTGACTCAAGATGGTAATATAGGTTGTTTATGATCCCTTTTTTCCAAATGGGACTTGCCAATTCTACATGGTAACTTAGATTATTTGGGGGTTTAGTGGAACAAATTTCCCTTGGGTAAATCTAATATTCTTGTTTGATGTGTGTTCTACTATCTAGGTTGAAGGAACTAGTGAAATGAGTTGGTAAAGTTGGCCCCTATGAGGTAATAATTAATGCAATATGGTGACCTAAATAATTTTCCCTCTCAATTTTCCAAACAATATTGGCATATTCAATAATTTTATATGTGGAAATATCCCAAATTGAGCCTAACTAGTGATAGTGTGGAGATTAGTTGATTATTCTAATTGAATAGGACCAAATTATGGATTAGAATTAATATATAGATTATGACTAACTTGTGAAGTAGACATGTTATCTAGTTGATTGGTTGAAAGCATTGAATAACTAGTTTACTATGATGTAGAGGTCCAATATAAGAGGGTTAAGAGTTATTCGCATTGGGTAAAGTCTACATCATATAAGGAATACCATGTAGAGGTTTTGTGGCTACTATGTGGGCAATAGGATTAATAGTATTCCAAGCTCGAGTAGTATTGGTAATATCATGTATAATGATATCATTAACATGACCTATTTCTATAGATAAAAATGGAGGACTAGGTGGTGAGGATATGGAAGTAGAATTCTAGCTTGGGTTAGTCTTAGGTAGGGTGTTTCCATAGGTTATTTTCATTTTCATGGACTGAATATTTTAAAGCATAGAATTTTGAGTTAGTAAATATCAAGAAAGCATGTAATCCATAAATAACATTGTATAAAAAATGAGAACATAGATATATCAAAAAAATAATAGAATAAGTTTTTACTAAAAAAAGTTACAATGCAAGCCATATCTAAGAAGAGATGTGGGATATAATATTACATCCATTATTCAACATTTGACAATAAGAGATGCATATCTCTTTATATAATATTTTTGGTGTGTTGGAAATCTACCTTATTAAATATGAAAGGTCACCCATGTGAAAATGTGATGATTCCATGAGATTACAAAGTGCATATTAAATAAAATTATATACATATGATTTTTCCTTTTGTGTTTTTTATTCTATTGATGTGTCAACATGGCTAGACATTTATTTTGGCTATGAAATCTAAAAAAAAGAAATTTATTAATATTTTATTTTGTATTTTTGAGGGCCTCTAAAGGATTATTTCCAAGTAATCCTTGATGGATTTTTAAGCCTCAATACTACCACAAAATATCACAGGTTATGTATCACAATATTGAATATAATATATCTACAATATAATAAGGTCAAAATAATTATATGAGTAGAATAATATGAGAAAATTAATATGTATAACAAGGCTTATAATAAATCAAATAACATTCAATAATATGTAGAAATATGAATGTAAATAGCCTTAATCATTCATGTACTATGCATAAAATATAACTTACAATATTAATTGCTCAAAATGTATACAAGCTTTATTGCTCCTCTTTCTCTTACAAATATGATAGTAAAGTTATCCTTTCTTGTGATGATTGTGACAGAGTATTTCCTCCATAATATAACCATAGTAGTGTGACTCTTTGGATACTTGACTATTGCTATCCATATGCCAAGTCTCATGACTCTTGGCTTATCTACTTGACACTTGCATACTTGATGAACACTTGACACTATAACATATGCACACCTATACATGACTCTTACACTTCTATAACTTGCACACTCTAATATAAGACACTTGTGCACAACTTTACATTATATATTTATTCTCATACATACAAGACACTTGTGCACATAGACTCAACTTACACTTGCACACTAACTCACACGACACTTGTGCATTTCTTGCACATTCACACTTACATAAAAGGGAAATATAACTCACACTCTAAACTATGACTCAAACCTAATCTATTATTTACAAATGTACCATGGGGGTACATTAGCATGTACCAAATAATTTAGTACAATCCAACACCCCCTGTTTTACATTATTTGGTTATTGAAGACTTTAGTTTTCAATCATGGTATTCATATTTGTCTTCAATATATCTATTTTAGATCAATATTTAAATTTGCACTATATGGTTCCTCTTTGATTTTGAATTCAGATTTTTTGTTAGCCTTCTTGATGTGATTTCTTCTATTCTTATTTCTTCTTCTTTGCTTTTACATCTTCATTTGAGATATACTTGATGATGTACCTTCTAAGCATTGTGTTAGCAAATCATCATAATAATACAACTTTGATTTCAATGATTCCTCATTGAAGCTAATGAAGAACACAAGCTTATACTGAGAGGGGGGGTGAACAGTATAAGACCACTTTAAACTTTTTCCTTCAACTTTCAAATTAATATTATGCAGTGAATAGATAGCAGTATCAAAAATAGTAATCAAAGCAATGCACAAAATACCATCCACAATAGAGACACAACAATTTACGTGGTTCACCCAATGCGGGCTACTCCACGGATAAAATATTTCACTAAATTTTATCACCTCAAATTCTGGGAAACCTTTCCCGATTACAAAGTTTATGGGCACCAACCCAAAGGAGACACCAATCCCCTAGCTCTGCTCTGGCTGGTGATCCTCTAGAAAACCTCTGCCTCCTCTGCCCTTAGCAAGTGGAACTCTATCCACAGAAGACACCTGTCTTCCCTGCTCTGGTCGGAGACCTCTGTCCTCAACTCTTTCACCTCCAAAGCTGGTCCTCGAATTTGCACTAAACACAGTCCTTCGGTTCAGCACAAATGTCCTCGTTCGCTTCCTCTGTTCTACACCAAACACAGTCCTTCGGTCTGGCACAAATGTCCTCGAAATTGCACCTCTACGCAATCACAACAGCACTCGATCAAACATCAACTTATGCACCTCTACGCAATCACAACAGCATGATCTTCGCGCACTCTGCTTCCTTGCAATCTCTCTCACTTAGAAGATTCGATGGAATGCACTCTGTACACTGCAATCGAATTTGCACTCGCTTCTCGACGATCGAACTTCTCCCCGCACTCTATCTATGAAAGTCGCACTTCGAACGCACACTTCGATCGATGCCAAATCTCTTCAAACAACCCTCCTTTTATACTAACATAATCAAGATCTAAACCTTGGTCTTAGTCGGCTGTTATGCAAATGCAAACCCTAACTCCGTCGGTTGCATGCCCTAATCTTCGTCGGCCCAATTTTAACTCTGTCGGCTTCAACCGCCTCTGTGGTTCAGTAGCTTCTACCGTGAAACCACAACATGTCATGATATCATGACATTTTTGCAGCCGTACACTTTCGTTTGGCTATTGTCGCGATATCGTGACACTTTTGCTTTTGTCTGCCTTGACTACGTTCTTGTCGCGATATCGCGACACTTCTGTCTTTGCTGACGTCATCTTCACTCCTGTCATGAAATCATGACACTTTTGTCTTCATGGCCTTCTTCTCTGCTTGCACTAGCAAAAATGGAACATGTCACAAAATCATGACGCTTTCGCCTTCGAGCTCTTCCTTCTTCAATTCATCATGAAATCATGACGCTTCTTCTGTTGAAGACTTGCTAACTATTTCTATCATGAAATCGTGACACTTTCTCCAACTCAAAGCTGCCATCTCAACCTGTCGCGAAATCGTGACACTTTCTGCATTCGCAAGCTTTCTCTTCAACCTGTCACGAAATCGTGACACTTTCTGCATCCGTACAACTTCTTTGTAGCCTATCACGAAATCATGACGCTTCTCATTTTAGACTCTTCCTTTTGCTGCATGTCACGAAATCGTGACAGTTCTCACTTCGAGCTTTTCAGCATGTCACAAAATCGTGACAGTCCTCACTTAGTCTTTTGCAGCATGTCACGAAATCGTGACACTTTTCGAGATACTTTATCTCTCTTCGAACTTGTCACGAAATCGTGACAGTTCACACTGTGGACTCTCCCTTCTGCATCATGTCACGAAATCGTGACACTTTTTCGTCCGTACAACCTTCCTTGCATTATGTCACGAAATCGTGACACTTTTCCTTCTTTGCCTTCCTGCACTTTTCGAGTCACGAAAATGCGACATGTCGCGAAATCGTGACACTTTCCACCTTGCTCTCTTTCTCTGCCAACATGTCGCGAAATCGCGACAGTTTTGCCAGCTTCTTCTCTCTCTTCCAACATGTCACGAAATTGCGACAGTTTTGCCAGCTTCTTCTTTCTCTTCCAACATGTCGCGAAATCGTGACACTTTTTCAAAAAGCTTTCTCTCTCCTACCTAAGTCACAAAAATGCGACATGTCACGATATCGTGACACTTTTTCAAAATATTTCTCTCTCCTACCTAAGTCGCGAAAATGCGACATGTCGCGATATCGCGACACTTTTCCAACTTACTTTCTTTCGAACCTGTCAAGCCGAACCTTCAACAAAACACATTATTTTTACATCAAATCAAATTCTTTCAAAAGCTTCTTGACATCAATGACAACTTATTCACTTGAGCAAATGCAATGTACTCAAGGTACCCAAAATTGCCAACAATCTCCCCCTTTGTCATTGATGGCAACCCTTTACTAAAAACACGTCTCAGGAGCAAAAACTAAAACCAACTGTGCTAACAGCTGAAAATATCCTATTGAAGTTTTGCTCCCCCTGACTTGAAGCTTTCCTCTTTACATTGAAGCTCTCCCCCTTACTCATATCTCTCCCTCTTACTCATATCTCTCCCCCTTTGTCATCAATGGCAAAGGGTCACCTTTGGGGCTTGGGACTAAGAATGAGCCTCTTAGCTTAGTCCCTCCCCCACCTCCTCATGAGGAGATTAAAACTGGGGTGGGAGTAAAACTCCCATTAGGCACTGATCATCATCAGTGTCTATAATTTCCTTGCCCGGCCTTTTCTTGAACTTTTTGCCCGCATTCCTATTTTTGTCACTGTTCTTGTTCTTGTTCTCATCCCTGTCCTTTTTCATGCCTTGATCCTTGGACCTGATCATGCCACTGTTCCTATTCCTATACCTTGGAAGATCAGCTCTACACTGTCTAGCTGTGTGGCCTTCATTGTTGCACTTATAACAAGTAACAATGTTATTTCTTTTAGGCATACTTGTTCTTTGAATCCTCCTGTTTTGACTAACCCTGTTCCAGTTATTAGCCTTGCAGAAAATTGCCTTATGCCCAAACTGTTTACACGAGTAGCAATACCCTTGAAAGAAATTACCACCTCTGAAACTGTCATTTATCTTCCTTACTTGAGCCATGCAATGTGCAGCCATGTGACCAAACCTGTAACACGCAAAACATCTATCGTGAAATTTTCCTTTATACGACCTCTTGGGTCCTGAAAACTTCTTCTTCGCATTCTGAATTTCGTTTTCTATTTCTGTGCATCGATCACTCACGGACTCATGTTCTGAAGTACTTTCTTCATCAGAACTCTCTTCCTTTTGGAATCTCTTGCTAGATTCCCCAACCTGTTCTTTGTGCGGCTTAACAAAACCAAGACCTATTTTATCTGTTGGATTTCTTTGACCTTTGATGAGAGACTTAACCCTTTTGGAGCTATCTTGAAACCTCGTACAACTTATCCTTGTACTCTTTAGTTTCCACTTCCAGAGAAGCCATTTTCTGTTCCAACTCATTATACTCAAGAATCTTAGACTCTAACTCATCCTTGAGTTCCTGTGTTTTAGCTATAGAGAAGTCAAGACTTTCTATAAGATCGTCTCTCTCCATACAACATTCATCTAACTTATCCTTGAGTCTATCATTCTTCTTTCTTTCCTTTTTCAAAACACTAAGAGCATTATTAAGTTCACTTTCAAGATCTTTTATTTGTTTGCTTTCTGAATCCTCAAGGCCTTTTCCAGATTTCTTATCACTAGAGGTGCTACCTTTTTCAAAAACCATACAAGCATCTTCTTGATAGTTTTCTGAAGCATCCTTATACATACTGGAAACCAAATCATTATTTGTACAGTCATCCTCAAGGTGACCAAAATTTCCACATCTGAGACATTTCATAATAATGAATCTATGTTTCGGTTCTTCCTCCTTTTCTGATATGAACAACATCTCATTTTCCTCATCACTTGAAGAGCTTTCACTATCACTGCTAGAACACTTACTTGCTTTGTCTAGGTAGAAACTCTTCTTGTTCTTGTGTGAATACCTCTTTCCTTGATTGTTGTGCTCATCTTTGTTCTTTCTGTAATACCTGTGCTTTTCAGAATCCTTGCTCTTAACATCCTGTTTCTCTTCATCACTTTCATTCTTGGAAATAGTACAGTCAGTAGCATAATGACCGAACTTTCCACAATTGAAGCATCTTATATTTTTCATGCTTTTGTGCTTTCTAGATAACTTGCCTTTCTTGCTGTAATATGCCTCTTCATCACTAGAAGACTCATCACTCTCTTGAAGCTATTTACCCTTAGATTTCTTGGTAGCCTTGA
Source organism: Wollemia nobilis (assembly GCA_028583015.1). Lineage (NCBI taxonomy): Eukaryota > Viridiplantae > Streptophyta > Pinopsida > Araucariales > Araucariaceae > Wollemia > Wollemia nobilis. The sequence continues at coordinate 6,102,165 of JAQPPZ010001340.1, forward strand.
AAGCTGCCTCTTTCTTGACGTCAACCTTCACCTGAGTTCTCAACTCAAATGCTGCAAGAATGCTATGAAGCTCATCCTTTTTCAGCTTATCCAAATCTTTAGCTTCCTCAATAGCAGAAATCTTTTCACTGAATCTATTAGGAAGAGATCTTAAGATTTTATCACAAACATCATTTTCAGCAAGTTCAAGACCTAAGTCTTTCATGGAGTTAACAACCTCATCCATGCGAAGCATGTAGTCACTAATATTTTCATCATCATTCATCTTGAGTTGTTCAAACATACCTTTGAAATGTCTCAACTTGGCCTTTCTGACATTTGCATCACCTGTATGAACCACCTCGCAATCTGTTTCCACATTTCACTAGCTGTCTTGCAGTGAATTACTTTGGTGAGATCTGCTTTCTGTAAGCCTTTCAGGATTGCATTCATTGCTTTTGAATTGTTGTGATGTAGAAGCCTATCTTCTTTAGTATATGGACCATTTACAGGAATAGTGTACCCATCTTCAATCACTTCCCAAACCTCATTCCCAAGTGCCATTAGATGAACCTTCATCCTTGCACTCCAAAGACCAAAATCTGATCCATCAAGAATAGGTGTTGCATTTCCGCTTGAATAATCCATTGTGTTCTTATCAAGCTTTTCCTTCAAGCTGTTTAAACTTTTTGAAGGAACCCGCTCTGATACCAATTGAAGAACACAAGCTTATACTGAGAGGGGGGTGAATAGTATAAGACCACTTTAAACTTTTTCCTTCAACTTTCAAATTAATATTATGCAGTGAATAGATAGCAAGTATCAAAAATAGTAATCAAAGCAATGCACAAAATACCATCCACAATAGAGACACAACAATTTACGTGGTTCACCCAATGCGGGCTACTCCACGGATAAAATCTTTCACTAAATTTTATCACCTCAAATTCTGGGAAACCTTTCCCGATTACAAAGTTTATGGGCACCAACCCAAAGGAGACACCAATCCCCTAGCTCTGCTCTCGGTCGGTGATCCTCTAGAAAACCTCTCGCCTCCTCCTGCCCTTAGCAAGTGGAACTCTATCCATAGAAGACACCTGTCTTCCCTGCTCTCGCTGGAGACCTCCTGTCCTCAACTCTTTCACCTCCAAATCTGGTCCTCGAATTTGCACTAAACATAGTCCTTCGGTTCAGCACAAATGTCCTCGTTCGCTTCCTCTATTCTGCACCAAACACAGTCCTTCGGTCTGGCACAAATGTCCTCAAAATTGCACCTCTGCGCAATCACAGCAACACTCGATCAAACATCAACTTATGCACCTCTACGCAATCACAGCAGCATGATCTTCACGCACTCTACTTCCTTGCAATCTCTCTCACTTAGAAGATTCGATGGAATGCACTCTGTACACTGCAATCGAATTTGCACTCTGCTTCTCGACGATCGAACTTCTCCCCGCACTCTATCTATGAAAGTCGCACTTCGAACGCACACTTCGATCGATGCCAAATCTCTTCAAACAACCCTCCTTTTATACTAACATAATCAAGATCTAAACCTTGGTCTTAGTCGACTGTTATGCAAATGCAAACCCTAACTCCATCGGCTGCATGCCCTAATCTTCGTCGGCCCAATTTTAACTCTGTCGGCTTCAACCGCCTCTGTGGTTCAATAGCTTCTATCGTGAAACCACAACATGTCATGATATCATGACATTTTTGTAGCCATACACTTTCGTTTGGCTATTGTCATGATATCGTGACACTTTTGCTTTTGTCTGCCTTGACTACGTTCTTGTCATGATATCATGACACTTCTGTCTTTGCTGACGTCATCTTCACTCCTATCGTGAAATCGTGACACTTTTGTCTTCATGGCCTTCTTCTCTGCTTGCACTAGCGAAAATGGAACATGTCACGAAATCGTGACGCTTTCGCCTTCGAGCTCTTCCTTCTTCAATTCGTCGCGAAATCATGACGCTTCTTCTGTTGAAGACTTGCTAACTATTTCTGTCATGAAATCATGACACTTTCTCCAACTGAAAGCTGCCATCTCAACCTGTCATGAAATCGTGACACTTTCTGCATTCGCAAGCTTTCTCTTCAACCTGTCGTGAAATCGTGACACTTTCTGCATCCGTACAACTTCTTTGTAGCCTATCGCGAAATCATGACGCTTCTCATTTCAGACTCTTCCCTTTGCTGCATGTCACGAAATCGTGATAGTTCTCACTTCGAGCTTTTTAGCATGTCGCGAAATCGTGACAGTCCTCACTTAGTCTTTTGCAGCATGTCACGAAATCGTGACACTTTTCGAGATACTTTATCTCTCTTCGAACTTGTCATGAAATCATGACAGTTCACACTGCGGACTCTCCCTTCTGCATCATGTCACGAAATCGTGACACTTTTTCGTCCGTACAACCTTCCTTGCATTATGTCGCGAAATCGTGACACTTTTCCTTCTTTGCCTTCCTGCACTTTTCGAGTCGCGAAAATGCGACATGTCGCGAAATCGTGACACTTTCCACCTTGCTCTCTTTCTCTGCCAACATGTCACGAAATCGTGACAGTTTTTCCAGCTTCTTCTCTCTCTTCCAACATGTCACGAAATCGTGATAGTTTTGCCGCTTCTTCTTTCTCTTCCAACATGTCGCGAAATCGTGACACTTTTTCAAAAAGCTTTCTCTCCTGCCTAAGTCACAAAATGGACATGTCGCGATATCGCGACACTTTTTCAAAAAGCTTTCTCTCTCCGCCTAAGTCGCGAAAATGCGACATGTCGCGATATCGCGACACTTTTCCAACTTACTTTCTTTCGAACCTCTCAAGCCGAACCTTCAACAAAACACATTATTTTTACATCAAATCAAATTCTTTCAAAAGCTTCTTGACATCAATGACAACTTATTCACTTGAGCAAATGCAATGTACTCAAGGTACCCAAAATTGCCAACAACTAACATAAGCTTCATTCAAGTTATATGTGTCATTTTTTTCTTTGAAAATATTAAAACTAAGTAATTACAAATACATCATTAATCATTTATCTAAAGAAAGTATAATGGTGTTTTGTGAATTCCACCATGTTCTAATTTTTTTCACAAAGATTGCTTATAAGTGTTGTAAATTTTTCTTCTTTTGCATCCTTGAGAAATAAAGATAATTTCTCCTTTAGATCATTAGTCATTTGTTTCTTTCCATCAAAGTCATCTATCAAGTTTTGAGAATAAAACTTAAGTTTGTGCATCATTTCTTCACTATCCTCATTGAATGCATTTGTAATAATTTCTTCCATGAAATGCAATTCTATGTTATGATCTATTTCCTTTGAAGTAGACAACCTTATAAATCCTAGGTTTAAATAATTCAAAGTTTCTAATTTAATTCATATGGAGTAGTAAACCTTGTCTCCCTAGTTTAGAAACTAAAAATAAATTTTGCAAATTTTTGTTTTCCTAAATCCTTTGATGTTGGAAACCTTTTACCTCCCAAATATATAAATTTGCAAAAAATCAATTTCTAAAAATTAAAACCCAAATAAAAAATTCTTTAAAAAAACTTCCAACTTTAAAAAACTTATAATTTTTTTGAACAATTAGACTAGTTGGATTCCTGATCACTCCAACCTAATAAAACCTTTAAATAACTTTAAAAATCTTATTAACCCTAAATAACTTATCACTCCAACTTTATAATAAATAAATAATCTAAAAATATTTTAATTAAACTTTTTTTATAATTTAAAATTTTAATTAAGGTGGGTTTTTACAGGATCTCAAAACCTGATTACATCAGTAGAAGGAAGCTAAAAATAGAAAAATAAGGAGAAAAATGGGGAGACACAACCCCACAGAACGTATGATAAAAAGGAATAGAAGGAGAAGAGGAAGGATAGAGCAAAATGATGACCTAGAATAAAAACAAGTCATGAACCAAAAACCGCTAAGCCTCCTCTTCAACTTTAAAGTTGGTATCCTTAGATTCTTCCTTGATCTCATCCTCAATTTCATCCTTAGCAGCATAAAAAGCAACATATTTCTTGTCATCATCCTTAACATCATCCATAGCAGTTTCCTTGTCACCATCCTCTGAGAAATTCTTCTTGAAAAATAGTAAGTTTAGAGCATTGCGAAGGTCTGTGAAGTGGGCAATGCAATTTGAAATCATATTGATGATAAAATCCTTTAGACATTGATCAGGAGCATCCTTGTCCTCATCATAAGAATCTAAAACTAGAGTATTCCTTTTTTGAGCAAGTTGTTGCAGATGAACTAAGGATCTTACAAGTTTCTCAGGATTCTTGGGAACCTCCAACTTAATTTTCTTGGAAGATTGGTTTCTCAAGGCTCTGATTGCCTCCATAGTAGCATGTTTCTTGGCAGATATGTCTAGGGAGTGGGATGAGGATGGACTAGCCTGAAGTTGACACTCTTTTAGCAGGGATGGGGCTGGTTTTACCTTTTGAGGGATGACTAGAGGGAATGACAATGCCTTAAGGGCAATGGGTAAGCCAGTGATTATATAGGACATTGAAAAGGACCTGATGGGAGGGATGGTCATCGCTCTTATTTTTGTGAATGTTCTTGATAGAGTAACTGATGGAATTAAAAATTAATTGTGGAATATTCATAGGATTAACATCTCTAAAATGGTTATAGAAAGTGAAGTGGAAGCTACACAAAAACTTATCAAGATCATCAATGGTGATGAATTCCATGATGGGTTTCATCACACTATTCCAAGGGGTTGGAAGCTTAGATCTTTTCATCCCCATCCTTGCCTTCTTGTAAATATTCTTGTCCTTGAATTCCTTCAGCTCCACCTCCTAGTTGTGTTTCTCACACCAGATGGACCTCCCTCTCACCTAATGACCAGTAAGTTTTACAAGCATCTTAATGTCAACTTCAAAAGTTTTGTCGTGGATAGTAACCCTACCATTGTTCTAGGTATCCAAGAAAGCCAAGGATACTTCAAAATCATAACCATAGAATCTTTTTAAGAAGGGCATGAAACCTCTCTCTGTGAGTATAGATTTTGTGATAGGGTCCATAAAAACATAGGTAGGCTCGACAAAGCTCATGATTATAGGGCATAATAAGTGCTTCAAACTGGAACAGGGGAGGATTTGGAAGGAATGATGAGAAATGGATTTACTATAAAGGAAAAGCAGGTGAAGAATCCTCTTGGGATTAAGAAAATCACCTTCTTGTAAGGGGGTATGAAACAACCAGAATATTTGGAAAATGAAAAATTCGATGGAAGGATTCCCATGCAAAATGGAAAAAGCTACATAGGGAGGCTTTTGATCTGAAGGCCAAATCTTCTTGATGGGCCACCTGAAGGGATGACATTAGAAATGGTAAGGAATGTGAATGGGAAATAATGTGGTAAGTGGAAGGATATGGAGGAGTAGGGTGATGGTATGGAGGGCGAGATGAAGGTGGTTGGCGGGAAAAGGACACGTGTGGGCATGGTCGATGAGGATACGAAGCAGCGAGATGAAGGTGTGAAAGGTGAGGTGGAGGTGATTAGAGAATAGAGGGCACCATTGGAAATGATAAGTGGGAGGATGTAAATCCTCTTGAAAAGATAAAATTAGGATGCCAAATTTGAGAAAAAAGAGAGGCAAAATGGTTATAGCTTTATGTAAAAAATTCTTGGAAAAAATCAATGAAAAACCTGAACAATTTAAAAATCCCATAGGTACTGGTGGTACTAGAAGACAAGGAACCATGAGGGACAAATTGGATCAAGAAGAACAATATTTTAGTAGAATGGTCAAGCATTATTATTGGTTGTCAATATGTCCTGTTCCACAATGTCAGTAATTTTTGGTGGAATGCTACTTGTCCAAGTCAGAAGACCTATAGCATTGACATCGTAATTTGCTAATTTATCAACAACCTTGTTGTTTTCTCTAAATGAGTGCTAAAAAATAATTTCTTGTTGGTGTTGACTCAAGAACTTAGCTTCCTCCATACAATCCTTAACCCTCCAAGAAGGATCTCTATTGCTCTTGAGGTAATTTATTGTGTTGAGTGAATCTCCTTCGACCATAAGCTTTCCAGGATGATTTGATGTAAGTAATAATCCTCTCCACATGGCTCTAGCTTTTGCAACCTGGTTTTTTTGAATCCCTAAGTGTTTTGCATAAGCAAGGATGACACTTCATGCATGTTTCCTGAGGATACCCCCAACACCTACTTTCCTAGGGTTGCCTTTAGCAGCACCATCAAAATTTAGCTTAATCCATCCTGGAGGGGGGGCATTTGGAGTGGGCTCTTAGATTGGGTAGGCTGAGTTTGATTCTCCACAATAGGAAAATTAAGGGAACGACTCAAGGACAACTCAAATCTAGGGGTAGGATGAGAGGAGAGAGGAAAGAGAGAAGCATTTTCAATGGCAAAGGAAAGAATTTTGTTAGTGACAAGGTCAAGGTTCAAATTCTTGTTAGAGAATATTCTATGATTTCTTTCTAGCTAGATTTACCATAAGAAATGATGTAGACAAATCTGCAATAGGAATTTGAGATGGGTATTGTGGAAGGGATTAGGCCATTGAAGGAAGAGCTCAATGATGGAACAAGGGCTAACCCAAAGGATGTGGAAGGTGTGGATGTTATTATTGAGGATGGAATGAGAGAAAGGACATGAGAGGAAGAGGTGTTGAGGGGACTCCTAGTCATCCAAGCAAAGAAAACATCTATTTGGAAAAGCCATACCTATTTTAAGTAGACTGACTATGGTAAGGATATTTTCTTGAATAGCAGTCCCAACAAAAAAGGATATTTTAGGAATGAGGAATTTGGGATAGACAAGATTACAAGGGAAGGTAGGTTCCTCATGAGTCAAAAGTAAGTTGTAGGTAGACTTAACAGAAAACTCCCCACTTTTAGTGAATTCCCAAAATAGTTGATCCCTGTGATTACCTGAGGGATGAAGAACACAAGCTTATACTAAGAGGGGGGTGAAAAGTATAAGATCACTTTTTACTTTTCTTTCCCAATCAATATTATGCAATATAAAGATAGCAATATCAATAGTAGTAACCAAAGCAATGCACAAATCATCACACACAATAGAGACACCACAATTTACATGGTTCACCCAATGTGGGCTACTCCATGGAGAAAATATTTCACTAAAATTTTCTCAATAAATCTCTTAGGAATCCTTTCCCTATTACAATGTTTATGGACCTCTGTCCAAAGGAGACACCAATCCCCTAAATCAAGTTCGTGGATCTCTATCCATAGGAGAACTCTTTCTCCTCTACTCTGGCTAGTGATCCTCTAGAAGACTACTGCATCCACTGCACTGGCTTGTGGATCTCTCTCCATTGAAGAATCTTTTCCCCACTCAGAAGACCTATCCTCACTGCCCTGGCTAATGGATCTCTATCCACTGGAGACTACTATCCTCTTTGCTCTATCACCTCCAAAGCTTTATCTCAAATATACACTAAACATAGTCCTTTAGTCTAGCACAAATCTATTCAATATCTATCTCTAGTCTGGCACAAAATTATCCTCAAATCTGCACCAAACTCTACTCTCAAATCTGCACTAAACATAGTCCTTCGATCTAGCACAACTCTGCTCAATCTCTATCTCTGGTCTAGCATAAACTTATCCTCAAATCTACACCAAAATATACTCTCAAATTTGCACTAAACATAGTCCTTCGGTCTAGCACAAATCTATCCTTGATCTCTATCCTCAAGCCTTAACTCAAGGCTTGTCTCAACTCTGCTGGTCAAGGCTTGTATCAACTCTGCTGGATCTGCCACAAACCTTAACTCAAGGTTTGAACAAATCAATTAACTCTGCTCTCAAGTCTTCTCAAAGACTTGTCTCAAATATACCTTGTAAGCTTCCACAAAATCTCACACTAATATATCCACAAGTCCTCTCTAGAACTTGCTCAAATATGCTCTACAAGTCCTCTCTAGAACTTGCTCAATTCTACTCTACAAGTCCTCTCTAGAACTTGCTCAAATCTGCTCTACAAGTCCTCTCTAGAAATTGCTCAAATATGATCCAAAAGTCCTCTCTAGAACTTGCTCAATATAATCCACAAGTCCTCTCTAGAACTTGTTCAATATGCTCAATAAGTCCTCTCAAGAACTTAACCAAATCTATATTGTAAGCTTTCACAAAAGCTCACACAAAATCAGTCCACAAGTCTCCTCAAAGACTTGCCTCAAATATTCTCAACAAGTCCACACAGAACTTGTCCAATCTCATAGAAACATAAAGAGAATTGTTAGAGACTCAATATGTTCTATACTTATCACAATGCTCAATTACTTTCAATCACTCTCTTAGAAACATAAGGAGAATTATTAGAGACTCAATATGCTTCAAATTCAACTCAATGCTCAATCACTTTCACAACTCAATTCAAAATATAGAATAGTTTATTTTATGGAACTTGAACAATCACTTCACACATCCACTTGACTAGGCTCAACCAACTCTACTCACTCAATGAAATAATCCTTGCTCACAAACCCTAGTCCAAGCATATAAACATCAACTCAAAATATTTCCAATAATGCTCAACAAAAAATCTCACATAACAATGATACTCATGTTCTCTTCAAACCCTAGTTCAAGTTCTTTGCTCAACAACTCACTTCAACAATAATGCTTATAAAAACAACTCTCACATAACAATGATACTCATGTTCTCTTCAAACCCTAGTTCAAGTTATTTACTCAACAACTCACTTCAACAACAATGCTTATAAAACAATCTTCCCATAGCAATGATACTCAAACCCTAATTCAAGTTCTTCTCACAACCAATGGCTTCAACAACAATGCTTATCAAACAAGGTTTTAACAACACTTCTTTATTCCAGAAAACCTTGAAGCATTCACTCAACACACTCAATAGGAAACCCTAATCAAGTCCTTTTCACTCCAAACTTATTTTCAATAAAACCAATCAATCAACTCAACTATGGAAGAATGTGCTCATACCTTTTTCTTGATGATGAAGGGATCTCATAAATCTGTCACAACCACAAATACTTCTATGCCAAGATCAAAGAGGTTAGAAGATAAATATTTCTCACAATGTAATGTAAAAACTCAATTACACCTTATCACTCCATCTCAACAGCAATATTTGGCAATAATATCTTCACATAAATTTCCTTTTCAAAACACACCTTCAATTTCTCAATTTCACAAAATTGATAATCCAACTTAATTTCTATCTCCTAAGGTAAAATAATATTTACCTTAATAAAACACTTATTTACCACTTAGGTAAATAAATTAATATCACCTTATAACTCCCTAACCTTAGCACAATTAATCAAATTCCACAAACACCCCTAAAACCTTAGCACAATGATCAAATATCACAAATATTCCCTTATGCCTCCTAAACCTTAGTATTATGCAAAAATCAAAATTAAATCATAAAAACCTTTGGTGAATCCCCCTTTTGCATTTTTTGGGGTTTTGACCTTGTGCCTTCTCCCTCGGTTGGCACCTTAGCTGCGGCTAGCTAGCCGTGTGAGCTAAGCTCTCCACATGCTTAGCTTAAGCCCTAAGGTTTCTTAAGCCTTTTCTCCAAGACTTTAAAGGCTTTGGCCTTCTTCCACGTCTAGCACCAAGCTTTACCACGAGCGCTACTCCCTATGCCTTGTTCCTTGCTCGAACACGATGCGTTGCCTTGATCACGATGTGTTACCTTTCTTCTGCAATACCCCACTCTGCAATTTTTGGAGGCTCCAGATTTTTTTCTATATTTGAATTCAAATTGCCATATTCCCTAAGGTTTGTCTTAGGGTTTAAATACCCTTCATTTGCTTTGCATACAACATTGGTGGATGATTCGACTTGATGATGTCGACTTGTATAAATTATAATTTATAATTAATTTAAATTCAAAAGAATTTAAATATTATAAATTTAATTTATAAACTTTAGACTTTAATAAAAAATTAAAGCTCTCTTTGAGTTAATATCAAAACTGTCATTTGCACTTCATTGGGTTGATGAAAAATAATTCTGCCACCTTGGTTTTAATAAAAACCTTAATTTTGCCATCACAATGTTAGAAAACTATCATTATGGTTTTAATAAAAAACCTTTTAATGTGCCACCATGGTTTTAACAAAAACCCTTATAAAATCATATTTGGATAAATTTTCTCCATCTCTTTGCATTGCTCCTGGTGTTAGTAATGGTGTACTCCATGGTATTAATGATAGCTTCATGTGTTCACTTTGGCATCAATGATGACTTCTCACCTTGACATTAATGACAACTAAATGAGCTCAAAATGTCCAACAAGGGAATGATTATGGAGTTCACGATAATTTGTAGTTCTTCAGACTCTTCTAGATGGGTGATGCTTCTGATACTTTTCCATATTTTGCTTCTATTGAAAGAGCTTATAAATTTAAATACTTTGTAGCCATTAAACCGTAGCTTCACAAAACCCTAAAATAAAAAACTAACCTTAGAATATTATCCTTAAATCCCACTTTGAATTCACACATGTATTTGTTTAAATAGCTTCTTCTATGATGCATGTGTAAATAGCTTCTAATAAACACTAGGTAATTGCTACATGGAAATTTGCATGATGAAACATACCATATCCTCCAAATGTTACACTTCAGATGTAGCACTCCAAACGATATTCCAAATAGCATTCAAAAATTTCCTAACATTCCAAATAACACTTGAATGTTACTTCAGGTGAAATGGCTCTTTAGTGTTGTTTGGTTCTTCAAGACTTTTCTAACTGCCCAAAATGATTCCCTTGGATTTGTCTTCCTCACAAAATTGTTGCTTTTACTTCCAAACAATCTAGATTTTATGTTGAAAGACTTGCTCAGGTTCTACCATGTGTGATAATGTACTAAGCTTGCTTGTTGTATTTTGTGTTTTTATAGTTGCTTACTATAGTTATTGTCGCTACTACTTCTACTTTACCTTACTCACATTGCTTATTGTATTAGAGGTTTAGGCTCTAAAAATATGACTACACTACAAATTGATGCTAGCATTGGTGCTTATTGTTGTCTCTTTCACCTTGTCGAATAGCTTTTGCTTGTGCACCTATCCCCTTTTTTTGCGTACTTTGGTTTATTGGCTTCCACTTTTGCATATGATGCCCTAACTACCTGTTCCTCTACTAACATTGTATGATAGCTTCCTTATCCATGTGAGTTGTATTTATGGTCTTCTTTGTATACATTGGACTGATGGACTTCTCCTTTAACTTTGTACTGTCTCCTTTTTCTTCTATGACTATTTTTATGTTCTCTTTGATAGTGCTTTATTATCCTTTATTCTCGATGGTGCTTTATGCTATCCTTTTATGAGACTAGATAATATCTTGTTGTTATGCTTTGTTTTTGTCTTCTCTTCCTCTATATTATAAAAGCCTTTCTCTTATTTATATAGTCTTATTTTCTATTCTATATATAGAGCCTTTGAATTCCTTCTTTGTAATGACCTCTTTATTTAATTTATAAAGGCCTCTCTTTTATTCTACATATGGGTTTATTTTATTACTCTTTAAGGATATCTATTTTTTATTTATACAAGCCTCTTTTTTGTTCTATAAAGGGCTTCTCTATATTCTCTATAAGGGACTCTTTTAGTTTCTTCTATACTGACTTGCAACTCTAATCAATTATAGATTCTAATCCAATTATTGAAGCACTATAAAGCAAGCTAGGTGCTACTTTATATTATTTCAATACTGATATATCATATATTGATGTATCTATATTTTTCTTATGTTTTGATTTCCTTCTTTTCTCTTTGGAAGCTTTGAATGCTTCTCAATCCACTGCCATATTTTATTTATTTAATATACTACAACTTTATCTTCTTTCTTAGAAGCTAAAAATCTTCTCTATCTATTGTAGGAAGCTCTTCTCACTTCTATAGCTTAATCTCTATTGTAACTCTTTTTTTGAAATCCATAATGTCTTAGGTCAAACCTAAGAAACAAATATGATTCTCCTCCTTACTAGAGAATCCAATATCAATATTAATGTCAAGATATCTCTTTTTTAAATGACCAATATTTTTCTGAGTTGGTTCTCCTAATTCTTCAATATAGTTGAGTCTTATTCTTCATTGGTTTTCCTTCAACCTAGTGGAATGACCCTAGCCTTTCTACTCAATATGACTTTAAAATAGATTCCAAGTCTCACTACCTTCAAAGTGGATAGACTCTTAATCAACTTTATCAAACTGGATAAAATCAATTTATAATAGTGGCTAAAATAAACTCTTGTCATTATGACTTTATAACTAAATTGTTCAATTTGCCAATATGGCCAAATTGGGTAAGTTTTCCTCAATCGCCTAAAAGACCAAATTGGGTAAATTTCTTTGTATGATTTGTAGCACGTCTGGTGTACAATTTTTACAAATGGAAAGTTAAGCAAGGTGCCAATTTATATACTATTCCTTATTAATATCTCTTATACAAGTTTTGGGAAGTTCTGGGATGGCAATTACTCCATTCTTACCAACATGCATGTCCTATATTTAGGGTTTGATGGAGTTCCTCTCGATGGAAATATGTAGAAATCATAAAACATCCTTCAAGACATCCCTCTTGATACAATATTCCTCATAGATCATTCCTAAGGCTCACACCAATGTTGGTTCAATTCCATCCTTCATAGCAATGCATTAACATCATCCATAGACATAAAGAAGTAACATGCAACAACCAGATACTACAAAACATTACTCCATCATTCTAGAATCATACAATACATGAGAAAATATTATGCAATGTGGTTCTTCATCATTACTCTTCAATGGTGCAGTACAATCACTAATAGATTCCACAAAGATACACAGTAATCATACAAATGCATTCAATACTCAAACTAATCAAACCATACTATATCCAGACTTATGAAATTTAAAATTGGGTCTTATATAATGTTACCCAGGTCATTCCAAGTGGTTCTTGAGGCAATTTTTTATTCACAAATGCCCATGTATAATGAAATTCATAATTACACCCTTTTACTAAGTCTAATTACATGATTTATCAAATTCATTTGCAATTACAACTCAAATTGTATTTCCTTTGCATTTCATTGCACCTTGTACGTTTTACCATCTAGTTTATATGTTTTTCCTCCTTGTATGTTTTTATCCTGCTTGCATATTTTGCCAAAACTATCAAAATTGTCAAAACTAGGTAAATCAAATTTGTCACTTCTTCTTTTGGGAGGTGGATTTGTTGCCTACATCTACCATCCCATTTAATTTGGTTGGTGTCATAATCGACTCATATTTCTATTTGAGTTGGGTCATATATTATTTCACTAAAGCTTCACTATATTCCATCCAAGCATGAAGAATTACCCGTTGGTTCTGCAACTTGGTTGTGTAGTTACCCATTTCTATTGCTTTTACACCATGTTAGTTGGATGTCTCCTCAACAGTCTTTAGGAGTTTCCTTAATTGTTGTTCATGCTCAATAGAAATCTTCTTAAGCTTCTCCTACAAATGTGCTTCTGTTTGAGCTGCTACTTCTAACTCTTTATTTTTATCTATAATGGTCTTTATATGGTGATTAATATCAGCCTACAAAGCATGAACAGTCTCCTTATTAGCCATCAATTGTGTTCGCTTTTTTAGTATCATATCATTATATCACTTATTATCCTTTGTAATCTCTTCTATATTCTTATCCTGTACTGCTAGTTGTTCATCTTTCAAAGCCAGCTATGTTCTTAGGTATTCATCCTTTCCCTAAAATTGTTCTTCTTTGTTGTTAATTGAGCTTCCAACTCCTTTATCATGTCTTCTATCATTTGTGAGAACTATCACTTCTTCTCTTCTAGCAAACTAATTTTAGCCTCAAAACCAGCCCTGCTACTTAGTAGTTCTTATAATTTCTTTAACTTATCTTCTATCGTAGCCTTACTCTTATTAAATTATTCATCCATTATAATGGTTTCCTTGTGAGTGGCCTCTGTCTCTTCTTTATGAGATTCCTTGAGCTAATAAATCTACTCCAATACTATGCTCAACCACTCTATCCATAATATGTTAGGAAGTTCAACTTCCTCAGAGTGATAGCCAAGCCTGAGGTGACCCTCTTATGTTCCAACTATGTTGTATTCAAGTGACAAGTTGGATAATTGGCTCTATCCAGGTACAACCTTGGATGCTACTTGTAGTTGGTTTTCACTTCATCTAGTAAGTCATCTCTCCCTAAAATCATTGTTACCTCTTCCTTGGGTAACTTCCATGGGTACTGTACATGAATATCAACAATTATATTTGTACTATCCTCACTGCTCACCCATTCTATTATCTTCTCTAATTTGATAAACACTTTTTCCTCCCATAGCTTCAACTCTCCTATGCATTCAATACAAAACTATAATTTGGTGCTAGCCATGGCATTGCCTATCTGAGATAAAATGATTCACCTAATCCTCTATTATTTTTGCATCGTCCTTAGTTTCAATATTTGAGAATTGCGGTACCTCTAGGAGGTAACTTATTTGCATCCTCCATAGTTATTCTTGTGTATGAGTTTTTTCTTTCTCTTCTTCCAAGTGGTGACTTGAGCTTCCACCAAGCTCTATTAATGCTTTCTCTATGTTTATCTTTTCCTATGATGGAGTCTGTCCTGTAGTTCTCTCAACCTTCATATCATTTTCTATATTAACAATCTCAGGATGAGATTGTTGTTGCCTTGTAAATTCTTGGACTTCCTTTTGCTCAGTTAAGTCCACCTATTGTTCTTATATCAGCTCCTTTTCTTCTTGATTTTTTTGGACTTCCATTGTTGCGACCTCCTCAACAACAATATTTTCCTATTCTTATGATGCATTCATATCTTCTTGTGCATCACCCTATTTAGTTTTATTCGTACCTCCTCCCATCATGAATATGAAGCAAATCTTATTTTTCTCTCTTGAATATTTTTCTGAGGCTTCCACTATCGCCTTGGATTTTTCCTTTACTTCCTATGTAGTGGCTACCACTTCTTGTATTATTTTCCTCACTTCTAAATCATCCAAAATTTTAGAAGAGTCCAAAATTTTGAGATCGGTAGATTGGAAAATCTATGGGGACTCTACCATCTCCTCTACTTCTACCCAGTTCCAATTATGTAAATCCAGCTTCTCTGAGTCTGACTATCCTTCTTCTTATTGATTCTCATGTACAAGATTGGCTTGTTTTTTCAAAATGGGATTGTTTGCCATTCTTCCCCATTGTCTTCTTGTTCTTATCCATACTAGGTTGGATTGCCTCCCCATAATATCCTCCCTTTCCTAAACTAATGGTTGCTTCTACTACCATTGTTAAAGTGCTTGTTGTTCTAGTTTAGGTTGTAACTACCTAGGTCTTTTCCTTCGATGGTATACCTCCTCATCCAAAGGAGTATCCTCATGCACTGTAGTGGTCTACTACTTAGGTGCTTTATTTGTTTGATACTTATCTAGAGTCTTCTTCTGAATTGGCACTGACTTTGCCCATCGTATAATGGTTGGTATACCTACATCAATATTCCTAGGCTCTATCAAGCTTAGAAAATGAATTCCTATCTCTGTAACAACATTCAATAACAATCCAATAGCATGGAAAGTCATCCTAAAATTCTTCAGCCTCTTTGTCAGCATGTCATTCATCCTTTTCTCTTGATAGGTATCCTAATCATACTGATACCTTCCACATATTGATCCATCCATATTGGCATATTTGTAGCTCATGTTTCTCCTGATAGTTGAGCCATCACAATATTCATGGTGCATGGCCAATCCTTTCCTATCAACTGACTCTATTTAATCCCTTGAGTTTCTATACCCGAGATCTTTTCTTTGGTTGGTGATTTCACATTGGTGAGTGAAGTGATGATGATATGTGTCTCAATAGGATCAAGCAACTTCTTGACTACCTCAGTGCCATATTATGGCAATCTAAATGTTCTTCTGAATGCCTCTACTATAAAATCCACATTTACTGACTGCTTACCCACATTTTTTTTTTTTAAAGCAAAAAACCCCTTGCGGGGCCACCTTGGTCTAAGAGACCACGAACAGGGGGTTCTACACTGTCAAATTCACCCGGGGGTCACACCCAGCCCTGACCGCACCAACATTATCAATTGGATTTTGGGTACCCAATTCAGATTTTTGGTAGGGTGGATATTCAAACTTGGGACCTCCCTTGGAGGATTGCCCTCTTCTCTCCAACTCACCTACAACACCTGGGTGATCGCTTACCCACATTAACATAGGCAAGTATGCTTGCAGAATCATATACCTGGACAATCTACAATAGATAGTTATAAAATAAGGTCTTATAGTGTGATGGCACCTATGCTATCACAACTACACTAGCCTTATCAAATTCTCTTCTCCATGGGTGGTTCTTATTTTCTTCTTGGCTCCACCACTTCTGGAATATATCTCCTCCATCCTGTATAAATGATATCCTTGTTATATAAACCTAGTTTGCCTTAGATTCACTACTCAGATCCTCCTTTGGATTTGGGTAATGGACTTCACTGTGCAGTTACCTCCTTGGGGCTCTTTTCTGTACCATTTCCTCCTCTTGAAATATTGGTGGTGTCATTATTTTATCAACCCTCCAATACCTCTACCCTCTCCATGGTATGTATCCTCCTCTCCTTCAAACATTATTACCACACAAACCGTGAGACTAAAACTATTACCCTTGGTATTATTGTGGATGTGACTCTCTTGTGTAGAGGTCCTGGTGACCGTTCAACTCTGTTGGCTGTATTTCTTATTAATCGATGTCCAAACTCTTCAGCTAAAATAATTTTCCTACCATTTATTTGATTATGTTTTCTTTCTAGACATCACTTTTCATGTAATCCAAAGTCTTCTAAAAACTGTACAGTGCTACTGTAAATCGTATAGTGCACCCTCCAAATTTTTCATGTACTTTTTTTGTTCGTACAACCACCTATAGATCGTACAATCTTCAAACTACTTTAAAACTATTCAATAATTTTAAATTGTACATCAACTACACCAAAATTTATAGGGGCCATACCAATCCATACAATGTCCCTGTCTACCTGTTCTCCTTTTTTGAATCCATACAATTCCATATGATTTGCTCAAAATGCTTAAATCGACCTTCAAACTACTTGAAATCACACAAATTCTTCTTGAAATCATATAATTTGTCCTCAAAATCATACAACACATATTTTAAAACCCTTTTTAACCTTAAAATTATGTTTTTCACTTCCTTTCCATGATTTATTATCGACCTAGTTGTCGAATTGTCCCAATCTATCTTTTCAGTGCAATTCTGGAGCAAATCTGCAAATTTTCCTTGGTACAATTTCTCCCAAAAATAAATTTTCCTAGCTATATTGTAGGCTTATATGGTCGTCTTCCCTTTTTCTTTTGTCTTCCACAATTTGTTTTTGCCACTTTTTCTATGATTAGGGCTTTTAATCTCCTTTTCCTTACAATTTCTTCACTTTGGCTCCAATATGCAATTTTCTTGAACCCTAGGTGGACGTTTTTTACAACCTAGTTCTTGCTTTGATGCCTTCTACTATAAACCTTCACTTCCATTTGTCTGAAATTTAAAATTTTCTTTTAATGGAGTCAAAACCCTTGCTTTTCTCTTTCGATTGATTTTAATTGAATGCGAAAAGTCTCCATAGTGCAAAAAAAATAGGTCATGCAATATTGTAATTTACTGATGAATTTCAATGGCCATGCAAAATATTTCATTCGATTGTACACTTTTCACCTTTATTCTCCTTAAATTTTCAATTTACTCTTGTACGATTTGCAAAATTACTTAAAATGTCCTCTATTTAAATTGCTATCAAACCCTAACCGTTCAATTTTTTAAAAATTGCACCACTTTACCCTCTTGCATGCCTTTTTGTCTTATTTTGCTCGGATGATCAATAACTCACCACTTTTTGCATTTAATTTAATCTTTTTCCCACTCTTTTTTGACAACTCAACATTCCACTCATGTGGACATTAATTGCGACGGTTGAAAATCATACATCTGCACATAAAATCATACATTGTATGATCTAAATCGTACAATAGGCTTCCTTGTACGATTATGCTTGTACTTTTTCTATTTTTTCTTGTACGATTCCAAACTTGTGCTTTTTCCACCTTCTAACTATCTTGTACGATCTGTCACTTAGAGAAATTTTCCAATTTTCTCTCTCTTGAAGAGGTCATTGTTTCCAATTTTCAACCAACTTCCTTCTTAATTGCATCTCGAGGGATTTTAACAACTAAAGAATTTTATGTTATTTTATTTTATTTTATTTAATTAATTAATTAATTTATTTATTTTTTATTTCCTAATACTATTTACACTTACCGTCATGCGAATCGCACAGTGAGATTCACTTGCATGATCCCATATGATTCTTCTCTTGAAGGTTCGACCATGATATTACGAGTGATTGTGTCATTTGGAGCCACTTGCTCTCTAATGCAATTCATCTCAACTTGTGATGTTACCAAGTTTCCTGGCCTTCCACTACCATGTATACAATTTAGAATTGTACAATTGCAAGCTGGAGTATCTTCACATGGTGTCTCTTCCTCTTGTCGTACAGGTGATTGATCCCTTGGTAATGGTGCTCTGACTATTCTACTATAATTTGAGCGACTTCTATTCCCATATTATTAGATCAATTCTATCTCTAGACCTGGTGATCGAATCCTTTGTTGTCCCTAGTTTCTTTCATCTACAAAATGCACTCTTCCTCTACCAGCAAGACCTCTACCTCTCAAGTGCCTTCCATGTCCTATTCCTCTTAACATCAGACTTCTATAAATAATTGGTTTTTCCTCCCTTCCTTGGAGTAATCCTCTATATCCTTTCACTCTTTGAGGTCCTCGTCAGATTAGTGGTGGTTGTCCTAATGGATACTACCTTGTAGGGTTTGGTAAGATTCCACTTATCCCTAGTATACCTTGTAGATTTCTTGTCTAGTTCAAACATGCTAAAGGTGTGTCTCCTAGAAATCTAGGAGTAGGGGGTCAAAACCTTCTTCATCCTATTCCTCCTCTTGGTGTAACATCACCTTGAATTATTTTATTCCATGATAGAATACATTCTCCTCTTCTTGGTTGAAGCCTTAGGGATCCTTCTTGATTCCCTCCTCCTGTTGCTTGATTATTAGGAGTTATCTCTACCAACTAAATGTTGGCTAGTGGACTTCTACTTCATATTACGCTTGGTGATAATTGTTGCAATGCTCTGATTCTATGATATGCACTTATTAAGAAACATCTCCATATTATTTTCTCAAAGCATATTTGTGGAGATGAGGTTGCCAGGATATCTCTATATGCATTCGAAAAGTCTATCTCAGAACTTGAGTCATTCCAATTATCATCTCTTTGCTCTGACCAATCCATTGGTAAGTTCATCAATCTCTCCTATATCCTTCTCTTATTTTTCTTCTTAGTTATCGATAGACTATTTTCCAAGCTTGAGGATCAAGGTTGGATTGACACTCTTGAGATATTCTAAGTTGTTGATGTGCTATTGTATAGCCTGGGGGATCACGGTTATCCTAAGGCTCTTGGGGTCTTATTAGGCAATCGTCATCATCACTACTTTCTGTACTGGGTTCCCTTACCAGCCAAGGTATTTCTTCATCACTAGATTCACTCAAATCTTCTCATGTGTTGCCTTATGGTTCAGGTGATGTGGTTGCTTCCTCAATATATTGCCAAAGCATTTTTCCATCTTCATTTGTCATTGGTGGATCACTTGGTGCTACTTGTGAACTTGTGGTTCCACCATCATTTATTCTACCACTTATTGGAGTTATCCCCTCATTATCCTTAGCTTCCCCTTCTAGTTCCTATAACCTAGTTACTCTTTGCTCATCCAACCTTCGTATTGTACCATCCAATTCTTGGATGATTTGTTCCCTCAACCTTGCATTATGACCTCGTAGTTTTTGATATTCCTCCTACAATTGTTGAGTCTACAATCACATTCTTTGTTGTAATAGTCCTATCTAAGCTAATGGAGTAAGTCCCACTAATTCTTTGTCAATGGTATTATTCTCATTCTCCTCTGGAACTTCCATTTCAAAAGTGTCCACTCTATCTTCATATCGTACTGTTAACTGTATGTTCCTTCTGCTTATTGGGGTAGTTCTATATGTTCCACCTAAGGATACATCATATTTTATTTACTTGGGATGCTTCTTGTTGCCTTCCCCTATTTTTGGATAACAATACTATCTCTTGATATCCTCTTTCATTTTGAGGAATCCACTCTTCGTCTTCCTCTATTACTCGTTTGGTCCCATCTACAAATCTGACATGCACACGTAATCTTCTCCTTTCTTTGGGTTGAGGTAACAACTCTTGTTGTTCTATTTTTGGTCATGTATCCTTCCCTTTTGTAAATAAGCATGCCAATCCTGTGTTATTATCTTCTTGTGATGGACCTTGTGTTGGCATTTTTGCCACATTGTTTTTTTTTGTTACTGATCATGCAAGAGAATGCACAAGTTGTAGGGATACTAATTCCTTTGTTTGTCCCTCCAAGCACTTTGAAAGGGAAAATACAAAAATATCTACAAGTTTCATGTTTAAGCAAAGTAAATGTAAGATGTCGCGATATCGCGACTTGTTGTAGTTTCATGACATCCAAATGCAAAAATCAGCTAAGTGTAGAAAATGTCGCGATATCACGACATGTCGCATTTTCGTGACCTGTTGCGTTTTCGCGGCTAAAAGTAGCCAAAGGAAGCAAGGGAGTAAAACTATCATGATATTGTGACATGTTGGATTTTTGCGCTAGGAGCAACAAAAGGAAGTAGTAACGGCAAAGATGTCATAATATCGCAACATGTCATGTTTTCGTGACTTGTAGTGGCAACAAAGCAACGTGATGGGAAAATGTCATGATATCGCGACATATAGCAGCAAAGAAGAGCACCAGAGAAACTTGTCATGATATCGTGACAGAAAAATAGAAAAGGATCAAACGGTACGAAATGGCACGATATCACGACATGTCGCGTTATCACGAAAGGGCTGAAGATAAACACAAGGCGGATGAATGATGTCATGATATCGCAAAATTTTTGGAAATGAGGCCAAGCAGAGAAACTTGTCGTGATATCACGACAAGAAGCAACAACGAAGGAGAAGATAGGAAATTCTCACAATTTCGTGACATGTCAGGGCAGAAGGGCAAAGCTCATAGAAATGTCGCGATTTTGTGACATGTCACGTTTTTGTGAGGAGAAAGTGCAGAAGCACCCAGATAGTACAGAATGTCACGATTTCACGACATGATGAATTTTCACAGCCAAAAAGCAACAAAGTGCAAGAAGATAGAAAATGTCCGATTTCACGACTTGTTGAAGACAAAAAGACAAAACGAAGAAAATGTTGCGATATTACGACATGTCACATTTTCACGACCTGTTGCGTTTTTGCGGTGATAAAGCAGACAAGACAACGTCGAGTGAAAGATGTCACGATTTCATGACATGTTTCATTTTCACGATAAGGAGTAGCGAAGAAGCCAAGAAAGAGGAGAATGTCGTGATTTCATGATATGTCAGGGAGACAAAGCTGAACAGAGAAAATTGTTGCGATTTCGTGACATGTCACATTTTTGTGACTGGTGGCAGAAACAAGAAGCAGTAAGGTAAAAGTTTCACGATTTCGTGACATGTCACATTTTTGTGACCTATCACATTTTCGTGACTAGTGGCAAAAACAGGAAGTAGTAA
The DNA here is from genome assembly GCA_028583015.1 of Wollemia nobilis. Taxonomy (NCBI): domain Eukaryota; kingdom Viridiplantae; phylum Streptophyta; class Pinopsida; order Araucariales; family Araucariaceae; genus Wollemia; species Wollemia nobilis. Next base: position 6,123,911 of record JAQPPZ010001340.1, read on the forward strand.
GGTAAAAGTGTCACGATTTCGTGACATGTCGCATTTTCGTGACCTATCTCATTTTCACGATAGAAGCAACAACAAAGGCCCGATACAGTTCAGTCCGCATTTTTCCTTCAAAATTACATAGGAGAACGTGAGGAGAAGATAAGGATCAAATAAAATCTCTCCAACTAATTTAGATATCGTGGTCAAAGAGGCTCCAAGATTAAATGTTGTTGATTATCGATGTGTGCAAGATGGAAGAACATGAGGCAGTTTTCGACGCCACCAAAATTAAAGATGCCTCTAGTATTAAAAGCTCTTGTTCATGATCTCCTAAAAACTTCCAACTTGCATTGATAATGGTCATTTAATGAAGAAATATGGTCCCTTGTTTCTATTTAATTTTTAGTTTTGATCCATAAAAACAAGGACTGTCATTTCTTCGAGGCAGATTAAGGGGGATCGTTTCTCTTTTCAAGTGCACATTTTGTGGATCGCTTCTTCAAAATCTATTTTATGTATTAAATGTTGTAATCCGAAGGGAAGAGGAAAGACCTCTATAAATACCAATGTAAAATCTCAAGCAAAAGGAGGAGGACCTTTTTGCAGAAATTGAAGCAGAAATCCTAGATGCATTTTGCTCTATTCTTAGTGTCTTCTGGAGTTGGTGATCCAAATTGTTGTTCATGTTTTTATTTCTATCTGAGTCACTTCTGTTAGTCCAGTGTTAAAATATAAGTTAAATTTTGTTGTTCTAGATTTGGCTGTATTTGCATTTGAACATTTGGAGTACAATTGGAAGCGAACTTACGGCTAATGCTTGATCTAGTTTCTATATATGCATTCTAAGAATCAGTTGCTACTTAGCTTCAGGATCTAGTTGAGATTATTTGTTGTTTGAGGTTGTTCTCCCCATAAACTATCGGCTTCAGCCATATTTACATCTCTTTCTATTATTTCCCTTTCTTTTCACATTTTCCCATTTCTTTCCTACATCCTTATATTGAAAGTAGTTTAGATTAGTTTGGGATCCAACCCTCTCTGGATATTGTCCTGGGAGACTTCTCTTTCTCTCGACCTTTCAATTTTGGCCGAGTATAGGGTGCACAAGTGATGAAATCTTGTACTTAGGCAGATTTGTGACCATCGATTTTTAGCATGCCCGGTGGGATGGACTGTTTCTATCTCAAAAAGATCCATAATCGATGGGACAGATATTATTCCAACTTGACGATCCCACCTGTGCCAATAGTTTTTGGCACACTTGATGGGACAAACTATTTTTGTCTCAAAAATATCCATAATCGATGGGACAAGTGTTATTCCAAATTGACAAACCCACCTGTGCCAACAGTTTTTGGCACGCCCATTTTTTTTGACACCCGAAGGAATCAAGATTTTTGATGAACTGTCTTGACCTCAAAGCGGAGATTGTAAGTTCATCTGGCGACTCTACTAAGCTGAAGATCTAGATTTCTTGATCGTAGATGCCTTTTGAATCTAAAAGAAGACACCCCGGAGGAATCAAGGTTTGGTGAGCAGCCTTGACCTCATAAGAAGAGAAAAGAATGTGCACCTGATGACTCTGACTTAGTGGCAATAACCGTGATCTCTACAGACCGCTGCTATAATGGTAAGTGTAAGTTATCCTAGCTGGAATGATCTTGGCCCTCTGAATCTCTAAAGTCGGCATGAGATTCCCAAAAACTCCTTGAAGACATTGACGAAATACAATGGCACTAAGGGAATGGCTCTAGAGCATATTGAAGATGTTGTCGCTTTGTCAATCATCCATGGCATAATCCATGAAGATGTCATGATCAGACTTTTGGTTCTGTATTTGGAAGGAAGGGCGTTGCAGTGGTACAGACTGCTCAAGAATAAAAGCATCAACTCATGGGATGACTTAGCGGGAGCACTCATCAAAACATTTGACAAGGATCCCTTTGATGGCTCTCAGGATCCGTTTCAACTTTTAATGTACATCACGAGAGCACCTCTGAAGAGCATCATGGACTTCAATGTCTAATTATATAGAATTTGGAAGAGAATTCTAGAGAAGATCCAACCGACACCTGCCCAGGCCCACCTCTTCTATGTTTAGGCTTTCCACCCGGACATAGGCCTCCTCTTGCTGCAATCAGGTGAACGAAGGTTCCCTCAAATCTTTGAGGAAGCAGTGCAAGCAGAATAGCTTTTGCTCCTATTAGGAAAGTGGCAGTGGGGAACAACCTCATCACCTTATCTGATAGTCGCTGCTCCTGTCTACCTTGCATAGTATTCACCATGGAAGATTCCTCATACTGAGCAGAGACCTGAGATGCAGCTGTGTGGAGCTCAAGAGCCAGATTTCATCCAAGTCCCATGATGGGAATCGACAAGCCTTGTCCCGACAATAGATAATATGGTTGCTTGTAGTTTCCATCAGGAGATGAGCGAAGGAGAAGAACAAGCTCAAGTGGTAGAACCTAAGAGCAAAGAGGGCACATTTTTGCACTCTTTTTGTGTCCCAGGGCATAACATGCAAGTGTTCAACCAGAGCCCAATAAGCAGACCTCCCCAAGAAGCTGAGCCTGAGGAGATCCTAGAAAAAGGCCTATCACCAAAAAAGTCTTGTTGTCGCATCAAGGGGTTGGAGGAACCTGTACTCAGCCCATAGCCAGTGGACTCTTCAAAATGGTGGTATTGGCTTCGGCCATTACTACAACTGGTACCCAACGAAGCCCTCCATGTGGAAAATCTTGTTGCTACCTTCTTCGTCAACTGTATGGGTACTAGTATGCATGATCACTTGCCATGTTGCACCCTATTCGTAACATGGAGAACTTCAGGAGGTCATCGAAACTTCAAGGACTGACTCAAGTATGATCAGATCTGGTCTAGACACTACAAGTTCACCGGATAGACACCCGAATCTTGGTTTGTGGTGGCGGTATGCCAATCATGTTGTAAACTTTTATGTAAATATTATAAATATCTCGACTAGTAAATAAAGTGTCGATGGCACTAAGTGTTGCTTAGGAGCTTAGGTACAGTTTCTATTTAGTTTGTGTGTTTCTTTTTATGCAATAGTTAAATAAATAAGGGAAGTTCTACTATTTCATAAATTTTTGTTGTACGTCTTATTTTTGAGAGCTGAGCACCAACAAAATCTTGTTGCAGCAACCCACAAAGACGTCTAGCATCAACCAACATTTACTTTTTCTGCTCCTCCATCTTCTTGACTATGTTGCACAATGGATAAAGGCCTGAGGTTCGTGCATACAGCAGAACTGTATACCCCACGAGCCGCCAAGAATGTTGGCATTTTTGCCACATTGTTTTTTGTTGTTACTGATTATGCAAGAGAATGCACAAGTTGTAGGGATACTAATTCCTCTGTTTGTCCCTCCAAGCACTTTGAAAGGGAAAATACAAAAATATCTACAAGTTTCGTGTTTAAGCAAAGTAAATGTAAGATGTCACGATATCGTGACCTATTGTAGTTTCACAGCATCCAAATGTAGAAATTAGCTAAGTGTAGAAAATGTTGCGATATCATGACATGTCGCATTTTCGTGACTTGTCACGTTTTCACGACTAAAAGCAACCAAAGGAAGCAAGGGAGTAAAACTATCACGATATCACGACATGTTGGATTTTCACGCTAGGAGCAACAAAAGGAAGCAGTAACGTCAAAGATGTCACGATATCATGACATGTCACGTTTTCATGACTTGCAATGGCAACAGAGCAACGTGATGGGAAAATGTCACGATATCGCGACATACAACAACAAAGAAGAGCACCAGAGAAAAGGAGCAAATGGTACGAAATGGTGCAGTATCACAACATGTCATGTTATCGTGAAAGGGCTAAAGATAAACACAAGGCGGATGAATGATATCGCAATATCGTGACATTTTTGAAAACGAGGCCAAGTAGAGAAACTTGTCGCGATATCGCGACAAGAAGCGGCAACGAAGGAGAAGACAAGAAATTGTCACGATTTCATGACATGTTAGGGCAGAAGGGCAAAGCACATAGAAATGTCATGATTTTGCGACATGTCACATTTTCACGAGGAGAAAGTGTAGAAGCACCCAGATAGTACGAAATGTCACGATTTTACGACATGACAAATTTTCACAGCCAAAAAGTAGCAAAGTGCAAGAAGACAGAAAATGTTGCAATTTCACGACTTGTTGAAGACAAAAGGACAAAACGGAGAAAACATCACGATGTCGCGACATGTCGCATTTTCACGACCTATCACGTTTTCACGGTGATAAAGTAGACAAGACAACGCCGAGTGAAAGATGTCACGATTTCACGACATGTTTCATTTTCACAATAATGAGTAGCGAAGAAGCTAAGAAAGAGGAGAATGTCATGATTTTGCAACATGTCAGGGAGACAAAGCTGAACAAAGAAAATTTTCACGATTTCGTGACATGTCGCATTTTCGTGACTGGTGGCAGAAATAGGAAGTAGTAAGGTAAAAGTGTCATGATTTCGTGACATGTCGCATTTTCATGACTGTCACATTTTTGTGACCTGTCACATTTTCACGACTGGTGGCAGAAACAAGAAGCAGTAATGTAAAAGTGTCACGATTTCGTGACATGTCACATTTTCACGACCTGTCTCATTTTCACGACAGAAGCAACAATAAAGGCCCGATATAGATCAGTCCGCATTTTTCCTTCAAAATTACATAGGAGAATGTGAGGAGAAGATAAGGATCAAATAAAATCTCTCCAATTGATTTTGAGATCATGGTCAAAGAGGCTCCAAGATTAAATGTTGCTGATTACCGATGTGCACAAGATGGAAGAACATGAGGTAGTTTTTGATGCCACAAAAATTAAAGATGCCTCCAATATTAAAAGCTCCTATTCATGATCTCCTAACAACTTCCAGCTTGCCCCGATAATGGTCATTTAATGAAGAAATATGGTCCCTTGTTTCTGTTTAATTTTCAGTTTTGATCCATAAAAACAGGGACTATCATTTCTCCGAGGCAGATTAAGGGGGATCGTTTCTCTTTTCAAGTGCACATTTTGTGGATCACTTCTTCAAAATCTGTTTTATGTATTAAATGTTGTAATCCGAAAGGAAGAGGAAATACCTCTATAAATACCAATGTAAAATCTCAAGCAAAAGGGGGAGGACCTTTTTGCAGAAATTGAAGCAAAAATCCTAGATGCATTTTGTTCTATTCTTAGTGTCTTTTGGAGTTGGTGATCCAAATTGTTGTTCATGTTTTGCTTTCTGTTTGAGTCACTTCTGTTAGTCTAGTGTTAAAATATAAGTTAAATTTTGTTGTTCTGGATTTTGCTGTATTTGCATTTGAACGTTTGGAGTACAATTGGAAGCAAACTTACGGCTAATGCTTGATCCAATTTCTATATATGCATTCTAAGAATTAGTTGCTACTTAGCTTCAGGATCTAGTTGAGATTATTTGTTGTTTGAGGTTGTTCTCCCCATCAACTATCGACTTCAACCATATTTACATCTCTTTCTGTTATTTCCCTTTCTTTCTATATTTTCCCATTTCTTTCCTGCATCCTTATCTTGAAACCAGTTTAGATTAGTTTGGGATCCAGCCCTCTCTGGAGATTGTCCCAGGAGACTTCTCTTTCTCTCGGCCTTTCAATGTTGGCCGAGTCTAGGGCGCACAAGTGATTAAATCTTATACTTAGGTATATTTGTGACCAACACCTTGCTCATCTTGAGTTCTTCATTGAGCTCATATTTGTCTTCTCCATTCAATCTCTTTTGAAAAAATGAATAAGCACTGTACTTTGTAGGGCTTCAATTTTGAGCTATTTACAGTATCAAGTACCTCAGTCCCATTCAAGTTTTGTAACTTGACTACTCCATTATTTATTACTTCCACCACTTTGTAGAGACCAAGCCATAAAGTCTTCAACTTACCAGGCTTGATTTCTTGCTTTACATTAAACTTTAGAACCAAGTCACCTAGACTAAGTTCTAGCTTCCTCAGGTGTTTGTCATGCCATAGTTTTCTTCTTTTCTAGGCTACTTTAATTGTCCATTATGCCATGAATCTTATTTCATCCAATTTAATCAGTGTCACCAATCGCTCCTCCAAACTTTCTTGATCACCCAAGCGATGCTCCACTGTGACTCTCAACTTTATTATCAAGAATTTGACTAGCACCACTACCTCTTGTCCATACATCAAATGGAAAGGTGTATGCTCTGTTGTTGATTTAAAATTGGTTTTTTATACCCAAAAAATAGATGGTAACTTTTCTCCCAATCTGCTCCTTATATTCCATAGGTTTTGTACAAAGTAGATACCTGGACTTTATTTTTTGCCTCCACCTGCCCATTGGCTCTAGGGTAATATGGACTAGACAATGAATGTAAAATCCTGAATTCGATTTTCAACATCTTAATGATCTCATTTACAAAGTGTCCTCCCAAATAACTTGTTATCTATAGTAGAATACCAAATCTTGTAATTACCTGCTCATACAAGAATCTTACTACACTTTTAGCTGAATTGTTAGGTAATGCTCTCATTTCGACCCACTTTTTCAAGTATTCTATTGCTACCATAATGTACCTGCACTTCCTTATTTGAGAGATTTTCAATGGTCTTATGAAGTCCAATCCCCATCTTTCAAATAGTTCCTAGGGTTTTAATGGATGCAATGGTATAAAGTCTCTCTTTATTGGCTTCCCTATCGTTTGACAAGTATCGTATGCTTTTACGTATTATTTTGCATCATTGTATAGTGTGGGCCACCATAATCATACTAGTAATATTTTCCTAGCAGTGGCATCTTGTCCCATGTGCCCTCCTGCTAAGCCTTCATGAGCTTCTTTCAATGCCATTTTAATTTCTTCCTCATGCATATTCGTAATATACCATCAATTCCCATCTTATACAACAATATTGCTATTAATTGGAAGGGTGTTGACTTCATAATTACTTTTGTTTTCTTGGTTGTTATCATATCCTATGGAAACTCTCTTGTGGATATATATCATTCAATCAACTTGTACCACAATAGAACAACATTAATGGTGAATAATTGTGCATCAGGGAATTCATCCAGAATCCCTATTCCTATAGGCTCTCTTGATCGTATCCAAGATAGCTAGTCTATGATTACATGCTTCTTACTAGGTCTCACTACCACTCAAAATATAAACTTCTATAGGGTAATGATCCAACTTTTGACTCATCATTGTATCACCAGTTTGTTTATCAAGTACAACAAAGCTTGGTGATCTACATAAAAAGCAAAGGGATTTAACTGTAGGTAATGCTTAAAATTCTAAACTGCATATACCATTCCCAAGGATTCTCTTTCTATTGTACTATAGTTTCTCTCCACCATTGACAATAGGTGACTAGCAAAGAAAATAGGCTGATCTAGCCTGAACTGTCCTTCTTGTGCTAAAGCACATCCAATTGTAAAATTTGAAGCATTAATGTGGACATGGAATTCCTTATCCCAATTTAGGAACACTAAAATTATGCTACTAACAAGCTTGGCCTTCAACTCCTCAAAGGCTCCTTGGTGCTCCTTTGTCCATTTGAAAGGAACACTTTTCTTTGTCAATGAATCCAATGGAAAAGACACATATGCATAATTTTTGAGAAACCTTCGATAATATCCCACCGATCCAAGGAAGGTTTTAAGTGCACTCACATCATGTGGTTATTCCATGTGCAATATCACATGGATCTTATCAAGATCTTTTCTTAATCCTTCACTACACACTATGTGACCTAACAATTTTCCATACGGTACCATCATGTAACACTTTATAGGGTTTAATGAGATTTGTGTGTTTTTGCACCTACTCATACATTCACTAAGGGTAGAAAGATGCTCCTTGATTTTCCCATAAATGGTCCAATCATCCAAAAATGCTTTGAAGTTCCCCATTACCAACTGATCAAATATATACAATATAATATGCTAAAATATAGCTAGGGCATTACAGAGCCCAAATGGTATTCGATTGTATGCATAGATGTCATTATCCACAATAAATATGGTCTTTAGCTTATATTCCTTAGCTATGCTTACTTTATTGTAACCCAAAATTCATCCAAAAATTAATAGATCTCATATCTTGCGACTTCCTCCAGGATGGAATTTGTGAAGGGAATAGGGAATGGATCCTTAATGGTTACTATATTTAGACTTCTAAAGTCCAAACATATTTTGATTTGTCCATTTCCTTCTTCAAGGTGACCACTATATGTGATACCCATTCACTAGTTATAACCTTGAAGATTATTCCTATCTCCAAAATCTTCTCTATCTTTGCATTCACTAATGCAACATATTTTGGATTCATCATATATAGTATTCTCCTTACTAGTTGTGCTCTAGGAATCAGCACAATATTATGGATACATAACTCAGGTGATACTCCCTTCAAGTCCTTGTATGTCCATGTGAAGACATTGTTATATTCCAATAATATTGATGAGCACCAGAAATGCTCATATTTTGTACACATTTTCTTGATCATTATGTGATTGTATAATAAGGATTCCATACTTTTATAAATTATTATATAGATATTTGATGAAATTATGCATGTTATCTAATTTATGTGTTTTCAGTATATTTTTGTAGAAATACAGTTGATTTAGTTAGATTTGGATCAGTCGAGGTCTCTTTACGGACCTGGAACTTTCTTTCTTTCGGGTTCAATGTAGAAAAGATAGGCGCATTCCTCTTCCAGGAAGGCACCAAATGGGAGTAGGCACCTTCCTCTTCCAGGAAGGCACCAAATGTAAGTAGGTGCCTTCCTCTTCCAGGAAGGAACCAAGGAAAGACAAGCGCCTTCCCCTCCCAATGGGAAGGTATCGACATGAAGGCACCACTAGAAAAGAAGTGCCTTCCTCCCATAAGGAAGGCACCGACGGGAAGGCACCACTAGAAATGCAAGCACCTTCCTCCCATAAGGAAGGCACAACTAGAAGGCAAAGCACCTTCCTCTCACAGGAAGGTGCCAAGAGAAGATAAGTGCCTTCCTCTTCTAGGAAGGCGCCCATGGTAGTAAGGCACCTTTCACATGGAGAAGGCACCCGATATACTTAGGCACCTTCCTCATAGGGAAGGCGCTCTTGTTCTTCGCCCGTTGAAGAGACAAGCACGACATGGACAAAAGCGACTGGTGTAGTTCCAACTCTACATCAAGTAGAGTTAAATTGGGGATCGCACCAATGTATGAGAATATCCTACCAATGCTAGGTGAAGCACAACCTAATCAGTGAACACACCACCGATAGAACTGAATGCCAGTTTTAGTAGATGTCGATTACATTTACCAAACTATCTTAGTTTAGTCTGGGATGAATCGAATGTTACAACTTCTTTTGTAACAGAAGTTCTATAGGTGTGCTATATAAACGCATGCATACCTCTCTGAAGATATATAGAAAATATAGAAATAGAGAGATAGAAATAAGATATACAGAGAGAGGAGATAGAATATTTTTGTAATACTTTGATAATTGGAATACAGTTCTAAGAGTTCTAAGTGTGTGTTCAGCTAGGAGGAAGCTACTGGAGCTTGGGCCCACTCCAAGCCAATATTTCTTCCCCTACTTTTCCTATGTTCTTTTCTAGATTAGTTTACTATTTTATAAGATTGTTTATCGCATCGATATTTCCAGTATTTGCAGTAGGTTCATTTCCAAGAATGTGTGGATATTTTCTTTTTGTAGATTTAATCGTTTATTTACGTAAATTATTGAGGAGTGCATGAATTATTGACAACTGTTTGAAACACCCCCCAATAGTAGAACTAGCGGACTCATATCAAGTGGTATTGTAAGCAATCTTATTCAAACCCTTCACAATTTTACGAAGCTCCCTGGGTTGATAAATTAAATGCACGGGCATGTGACAAAAGTAGGAAAAATTTAACCTTGTTTGGCCAGCAACATTTTGGTGCCATTGTTGGGGAAGCATCTCAACTAGATTATTTACAATACTTGGAAACCTTCCATCTAACCTTGTATGAGTTCTTTGAGAAGAAGATGACTAGATGGTCGGTTTATAAAAACCAATCCATCAGAACCTGAGTCAGCCAAGCATTCTGAATTTGAATTAGACTCACCCGACCCATCAGCAATCCATTGGAGTGAAGAACTACACTTTGTGCAAAGTGCCTCCTCATCATAAACCCCCTGTTTAATAGGACACCCTTAGAGGAAGCCCTGTTGTGGAATGCTGTAGAAGATCAGATGATAGCACCAGACAACCTTAGAGCCTTGACTCATAAAATCTTAAACGACCATAAGGCCATAAAAATTGCATTTGAGACCACATTTCCTAAAAAAATGGTTGACAACAAAGAAGTCTCATCTGGATTTAGTTTCCTGATTGAGGAAGGAGTAGGAGATACCAAAATGAAAAACATATCCCCTGCTCACCTTTCGACCTTCAGAGGATACCCAACTGAGGACCCTAACCTATTTTTATTCAAGTTTGATATCTTATGCAGGTCTATGGACTACAAATCTGATACACAAAAGATAAAAATATTTCCTTCCATGTTGTACGATGCAGCTCTGTAGTGGTTCATCGGCATGGGAGACAAACACATTGCAACTTGGGATCAAATGAAGAGGCTCTTTTTAGAGCAATACTAAGATTTCAGGAGAGCAAGAGACTCCAGAGAGGAGGTCCTGAGCATGACGTAGAAAGAAGATAAGTCTCTCAAGGAATACTGGGAGAGATTCAACTTTAATCTTCAACAATCTCCTCACATGAGACTATCTGATAAGTCCCTCAAAAGAATCTTTTTGAGAGGACTTACCAATGAATCACTGGAGGCTCTTAACATGATTTCTAGAGGTGATGTCTACTAGCATGCTATGGAAGACATCCGAAAACTATGCCAGAACTACTCAAGAAGGAGAGGCAAGACCACTTCTAGAACCATGAAAGCGACTACTTCAGTCACGAAGACAGAAATAGGTAACATGCTAGAATATTTAAAGAGCGAAATGCTCTCATCTCTAGTACTACAGATGGATATGCTACTGTTAGAGAAGAAGAAGCAAGAAAATGAAGAAGCATTGGCTTATTTCTATCCAAAATGCAGACGGAAGCATGCAAAGAATGCATGCCCAAAGAACAAAGTCAGAGTATGCGTAGTTTGTAGGCTAAACCATAAAACCTGATTATGCCTAGAATTGCCCAATAATCAGGAGGAATCTAAAAGTGTGAATGCCTATTTTATAGGCAATCGAAAGAGTTGGCCACACACCCCTACGGAGAATATGCCAACCAGAATGTCATCATATGGAGGACCATACATGCACCAAGGTCCGCCTCAACCACCTAACATGGGGTGGTGGGGGCCATCACCCTGGTCTAATGCATTCCCAACAGCATTCCCGAACCAGTAGCCATGGATGCCATATCCATATCCTAGGCAACATTGGAGAGGCCACACTCCGTGGAATCAAGCTCCATAGAATGTACCACCAGCTCACCCCCAACAGAACTTACCGGCATTGCTGACAGTAAGACCTGCAAAGCTACCCACACAACCGATGGTAAATCTGAATAACAGAGTGAATCAACCAGCATACAACATGGAGGGTGAGATGTATCCGATGTACCATATTCAGTTTAGGTCTGGTAGACAGTTAGGAGTAGGAACGCCTCCATTGGTAGAAGAGGAGGAAGAGGTAGAAAAACCTCTGGTAGAAGAGGTGAAAGAAGAATCGCCTAAGAGAGCAAATGCTCCATTTTCCAATTGGCTACAAGAATAGAGAAAAGTAACACAGCCAGAGTTCGATATCTTGTCTAGCTTGAAGAACCTAACCATGACAATCCCATTATTTCAAGCCATCTGAGACGTTTTGATATATACCAAGGCAATAAGATATATGTGTCTAAGGAAGCCAGGATGAAGAGCAACCCAGACTATCAATGTCATGGGTAAACTGGTAGATTTGATGATGGGCAAAACATGTCATCCAAAGTATGCAAACTCGAGCAGCTCGATGCTGATTGTAAAAATCAAGGGACATTCCCTGTCCAATATGTTGGTCGATCTCGGAGCAGCCATCAACGTAATGCATCAGGAGACCATGTAGAGGCTACAACTCATGAACCTAAAACCCACTATGATAGTATTGCAGCTGGTCGATCAATCGACCATGGCACCGAAAGGAATGTTGTAAGATGTAATAGTAACAGTCAGCACATGGGAATACCCAGCCGGATTTTTAGTCCTACAATCTAAGACTAGGTTGGGCGGTTATCCACTCATCCTAGGAAGGCCATGGCTAGCAACAGATGACACCTACATCAACTGCCGGGATGGGTTGATGACCATATTCGATGGGAAGAACGTTAAAATATTGACCATTTCACCCCCAGCTCAATCTGTCGAATTAGTAAGAGAACCCATGTTGATCGATCATGAAAATCCTAAGTTGTCCATGCTCCAGCCAGTGATGACGTTGGATGAGTTGGCAAAAGAAGATGAGGATGGAACCATTGTGGAGTTCCTCCATGGGGAGTCCTCCATCCTTATACCTAGATCGCCATTAGTAGGCACCCAGGATCACCACATTTAGCAGATACACATCAGGCCAAGAAAAATGTTGAATGTCAACAGTGGGTTGACTCCCACATAATGGATGAAAGTAGAAGAGCTCCTGGTTAGACACAAACAATAATTTGCATAGGATTACACAGATATGCAGGGCATCAGCCCAAAAATTTGTACCCATTAGATATACCTCGATGATCAAACGACTCCAAGCAGGCAACCACAAAGAAGAATGAATCCGATAATGAAGGACATTGTCAAGGAAGAACTACAAAAGCTCTTGACCGCCAAATTCATCTATCTGATTTCTAATAGTGAGTGGGTATCACCATTAGTGAGGGAGGATAGGCATGACTATTTCTCCACCTAACAACACTTCCACATGATGCAAATGGGAGGAACATGTCAAAAGCTGAAATACAAGAAATTTGGTAAAAGCAAGACACAGTCATGCAAATTCTAGCTAGCTATACATATATAGTAGGGCTTGGAATCAATCACTCCAGCACATGCCACCAATGCAGAAGGGTGTACAAGATAAGGTAAAACAATCCAAATGGTCAACAACTTCCTCCCTATGCGTTTGGAGCACAGATAAGCAATGAATTGTCACCTGCCTATTATTTTAGAGCAGCACAAGAATAAGCAACACAGGAATAGGGAATAGCATAGGAACAATCGAAAGTGGTTAAAAAGCAATAAATTAGTGGAGGAAATTATTGAAAATTGACCAGGAGGTTGTCCCAACTCATCTTAACGTTATTTCCTCAACAAATACAACCCAACAATGATGAATGGATAAAGTTTTGACAAAGCAAATTCTTGCATTCTAGGAAACAGTTATGCAATCAGTTGTAAATCCCTAAAAATTAGTAACCAAGCATATCAGCATTATATTATAAATAATAAAGCTCCTATATGGTTGGGAATATAGATAGATAGGCAATAGAATACCAAAATTAGCATAGAGTGAAATTTCTTTGTAGCAGAATAGTAATTTGCAGGTTTTTTCTACATTACTGTAATGCAGTTTTAGATTGAATAAAAAGGTGCAATCTTCAGATATCAATTAGCATTTTGAGGTTGATGATTAGCATCTAGATTTTCTTAGCATAACTTCTCACCTTCTTCTGGTTTTGGAAGCAAGGGCCACTTGCGAGGGCAGGAGGAAGGCAATTTCGATAGAATTTCTTGCTGATTTCTTGTTGCAGCAGATTAGCAGAATTCTGTCAGTTTTCCTTTTCTTTAGTAGTTTTCAACATAGTTTTCAGCCTTTGACAACATTTTCTGCATTTCACAGTAATTTCCAAATTTTTATCATTTTTCAGTTTTGCAGTAATTGTTGATTTGGTTTTGCAGTAATTAAAGTTCTATTTTTAAATTCTCTAGTTGATTTACTTTCATGCAAGTGTGTGTGTGTTTTCAATTCTGCAATTTACTTTTCTATCACTCTTAATTTAGCAACATTTCATTTTCTATAATTTTCAAATTCTGTAATTTCATTTCCTACAATTTTATTTTTGCAAAGGTAAATAGGATTTAATTTCAATTCTTAGGAGTTAGAGGTCACAAAAAACCCCCCAAATGCTAACTGATCCATCAATAAAGCTTGTTTTCTAAATGAATTAATATTTACTGTGTTGGATCCTTCTTTCGTATATAGCCTTGGACACCGCCCTGGATTGACACACATAATGATTAAATGATGAATGAACAATGACACTCATCAGTAGTCCCTAAAAATAATGGGAAATGGTGAATCTGTGTGGAATGCAGAGCATTGAACAAGGTGACCAAGAAGGACCACTTCCCACTCCTGTTCATTGATCAAGTCTTGGATACACTCTCGGGGAAGAAGTATTTCTAATTTTTGGATGGATCCAGTGGATACAACCAGATCCAGATAGGAGAAGAGGATCAGGATAAGACAATGTTCACCTACCCATGGGGAACTTTTTCCTATAGGGTATTACCTTTCGGATTGTGCAACACACCTACCACATTTCAAAGGGTGGTGCTTAGCATATTTTTAGACATAATGGGAGACACGATCAAAGTATACATGGATGAATTCATCGTCTATGGAGAAACCTTTGGTGAAGCAATGAATAATTTGGAAAGAGTGCTCGAAAGAAGCAAGGAAAATAATTTGTCCCTGAGCAACGAGAAATGCTTCATGATGATGCAAGAAGGCATCGTACTAGGACACCACCTCTCTGTAGAAGGAATAAAGGTTGATAAAAGAAAATTTGAGGTCATCAAGGACCTACCCAGCCCTAGAATGTAGAGAGAGGTAAGGAGTTTTATTGGATCAGTCAGGTACTACCGACGATTTATCATCGAGTTTAGCAAAATTGTGAAACCATTGCACACTCTATTATCTAAGGATGTGGAGTTCAACTGGATGGAAGACTGCGAGGAAGCATTTCAGTTGATCAAAGAGAAACTGATATCTGCACCAGTTCTAAGAGGACCAAATTGGGCCATACCATTCCATATCTACTGTGATGCATCCAACAATGTGATTGGAGCAGTCCTCGGACAAAATGATGGCAAAGAATTTTATGCCATCTATTATGTCAGCAAAAACTTGGCAGGAGCTAAGCTCAACTACACGATGATAGAGGAGTTCCTTGCAGTTGTGCATGCCATAAACAAATTCTGCCATTATATCACCAGGTATAAGGTAATTTTCCACACGGACCATGCGACTGTCAGATACTTGATGAGCAAGTAGACCATTGGTGGAAGAATTATCAGGTGGCTCCTGTTACTGTAGGAATTTGACATCACAATAGTCGATAAACCAGGAAAGGACAACATCGTAGCAGATTTTCTATCCATATTGATACCAAAAGACCATGCAGTAGTGGAAGACTAGTTTCTAGATGATCATTTGTTCACCATTAGTGAGCAAGTCCTATGGTATGCAGATATAGCCAATTACTTGGCCATCGGTAGAACCTCACCTGCTCAAAAGAGGACATGACCAGATAAAAATGCATCATTCATATGGGTTGATGGCCTCCTATTCAAAAGAGGACGTGACCAAATTATAAGGAGATGCATAGCAAAGTAGTTCTCAAAAGTACTCAAAGCGTGTCATGACGAACCATGCAGAGGACACTTTGCAGGGAAACAAACTACCTATAAAATCCTATAGGCTGGGTACTTTTGGCCCACTCTGTTCAAGGATGCGGCTGCGTACACCAACAAGTGTGATGAATGCCAAAGAATGGATAGACCAACTCATCGAGATGAAATGCCCCTCAAACCTCAGGTACACCTGGAACCTTTTGATAAGTGGGGCATGGACTTCGTGGGACCAATTAATCCACCTTCAATAGGGAGGAGGTTTATTTTGGTTTGTATAGATTATGTCACCAAATGGGTTGAAGTTCAAGCATTGAGGGACTCAAAAGAAAGAACGATCGTCGATTTCCTATTTTCTCGCATTTTTACATGATTTGGGGTCCCTAGAGAGATAACAATAGACCAGGGGTCTCAATTTACCTCCAAATTGATCAAGGAGCTAATGGAGCAATATAGAGTTTGGCACAACGAAACTACACCCTACCATCCATAGGCAAATGGGCAAGTGGAAGTGATGAATAGGGAGATAGAGAACATCCTGATGAAGATCATGCAACAACACATAAAATATTGGGCTACATGGTTATCAGAGGCAGTCTAGGCATATAATACCACATGGAAATCCACCATAGGCTTCACACCCTTCCAACTGGTCTATGGGAAGAGTGCAATGATGCCCATTGAATTTGAAATCAAGACATTGAGAATGGCTTTAGAGTTGAACTTGACTTGGATGACGCTCAATAAGAAATGATTCAATAGCTCGATTAGCTAGATGAAATCCGAATGGACGCTCTGTAGAGAATGAAAATCATACAGAAGCAAAGAAAGCGGTGGCATGATAACCACATTAAAATGAAGTAGTTCGAATAAGGAGAATGGGTGCTATTGTACGATTCTTGGTTCGAGGAAAGAAAAGGTAAATTAATGCAAATATGGATGGGACCGTATGAGGTGGTAGAGCTCATCAGGAATGGGGCAGTGTGCATTAGAACAATCGACGATAGCAACACCGTGTTAATGGTTAATGGCCATCAACTGCGTCCCTATAACACATTCAAAACCTTACAGGTGTAATCCAAGATAGACGTGGGGGATACCCCATCTTGTTAGACTGAACACTCAACAGGCGAAACGATGGGCATGGAGATGCTCACCAAAATTAGTTAATTTAGTTTTTTTCTTATAGTGTGTTTTGCAGGGACGACGTTGTCATGCAAGCTATAGGCATCCTAACCCAGGGCCTAACAGATATGAAATACATCTAACTGCATTTATTTTTATTTCTTTTTGTTTGCTTTTTGCAAGTGGAGGACCTGATAGCAAGAGGAATAGGTATCTAGGAAACCAAGCCTGATTCGGCTCAACATTCCAACACTAGCACTCATAGGTAGAAGCTGAGGCAATGTGAAGTAAGACTGAGAAGGCTTGATCACCTTTTCCTAGTCAATCACAACATGATTGTCGAGAATAAGGTGCCTTCCTTATAAAGAAGGTGCCCAGTCAGAAGAAGGTGCCTTCCACATCAATAAGGAACCCTACTAGAATAAGGCGTCTTCCTTATAAAGAAGGCACCCTGCAAGAATAAGGCACATTCCTTATAAAGAAGGCACCTTCCTTATAAAGAAGGTGCCTAGCCAAAAAAATGTGCATTCCTTATAAAGAAGGTGCCCAGCCAGAATAAGACACCTTCCTTATAAAGAAGGTGCGCACAAAAAAGCCAAAGCACCTTCCACATCAGGAAGGTGCATCCAGCTAGAGGCACCTTCCACATCGAGAAGGTGCGTGCAGATGGAAGTGCCTTCCACATAGGGAAGGCGCATGTAGATCAAGGCACATTCCACATCAGGAAGGCTCACCCATTCAGAAGGTGCCTTCCACCACCAGAAGTCGTACCCAATCAGAAGCACCTTTTGTAGCAAGAAGGTGCCATCATCAAGAAGGTGCCTTCTACCACCGAAAGGTGCATCCATCAAGAAGGCACCTTCCACCATCAAAAGACTCATCCAATCAGAGGCGCCTTCCACCACCAGAATACACATCCATTCAGAGAGCACCGACAACATTGAGAATGTGCCACATCAACACCTTCCACATGGGGAAGGTACTAAGGAATACCTTCCACGTATAGCCAGCACTTACACCTCCCAGATGCCTCGATCGAAATGAAAACATCACATGAATGAGCGGCACCAGATGGCCATACCTCTCCCCCATGTCACAAATCAACAAATCAGTGCCCTTCACGATGCTTGAAACACCGAATAAGGTATGCACATGTTAATTCAAATTTTTATATGATTATTTATAAAATATGCAGTACCAAAAAATATATCATTGTCATAAAGATCATATACCCCCATAGCCGGAATCACATGCCAATGATATGGTGCCTTCCATAACTGCTAGGGTTAGGTGCCTTCCCTATAAGAAGGTGCCTTCCTGAGGAAGGAAGGACAAAAAAATAGCAGTATTAATAGAAGGCACCATGGGAGGAAGGTCTAAGAATCACGCAGTGAAGAAGAATGAACCAAGTGATACAGACAAAATTAGAGGGGCAGTGAAGACACAGTTCGAGGTCGAGGGATGGTTTGAATATTGTACCCTGGTCAGTCAGGGCTAGGATATAGAGGTATCCAAGGAGTTTTTTGCCTCCTTGAGGGGCGATGTAGCTTAGGTGTGAGGGGTAGAAATTCTAGTCACCCTTGAATTCATCTCACAAGCGACTGGATTGCCCCTCACAGGGGAATGTGTATGCAATGGCAGACTGCTCAAGCCATATGCCGAGGTGCTACTACCAGGGGATAATGTGTAGATAAACAAGGAGGGGCTACCCCAAAATAGCCTCCCCATGAATTTACAAAAGATATTCGAGCAGATTGCTTGATTCTTCACATGCACCGAGAAATATACCCATCTGCATGCTAATCATGTGTAGTTTCTCAATCACCTGGTGCATGGAAGGAAGTTGAACGTATCCTTCTACCTAGAAAATGCTCTGAAGGACGAAGCGACTTGGTACCAGAAGGGGGCACCATTTGCCTTAGCCCACCATGGGCTAATATCAGCACTGGTCCACCAAACAGAAGTGTAGAGGCAGAACCCTGACATAGAGGGAGAGGACGGACAAGAAAGGTGATAGGATGCTATTGCCAAAACAGGGCAAGAAGAGAGAAGCCCTACAGAGGAAATGGTGAGTATCAGGTAATTGGCATTGCCCTATTTCATAGAGGAAAGAGAGTAGTCACCAGTACCCAAAAACATAGAGGAAAGAGGGCATTCCCCAATGACCGAGTGTGAGGAGGAAGGAGCACCGCTTATTAGCGATGAGGATGAGTTTCAGTTGATAGAACTAGTCCCCAAGAGGAAACGTCTGTGGTGACTCCTCTCGACAAAATAAGGATAGAGTGACCCGAAAGTAGACGTTGCAGCCCAAAACCTTAAGGAATTGACAAACCAAAGCCTACAAGATGTAGAGACTTCCAATAATAATGACCAGGTCGATGCGGCATTGGAGGAGGTGCTCGAACGACAAACCAATTACTGGATGGCCCAGCAAATTATGGAGGACTGCCAGAAAAAGCTTGCAGAGGAGTTGAAAGAACAAGAGGGACAGATCACCCAACTCGAGTAGTTAGTTCGACATTTGTAGGAGGAAAACCAGCTACTCCAGAACAAGGGAATGGAAAGAAGGGATGCATTGACCCAAACTGATTGGGCAAAAAAAGTCCCGACAAATTCTCCCACATCTGTTGAATGAGTATTATCTTCGAGAGAAATTCGTTCGGACGCCCAACAAAGCAGCCTAGAGGCAGGGGAGAATTCCTCTATTTTTGGGAGCGAATGGGAGAGAAGTCCCATAATACCCCCTATCATCATCCTGAGTGATACAAAGTAGGACGAGGGCCTCCAGTAGTAGATAGTACTAGAGGATAAAGAGGAACTCCCCAGACCTGAGGAAGGAGGAGAAGAGCCTGAGGGGTTGACACAGGACAGATAGGAGAACGAAGGAGTAACCCCAGGGATAACAACACATAGTGAAGAGAACGCTCTAGAGCAGGCCCCTCAGAGCGAGGAGACATCCACCAAGGAGAAAGGGAAAACCCCTGTTTGAGCCATCGCATTCTCTACAGAGGCTAGAGGAAAAGGACCCAGGCCAGCTCAAAAGAAGGTGAAGGTGACCTTCGTCGAACTAGAATAGGACGAGTGGGATATGTAGCCATTTGTGGAGAGCCAAAAATAATTTGAATGGCTGCTCAAAGAGATGATGGTAGCCAAGGAGACCTAGAATGCAACCTCGAGGATGTAGGGGGACACTGGTATCTGTGTTAACCCAATAGAGGACAGCCAGTTCTGGGATATTTATGGGTCATCTCGGGGATGGCCCTCCATGATGATGAGTTATTTTGAATGATGGGGGGTATATGGCCCCGAATTAGAGGCCGTTGCCATTGCAAAGGAGAATGTAGGGCTTACTCCTGAAGCAGCCGGATTATACAAAGCCCAAGTAGTACATTCTAGGAGGGATAATTTAGATATCCCTCTAGCAACGGTCAGACCTTCGGATGCTGACCTCTGGAAAGCTACTAAAGCTACATTCCAGTCAATAGAGACGACATTGGCTAGATCACCACCGGTAGCGGCTAGAACAAGGAAAGGACAGTTGACAACCACACCCTCAATTCTACGTAGGAAAAGGAGAGCCACACCTTCGGATGCCAGCGCACATAAGAGATAGACTCGGGCTACAACCGAATCCTCTATGAAACAGTAATGATGGGGGGTCAAAAGGGCTACCTATAGTTTTGATGCCATGAGGACATGGCATATGTTAGACATGGGGGGATGATGAGCACCAAAAATGCTCATATTTTGTACACATTTTCTAGATCATTATGCGGCTGTATAATAAGGATTGCATACTTTTATAAATGATTATATAGATATTTGATGAAATTATGTGTGTTATCTAATTTATGTGTTTTCAGTGTGTTTTTGTGGAAATACAATTGATTTAGTTAGATTTGGATCAATCGAGGTCTCTTTACGGACCTGGCACTTTGTTTCTTTCGAGTTCAATGCAGAAAAGATAGGCGCCTTCCTCTTCTAAGAAGGCACCAATGGGAGTAGGCACCTTCCTCTTCCAGGAAGGCGCAAAACGTAAGTAGGTGCCTTCCTCTTCCAGAAAGGTGCCCAGCGGAATTAGGCACCTTCCTCTTCTAGGAAGGCACCAAGGAAAGACAAGCACCTCCCCTCCCAACAGGAAGGTGCCGACGAGAAGGCACCACTAGAAAAGAAGCGCCTTCCTCCCATAAGGAAGGCACTGACAGGAAGGCACCACTAGAAAGGCAAGAACCTTCCTCTTCTAGGAAGGCACCCATGGCAGTAAGGCACCTTCTGCATGGAGAAGGCACCCGATATACTTAGGCACATTCCTCATAGGTAAGGCACCCCTGTTCTTCGCCTGTTGACTAGACAAGCACGGCGTGGACAAAAGCGACTGGTGTAGTTATATGTTAAGTAGAGCTAAATTTTGGATTGCACCAACATATGAGAACGTCCTACCAATTCCAGGTGAAGCACAACCTAATTAGCGAACACGCCACCGATAGAACCGAATGCCAGTTTTAGTAGACGTCGATTACATTTACCAGACTATCTTAGTTTAGTCTGGGATGAATCGACTGTTACAACTTCTTTTGTAACAAAAGTTCTGTGGGTGTGCTATATAAACACACGTAGACCTCTCTTAAGATATATAGAAAATATATAGAAATAGAGATATAGAAATAAGATATACAGAGAGAGGAGATACAATATTTTTGTAATACTTTGATAATTGGAATACAGTTCTAAGAGTTCTAAGTGTGTGTTCAGCTGGGAGGAAACTGCTAGAGCCTGGGCCCACTCCAATCCAGTATTTATTCCCCTACTTTTCTTGTGTTCTTTTCTATATTAGTTTACTATTTTATAACATTGATATTTCCAGTATTTGCAGTAGGTTCATTTCCAAGAATGTGTGGATATTTTCTTTCTATAGATTTAATCATTTTGTTTACGTAAATGATTAAGGAATGCATGAATGATTGACAACCATTTGAAACACCCCCAATAGTAGAACTAGCGGACTCATCTCAAGTGGTATTGTAAGCAATCTTATTTAGACCCTTCACAAGTTTGCGAAGCTCCCTGGGTTGATAAATTAAATGCACGGGCATGTGACAAAAGTAGGAAAAAGTTAACCTTGTTTGGCCCGCAAAAAATATCTTAAAAGCTATCACTTTCAATATAGGGTTCCAATCATCACCACAATGAATCATCCTAGGTTCATGCTCCATCCCTAGAATGATGTCCACTAACCGAGGCCCTTCATTTTTGATGTTTTTTGGCTCACTCAGTACTTTTTCCACATTCTTTGGGTTTGCCCGTCTTGCATTTTTGCATCTCCTATTGTATATTTTGCAAATATTTTTGGAAATATCCATTTCTCTTCTATCTCCTTTTTGGGTTCCTGGCTGACTTTGGTTTCATCTTATTTTTTCTTGACTCAGAGCAGATCAAGAAAAAATAAGATCAAGTACAGGTGATACTGACTTGATCTTATTTTTTCTTGATCTGATCTGATCTGCTCTGAGTCACATCCCCACTACTTGTTAAAATTTTTCTTGAAAGAGTGTGATACTATGATAAGTTTTGTGGTGTAGGTACAGGTGCTCGTACGAAGGCAAGAGAAGACACCCACCCCTGATATAGAAATAGGAAGAGGCGTTAGGTAAGGTGGGGATATGATATCATGCCTCGTGCACCTTGGCCCATGGTTAATGGAAGCCCACCATAGGATTTGCATATTAAAGATTATTCTGCTTGTTATTACATTTGATGCATGTATGTGATTGCATTTTGTGTGTGTGTACACTGCATTTATTGTAATTATTTGCTTAAGCTCTACATGTTACAATAATAAAATATGAAACATAAGGAAAAGAAATACTACAAAAATATACATAATAAATACTATGAAAATAAACATAGTAAATAAAAGTATTATATTTAACAAAGATAAATAATTATATAATAACAAATACTTATTTCTAAAAATATTAATAATAATAGATAAAAATAAATAATAAAAATAGTGGCTATGTTGCTTGTCTTTCTTTCTAGGAAGAGAAACACGATCCATAACCTTTTGGGATAAACTAAGCCTTAATATAACTAATTTAAATAAAATAAATATCATACTCTAAGTATGACGGGTGTAATAGAATGTAACCAAAACATAAGTTATTATTAAAAAAAAAACAATTACGCAATAAAATCTTATTAAAATTTATAAAATTTACTAAATTTAATTTAAGGAAGACACTTTCCTCCATCCGAAGGAAGGAAGTCTATCCATTTGGCCAAATCTAAAAGCACCAACTTGGAATTATAATTTCGGAGGTTTCAAACAAATAGATCATGAATTTTCCTATATAGCTATGTGGAGAAAGCCGTATGGGAGATGGGAAAATTTGGAAAAACCTTGTAAGAAGCCACTATTTGTAAGAGCTCTATGTTACGTCGTCGACCGCCTTATGAAGATAGAGTTGCGTCACGAATTCAAGTCAGGTCGCCTATGTCTTGGGATGTTGTTTTCTTATGTCTTCAACAAATCTATTTTTTTCTTTAAAAAAATATGGTTGAGTCCTTTAAGAAGAAATTATCGTGGTTGAAAATGTTATTCTAAAAAAAAAATAAGTTATTGTGTGAATGTTTCTAGTTTGGAAGTAAGACTATTGATTGGTATACATTTATTTATGTTGATAATTTTGATTGCTAATTCCATAGCTTATCGTTAGTGCAATCTAGCCATGAAAAAAAACATTCTTCTGCATAACTTTCATCACCTAGTTGCATTTATTATCGAGTAAATGATTATGGCTTAGTATCTGGATGGAAATATGGTATGCTTTTATTTGTGAAATTGTGTGTTTGCATTCTAGTTGCACTATAGGGCCAAGTTGATCCTTGAAACAATAAAACCTTTAAACTCTTCTCTGTCTGCGTGGGTGGAAACATGGCAATTGTGCATTCAAGTGAAGACATGAATTCATAGAGGGAGTGTGTCACTGTTGAGATGTTTCCAAGGTAAATAAAAATTAATAATTACTATGTTGGCATCTATATAGTGCTATGGTAACAGTGTTTGGAAACTCCATAATAGGCTTAACTTTAACCAAAATGTCATGGCTAGCTGTTTATTGAACTATATTAAGTTTTTATTATTTCTTTTCGACTGTGTATTGGAAGGAAGTAACCTTAATAAAAATATATATATCATTAAGTTGTAATCGATGGAAATGGCAATAGAAAGATTGTACTTCTTCATTCTGTGATAAGTTAGTAAATCATTGTTTGTTTTAGAGGCATAGAATTTAGCAATTGGAAGTCAATATAAAAAGAATAGAGCAGAGTTAAAGAAACCTTGGATGCCATATCTTAATTGAAATGGTACATCTTTAATTTTCCCATAAGGTTTAAAACTTGGAAATGCTCAAATCCTTTTAAAACGGAAAGTCTATCTCTTGTATTAAAACATGAAGCCTTTTCAACGGACGTTATCCAAAAGCCATTATAAAATATTTACATAGTTTATTCAAAACTGACATGACATTCTCAGAGAAGTGTGATGGTTTTCTACCAGTCTCATGTATGGTAAAAATGTAGACGTCCTTTGTTTTAGAATAGAAATTCGATATGGTAAGAGGGCCAATCACACTTGCCTTACAATGATTAGCCTAGTTTAAAATATATAATATTTTAAGTATTGGGAATTTGGGTTGTATGAATAGTTCTCTTTATTATAGTATAGAGAAACAATTTCTTCTTTTAAAACAAAACATGTGGTAAAATTTTCAAAGTTATATGGATTAAACGAGTTTAGGAACTTAGAAAATTCATTTAATGTATTTTAATAGGCATGAAATTTAGAATTGTTAGTTATATCCTGATAGATATGTAACTTTTCCATCGTATGAGTAAAATTATTCATAAATTAAAATCTATAGTTAAGTTAGTCAAAGTTGGAACCAATAAATGGAAATGTAAGAATTATCCTTAATTACTCTTATTTGAAGCTTAATGTTGTGTGTAAGTAAAAAGAATGCAAAATACTATATTTCTTTAATTACTTTTATTTGAAGCTTAGTATTTAGTGTAAATTGAAGAAATGTAAAATGTCATGTGTAAAATAAATATTATTTATCTAAGTTGATGTTATTAAGGAGATTAATATTTAAATGTTATTATTGCTTATATGGTGTAGATTTTGTAATATGGTCAATAGAAAAACCCGAAGCAATAAAAGTTATAATTATGGATGAGAAGCTATGAAAAAACTTTGCTTAAGGGAAAAATGAAAAAGAGAAGCTACGGAGGAGTGTCGAGGAAGGACATACTCCACCCAACCTCACTAAGTTGCAGGGGCAACTTATGTGGAACTGTGATGACCATTTCTCCAGCTATCATAGGTAGAGGTCAAGCTATTGAGAGTAAAGAGCGACGGTATGGGACGTCACTCGAGGCACACAATCAGTTAGTGTGTGATGGGTTCAAAATATCGCTCAGGTTGTGGAGTGGCCAACAAGAAGTATGATTAGGGAGCTAATCATGCTTTTGGAAGATCCAGCGATAGATGGTATGGGAAACATTACCGTCAACCCAAGTAGAATTTTGAGCACCTAATCCATATTCCATGAGATGGCAGACTCTAGTCAAACCTTAGTAGAGGGTCAATAGCTAGCACCGACATGATAAAACATTGGTTCCAAAACTAATGGGTTAGAGATCCCATATAAGGATTATGGATCATTGTAGTTTGGAAATGGGATACAACGTTCACCCCTTTCAGGTGATATGGGCCCTGAAAGGGACAACCCCATACCTAGATTAAAATAAGCTCGAGGAAGGAGCCAAGATCCAATAAGGTGAAATTTTATGGGAAGTTGGTCGATTTCGAGAACTTGAGACACCAGCTATAGTGGTGACTAATCTTGAAGTGTGAAAAATATTTATACCTGTTCTAACACTGAATTGGGTCTTTAGCAAAGTAAAGTAGCAAAATTGAGGACTGAAACAAAAAAAATTATACTTTAAAATTTGGGTTGTGACAGTTGGTATCAGAGCCTAGGTTTGCAAAACCCTGGCTAACATAGCTATTCTGACAAAATTTGTTTATGTCAGATATGGCAGGTACCTCGTGGAGGGCTAGCATAAATTTGCAAGAGAAAATTGCAGAGATCCCAAGAAAAGGACCAAGATGACTCATAAAGGAGTCTGAAAGGGTGCAAACTACTGAAACACCATGACGTGTGGTAAGAAAATAAAAAGAGCCTATAGCGACAAGGGCTACCCATAATGATGAGAATATAGCTCATATGATCTAGCTCATGCAATATCAATTAAACCTACAGTGTGAGTAGATGGAGATCCAGAGGGCTCATCTAAGTGAGCATATGGACCAGTAGTGGGCACAGATGGCCCAACAGCAGGAACTGATTACCCAAAAGTAAAATGTTATTAAAAATTTGAATAAAAAAAAGATAAACAATAATGTGATTCAATTTCCAAAAGGATCCTCAAGGAGACAAGTGGGTGAGGAACTACAAAAAGAATTAAAGAAATTAGATATTTCTAAGTTTTATGGATGTGGTGATGGGGAAATCACCGTTAATTGGCTTAGTGAAGCTGAAGGGTATTTTTTCATCCAACTCATATGTTCTAAGGTAAAAACTACATGGGCAGTTGCTCATTTGGAAGGTCCTGCCAAAACCTGGTGGACCACATACAAGAAAGCTACTCAAAAGGAGGCAACAGACATACCTTGGGAGGAATTTGTAAGGGAATTCAAAATTCATTTCCTTACGAAGCAATTTTATATTGAGAAACATGGGGAATTTTACAAATTTGCATCAAGGCAACATGATGGTAGTTGATTATTATCAAAAGTTTGTGCAACTACTAAAGTATGCCCCAAAGTTTGATGGGCAAGAAAAGTTTAAGGCACACAAATTTGTCATGGGACTGCATCCAAATATTAGTTAGCCTATAGGAAGGAAGTTACCTCAAACCCTATCTATTTCTTATGATGTAGCTTGGTACGAGGAATCGAGCCAAAAAGAGGTAAAATATTTCTATAACAAGAAAGAGATAATTCAAGAAATAGAAGGTACCCTAAGCATTATCGAGGTGTGGAATAGAAAAGAAAATTCAGGGATAGATATTGTAATAGAAACAAGGGTATAATCCAGGGATATAAGGGGCAGTTAGGCTGAAGGAATTTTCATGAGAAGAAAAATAATAATAGAGAGCAAGGCAAAAATGGGAACCAAAACTCGTCGGACCGAACACTTGTCCCTTTCCTGGTGCTTTCAGTGGCGTAAAAGGTTTAAAATGATTGTGGCATGGTGGTTATAGGGGTGGACTGCACGAAGATCTATGTGGTGGCTTTTGGGGCTTACAGCACAGAAATACTATGGCAGCCATAAAAATTTGGATAGCCTGCCTGGATTCGTGACGGCTACCGATTCCACCATGTAAATTCAAAAAAAAAAAATGGGAACCAAAACAAGGAAAATGACAAAAAAAATAATGATGGACCCAATGCCTGTTTTACATGTGGATCTCTGGACCACTTTGCCAAGAAATACCCAAAAAGAGCAGATCGTAGGAACCCCACTGAAGAAGCACCCCACAAAATATTTGCTGCCACAAGTAACCCTAATGTTATAGGTCAAACTACTTCATTCTTAATTAAAGGAAAAATAGGAAAAAGGAATGTGAATATCTTAATTGATAGTGGAGCAACCGATAGTTTTATTTCAAATAATTTTTTGAGAGATATACCTGTAAAACCTGGAGTTTTGGAAAAAGGGTGGCAGGTTGAATATGGCTCAGAAAAAACTTATTTAGTAGACCAATGTCTATTTGAATCACAAATAGAAATACCTCAAGGCAAAATCAACTGGCATTTATATGTAGCCCCTCTACATGCATTTGATATAATTTTAGGATTAGATTGGCTTAAAGCTCATAAAGTATTGCTAAATTTTAAAGAGAGATGGATGGATTTTATGAACAATAGTAATCAAATTATCTGTGTTCATTGCAATAGAGCATATTTTGAGCCTCATTTAATAACCAGTATGCAAGCCAAGAAATCTTGGAGGAAAGGGTGTAAGTTGTATGTGGTAAAAATGAACAAAAAAGAGGAGACTGACTCAATTTCAACACTGTTTCAACAATATCCAGTATTGGGTGAATTCAGAGATGTATTTCTTGAAGATTTACTAGGTCTACCACCAAAAAGGAGTTTGATTTCTCAATAGAACTTGTTCCGGGAGCAACCCCAATAGTTCAAACTCCATACCGTATGATACCACTAGAGTTACAAGAACTTAAGACATAATTTTAAGATTTGTTTGAGAAAGGACACATTAAACCCAGCATGTCACCTTAGGGACCACTAGTTCTATTTGTTAAAAATAAATATGGTTCCTTAAGATTATACATTGATTATAGGATGCTTAATAAGATGACTGTTAAAAATAAGTATCCATTACCTAGAATTGATGATCTATTTGATCAGCTAAAAGGAGCCACAATATTTTCCAAGATTGATCTTAGGTCAAGGTATCACCAGTTGAGAATCCAGGAAGAGGATACCTACAAAAATGCTTTTAGAACATGGTATGGGCATTATGATTTCATAGTATTACCATTTAGTTGACTAATGCACCAGCCACATTTGTGAACCTGATGAATAGTATGTTTTGAGAACAGTTAGACCAATTTGTGCTCATATTCTTAGATGATACACTAATTTATTCTCAGAATAAATAGGAATACGATGAGCATATGAGGATAGTGTTAGGTATCCTCAGGAAAAATCAATTATATAGAAAATTATCTAAAGGTGAATTTTATACACCACAGGTGCAGTACTTGGGACATATTATCGTAGCAGAAGGTATAGTCGTAGATCCCAAAAATATTGAGGCTATAATAGATTGGTCAGATCCAACCAATGTGTCATAAGTAAGAAGTTTTATGGGAATGGTTGGCTACTATTGAATATTTGAGAAAGGGTTCTCAAAAGTTGCATATCCCATAATAAACTTACAAAATAAAGGGAAGGCATTTAAATGGTCGGACCAATGTGAAGAAGCCTTTAGAACTCTTTAAAAGAAATTGACAACTGCACCTATACTGAAAATACCTTATTTGAATAAGTCATTCGTAGTTTGTACGGATGCCTCAATGTAAGGGTTAGGTGACATATTGTTGCAAGAGGACGCAGTAGTGGCATATGATTCCAGAAAATGCAAGAAACATGAGATAAATTATGTCACTCATGACTTAGAACTAGTAGCAATAGTTCATGCACTTAAAATTTGGAGACATTATCTATTAGGAAAACCTTTTGAACTTAATACTGATCATTAGAGTCTGAGATACATCTTTACACAACCATTTTTGAATGCCCGACAACGAATATGGATAGAGTTTTTGGATGAATATGATTTTGGTATTGAGTATATCAAAGGAAAATAAAATAGGTTAGCAGATGGTGTCAATAGGAGAAGGGATATAGCAGCTTTTACAAGGTGTCAGTATGTATTGAAAGAACAAATCATGGAAAAACAGAAGGAAGATGATTTTTGTAAATCATGTCGTAGCAAGGTTGAGCAAGAACCCAGTTGGCACGGAGATAATAGTATTAAGCAAGATCTAATTTATTTTTAGAACATAATAATAGTACCCAATAATGAAGATATTAAAATAACTATTATGCAAGAAGCTCATTATGCTCCCTATTTTGCTCATCCAAGAGTAGTCAAAATAAGGAAAACTTGAGAAAGTATTATTACTGGCCTGGAATAAATAAAGATATAGTGCAATTTGTTTATAGATACCTCGAATTCCAAAAGGTTAAGGAAGAACACCAACATCCTGGAAGTAGGTTATATCTATTTGAAGTACCAGAGCACAAGTGGCAAGTTATATCTATGGATTTCATTGCAGTTCTTCCAAAAACTTGATTCTAGCATGATGCAATATTTGTAGTGGTAGATAAATTAACCAAAGTGGTATATTTTATACCAGAAAGTGTACATGATGATGCCTCAGCCATAGCACAAAAAATTGCATGGGAAATTGTGAGATTACATGGATTTCTTGAAGTAATTATATCCTATAGGGATTCATGATTTACTTCAGAGTTTTGGCAAGCTTTGCACTGAGCTTGGGGAAAAAGGCTCAATATTAGCACTGCTTATCATCTAGATATGGATGGACATACTGAGAGAGTCAATCATGTGCTTGAAGATATGCTACGCATAAAATGTATGGACCACCAAATCAAATGGGAAGATTATCTCTTCCTAGTGGAATTTGCTTATAATAACAACTATCATACCACGTTGGACATGGGCCCTTTTGAGGCTCTATATGGGCGAAGGTGCAAGACATCATTAATGTGGGATAACTTGGATGATCAAGAGGTGATCGGTACTGAAGCTGTAAAGCAAATGGAGAACCAACTCAAATAAATTTTCTAGTGACTACATGAAGTCGTTGATCGACAAAAAAGCTATGTTGATATTAAAAGAACACCCTATGAATTTTCCATAGGAGATAAGGTTTTCCTTAGAGTCAAGCCTATCAAAAGTTCTATTAAATCCACCAAACTAAGTCCTAGATTTGTTGGTCCTTTTGACATAATCACAAAAATCAGTCTTGTCACCTACAAACTTGCCTTACCACAAAATTTATCCAAAATCCATAATTTTTTTCATATATCCCTCCTATACAAATATGTAGCTGATCCATCCCACATTTTGGATGTTACTCGCCTACAGATGTCAGACCCATAGCTCATTGAGGTCCAACTAGTGAAAATTTTGGGCTATAGAACCAAGCAACTAAGGAAAAGAACTGTGGAGCAATGTAGGGTACAATGGGATTAGTATTCCGAGAGGAATGCCACTTGGGAAGATGCTACTAGCATGGAAAAAAAGTTTCCTTATCTGTTTGAAAAATGATACCAAAAGAAAATATTTTATTTTGAAAACAAAGTGAACTTCTTTTTATTATGATATAACTGTTTATTATATTTGACATGGTTGCTATATAATTTGCTTAATATAATGTCGTGATGAAATTTTCTATGCTATCAAAAGTAACTATTTTGTAAAATGACCATTTATTTTTGAAATGTTTATTTTTATATTCTCTCTATTTTTGAGCTAACACAGGGACTGTGTTAATCCTAAGAGGGGGAGTATGTCACATACCCACTGCTTGTTAACATTTTGCTTGAAAGAATGTGATACTACGATAAGTTCTGTGGTGCAGGTACAAGTGCTCATACAAAGGTGAGAGAAGACACCCACCCATGACAGAGAAAGAGGAAGAGACGTCAGGTAAGGTGGGGATATGATATCGTACCTCATGCACCTTGGCCCGTGGGTACATGGAAGCCCATCGTAGAATTTGCATATTAAAGATCATTCTGCCTGTTATTGCATTTGATGCACGTATGTGATTGCATTTTGTGTGTGTTTACACTACATTTATTGTAATTATTTTCTTAAGCTCTAAATGTTACAATAATAAAATATGAAACATAAGGACAAGAAATACTAAAAATATATACATAATAAATACTATGACAATAAACATAGTAAATAAAAGTATTATATTTAACAAAGATAAATAATAATATAATAATAAATACTTATTTATAAAAATATTAATAATAATAGATAAAAAGAAATAATAAAAATAGTGGCTACGTTGCTTGTCTTTCTTTCTAGGAAGAGAAACATGATCTGGAACCTTTTGGGATAAACTTAGCCTTAATATGACTAATTTAAATAAAATAAATATCATACTCTAAGTATGATGGGTGTAATAGAATGTAACAAAAACAGAAGCTATTATTAAAAATTACGTAATAAAATATTATTAAAATTTATAATATTTAATAAATTTAATTTAAGGAAGACACTTTCCTCCATTCAGAGGAAGGAAGTCTATCCATTTGGCCAAATCTAAAAGCACCAACCTGGCATTATAATTTTTGAGGTTTCAAACAACTAGATCATAAATTTTCCTATATAGCTATGCTGAGAAAGCCGTATGGGAGATGGGAAAATTTGGGAAAACCTTGTAAGAAGCCATTTTTTGTAAGAGCTCTGTGTTACGTTGTCGACTGCCTTGCGAAGATACATTTGCATCACGAATTCAAGTCAATTCACCTATGTCTTGGGATGTTGTTGTCTTATGTCTTCAACATATCTATTCCTTTCTTAAAAATAAAATATGGTTGAGTCCTTTAAGAAGAAATTATTGTGGTTGAAAATGTTATTGTGAAAAAAATTAAGTTATTGCGTGAATGTTTCTAGTTTGGAATTAAGACTGTTGATTGGTATACATTTATTTATGTTGATAATTTTAATTGCTAATTCCATAGCTTATCGTTAGTGCAATCTAGCCATCATGAAAAAAAAATATTCTTCTGCATAACTTTCATCACCTAGCTACATTTATTAGCGAGTAAATAATTATGGCTTAATCTCTAGATGGAAACGTGGTATGCTTTTCTCTAAAAAATTGTGTTTTTGCATTCTAATTGCATTATAGGGCCAAGTTGATCCCTAAAACAATAAAACCTTTGAACTCTTCTCTATCTATGTGGGTGGAAATGTGGCAATGGTGCGTTCAAGTGAAGACATGAATTCATAGAGGGAGTGCATCGTTGTTGAGACATTTCCAAGGCAATTAAAAATTAATAATTACTATGTTGAACTCTATATATTACTATGGTAACAGTGTTTGGAAACTCCAGAATAGGCTTAGCTTTAACCAAAATGTCATAGCCAGTTGTGTATTGAACTATATTAAGTTTTTGTTATTTCTTTTTGACTGTGTATTGGAAGGAAGTAACCTTAATAAAAAATATATATCATTAAGTTGTAATTGATGGAAATGGCAATAGAAATATTGTACTTATTCGTTCTATGATAAGTCAGTAAATCATTGTTTGTTTTAGAGGCATGGAAATTAGAAATTGGAAGTCAGTATAAAAATAAGAATAGAGCAGAGTTAAAGAAACCTTGGATGCCATATCTTAATTGAAATGGTACGTCTTTAATTTCCCCATAAGGTTTAAAACTTGGAAATGCTCAAATCCTTTTAAAATGAAAATTCTATCTCTTGTCTTAAAACATGAAGCCTTTTCAACGGAGATTATCCGAAAGCCATAATAAAATATTTACATAGTTTATTCGAAACTGACATGATGTTCTCAAAGAAGTGTGATGGTTTTCTACCAATCTCATGTATGGGAAAAATTTAGACATCCTTTGTTTTAGAATAAAAATTCGATATGGTAAAATGGCCAGTCGCACTTGCCTTACAATGATTAGTCTAGTTTAAAATATATAATATTTTAAGTATTGGGAATTTGGGTTGTATGAATAGTTCTCTTTATTATAGTATAGAGAAAAAATTTCTTATTTTAAAACAAAACATGTGGTAAAAGTTTCGAAGTTATATGGATTAAATGAGTTTAGGAACTTAGGAAATCCATTTAATGTATTTTAATAGGCATTAAATTTATAATTGTTAGTTATATCCTGATAGATGCATAATTTTTCTAGTCTATGAGTAAAATTATTCATAAATTAAAATCTATAGTTAATTTAGTCAAAGTTGGACCCAATAAATGGAAATGTAATAATTTTCCTTAATTACTCTTATTTGAAGCTTAATGTTGTGTGTAAGTAAAAATAATGTGAAATACTATATTTATTTAATTACTTTTATTTGAAGCTTAGTATTTAGTGTAAGTTGAAGAAATGTAAAACGTCATATGTAAAATAAATATTATTTATCTAAGTTGATGTTATTAAGGAGATTAATATTTAAATGTTATGATTGCTTATATGGTGTGGATTTCGTAATATGGCCAATAGAAAAACTCGAAGCAATAAAAATTATAATTATGGATGAGAAGCTACGAAAAAACTTTGCTTAAGGGAAAAATGGAAAAGAGAAGTTACGAAGGAGTGTTGAGGAAGGACATACTCCACCCAACCTCACTAATTTGCAAGGGAAACTTATGTGGAACTGTGATGACCATTTCTCCAGCTATCATAGGCAAAGGCCAAGCTATTGAGAGTAAAGAGCAGCAGTATGGGATGTTGCTCCAAGCACACAGTCAATTAGTGTGTGATGGGTTCAAAATATCATTCAGGTTGTGGAGTGGCCAATAGGAAGCATGATTAGGGAGCTAATAATGTTGTTAGAATATCTAGCGATACATGGTATGGGCATCATTACCGTCAACCAGAGTAGAATTTTGAGCACCTAGTCCATATGCCATGCGATGACAGACTCTATCCAAGCGTTAGTAGGGGGTCAATAGCTAGCAATGACATGATAAAATGTTGGTTCCAAAAATAATGGGTTAGAGATCCCATATAAGGATGGTGGATCCTTGTAGTTTGGAAAGGGGATACATCGTTCACCCCTTTCAGGTGATATGGTCCCTGGAAGGGACAACCCCATGCCTGGATTAAAATAAGCTTAAGGAAGGAGCCAAGATCCAATAAGGTAAACTTTTACAAGAATTTGGCCAGTCTCGAGCACTTGAGACACCAGCTGCAATGGTGAGTGATCTCAAAGTGTGAAAATTATTTGTGCCTGTACTAACACTAAGTTAGATCTTTAGCAAAGTAAAGTAGAAAAACTGAGGACTGAAACAAAAAAATATATATTTTAAAATTTGGGTTGTGACAGGTAGTTGGCCTAAAACATTTTGTACTCCTCCATTTACCAATGAAGAAGTCCACTATCAAATATAGTTTCATGTTCACTACATTCATCAAGGTACATCATTCCTTCCCTATCAAGTTAATATCCTTCATCTCTTGAAGAGTTTTGTGATTCATCGGTCATGGCTACATCCTTATTGACCCTTTGATTAGTCAAATTAATAATATACTTATGTTGTCCCTTCCTAAAAGTGACATGATTCTTTCCCTAGTTGTGATTAAATTTGTCTAAAAGAAGCCATCCTCTTCCCAATAGAGCATCATATGTAGGCTTATGCATATTAATCACAATGAAATCCAAGATAAACTCTTGGTCAGCTATTACCACTCGTTGTGCTATCAATACTCCCTTTGTCTTGATACCATACTAATTAGTACCGTATAGTTAGAAGATCAGTGCCCATAGATATGGAGTGCCAAGTTCTAGCCAAGTCCTTTCAGGTAGCACATTGACACTGAATCCTCTATCCATGATAACTTGCATCAATTTGTGCCCTAAAATCTCCATATGAACTAATACGGGTTTATTTCCCACATCAATAATTATGTTAGTATCTCATCCTAACCCTTAATGTAATAACTTCCTTGATGTAATAATTCCTAGTGAACGTGGGTAGTACCCATGATTAATATTTTGTAATGTTCTAAGTTTTAGCTTAGGTAGTGCCTATGACAAATGGCACACTTTTTATGTAACACATGGTAGATAGGTGGCATTGTGCATGTAATTCATGTGGCATTATGCATGTAATTCGAGTGGCATTGTGCATGTAATTCAAAGTGGCACTATGCATGTAATTCGGGTGGCATTATGCATGTAATCCAGGTGGCATTTTGCATGTAAGCCAACCTTGGAAGGAAACTCCTTAAATATCCGAAAAGGCACCAATGTAACCATATTTTTGCAAATTATTGAAGTATTGAAGGAGGTTGCCCCCTCGAAGAGGCCTACGATTCTGTCTTATTGTGAGATTGTTCTTTATGCAAATTTATGTTATATTAATGTGATGTTTATGTGAGTTTATTTCCAAGAAATTGTGTGAGAGTGTGTTATTTGAGTTTATTTTATAGCAGGATCTTAACAAGTGGTATCAAAGTGCTTTCCAGGGCCAAGTTCTGCTGCAACTGCAATGATTCTTGCCATCCAATATGCCTATTAGGTATAAATTCTGTGTGTTTTTCCCATTTATGTTTTTCCTTATTAAAAAAAATCCAAAAAAATACAGTGTTTTTTTTCCAGACCAAAAACAAAAAATATATATTTTTAGTTGAGTAGGTAGAAACCCTGTACCGAGGGTTTTAAAATATCGCGAAGGATCTATCGTTATTGGCTAAGCTATATAGCCCATAAAGCGTCTAGTGAAGTGAGGGGCGATCAGGCTCCAATACCCAGGCCTCAGACAGAACTCGCGCACGGACTTGAGCTCCCACATATCTTCGGGTATATCGAGAGACCATATATGATTAAACAAACTTTTAGCCATTAGGAAGCTCTTCGGCCTTGTATTACTCATAGTCTATGGGACACAGCATCCTAGAAGATTACCCTCCCGTATTGTCAGAGAGGTAGGTAGTGTGTTCAAGGGTATGTGTGGAATCCTCCTTGAGTAGTGGCCTGAAATATTGGTTCGAGCACTATTGTTCATCATTGTTGGTATATTAGAGGGCCTATGGGTGGTGCATACTCCTATACTTAGCATTCCCTGGTTCTGTTAAAACTTCAACCTATAAAAAATGCAAAAAAATAAAAAATAAAAAATAAAAATAAAAATCCAAACATCCCTGTTCGTAAACCTACATTTCAAAAGTGAGCATATGAGAAAGGAGTCCTCTACTAAAAAAATAATAGAAAGGACATGCATTCGGGATAAGCCATGAGTGTGACACTTAAGTTGACGATCCGGAGAATAACGAAGAAAATTTATAGTGGCGATCCACAGTTAGGTCGATCGAGTCGGAGAGGTCGACACGATTAGGGCAGAATTCACAGTCTTCGTGGTCAGAACAGAACTATCATATCAGTCACCTGCAAAATACAGAGAATCTTGAGTGTGAAACACGGCCAGTTATAGATAATGCTCCAGTACCCAACTTTTTCTCAGTAGCTCAGAATTAGAAACTATAAACACCGTTAGACTCATCAAAACAGGAGATTAAAAAAAATCTTTTAGCCATTAGGAAGCTCTTCGGCCTTGTATTACTCATAGTCTACGGGACAGCATCCTGGATGATTACCCTCCCATATTGTCAGAGAGGCAGGTAGTGTGCTCAAGGGTATGTGTGGAATCCTCGAGTAGTGGCCTGAAATATTGGTCCGAGCACTATTGTTCATCACTGTCGGTATATTAGAGGGCCTATGGGTGGTACATACTCCTATACTTAGCATTCCCTAGTTCTGTTAAAACTTCAACCTGTAAAAAACACAAAAAAATAAAAAATAAAAATAAAAATCCAAACATCCCTGTTCGTAAACCTACATTTCAAAAGTGAACATATGAGAAAGGAGTCCTCTACTAAAAAAATAATAGAAGGGACATGCATTCGGGATAAGCCATGAGTGTGACACTTAAGTTGACAGTCTGGAGAATAACAGTAAAATTTATAGTGGCGATCCACAGATCGAGTCGATCGAGTCGAGAGGTCAGCACAGTCAAGGCAAAATTCACAGTCTTTAGGGTCAGAACAGAACTGTCATATCAATCACCTACAAAATACAGAGAATCTTGAGTGTGAAACACGGCCAGTTATAGATAATGCTCCAGTACCCAACTTTTGTTTAGTAGCTCAGAATTAGAAACTGTAAACACCGTTAGACTCAACAAAACAGGAGATAAAAAAAAAAAAAAGTCGGGGTGCCAAAAAGTAGTGTTGAGAGATATAGCTCATTGTGACCACCTCCTTCAGCTGATCATTTTGATATATAGCACCCAAGCACTTTTTTGGGCACTTACTAAAAATAGTAAGTCCAAAAAATTCAATTCTATTTTTAGTAACTGGTCACAAAAGGTCTAAAAAATGGCTAGGGTACCCGTGGACACCAGAAAGAACTAGAACACTTGGAATCCCTAACAAAAGCCATTGAGAACTTGAACTCAGCTTTTCACTCCATAAGGGAAGAAGTCCAAGGTCTTCGCCTAGAGCATGAGGCCACTAGCAACCGCCTAGAAGAAGCACTGACAGAAGTGGACAGCAAACTGAGAAGAGAACCACCCAAATCAGAATACCAAGTTGAGAGTTCTACAAGGAATCGTGACCATGATCCACCCTTTAGAATTCCCAAATTGGACTTTCCCAAATTTAGTGAGAAGGATGTTTATGGGTGGCTATGTCGAGTTGACCAATTCTTTCGACTTCATAATGTACCCATATTTCATCGAGTCTAGATGGCTTCCTTTAACTTGGAATTTGAGGCTCTACACTGGTTTCAATGGTTGCATCTTGCCTACCCAAATCTCTCTTGGGAGGATTTTGAATCCCAAATACTCACTCGATTTGGTCCTAGTGAGTATGAGGACTTTACAGGAGCCTTGACCAAACTACAACAAATAGGGTCAGTCCGAGAGTACCAAGCTCAATTTGAAAAATTGGCCAATAGGACAATAGGATTGAGTGAAGGGTTCTTCCAGAGTTGTTATATCAGTGGGTTGAAGGTGGAACTCCAAGCGGAAGTAAAAATTTTGAAACCACGAACTATGATGGAAGCTATTAGTTTGGCCCATTTGGCCAAATCTAAACTCTCTGCCCAAAGACGCCCATCAAAGTTTCTGCAAAATAGACCTTCATTTCCTCCTAGATACCAACACCCAGTTGATACTAAACCTGCTACACCCAAGCGCCTCACCATCGAAGAGATGGATGCACGTCATGCCCAAGGATTATGCTACAATTGTGATGAAAAGTTTTTCAAAGGGCATAAGTGTGCACACAAAAAATTGTTCCTGATAGATGTTGAAGAACCTGATACCTCTGATGAGAGTGATAAGGATGAGGACCCTCTAGAAACACCTCCTCCACAAGAAGAAGTGAAACAGGAACCTGAGATAGCAATTACAGTCCATGCCCTTGCAGGCATTACTACTCCTCAAACCATGAAGGTTACAGGATTTTTCAAGGGCCAACGTCTTTCCATCCTTCTAGATTCGGGAAGCACGCACAACTTCATTGACCCTAGAGTTGCTCAGTGGGAAAATTGCTATATCCACACTTGTAATTCCTTTGATGTCATGGTAGCCAATGGGGGAACCTTACCTTGTAAAGGAAAGTTTCGTAATGTTAAAATCCAGATAGGGGACTATGCACTCAAGCAGGACATGTTTGCCCTCTAGTTGGGTGGATGTGATATTGTTTTGGGATCTCAATGGTTGAGTACGTTGGGCACTATCAGTTGGAACTTTGCTAAACTTTGGATGCAGTTCTCCCAGAACGGACAAACACACATCATCAAGGGCTCCCCAGTAGGAACACCTCAAATTATCAGTTCAAATGGCATGGAGAAATTGCTAAAGAAATCATCACGTGGGGTCATTGCACAACTATTCTCCATCCAACCATCCACATCCCCAATGGGTGAAATTCCACCAGACATGCAACAGATTCTCCACAAACATGAGGCCATCTTTTCAAAACCAACCACACTACCACCGCATCGCTCTCATGACCATGCCATTCCATTATTGCTGGATAGTACACCTCCCAATATCAGACCGTATAGGTACCCCCATGCCATGAAGTCAGAGATTGAGAAGATGATATAGGAATTACTCAAGGCGGGTGTCATTCGGCCTAGTACTAGTCCCTACTCTGCACCAGTCTTACTGGTCCTCAAGAAGGATGGCTCTTGGCGATTGTGTATTGACTACCAAGAACTCAACAAGATAATGGTCAAGGATAAATTTCCTATCCCTATGGTTGATGAATTACATGGGACCATGTACTTCACCAAGCTAGACCTCCGCTCTGGGTACCATCAGATCCATCTCAGGGATGAAGATATTCCTAAAACTACTTTTCGCACTAATGAAGGTCATTATGAATTCTTGGTAATGCCATTTGGTCTCACAAATGCTCCTTCCACATTCCAAAGCCTGATGAACAACATCTTTCGCCCTTTCTTGCGGAAGTTCATCCTTGTGTTCTTCGATGACATCTTGATTTACAGTCACACATGGGAAGAGCATCTCAATCATGTAGATCAAACCCTCCAACTACTGTCCGACCATAAACTGTTTGCAAAAAGGTCCAAGTGCTCCTTTGGTTTGATTGAAGTAGAATATCTGGGACACATTGTCTCAAAGGATGGTGTCAAGGTTGACCCTAAGAAGATCCAAGCAGTCCAAGAATGGCCGAAACCTTGCACACTCAAGGGGCTTCGAGGATTTTTAGGGCTTACAGGATATTACCATAAATTTGTCTGCAATTATGGAAAGATAGCTGCCCCCCTCACTTCCATGTTGAAGAAGGATTCTTTTACTTGGACAGGGCCAGCTGAGCAAGCATTCCTAGACCTCAAGCATGCCATGACCACCACTCCAGTTTTAGCCATGCCAGACTTCTCTAAAAAATTTGTCATTGAAAGTGATGCTTTTGGTCGTGGTATTGGGGTGGTATTGATGCAATAAGGATGCCCTTTGGCTTTTACCAGCAAAGCCCTATCTGATCACAATTTGGGAAAATCCACATATGCCAAGGAAATGTTGGCAATATTGCATGCAGTCCTGCACTGGCGGCCTTACCTCATTGGGTGCCATTTCTCCATCAAAACTAACCACCAGAGCCTGAAATACTTTCTAGAACAACGAGTTGCCACCCTCAAGCAACAAAAGTGGGTATCAAAGCTCATGGGCTATGATTATGACATCACGTACAAAAAAGGGAAGGAAAATCTTGTGGCAGATGCTCTCTCTCGCCAATT
Source organism: Wollemia nobilis (assembly GCA_028583015.1). Classification (NCBI taxonomy): domain Eukaryota; kingdom Viridiplantae; phylum Streptophyta; class Pinopsida; order Araucariales; family Araucariaceae; genus Wollemia; species Wollemia nobilis. Next base: position 6,164,335 of record JAQPPZ010001340.1, read on the forward strand.
TGAGACCCTTAGTATGTTGTGTGCTATCTCTGCACCATTGCCCCAATGGATTGAGCCCTTACATCAGGAAATACTTCAAGATGTATATTTGAAAGACCTGGTTGCTTCACTTAGGGATGATCCAGAGTCTACACCAGGATATAGTTGGGATGGCCAGGATCTGCATTACCATCAACGCCTGGTTCTTCCTCCTAAGTCACCACTTCGAGAACTCCTCATGAAGGAATCACATGCTACTCCATCTGCTAGCCATTCAGGGTTCCTAAAAACTTATGAGCGACTCAAGCACACCTTCTTTTGGAAAGGTATGAAATAGGACATTCGCTCTTTTGTAGCGGATTGTGACACTTGTCAAAGGATGAAAGGAGAAACAGTGTGCTCCCCAGGCACTCTTCAACCATTGCTGATACCATATCAGGTGTAGATTGACATCTCCATGGACTTCATAGAAGGGCTACCTAAATCTGGAGGCAAGTCTGTTATTTTCGTGGTAGTGGACCGCCTTTCAAAGTATGCTCACTTTTGTGCCCTAACCCATCCTTACATAGCATCCACTATTGCCCAAATTTTTCTTGACTCCATATTTCGCCTTCATGGCATGCCCACCTCCATTGTATCTGATCGTGATCCCACCTTTACTAGCAATTTTTGGCAAGAGTTGTTTAAGTTGCAGGGGACTCAGTTCAAAATGATTTCAGCCTACCATCCGCAAACGGATGGTCAAATAGAGGTTGTTAATAAATGCTTGGAAACCTACCTTCGCTGCTTTGCCTCCGATCATCCTACTCATTGGGTAAAATGGCTTTCTTTGGCTGAATGGTGGTACAACACTTCCTATCATACTGCCACAAAAATCACACCGTTTGAGGCAGTTTATGGGTGCCCTCCACTCACGCCTTCCTCCTACATTTCGGGCAGCTCCAAGGTCCAGGCCATCGACAATGCTCTGAGTCAACACACCGAGGTCCTCCGCCAACTCAAGCAAAATTTGAACATGGCCCAAATTGGATGTGCCAACAAGTCGATCAAGCATCGTTCTGAGCATAGTTTTGATGTGGGTGATATGGTCTTCCTTCGCTTACAGCCATACAAACAATCATCCCTACAACTCTGCAGGTGTCAGAAGCTCGCTCCAAAATTCTATGGTCCTTATTAGGTTCTACAACGGATTGGTCCAACAACTTACAAATTGGCTCTTCCCCCCACTTCCAAGATCCACCCTATTTTTCATGTTTCCCTTCTCAAGAAAGTTGTGGGCACACAGGTACAGGTTCAATCAACACTCCCTGAATTGGATGAAGAAGGCTCCATCTTACTTGCACCGAACAGCTGCTAGATCATCGAACTCGAACTCTGCGCAACCGTACCATCACAGAGGTCCTGGTTCAGTGGCGTGGACTTCAACCTGAGGATGCTACATGGGAGTCTCTCCATCAACTCCAGCAATAGTTTCCTCATTTTCAGCTTTGAGGACAAAGCTTCTTCAAGGAGAAGGGCATGTTAGGATCTCATCCTAACCCTTAATGTAATAACTTCCTTGATGTAATAATTCCTAGTGAATGTGGGTAGCACCCATGATTAATATTTTGTAATGTTCTAAGTTTTAGCTTAGGTAGTGCCTATGACAAATGGCACCCTTTTTATGTAACACATGGTAGATAGGTGGCATTGTGTATGTAATTCGTGTGGCATTATGCATGTAATTCGAGTGGCATTGTGCATGTAATTCAAAGTGGCACTATGCATGTAATTCGGGTGGCATTATGCATGTAATCCAGGTGGCATTTTGCATGTAAGCCAACCTTGGAAGGAAACTCCTTAAATACCCGAAAAGGCACCAATGTAACCATATTTTTGCAAATTAATGAAGTATTGAAGGAGGTTGCCCCCTCGAAGAGGCCTGTGATTCTGTCTTATTGTGAGATTGTTCTTTATGCAAATTTCTGTTATATTAATGTGATGTTTATGTGAGTTTATTTCCAAGCAATTGTGTGAGAGTGTGTTATTTGAGTTTATTTTATAGCAGGATCTTAACACATTAATATGGTGGGGTCCATGAATTGGTATTTTTTTTTTTTTTCTTGAATCGGTTGACTATGCACTTCCATAACATTGTGAGGTTGTATCTCCTCCACCATCACTATTTGTAATTATGGGATAGCTTCCAACAAGTTAGCCATTTTGATCTCTATTGTGGTGTTCAAAACCTGTGCTGCCAAATTTTGCACAATTGCCTTCTCTTCTGATGGTTTTTTTACTTCCTTCTCTTTTGCTAATTTTACTTGTTTAGCTTTTTATGCTTCATCTTGTAGTACTTTCTTTGCTACTTTCCAACACTACTTTTCTTTTTTGGGTTCAGGATACTTATCCTTTTTAGCCTAATTTCTTGTCATGACTAAAACTTCCTGGGTTTTCTTTTTAACTTGAGGAACCTCATTATCTAAATAGTTTAAATTTTATGGGTTACTTGAACTTTCTTGCTTGGGACAATTTGCTTCCTTGTGGTTACCCTGACCACACCACCTACAAATATGTGTAGTATTTTCTTGCTGCATTTCTTATCTCTAAGGTGAAGGACAATTTTTTTTCAAAATGTCCCCACTCTTGGCAACTACGACATTGTATGATCATCCTCCCTATTGGGTCAAAAACACTGGTTAAATATGATCCTATTTCTGTCACAACCCTCTCATTTAATTTGTCAGACCAGGGAACTCATAAACTTTCGAAGTACCACGCTCAAGGTTAATTACAACACCATTCCTGAGATGAGTCCACTAAACCTATTATTGGGGGGAGTGTTTGTGAAATGTCATTGATTCATCCACACCAATTAAATTATGCATAAATAAAAGTATGGGAAAATAAATCACACCACACCATACTTGGAAAATAAAGGAAAGCAGTAAATCACACTTGCAGAAATAAAAGATACATCACACCAAAATAAATAATCTAATCTAGAAAATAATAAAAAGTAGGGGAGGAATACTAGCTTGGAGTGGGCCTAGGCTCCAGTAGCTTCCACTCGACTAGTTACGAAGATAAAATGCTAAAGAACTCTCGAGCACTTTATTAATATTGTAGTGTAATGTTTACATATGTCAACACTCTTAGAATAATTACCTCCCTATCTTAGAGAAGTCTATGTGTTTATATAACACACACAGAACTTCTTGTTACAGTGTTGTTACAACAGAAGGCCTGGTTACAGTCTAAACTGAGATAGTTTAGTTACTGTAATAGGTGCATGATAAAAATAGTCTAAACCACTTTTCATATTTTCTTGGAGATAGAATATTTTTAGGTTCGATCTCTATGTTGTTCATGTTCTACTTCATCGAGTGGTTATGCATTTCTTCCAATATGGCTGGGATAGCTCATACATTCGGTAGTCTTCCAAGGATAGCCTACGTGACATGGAGTCAAAGGTTTACCATGGTCAATAGGACCTTCTTTAGTCACACGATCAAAGCACTTTAACATCAAGGTGCCTACCTAAAGAGTAAGGCACCTACTTGAAGAGTAAGGCACCTACCTAAAGAGTAAGGTGCCTACTTGTAGAGTAAGGACCTACCTGAAGAGTAAGGTGCCTACTTATAGAGTAAGGCACCTACTTGAACAATAAGGTGCCTACCTAAGGAGTAAGGAACCTACTTGTAGAGTAAGGCACCTACCTAAAGAGTAAGGTGCCTACCTCTAGAGTAAGGCACCTACCTGAAAGTAAGGCACCTACCTCTAGAGTAAGACACCTACTTGAAGAGTAAGGTGCCTACCTCTAGAGTAAGGCGCCTACCTAAAGAGTAAGGCACCTACTTGTAGAGTAAGGCACCTTCTTGAAGATCAAGGTGCCTTCCCAATATGCCTTAGACTCATGAAGCAGAAGCATGCCAGGTCCACGTAGGACCTCGACTGATCAAAATATGACAAAATCAACAAATATCTACACAAAACACACTTCACACACAAATTAGATAATGCACATAATTTTATTAAATAGATACATAATAATTCATAAAAATATACAACTCTTATTATACTGTCGCACAAAAACCATTAGAACTCATACAAAAATATGAGCATTTCTTATGCTCATCATCCCCCCATGCCTAATATGTGCCACACCCTCATGGCACCTGAAGCCGGTAGTCAACCCCTTCCAGTAGGCCTTATCCTTCTATTTTATTTTCTTATTGGTGACCTTGGCCTTCCCTTCATTCTGGGGTTTTCATTTCTACTGAGGGGCACTAGTTTGTTGTGGGATATTTTTGGGCTATATTGGCTTCCAACTATGCTAGCTTTCGACTATGCTAGGTTGGCTTTCAGATTTTAGTTGTGCTAGCTTCCTACTACATTGGCTGCACCTTCCTATTCTGCTTGGTCCAACACCTATGCTAGGTACCATAGCCATGGTTGTTTCTCCCTTCTAGAATGTAGCTTCTACTTCCTACCAAATATCGGTATGTTGAGGTTGTAACTCTCCAAATGGAATATCAAAGTCATCCCTCTATCATCTAACCACCCTAGCTTTGTATAACCAAACCTCTTTAGGGGTGAGGCTAGCATTTTCCTTAGTGATTGCCACTACCTCTGCCTCTGGCTCGAATATCCCTTATCTCTCCAAATACTTCTACATTCTAGAGGGTCAACCCTGGGATGAACCGTATATCCACTAGAACTGATCTTCCATAGCAAGGTACAATCTACCCCCCTCCTCCCTCTACTTTTTTTCTCCCACCACCACAAATTCTTCATGGAGTCTTTCAAATTTCTCCTTCCACTTGACAAAACCCTGTATACCTTCCACCCATTCTTCATCTGACTAGATGGTCATTTCTACAAATGTAACCTTGGCCTTTCTCTTGGCCCTCTTCTATGATGTCCAAGGTGCCTTCCTCTTAGGCCTCTCTGATATTATGGTAGATTGTGTGGGGATGTCCTCCTTCCCCATAAGATATGCCTCCCTATTGATATTAGAGGGTTTAGGTATTTGCCCCTCTGGCCTTGAATCACCCGTAGTTGCTTCCCCTATTTCATGCTTGCCAATCGATTATTCTACAGGCCCTTTTTCAATAGGTACCAATTTCTCATGAGAGTCATCCTTGGTGTTGGTATCAGTGCCTTACCTCTAGCTCTGACTCAAGTGGTATTCATCATAAATAATGTCTATAACAAAGGGCTCTATTTGAAAAATAGAGTTCCCATGTTCTTCCATCGTCATCCTGTCGAAAGTGAAAAACTCTCCCCTACCTCCCTGTCTTCATTTATGACATCCAACCTAATCACCCCAAATAAAACTACCTTTTTTGGTGATGTTGGGAAGTTCATGGGAACTTCAATTTCCTAATATATTTAGGTGTAGGTGTCTACTCATTCTACCACCCTGGCCTATAGTTGTTGATTTTTTTATTTGATTTGATGAACCAGTTGTTGTAGCTAAGCTATGGTGGCCTCATACCTTTGTATTTTTCTTGCAATCATTTCTCTAAATCCATAAAAAAGTGCCTATATCTTGAAATACTCACTCTACCAAGTGAGGCCTTCTTTCAGTGTTGAATCAAGTTGTTGTTGTAGGCTTGTCGAAGGTTGTGGATCCTATGGACTTCGAGCAACCAAAGTCTGTAATGTTTGGTCCATGAACCTGACCTTCGTATCTTCCTATTTCTCCTTAATTGATATAATTAGTCATCGTAGGCACCTCCTACCACTTATACGCTCTATTCGATGAGCCATTGGTTTAGGGATGGAAGAATCTAGCTTATCCTCTTCATAATTAGGTAAGGAAATTTGCCCTTCTATTATAGCATCTTGGGAGGTTTGGGGTCATTCTTCTTCTTCTTCAACCACTCCTCATAATTTAGCTTCCTACCCTACTTTGATAGTAGACTATGTCTATGCACCAAAATTTTTGACCCCTTCTACCAACAGGTTCTCTCTATGTTCCTCAACATAGTTAATTAGGGCTATAATTAGCCCATGATGGGCTAGGGTAGAGATTGCTCCTCTATGATATTAGTAAGCCTCGTCCTTTAGAGTGCTTACTAGATAAAATGGTACATTGATTTTTTACCCATGCACCAGGTGATTCAAAAATTGCATGTGGTTTGCATTCAGGTGCGAGTATTTTCCTATGCATGTGAAGAACCTCGCTACCTATTTGAAGAGCTTCTGCAAGGGCTCCAGGAGGCTTTGTTTTGGTAGCCCTGCAATGTTGAATTAGACATTCCTTTACTCGAGTAGCAGCTCTACGCATTGACCTAGCACACCCTCCTTGTAAATGCACTCTCCAGTGAGGGGTAGGTCGGTAACAAGGGAGATATACTCTAGCGTGACTAGAATTTCTAGATCGCATAGTTGAGTGACCTCCCCTCTCACATAGGTAGCAAACTCCTTTGCTACTTCAAGATCCTAGTTTTGGCTGACCAAGAGGCAATAATTTATCCACCCAGCTACCTCAAACCATTCATGAACTTCACCGCTAATTCCCTTAGTACTGTTGGGCTCATTCTTCTTGTGTGCATGGTTCTTTGATCGGCCTCCCATGGTGAATTCTTGACTCCTTTTCCCCTGACTGGTTTGATGCCCTATTCTCATAGGAAGGTGCCTTCTTATAGATCAAGGCGCCTACCCAAAGAATTAATTTTACATTGGGGTTGATAGGGTATGCCACCCAAATTGATTTTTGGCATGACGTATTAGACATGGGGGGCCAATACGATTCTTGCAATGACATTATTTTTAGAGAAGTATTTAATCATGAAATATTATGTAAATATTTAACAAAAATCATGTGCATACCTGATTGGTTATTCGTGCATTGTGGAGCACCATTTAATCTTTAGGATGGCATATTTCCCATGTGTTGATTACATTACCTTGGACACTGCAACTCTAGTTCGCTTGAGGTCCCATGCTAAAAATATGGGGAATCCATTTGGTTCAGATAATAGGATGCATATCTCCTTTGGGACGTGCAGAAATCCTACCCAATAATTTTACAATATTTTTGGGTGACTTCAGATTTCCATCATGTGAAATGATGACATTGGCTTCAATCGCTCCCTCATACCATCAAATTTCATAGGTGCTTTCAATTAGATCAAGGTACCTATATGATATCGAGGTGCCTACTTGGAGAGTAAGGCACCCTTGATCAAGGTGCCTACCTAAAGAGTAAGGTACCTACTTGTAAAGTAAGGCGCCTACCTAAGGAGTAAGGCGCCTACCTCTAGAGTAAGGTGCCTACCTGAAGAGTAAGGTGCCTACCTCTAGAGTAAGGCACCTACCTAAGGAGTAAGGAACCTACCTCTAGAGTAAGGTGCCTACCTGAAGAGTAAGGTGCCTACCTCTAGTGTAATATTTTATTATTAATCAAGGTACCCTTGATGCATGACATCAAGGTGCCTCATAATTTTGTTTTCAATCGAAGTCGAGCGCCTCCACTGATGGGTATTAAGGTGCCTCCTTTAACATACCTAAGTAAGTGCACATACCTCAAGAGTAAGGCACCTACCTCTAGAGTAAGGTGCCTACCTGAAGAGTAAGGCACCTACCTTTAGAGTAAGGCACCTACCTAAAGAGTAAGGTGCCTACTTCTAGAGTAAGGTGCCTACTTAGAGTAAGGCACCTACCTAAAGAGTAAGGTGCCTACCTCTAGAGTAAGGCACCTACCTAAAGAGTAAGGCACCTACCTGAAGAGTAAGGTGCCTACCTCTAATATTAAGGTGCCCTTGTCATGGTGCCTATTGGAAGATTAAGGCACTCTCTTAATGTTGAAAAGTTAGTAGTAGTTGACATGTTCATTGATGTAGGGTTGATCAGGTCCTCCAAAAAATTTTCTCATGTTGCATCAGTGTCTGCTTCGCCCAAGCATAGGGGTGAGTATTTTTTTCTTTGCGGGGAATTAGTGCCCACATCTATGCTTGGATCAGAACTATCTCCTCAAAAAAATATGCAGGTTCATGGATGCTAAGCTGGTTTAGGCCTTGTCTCCCAAGATGCCTATTTTTTGTACAATCAGGCCATTTCACCTACAAAAGAAAATGAAAAAAAAAAAGGAAAATGTAGTTAAATGCAATCCATGCCTATTAGGCCCTGGCTCTCAGGATACCTGTAGCTTGCATGTGGGTGTTGTCCCTACAAAACACACTGTAAGCTAGAAAGTAGAAAAATGCAGGTTTGGTGCAATCCATGCCTGTTAGGCCCTGGCTCTCAGGATGCCTATAGCTTGCATGCGGGCACCGTACCTGCAACACACAAAAAAGAAAAACTAAGACTAAATTATTTTTAGTGGACACCCCTGTGTCCACCGTGTTGCTGAGAAGTTGACATATTTTCAATTGGATGGGGTCTCCCCCATGCCTATTCTGGACTCCACCATTAAATTCTTGGATGTGTGGTATGGGCATAACCAGTGGTAATTAACTATTAGGATGGTGTTGCTATCGTCAATTATCTTGACATGCACAACACCATTTTTAATCAGCTCTACCACCTCATATGGTCCCATCCACCTCTGCATCAGCTTACCCTTACGTTCCTAGAATCTAGAATCATACAGTAATACCCAGTCTCCTTCCTTGAACTGCTTTGACTTAATGTGGTGGTCATGCCACTATTTTCTTTACCTTTGGATGATTTCCATCTTTTGTAGGGCATCCATTCGATATTCATCTAGCTGATTTAGCTACCGAATCCTCTCCCTCTATGCATCGTCTAGGCTCAGGTTCAATTCTACTATAGTTCTGAGCGTTTTAATTTCAAATTTGATGGGCATCATCGCACTCTTCTCGTATACCAGTTGGAATGGGGTAAAGCATGTGGTTGTTTTCCACATGGTTCTGTATGCCCATACTACCTCTGGTAGTCTTGCAGCCCAATATTTCCTGTGTTATTGCATGATTTTTATCAGGATGTTCTCTAACTCCCTGTTGGTCACTTCTACCTATCCATTCACCTATGGATGGTAGGGGGTGGTTTTGTTATGTCGAATCCTGTATTACTTCATTAGCTCCTGAATTAACTTGGAGGTGAATTGGGGCCCCTGATCCATTGTAATCTCTCTGGGTACCCCAAACCTCATAAAAATTTGAGCAAACAGGAATTCTGCCACCGTTCCTTCTTTGGAGTCCCTTAGTGCCTACACTTTGACCCATTTGGTGACGTAGTCAGTGCAGACTAGAATGTATCTCTTTTCGGTCGAAGGTGGGTTGATTGGCCCCACAAAATCCATGCCCCATTTGTCGAAAGGCTCTATGTGTACATGAGGTTGGAGGGGTATTTCATCCCTGTGGGTTGGCCTACCCATCCTTTGGCACTCATCACACTGGCTGGCATATTTGGCTGCATCTTTGAACAATGTAGGCCAATAATACCTAGTCTGTAGGACTTTGTACGTGGTCCTCCTTCCTACAAAATATCCTCTGCATGGCTCATTGTGGTAAGCTTTGAGAACTTCCAAAAATTTATGCTCAACTACGCACCTCCTCATGATTTGATCAGGCCCTATTTTAAATAGGAGGCCATCAATCCATGAAAAATATGTGCTCTTTTCTATCACCATCTACTTCTCTCATGATGAAAGAGTAGGGGATGTTCTATCGGTGGCCAAGTAATTGGCTATGTCTACGTACCATGATGTCTGCTCACTGATGATAAATAGATGCTCATCCGAGAACTGGTCTTCCATGACTATGTGATCTGATGGTATCAGTCTGGATAAGAAGTCTGCTACTATGTTGTCCTTATCGAGCTTATCCATGATGGTAATATCAAACTCCTATAGAAGCAAGAGCCATCTGATGATTCTACCACTAATCGTGGGTTTACTCATTAAATATTGGATAGTCGCATGGTCCGTATGGATGAACACCTTGTAACCCATGATGTAGTGGCAAAACTTGTTGATGGCATGCACGACTATGAGGAACTCCTTCTCTATCACCATGTAATTGAGCTTGGCTCTAGCTAAATTCTTGTTGACATAGTAGATGGCATAGAATTCTTCACCATCCTTCTATCCCAGGACCGCTCCAATTGCATTATTGGATGCATCAGAATAAATGTGGAAAGGGATGGCCCAATTTGGGCCCCATAGGATTGGGGTAGTAATCAACTTTTCTTTCAACATTTGAAAAGCTTATTCATAGTCTTCTATCCAAATGAATTCCATGTCCTTGGAGAGTAGTGTGTGTAGAGGTTTAGCAATTTTTCTGAAGTCGGTGATGAATCACCTATAGTATCCATGGAGCCAAGAAAACTCCTTACATCCCTCTACATCTTAGGACTAGGCAGGTCCTTTATGACCTTGATTTTCTTTTTTTCCACCTTAATCCCTTCTGTTGAGAGGTGGTGTCCCAACACTATTCCTTCATACATCATCATGAAGCATTTTTTGTTGTTGAGGGATAAATTGTTTTCTTCGCATCGCTGGAGCACTCATTCCAAATTAGTCATCGCTTCATCAAAGGTTTCACCATAGATGGTGAAATCATCCATGTAAACTTCTACTGCTTCCCCCATCATGTCCGAGAATATGCTCAACACCACCCTCTAAAAGGTGGTTGGTGTATTGCACAACCCGAAGGGAAGGACTCTATAGGTGAACATCCCCCATGGGTAGGTAAACATCATCTTATCCTGGTCCTCCTCTCCAATATGGATTTGGTTATATCCACTAAACCCATCCAAAAAGGAGTACTTTCTCCTAGATAGCGTATCCAAGACTTGATCGATGAAGGGTAGCAGAAAATGATCTTTCTTGGTTGCCTTGTTCAGCGACCTATAGTCGACACAGATCCACCATTTCCCATTTTTCTTGGGAACCACCACTAGTGGTGACACCCATTCACTATCAGATATGGGGTAGATAAACCCTACTGATAAAAGCTTTTGTAACTCTACTTTGATGATTTCTTTCATGGTAGGGTTCATCCTCCTTTGTGGCTATCTGATTGGAGTCACCTGCTCTTCGAGATAGATTCGATGGGTGTAGATTTTTGGGCTGATTCCCTTCATGTCTGAGTAATCCCAGGCAAAGGCTTGTTGATGTCTGGTTAAGAATTCTTTTAATTCTATCAGTTGTGTGGGTGTCAACCCACTACTAATGTTTAATGTTCTACTAGGCCCTATTTTGATTTGTCTGGTGTGGTGATCTTGGGCATCGACCAAAGGTGATTCAAGAATAATGGGAGAGGACTCTCCATGGAGGAATCTCGTAATGATGTCATCTTCATCAGCTTCCTCCTCTAATTCTTTCAGTGCCATCACTGGCTGGAGCATTGACAATGACCCATCCTCTTGGTTGTCCCACATGGGCTCTCCCAACGTGTCTACGGACTGTGCAGGGGGAGATATTGTCAACCTTTTGATATTTTGACCATTTGAAATGGTCATTTGTCCATCATGGTAGCTGATGTAGGCATCAGCTATTGCTAGCCATGGCCTCCCCAAGATGAGTGGGTAACCACCCAATCCTGATTTGGACTGCAGAACCAAGAAATCCGTTGGGTACTCCCATGCATCCACCATCACAATAATGTCTTCGAGCATCCCTTCTGGTGCTATAGTCGACCTATCGGCTAGTTGTAGTACCATCTTGGTGGGCTTCAAATCTGTGAGCCTCAACTTCTACATAGTTTCCTTCGGTATAACATTGATGGCTGCACCCAAATAAACCAAAGTGTTAGCCAAAAAATGACCACCTATTTTTACAATCAAAACTAGGCTTCCTGGATCTACGTATTTAGGGTAGCACGTATTTCCCATCATCAAATAAGCCAACTTCCCTACTACATTGATGGTCTGGATTGTCTTTCATCTTGGTCTTCTCAGATAGATTTCCTTTATTACTTTGGTGTAAATAGGAACATCTCTAATAGCTTGAAAGAGTGGGATAGTGATTGTTAAGTTCCTCAAGCTTGAAAGGATATCAAACTCAGGTTGTATCGACTTTTTCTACTCCTGTAACCTCTTGGGAAAAGGAGCTTCTATTTTCTCAGCAACGTGTTCTTCTTCAACCTCTTCTACAAGAGGTGGTTCTCCTATATTTTCCTCCTCTTCTACCAAGGGAGGAACTTCTACTCCTAACTGCCTACCTGATCTAAGTTGAATTGGATTACAACTAATATTATACATTGGATACATCTCTCCTTCTAGTTGGTACGTGGGCTGGTTTACCTTGTTATTTGGATTGATCATTGGCTATGTTGGTAGTTGTGTAGGTCTCACTATAGGGAGAGTTGGTAGGCTTTACTATGGTGGAGCCTATGCTATGTTCTATGGAGCCGAGTTCCATGAACCATGGTTTCTCCACTATTGCCTGGATTGTTGGTACGACATCCATGGGTGCTAGTTGGAAAACGTGGCCCCTAGAGGTGTGTTCATCCATGGTGGTGGTCCCCACCACCCCATATTGGGTGGTTGAGCCTACCCTTGTGGCATGTAAGGTCCTCCTCCATAGGGTGGCATTCCCCTTGGCATATTCCCCATAGGGGGTTGCTACCAGTTTCTTCGATTACCCACGAAATAAGCTTCACTGACTTCAGCATCCTCCTTAATATTTGGTAGTTGTGGGCACAGTCGGGTCTTATGATTCTACTAGAAAATAGCACATACTCTAACTTTGTTCTCTAGGTATGCATTCCTTGCATGTTTCCCTCTACATTTTGGGTAGAAATAGGCTAACGCAGCTTCATTTTCTTGCTTCTTTTTCTCTAGCAAGAGCGTGTCCAACTGCAATGCTAGAGAGGAGAGCATTTCACTCTTCAGATCCTCCAGCATATTACCTATCTCCATATTCATGATCGAAGTGGTTGCCTTCATGGTCTTGGAAGTTGGTTTACCTCTTCTTCATGAGTAGTTCTGACATAGTTGTCGGATATCTTCCATTGGGTGTTGGTAAACGTCACCTCTAGAGATTAAGTTGAGTGCTTCGAGTGATTCATTGTTAAGTCCCCTCAAGAAAATACTCCTGAGGGACTTGTTGCCTAGCTTTGTATGAGGGGATCTCTATAGATTAAAGTTGAATCTCTCCTAGTACTCCTCCAAGGATTCATCCTCCTTTTGCATCATGCTTAGAACCTCCTCCTTAGAATCTTGTGCTCTACCAAAGTCTTGGTACTACTCTAGGAAGAGCCTCTTCATTTCCTCCTAGGTGGTGATCTATTTGTTCCCCAAGTCGATAAACCAGTGTAGGGCTGAGTCATCCAATATTGAAGGGAAGAGCTTCAACTTCTGGGCATCTAATTTATAATCTATAGACCTGCACAAGACATCAAACTTGAATAAAAATAGGTCAGGATCTTCGATTGGGTATCCCCTGAAGGTAGGAAGATGGGCAGGGGATATATTTTTCATTTTGGTATCCCCTGCACCCTCTTCTATCGAGAAGCTAAAACTAGTCGAAGTCTCTTCAGCCATTTTTTTAAGAAATATGGTCTCTAATGCAGATTCTATAGCCTTTCGATCATTTTGAACCTTTTGTATGAGAGCCTCTAAGTCAATTGGTGTTATGGTTTGATCCTCTATAACTTTCCATAACAATTCCTCTTTGAAAGGTGTCCTTTTGAATAGAGGATTTTGTATAATCTAGCTCTTTTCCTAGTTGATGGGATGAGGAAGAGCTTTGTGCAAAGATAGGGTGTTCACTCCAGTGCACTACTGATGGTGATTGAGGAGAGTCTAACTCAAATTCAAAATTTTTGGCTGACTCAGATTTTTCCTATGGGCTCTACTTTATGAAATGACCGTCGGGTCCTCTTTTCCTCAATGGACTCATGCAAAGTTAGATGGAAGGTTTAAGGTATTGTAATTAATCTATTAGTGGCGCTTCCCCAACAACGATGCCAAAATATTGGGGCAAAAACACTAGTTAAATATGATCCTATTTATGTCACAACCCTCTCATTTAATTTGTCAAACCAGGGAACTCGTAAACTTTTGAAGTACCACATTCAAGGTTAATTACAACACCATTCCTGAGATGAGTCCACTAAACCTATTATTTGGGGGAGTGTTTGTGAAATATCATTGATTCATCCACACCAATTAAATCATGCATAAATAAAAGTACAAGAAAATAAATCACACCACACCATACTTGGAAAATAAAGGAAAGCAGTAAATCACACTTGTAGAAATAAAAGATACATCGCACTAAAATAAATAATCTAATCTAGAAAAAAATAAAAAGTAGGGGAGGAATACTAGCTTGGAGTGGGCCCAGGCTCCAGTAGCTTTCGCTCGACTAGTTACGAAGATAAAATGCTAAAGAACTCTCGAGCACTTTATTAATATTGTAGTGTAATATTTACATACGTCAACACTCTTAGAAAAATTACCTCCCTATTTTAGAGAAGTATGTGTGTTTATATAACACACATAGAACTTCCTATTACAGTGTTGTTACAACAGAAGGCCTAGTTACAGTCTAAACTGAGATAGTTTAGTTACTATAATAGGTGCATGATAAAAATAGTCTAAACAACTTTTCATCTTTTCCTAGAGATAGAATATTTTTAGGTTTGATCTCTATGTTGTTCATGTTCTACTTCATCGAGTGGTTATGCATTTCTTCCAATACGACTAGGACAACTCATACGTTCGATAGTCTCCCAAGGATAGCCTGCATGATGTGGAGTCAAAGGTTTACCATGGTCAACAGGATCTTCTTCAGTCGCATGGTCAAAGTTCTTAACATCAAGGTACCTACCTGAAGAGTAAGGCACCTACTTCTAGAGTAAGGTGCCTACCTAAAGAGTAAGGTGCCTACTTCTAGAGTAAGGTGTCTACTTGAAGAGTAAGGTGCCTACCTCTAGAGTAAGGCGCCTACTTGAAGAGTAAGGTACCTACTTGTAGAGTAAGGCATCTACTTGAAGAGTAAGGCGCCTACTTGAAGAGTAAGGTGCCTACCTCTAGAGTAAGGTGCCTACCTGAAGAGTAAGGTGCCTACTTGTAGAGTAAGGCACCTTCCTGAAGATCAAGGTGCCTTCCCAATATACCTTAGACTCATGAAGTAGAAGCATGCCAGGTCCACGTAGGACCTCGATTGATCAAAAGATGACAAAATCAGAAAATATCTACACAAAACACACTTCACACACAAATTAGATAATGCACATAATTTTATTAAATAGATACATAATAATTCATAAAAATATACAACTCTTATTATACTACCGCACAAAAACCATTAGAACTCATACAAAAATATGAGCATTTCTTATGCTCATCACTCCCTTTCGAGTCATACTGCAAATGACTATGTCCTCCTTGTCGATTGCCCTAGTTCTATATTCCACCTCACCTACTATTTTTATAACTGCCACTTTTTGCTTGTTTCCTGCTTCCTAGAATATTTGGTTTATCTTCATTCTCTTGGATTTCTAGGACCTGTGGATGTACTCTTGCATTGTACAAATATAGCATCACCTTGTGTCCCATCATATTGCAGATATGATAGTAATTACTTTGTGGACACTTTACATTTTTATGGACTTTTATTTTACATTTTGTACATCAAATATCATTCTTGTTAGGCTTACTTCTTTGTTATTTCATGATCTTGTTGAATTCCTCATGGAATGATGCTACTGCCCTTTGTATAGTATCGTCTTATCCACTATCTGAATCATTGGAATTGGGATGAGATAATATTCCTGCATACATTTTGGCTTCGAGTCACTTTCAAAATTCTTTGCATGCTTTAAATATTCATCATACATTTTTTATGGTGCTACCTTCATCTTTTTCTTATATTTTGGTAGCAATCCATCTACGAACCACCACTTTACTAATACATCTACCAAGGGCATATGCATCTTATCTACTAACTACTTTAATCTATGGGTGTATGATTTTACATATTTCTCAAGATTTTTCTTCATCATACAAATTTAAGTGAAAATGTCTCCATCATCCTTCAAGGGATGAAACTCTTCAATGAATTTCTCCTTCACTTGATTCCAAGTCTAGAAATCTACTACATTTTCCCTTTTTAGATACCAATCCTCTCAAGGTATCAGGAAATAAAGTCAACTAGTCATCTGGATAATCTATGCCATTTTCCCTCCAAATGGTTATGCAGGTTTTGATATGTCTTGTGGGGTCTTCCTTACCCTCACCTATAAAGGGTGGATATCTTTGCTTGGCTACCTTATTAGCCATCTTTGGAGAATTGTCCTCATCATTGGAGGTGTCTCATGGAATCTCTATCTGATTCCACCTTGGGGATGTTTTACTATGCTCGTCATTAGAAGTTTCTATCTAAGGTATCTTACTCTATCCCACCAATAATTGACCAAAATAACATGCATCTTCACTCCATGACTTCCTTCGCTGATGTGAGGGAGATGGTCTTGGTCTTTCTTCTTGAGACCTTGCGCTCTAATACCTTGGTGCTTAACTCCCATCCTCTACACTCCCTTGCAATCCTTCTGTCACTTTCTTAGGTGTCACCATCCACTCTCCTTCCTCTTGCACTACTTATATGTCAACTCACTCCTCTATGTTAGGTGGTTCTAGTACCTCCTCTTCTGTCCCTATCAATAGCGCCTCAAAATCTCCTTCTTTAGATGTCCAAACTTGCTCTATCTCTGGTTCATGTGTACTATGATCTAAATTACTTACATTCTCTCTTTGATAAATTCTCGTGCTCCTTCTCACTAGAATTTTCTCTCGTACTTGTCTCCTATGTCTTTGCACATTGGTGTTTGTCATTCAACTCCAAATTTGTATTATTCTTACTTTATTAGTTTTACCCGTTTTAATAAAAATTCCAAGTTCGATAAGGCAATGATACCAAATGTAGCATAGGGATGTAGTATTCCAAGTGGAGAGATGTTTCTTAGAGGCTTATAATAATCAATTTACTACCCTTGTTCAATTGTCCAAATCATACAATCATACAGGCTTCACAAAAATCAATATGTGACCACAAAACTTGTATGGATTCAAATCGTACCACTGTACGATCCCAAATCATACAATGTCAATGCTTGTATGATTTGAAATTCAGCCAATCCTTTAGATTCAGTTTTGAAAGCTGTCATACATAGTTTTTTAAATAATTTATTCAATTTTTTAATATTGCCAAAGTGGGTAAGTTTTCCTCAATTGCGTAAACTACCAAATCGGGTAAATTTTCTTTGTATTATTTGTAGCACATTTGGTGTACAATTTGTACGAACTAAAAGTTTAGAAAGGTGCCAATTTGAATACTATTTCTTATCAATATCTCTCAAATAATTTTTGGGAAGTTTTGGGATGGCAATTACTCCATTCTTACCAACATGCAAGTCCTATCTTTAGGGTTTGAAGGAGTTCCTCTCAATGGCAATATATAAAAATTAAACAATAACATTCAAGACATCCCTCTTGATACAATATTCGTCATAGATCATTTCTAAGTTTCACACCAGTGCTGGTTCAATCCCATCCTTCATAGCAATGCATTAACATCATCCATAGACATAAAGAAGTAACATGCAACAACTAGATACTGCAAAACATTACTCCATCATTCCAGAATCATACAATACATGAGAAAATATTATGCAATATGGTTCTTCATAATTACTCTTCAATGGTGTAGTACAATCACTAATATATTCCACAAAGATACACAATAACCAACAATTCCACATAATAATCATATAGATGCATTCAATACTCAGACTAATCAGACCAGACTATAACCAGACTTACAAAATTGAAAAGGAGGTCTTATATAATGTTTTCGAGGTTATTCCAAGTATTTTTGAGGTAATTTGTTATTCATAACTTCCCATGGATAATAGAATTCATAATTACACCCTTTTACTAAGTCTAATTACATGATTTATCAAATTTATTGGCAATTACAACTCAAATTGCATTTCATTATACCTTGTACATTTTACCATCCATTTTGTACATTTTACCTCCTCCTTGTACATTTTGCTCCTACTTGTATGTTTTACCAAAACTGTCAAAATTGTCAAAACTAGGAAAATCCTCTGTCACTTCTTCTTCTGGGAGATGGATTTGTTGCCTACAATTCACACTCTAAACTTTGACTCAATCCTAATCTATTATTTATAAATTTACCATGAAGGTACCATGGGGGTACATTAGCATGTACCAAATAATGTAATACACTCCAACAATTTTTGGCAAATTTGTCTACAATAGGGTCTCATAATATAATTACTATTATTATTTTCAAGCATTCCATGCTTCTTAAATGCATCAAAATGGAGACCAAAGCACAAAGTTCATGTGGCTAGGATCAAAAATAAGTTCATAGATATTTTTAAGCATAAAGCAATGACCCAAAAATATCACATTTGTATATATTTTTCCCCTCCTTGGAAAGCAATGGTCACCACGGATCAACTTTTAACATCAAGTGTGGAAATTATTTTTTTACCTAACTTTTTGTGAGCCATTCCCTTTTGTGATCAAGTTCTCTTCTAGTAGTCTTAGTCCATGTATCAACAATTTTATCCACTTGCACTAATACTAAACTATTTAAATTTAAGTTCTTTAATTTTCAATTGTATTTTTGCTATGGAAGCATCCACTGTAGGTGGTTATAGGGCTTTAAAAATTTAACATTGAAGATTGGATGCAAACCAAGATAATATGGATAATGAAATATTCAATTCAAAGGAATTATCTTCCACCTTCTTGGTGATGGTGTATGGTAAATAGCAAAGAGGCCTTATCTTCCTATATGGCCCTACATGTCTATGTTTCTAAATATTTAATAATACCTTATCTCCAACATTCACTTGATATTGGACCTAATATATTTCATAACATTATTTGCATTTATGATTTATCTTTTCCAAGAGGTCATGGATTATTCTTGGATAAGCTAAATTTATTACATAAACCTTTTCAACTTATTTTTATCAATGAGGTGATTACTTCATGAGTTGCATAAGGGGATATACATTAGTGGGTGCCAAAGGGTGAAACCCAAATAGATGTAAAATGAGATATGTAGAGATAAATTATAACCATGCTCAAAAAATGATAGGCTATCATTACATATGGATAAATGCTTGGAATTATACATTTGAAGAAGATGTACAATCAATTAATTCATAACTTTTGTATGGCCATTAGCCTAAGTATGGAAGGTTATGGACATGGTCACCTTAGTATCCATAATCCTCCATAGAATGGACTAGAAAATACTTAGAAATTTACTATCCTTATAAGAGATAATAAAATTTAATAAGCCAAAGTTAAGCTACACATGACTAAAATAGATTATAATAGTCTTCACAAGTAAATTAGATTTCTTACAAAGAATCATCATAGGCCATTTAAAAAAAAAAGCATCTACTATAATCACATAATATTTACACACTTATATATGGGTAAAATTTATAGGAATTCCATGGATATATTCTAAGGGCTTGGATTACACTAGTGATTATGTATATAGTCCTTAATTCTTGTTGGTTGGTTTGGCAACAATGCAAGGGTATATTATTTCATGTACCTCTCAACATAATTCCTCATTTTGGGAGAATAGTACTTTTAAAAAACTACCAATATTTTTTCCACCCTAATATATCCTACTACTTTGCTAAAGTATGCTTTCTAAATCATCTTCAAGTGGTCAATACCTAGTATAAAAATTTATCTCAAAGGATAGATGAGGTTATCTTACAAATAAAAATAAAGAATATGCTTTGTAACATGGAGAGATTGGTATGTATCCATAACTTAGAATCTACATTATAAAAGGTGGACCGATTCAATGAATCATGTTAATAGGAATAAAAATGGTGGTCAATGCTATGATTTAAGGTTACATTAAAACTATTTGCTATTGAATTGGTATTCCTTTTTTTTTATATATATGGAATTGTTGTAGATATATGGCCCACTTTTGATATATTTAATTTATTAGCTTAATATACATTTGAATTAACTCGATAGGTTTATGATCTATATGGGTGATGGTTTCCTTGCCCAATATATAATGCTTCCACTATTTACATGTTTGGACAATGCTATGGAACTATTTGTTATATGTGGGGTATTATTAAACTACTAAGAATCTAGATTCCCATGATGTGTGAGGACATATCCCAATGTACACTTTAATGAATTAAATATTACCTCAAAAGGTTGATGTAGATCAAGTATGAAAATCATAGGATTTGATCATAATTGGTCCTTCAACCTCTTAGATGCTCTCTACTATGTATCTTGCTAATGGATCTTAGATTTTATACCTCCTTTGGTCACTTGGTGTATGTTGGAGTATATTACATTATTTGGTATATGCTAATGTACCACCTTGGGTACATATTTATATTAGAAGTGTGTCTTATATTAGAGAGTGCGTATTTACTTTACGTAATATAATAATGTGCAATAAATGCACAAGTTTCTTGTAGTTAAGTATGCAAGTTTGGTGAGTGTATATGTACACAAATTTCCTTTATGTAAGAGTGCACATGTTTTCTTAGAGTAGGAAAATGAAGAGTTTCAAGAAGAGTGAAGGCCAATAGTACTCCATATGAAGAGTCACATTCCATTATATATATGTATGTGTGTGTGACATAATGTAGAGTGAGAGTGTGTGGAATTATGGTGTATTTGAGATATTTATTCTATATCAAAATACAGTTTTCGTGAGCATTTAGTAATGACCATTTTATGAGTTTTTGCAGAAGTTATTTATGATTTTTATATGATTAGAATATTGTCATTATCATATATTTTATATAGCAACTTTATTTTAGACCTTGTGGTTTTTTTCTATAAATATTAAGCATCAAAAGCTAATAGTGGTATCAAAGCCACAATGGAGATTTTTTTTTTGGTAGATAAGATACTATAGCATTAATACCGGGTTTTACAGGTTGACCCAAAACCTTTTACAAAAATCAGCCCAGGGTTGTTGATGAACATGTCCTTACTAAGGATCCTATATATGTAAAATCTACATGCCGCCAAAGCCATTACATCCGGTAAGGCACATAGCCTCTTATCAAAAAGAAACTTCCCATACAACATTTTGGGTATACCCCGAGAAAACACACCTGCATCATAATTACAAAAAAAGAAACAGACACAGATCCCTTCCTTGAAACAGTGGAGAAACAAAAAGCTGCAGACACACATAGCAGAGTACTAAAAAACTCCCACAAGCTCTGTATTGACAGTTACTCTTAATAATTCTTTGGTAATTGCTTTCTTTCGTATATGACATGCTTTGGGACCACATCCCATCTTGGCCAATCAGCCTTGGAGAAGTGAACCTGCTGGCTAGATTTATGGTGGTGGCTATCTGGTGGTCCACGTGGCTCTGGTTCGAAGTCTTATATTGTCATTTCTTTCCTACCCTATGATTATCAACCAACCTCAAATTACTAAGATGACTAGGAGCCATGTTATCTGACATGTGACTGTCCCCATTAGTCTTTGTGGTATTTCCAAGTAGCATCCACCAAGACTGACAACTCGGATAATTTTTATTGTGAGTCCATTTCAAAAAAGAGACGGGAATACTCATAGCCTTCGAACTTACAATGCCTTCCCTATTGGTAAATTTGACTATCATTCTTGGCATTCTTGTTGAATAAGCTCCTCTACTTCACTCGGGACACCGTGTTCCCATTTGAAAAGTTCATCACCATCGACACCCAAATTGGCCAGCTTATCAACAACTTTGTTAGCTTCCCGAAAGACATGTTGGGCTTTTCTGTCCTGTCTTCCCTAGAAAAGGATCCTAGCCTCTTCAACAATTGTTTTAATCCTCCAAGGAGGTGTTTTCCAATTATTGAGGAGATTTATAACATGCATAGAGTCTCCTTCTATGATCAAATTGCCTTCTAAGTCTTGAGTCATTTGAAGGCCTCTCCACATAGCTCTAGCTTCAGCTTCGTTGTTCGTCCTTGTTCCCAAATATTCAAAAAATGCAAGCATCATATTCCCATTATGATCTCACACAATGCCGCCAATGCCTACTCTTCCAAGATTGTCCTTAGCCACTCCATAAAAATTAAGCTTAAACCAACCCGTAGGAGGTGGGGACCACTTAACATTGGCTCTAGGGTTGACTACCCTAGGCACAAACTCATCTAACAAGGTTAAGCTTAAATATTGAGCAATCGTGGTCTCCTGCAGATGAGGTTTATGGCTATCAAAAGGGATAAGGTTCACATTCTCATTGGCAAAGGATAGGATCCTGGCAATGATAGTTTGATGATCATGGATAGACTCATTAAAGACTCTATGGTTCCTTTCTAACCACACCTACCAAAGATAGTGATTGAGACAAATTTTCCACATGTATCTAAGTCTTTGGCTTGAAAAGGGGCAAGGCCACTGGATGAACAAATCAAGTACGATGGCTGGTTTAACCCAAGAAATATTGAAGGCCTAAAAAACCCCACTTAGGATAGTCAAGGAAAAAGGGCACTCAAGGAAAATGTGATAAATGGTCTCCCAATTAGCCCTACATAGATAACAATGATTAGTGATACAAATACCTTTACGCATCATATTATCAATGGTTAGAATTCTTCCTTGGATAACCAACCATGAAAAGACTACAATTTTTGGAATTAAATTTTTTATCCAAACTAAGTCCTTTTGGAGGACAAAATCCTCGTCATCAAGCAGAAGCTTGTAAGCTGATTTAACAGTGAACTGCCCATTTTTCGTAGGAGCCTAGGTCACTTGATCTTCCTTGGGTCTCATGGGGATAAACTATTTCCCGAGAATGTTACAAAGATCATTTGATTCCACTTGAAATCCTTGAATCCTTATTTGTTTCCACTTCATTCTGCCTCTGTCCTCAACCATATAATCGGAGACTTTTTTGCCAATGAGTTCTTCCATGATATCTCTGATTCGGGCTAAGTTAGGATATTGCGTCAGTGGTTCATCCTTAGCCCACCTATCATTCCAAAAATTTATCCTCTCACCATTGCCTAAAACCCATCTTAAACCTTTTTTGATGATTTCCTTACAATTGAGAATTGCTTTCCAAAAAGCAGAACCTCTGATTGGAACTGAGTCACTTAGAAATTCCATATTTTGAAGATACTTTCATTTGATGATAGTTGTCCATTCATTTTCTTCACCAAAAATGAGGCGCCATGCCTGCTTAGCTAGTAAAGCTAAATTCATATGAGCAATTCTCCTCAGACCTAAGCCCCCATTTTCCCTGGGTCTGCACACTTTGGTCCATCCTACAAGGTGTATCCTTTTTTTCTCCTCTGATCCAATCCATAAAAATTCTTTTTGGAGTTTCTCAATTTTTTGGAAAACCTTCACAAGGGCTTTGAAAACGGAGAGGAAATAGACTGGAATGCTCTGAAGAGAGGCCTTAGTGAGGGTCAACTTTCCTGCTTGAGATAGAAGATGACCTTTCCATCCAACAAGTTTTTTTTGAATTCTTTCAATAACCCTGTCCCACATTGACTCTCTCGGAGAACCAATGAAAAGAGGGAGACCAAGATACGAAGTGGGGAGGTTTGCTATATCACACCCTAAAATTTTTGCAATCCTTCCTTGCCTCTGAATGGGGGTGTTCAAGAAATATAACTTGCTTTTACTGAAATTAACTTTCTGACCAACAACATCCTCGTAGAGTTGTAGGATGTATTTAATTCTTTTGGCCTCAACCACCGACACCTTAGTCAATAGAAGGGTATCATCGATGAATTGTTGGTGAGAAACAACCCTAGTGAGAGATGTTGCCTTGATTCCTGATATTAGCCTTGAACTACAAGCATTTTTTATGGTTCTGCCTAAAGCTTCTGCCACAATGATGAATAACATGGGGCTGATAGGGTCCCCCTGCCAAATTCCTCTATGACTTTGAAAGTAACCAGCAGTTGTTCCATTAACCAGAATCGAGAACCATGCTTTAGAAATGCATTCTTTGATCAAATTAACCCATTGGTGGTGAAAACCAAACTTAAGGAGGACAACAATCAGAAAGTCCCAATTTAGCCTATCAAATGCTTTGTTCATATCAAGCTTGAGGGCAAAAATAGACCTGTTAGTCTTATGAGCAGAGTGCAGAGCTTCATGAACTGTGATAACTCCATCCAAGATTGACCTGCCCTAGACAGAGCTTCCCTGGCATGGATCTATGATGTGGGGCAAAACATCTCTCATTCTATTTGCAATGGCTTTAGTTAGGATCTTGTAAGAAACATTGCACAGACTGATTGGCCTAAAGTCAGCCATAGATTCAGGGGTTTGCTTCTTAGGAATTAGAGAAATAAAAGTAGAGTTGAGACCTTTTGGGATATGATTGCTTGCTTGGAATTCTCTGATAGCAAAAATTACATCCTCACTTACGATGTCCCAAAAATCTTGATAGAAATGAGGGGGAAAGCCATCGGGTCCCGAGGCTTTGTCTGGCTCCATGCTAAACAAGGCTTCCTTAATTTCCTCATCAAAAAAGGGAGCTAGAAGCTTAAGGTTTATATCCTCATTTATTATGCTAGGAATGGATTGCAAGAGAATATCTTTGGCCTCCTCATTGCACTACGATTCCTGACCAAGGATAGAATTGAAATAAGTTACTACCTCCTTTCTGATTTTTGTTAAGTCCTGAGTAATAGAACCATCTGCTTTTTTTAAAAAATTATCTTGTTATTGCTTCTATTTCTAAGCGTGGTGACATGAAAAAACTTGGAATTTGAATCTCCATATTTCAACCAAAGAGCCCTTGATTTTTGCCTCCAATAGATTTCCTCACAGGCCAAAATGTTATGAAACTCTGCTAGTTTTGTTCGTTCCTCCTGCCTAGTAGTTTCATCAAGCATCACCATGTTGAATCCTCCGATCAATTATCTTCAAACTTTCAACAACCTATTTTTTATTTTCAAAGAGGTTCCCAAAGACCTCTTTGTTCCAAGTTCGAAGCTTTTCCTTAACAAACTTTAATTTTCCAACAAGTTTAAAAGTTGCACTACCCCTGATAGGCTATTGCCACCACTGAATTAAGTTATCTCTGAAACTGGAATGTTTGATCCACATAGATTGAAATCTGAAAGGTTTCTTGAAGGACAGAGAGTTAGGGATCTCCAAAAAAATGGGATTATGATCAGAGGTAATTTTAGGAAGGGCTTGCAGGGTAGAATCACCGAATAGAGTTGTAGCCTCCTTTGATAGAAAAAACCTGTCAAGCCTTTCTTGAATGAGATGACACCCTATCCGTCGATTGCTCTAGGTATAATTCGCTCCTCTAAGTTTTACATCCATCAACATGTTGGAGTTCACAAAGTCATTGAACTCATCCATGCTCCTGATAGGTGGTCCATTTCCACCCATTTTGTCTGAAGGGTAAAGAGGAGTGTTAAAATCCCTAGCTAGAATCCAGGGGACATTATGGAATATTTCACTCAGATTGCCTAAGTACTCCCATAGTAGAGCTCTCCCTTGAATTGAAGTCGGGGCATAAATATTTGAAAGGATCCACGACCTGTTGCTGTTTATTTCCTTAAATAAAACACTAAGAACCCTGTCATATTTCTGAATAATGGTGCCTTCTACTATCCAGGGATCCCACAAAGTCATAAGGCCTCCATACGCTCCTCTGGATGATTTGCAAACCATCTCCCCTTGATTCCAAATTTTTTTTGCTACTTTTTTTGACTGAATCTCATCAGTTTTTGTTTCTTGCAACATGATAATAGTTGGATTCACTTGATTTCTTATTGCACTGACTTCCCTATGTTTGGGCAGGCCATTGAGGCCTCTCACATTCCATGAGAGGAACTTCATTTAGATTGTTTGGGATTTCTTCCTCTCCCCCTCCCTTGAGGGGGTTTTCCTAATTTGTTGTCTTCAGAACCCGGAATAACTTGTTGAAACAAGGTTCTCTATTTTCCATTGGCAATGTCATTATCAGTTTTAATTTTTTGATGCTCAACATTTGATATTCTCCCTCTTCTTTTTTCACTGCCAAAATCTATAGGAGACTTCATAGTGCTCTTGGTTTGTTTAGGACTAAACTGGGGGGAGGCAATTTGTTGCAGAACTAGACTGCCATATTCCTCAGTCTGAAGAGTTTCACATATCTCCACCCCTACATCCAAATATTCTCCTTTTTTCCTATATTCCCCTGGTCTGCGGGATGACCCCTCAGTAGGATTCACCTGGCTCCTAGTGATGATGTTAGGGAGATGAGATTTTTTATTTTCCAATGCCTCAACTTTCTTCCTAAGTTCTTCAGCATTAGGGTTTGGCTTTGGGATGCCCACTGGGCTTGAAGTATTTTTAGCATTGGGGTTTAAGGATCCCGACTTGGATGGGGATTCTAGAGATCGGGCATTAGGGTTTGGCTTTGTGATGCCCACGGGGCTTACAATAATTTTAGCATTAGGGTTTGAGGATCCTAACTTGGATGGGGATTCTAGAGAGTCAGAAAGGTTAGCCTGAAGGTTCTGGGCTTCCATGTCTTCCGATAATCCTCCTACTCCCATATTGGATAGAATTGAAAATTTATTTGAAACTAGAGGATTGGAACTTACCTGAGTATTTTGGTTGCCAACAACCTGTTGTTTTCCTTTGTCTTGTTGGGACCCTGCACCCTCTCTTTTCTTTTTTTGGTAGACATAGTTTGCCTGATTGAAATCACCTCTGCCAAGGAAACTCCTCAAATTTCCTCTGTCTAGCATTCCCTACTTCTGCTTTTCTCTATTCATTGCTAGTTTAGGGCACTGATTGCATAGATGTCCTTGATTTTTGCATTTTGCATAGAATGTCAATTTATTCTCGTATTCTACCGACTATTTTTGATAGTATTCTCCATACTCTAGCTCCACAAACCTTGGCAATTCATTATCCAAATTAGCATTTATGTAGATTCGTGCATGAGTCATCCTTGTCCTGGCCAAGGTCGCATGGTCAATGGAGATCAAGTCCCCTATAGTTTTGGCTATGCCCTGCAACCAATATTCATTGAATAACTGGGTAGGTAGACTCGGGAGACAAACCCAAATAGGGGAAATGTTAATATTTTGCTTTTTAGGGTCGAAATCTTCACCCCATCATCTGAGAAAAAGGCTCCTTTTGCCCAAAAACCAAGGACCTCCTGTTAAAATGTGGTTAGCATCCTCCATATTGTTAAAATAGATAATGAAGAACCCTCGAGTTAGAGCTACCAACTCCAAGCTGCCTACCGGTCACCATTTACCCATCGCCCAAGCCCTGATAGTCTCCATGTTTGGCCTACCTCCCAAAAAATTGCCTACCAGGGAGAATTATTCCATTGAAAGAAAAGGGCTCATGGAACTTGTCGGGGCTGAAATTTTATTATTTACTAGAACTAGGGGTGAAAGAGAGAGAACCTCCTTTCTTTTTCCTCTAAGAGTCTCAGCAAAAGACAACCACTTCTTGGGCCCCGCATTGTCCTTTGTATTTTTGTTTTGGGGTCTTCCTGAGGAGGGTCGGCCCCTCATGTGATGCCCGCATCCAAATCTGCCATAGCCTGACCGCCTTCCTCTGGATCCTCACTTGATCCATGCTCGAGGTTCCCACCCACCCCTTTCGTACCTGCTCTACCTCTATCGCCTTGGCTGATATTCTTGCCCAAAAAATTCAAACCCTCACTCCCACTGCACCCGCTAAACCTCAGCTCACTCATTCTTGATGATGCAATAGCGATCTTACTATAGAGCTAGAAATCTAAAAAAATTATACCTTTGAAAATTGTTTTTTTTTGGAAGCATTGTGGAGGTCTCATTCCTCTTTTGAGAGCCACAATGGAGACTGATAGGATATAGGGGGATTTATTTTATAGAATTTAAAAGTTTCTATTTTTCTAGTATTTCCATAGGGTTACAAGAAAATTGATGAAGACTAAGACTCAACATAGATTTCTTTCCACTAGATTGAAGAACAACTGGTGAAGTTTATTAATTTCAAAATTTTGGAGATTTGGATTGATTGTTGTTATCTAAGATTTTATTATGGAAAATTAGTTCTCAAAATTTGAAAAGCTTCCTACTATAGATAGATAAGAATTTCACCTTTGATTGCCTAAAATTCTATGTGCTTTCCTCATGCATGAATTAGTTTTAGAGTCACAACAAAAGAGTAGAAATTGAAGATTAAGGAGGTCCAAGAAAGAGGTCCCATTGGAGATTGAATATTGGAGATTGAGGAGGTCCAAGAAAGAGGCCCCATTGGAGATTGAAGATTGGAGATTATGGAGGTCCAGGAAAGAGGCCCCATATAATATTGAAGATTGAGGATATCCACGAAAGAGGTCCCCATAGAATATTAGAGATTGAATATTGAGGAGACCAAAGAAAGAGGTCCCCATAGCAGGTTGAAAGAAGAAGAGAAAAAGAGGCCAAAGAATCCCTATTGAAGATTAAGAAATAGGAGATTTGAGAGAAGAGGTCCCTATTGTAGATTTGAGAAAGGAGATAGGATATTTGAGAGAGAAGATTAAGGAGGCCTAAGAAAAATGTCCATTGATATTTTGAAGGAGAAATAAGGATAATAGAGAAGCCTTATTGAGAAATTGAAGAAGTCGCTATTGGAGAAGATTTGAAAAAATTTTGAGGTAGAAGATTGCAAGAAGAATAAACTATTGAAAAGAGGTAATCACATCAAAATTGGGACAATCATTGTCATCCAACAACAAGCCCAAAAGGATTTGTGAAACTGATTCAAGAAGAAATATTTTTGTAAGAAGTTTGCCAAATTTGAGAAAGTATTTTTTGAAGACTTCAAGACATTCAGATTCTTGAAGAAGAGGCTAGCAGAGGCCAAATTTGAAGACAGAATTCAGTGGAAGCTAAGAGGAGAAATAATATTGAAAGAGGCCACAAATTGATATTTTTGGAGATAACCTTTAATATTTTTGAAGGCTGATTTAGAAGGAGAAGATTGCAGATTTTTGGGGCAAAATTTGAAGATTTTAAGGACGGAAAGATAGAGGAGGATAAATCAGAATGTTGGAGCAACATTTAAAGAGTTTTGGACTACTAATTTGGGCAGCATTATAAGGATATAGAAGAGTTATGAATTGGAGAAGTTTTGGCTAGTTTTGGAAGTGTTTTTGGATAGCTTATTGAAGGAGGAATTGACAGAAATTTAAGGTAGAGAATTGAATGAGATATAGGCGGATTTTGGACAGCAAAAAGGTAGCATATTGGAAGCATTTGGAGCTGCAAAAGATAGATTTTGTGGACAGAAAAAAGGTAAAAATTGAAGGAGTTAGAGGCATCATATTGGAATGCATTTGGTGCTCCAAATTTTAGAAAATTTGATTAGCATTTGATAAGAGAAAGAGCAGATTTTTTAACAACATTATTGGAGGAAGAAGAATCTGAAAATCTCTACAAGCTTGGACATCAAAAAGAAAAGCTAAATCACCAAGAAAAATAGCTATGAAGGAGGCCAAAGAGGTTTGAAATATTGGTGCTTTAAAATTATTTTTATCCAAGTATTAAAATTGGTTTATTCTAAGCACCATATTAGAGTTTCTAGAACAAGTAAAAGAAAAGTCAAGTTTAAGTATTCAAAGCTAAAATATGATATTAGAATTTGCATATTATAGACAACAAAAAGAAGCTAGATTTGATAAGGAAAGAAGTTTTTTGAAAATTGAATAAGTCAATATTTTCATAGAAAATATTGGAGAAGAAATATTATCCAAAAAGCAAATTCTTTATCAAAGAATCTTGGCCAATCACCGTGTGGAAAAAAGAGCCACCATATTTCCAAGGTATAGCCACTATGGAAGAGAAGACATCCACATTGAGAAGAACAACCAAGGTTGAGCCACCAAGTTGAGGAGGAGTATCAAAGCCTCAATGCCACCATTAGCACCATTCAATGAGGTAAATCATGGCATACGAATAGGAAGCAGATAATATGTTTGATAAACATCAAAAGATAATCATTGGGAAGGCAAAACATTGCAAAAGTTGAGTTAGGGAAATTTGAGCATCAAGGGATCAAGTGGTGAGATGCCACATGTTTACTGAAATGTTCAAGATACCATAACACCTTGAAAATGATTTAGGTTGATCACTACCAAGCATTACATAGTAAGGAAGGTCATTATGGAATTAAACTTCTAAAAATAGACCTATGGTACATGAGTTGAAGAGGTAAAGTCATTGCTTGCCATTTGACACATCAAAAATAGAACGCTAACAACCTTGGAGAGAATTAAAATGTTTGAGGCATTTATTAATGCATGGGTTGTAAATAGCACAAGAGAGATTCATTTGGAAGGATGTTTAGGTTGCATAAATAGGAGAGCACCTTGCAAAAAAAAGTCTATTGACTCTTCAATAGTGAAGATCGAATATTTTCCCCAATATAGAGTGCACCTAGATTATTGAGGTAAATTTTAGATTATTATTTGATTTATTCAAAGGTTGGAGTAATAAGGAGGAATTAGGAAAGATTGAGTGATTATTATATTATCACATTGATTAATTAATGCTATTGGGGGTATAAGGTTTATAAGTGATAAATAAAACCCTAGATAGTTTATTACTACATTTTAGAAAGTTTTGAGAAGTTGATTTAAGGTTTTGGGAAGATAATTTAATTATTTTGCCAAGCAATTTGAAATATTTGCAAATTGATAATTTTGGAGAAATAAGGAGTTCAACATCAATTTAGGAATAAAAAATTTACAAATATATTTTTACTAAATTTCTAATTGGGGATTTATAAGGAATTCAACACCAACATAATATTTTGAAATATATAATTTAGAAATCATATTTTTGAAATTTGGAAGATAAAAAGAATTCATCCTAGAGTTTTGAAGAATTGAAACCTTTGTCAAAATTGTTGATTGTTCATTCATGACTAGGGAGAAATAAGGTATTAGCCTTAAAGAATAGAAGTTGAATATTATATTGAAATTATCATCAAGACACTAGGGAGACATAAGGTAGTCAACCTCAAAGGTTTAGAGTATTTGGAATTTTTTTATCAAAGTTGTCTTTCATTTTTAAGACTAGGGAGTTACAAGGAAGATTATATTAGAAGAATTATGGATGAAATTGTTAAGAATGCATTTAACAAAAAAGATGAAGAACTATTTCATGAACTGAAGTTTTATTCACAAAACTTAATAGATACATTTGATGGATACAAATATTTACCTACTAGTGTAAAGGAAAGTTTTATTTTTTTCTCAAGGAAGCAAAAGAAGAGAATTTTATGACATTGATTGGTTATATTCATGAAGTAATTTTCAAGACTTGGTGGAATGCTCAAAATATAGTTATGCTTTCTTCAAAATAATGTTTGATGATTTATCTATCATTAATTATTTTTGAATTCTTTCAAAGGATGAAAAAAAGAAAGATGAACATACTAGCAATGAAGTAATGAATTATGATCAATACTATTATGATGATATACTAACTCACTGCATTGAAGATATATCACTAATAAATGTGCAGTAACAAAGAAAGAAAAAAAAAACAAGAAAATAAGTTAGATAAGGAAAGAAAAAATGAAGATTGAACCTAAAGAAGTTACTTATTTGAAGAATCCAAGATAAAAATCAAAGTTATATTATTGTGATGATTTGCTAACACAATGCTTAGATGGTGGATCATCAAGTATATATCAAATGAAGATACAGAAGTGAAGAAAGAAAAATAGGAGTCACATCAGAAAGGTCAAACAAGAACCTTATAGTGCAAGTTCAGATATTGTTCTTAAAGAGATAGATTGAAGATAAAAGTCGAATACCATATTGAAGACTAAAGTCTTCAATAATAAAATAATGTAATACAAGGGGTTGTTGGAGTATATTACTTTATTTGGTACATGCTAATGTACCACCTTGGGTACATATTTATATTAGGAGTGTGTCTTAGATTAGAGAGTGAGTATTTACTTTGTGTAATGTAATAATGTGCAGGAAATGCACAAGTGTCTTTTAGCTAAGTATGCAAGTATGGTTAGTGTAGATGTGCATAAGTGTCCTTTATGTAAGAGTGCACATGTGTCCTTAGAGTAGGAAAATGAAGAGTCTCAAGAATAATGAAGGCCAAGAGCACTCCATATGAAGAGTCACATTCCATTATATGTGTCTATGTGTGTGTGTGACACAATGTAGAGTGAGAGTGTGTGGAAGTATGGTGTATTTAAGATCTTTATTCTATATTAAAATACTATTTTTGTGAGCATTTGGTAATGGATATTTTATGAGTTGTTGCAGAAGTTATTTATGATTTTTATATGATTATAATATTACCATTATCATATATTTTATATAGAAACTTTATTTTATATCTTGTGGTTATTTTGCTTTAAATATTAAGCATCAAAAGCTAATAGTGTAGTGGCTAACCAATGTGTGAGAATAATGTTGAGTGATATATCTACCCAATTGCAAACATATACCAATATCTAGGACTCATTCAGGATGTCATCTCTTGAAAAGAAATATAAATTTTTTCCAAGATTTTGGTAATGTTGGTCTAACCTGTTGTTCAATAATTCAAAGGAAAGTAAAGAAAATATCTTGAATATTCAAGGCCACATGTAACTATTACAAGGGTGAGTGATTAACATTAATTTTAGGGTCTAAATTCAAATTCAATATTCTACAATTATCTGTTAGAATAAATCTTTGTTCTCTTAAGTTCTACTAGGTAGTATTACTTGAGTTACCACTCTTCCATGAGTCAGGTGAACTCTCAGTTTAGACTAGTTTATATTTGTTGAGTTGTTGTAATCCAACGACTCACATTGATCAACTTTGCTATTTATACAAAGTTGATCCCATGGAATAATCAATCAGTTCTTGATATTTGAGTAATGCTTTGCATATCTAATTGATTGTCTTTCAACACTACTTGCAGTGTTTTTCTACATGGTATCAGAGTGAGGTTAGATTTTGCATGAGTTCAAGTTTTCAAAAGCTGGTTCACTTGCCTTGGATAAGTTTTTTTTGACTAACTCAGATTTCTTGAAAAAAATTTAGTCATATTTTTTCCATAGGCCTTTTTTTCAACAAAAATCTTTCATTTTGTTGAAAAATTGCTATTTCTTCAAGTTGTGTAATAATCCAGAGCATAGAGGTATAGTTTTATGTTACTAGACTCTTAGAGCCCTTCCTTATTATGAATTTTCCTAGGGCTCTCTAAGTTGTTAAGGTGAAGCACGATCCATTCTATGATTTTTTTCTGTGTATTGAGCTAAGTAATCGTTTTGATTGCATTCAATCCCATAGCCTATGGTAAACGTAGCCCATATATTGAAAGAAAAATTTACCTTTATAGAATAGCATACACCTCTTC
Organism: Wollemia nobilis; assembly: GCA_028583015.1. NCBI lineage: Eukaryota > Viridiplantae > Streptophyta > Pinopsida > Araucariales > Araucariaceae > Wollemia > Wollemia nobilis. The sequence goes on from JAQPPZ010001340.1 coordinate 6,197,604, forward strand.
CAAATGCTCGATCTCCATTCATGATGCATCAAATAGGCATTGTCATCCTACTGTATCCTCAGCCTATGTAGCAAAATTATGGTGATATCCTTTTAATTCTTGTGCTCTTTATAGATTAACGTGGTTACCCAAAGGTTATTCACATTTTTTGAGATGCGTGCTCTTAGAATTTCCATGCACATTGAAATATCATGCACAATAAATTATTGGTACCCATATCATTGCACTGAAGACAAGTCAAATATTTGTGCTCTTTCAAGGTCTCCCTTACCCATTGTTATCTCACACCATATCTTCTTGCATCCATCATCAAACTACTCTAAATGTTGGCATCTGTTGTAGCTTGAAGACTCACAATGTTCCCTTCTTCTACGTGAACTCGACACAAAACACCCTTCAAAAATTGAGGTTATTAAATTTTGGATTTTTTTTGCGCTCGATGAACATTCCCTTTCATCATCATCCACATGGAAAATTGATATTCCCTATCAAAGAGCATATATTTTTCATTGCTGGACATCCATTGGACTATCCATTCACTCGACATGATAGTCTCTTCCTTGAAGACGATGCTATATATTCCCTTTCGGCTACCTCCATATCTCAGCCTCCATTACTTCTTACCTCTACCAAGTCTGCATTGCTATATTGCCTCTGTTGAGCCTACACTGTGTTGTCTTACCTCTGTCGAGCCTACATTTCTTGATTTAGAGAAGTGAGAGACACTAGGCATTCTTTTTTATGCCTTCTACCTTTTGAAGGGAATCTAGAGTGCAATCATAGGAGTTTTTTTTGGGTCCACGTCAAATCCATGTTCTAATACAATGCTCTCAGGATTGGAGGCTTTCTCTACAACATCAAAGATATTCAATATAATCAATTTTAATTTTTTTTTTTTGTAGAGTCATCAACTTTGTGGCACTAGAACATCGTCTTCTTTTTCGATCTCAGGGATATAAAAAACCTTTAACATCATCTGTTGCAAGCCTGCAATCACAGACATAAGATGTCCAACACCATAAGCTTCTTCCATGATCATCTTATTTTGAATGGGTCCAAGCTCCATTTCCCTCAAAGTTAGTGTTTCTCGACTATAGTTAAGTTTTTTAAAAGTGTAACCTGCACTTTCAAAGCTAAATTCTGCCAAATTTATATTGTATCCTCTTCTCATAGATGATATTAAATTCCATTGTGTGAGATCAAAATTTTTAGAACTATATATTCTCTTGTATAATTCTCTCTTACTTTCTTGGACTCTTTAAGAAGTTTCATTGTAAAAAAAGCAATAAAAAATAACTTTTGGGGGGTATCTTTTGGTGCAACTTTAGCACGATTGTCTTCACTTTTTTAAGGGGAGGTTATTTTTGTTTCTTTTGGCAACTGTTCTCTTCTATGAATTATATTGCTGGCTATTTCTAGACTCAAGGGGACTTCTACTACATTTTATTTGTGGACATGATAGATTGTTGGTAAAAAAATTTGTGGCACTTTTTTGGCCACCTAATGGTTGTTGCTTGCACCTCATTACTTTAGTATTTTCTCCATGTTATGGTTAAAAACATACTAAACATATATCACATTCAAGCAAGAAAACATTACATAATCATTATAACAACTCATAACTTGGACCAAAATTTATATAATCACCTATGTTCCATGTACCGCTCTCCTCATTTACCTATAGTTTCCCTCATGTAAGGGCGGGTCATTGAGAAGTTCGGTATAAAGGTCTGGCAGATTATTCCTGTTCCTATAGCCAATGTTCCACATATTGAACTCTTCATACACTTATAGTTTCCATCATGTAAGGTTGGGTGTTTGAAAATTTTGGTATAACAGTCTGGCTTTTGCTACCTTCATTCAAAAAAAAAATTATTGGTGCTGATTTCCTACAACACATTATTCTAAGTGAAAGGGGGGTGCATAATTGTATTCTCTAAAAAAAAATTTTAGTTAAAGGGGAGAATATTGGTTCACAGCAAAATGAATACAATTGACCCACTCACCCTCATAACTATCATACATGGAAACCAAAAATATTAAATCTCATTTCTCAAAAAGGGCTCACACACTTGCTAGAAGAAAAGCAACTTGAATTTGAAAAGGAATATGAAATATTTGTTCTTAAAGGGAAGATGTATGAAACAATGGGTATTATAAGCTCAAATGTAAATGAAAGCTTATGGTTTCACATTTCAAAATGTAAAACTCCATTTGAGATTTGGCAAAAACTAAAGAACCTATTTGGTAAAGTGGATCAAATAAGGTCAATGTAGCTAGAGGCAAAGTTAATATCATTATCTCCTAAAGACTTCAACAATATTGTTGAATTTTTTCTCAAAAAATTTAAAGAAGTCCCCACTCAATTAAAAGGTAGTGGCATGAATAAAATATAAAAAGAATGCATCTATCTTATTATTTCTAATTTAAATGGAGTATTTCAAATTTTTGCAACCACCTTTTTGTCTACAAAAGATGCTCTTGGTACAAGATTTAAAATGCCCTCTTTAGAGGAGTTTTGTGATAGGCTAACTAGAGAGAAAACAAAACTTACAAAATATGAGATCTCTCCCTCTTATTCAAAAGCATTAGTAGCATCCACATCCACTAAAGAAAAAATAAAAAATCCCTATAACTTGTACACATTGTAAAAAGGATGGTCATTCTGCGAATAAATGTTGGAAAAGACTACAACAACTAGAGGTAGCAATGAAAGATCAAAAAATAGAAATCAAGAAACAGATAGGAAAAGCCTTAAATGTTCAAGGAAAAGCTATAAAAACTTAATCAAAATACTGGGTTCTAGATTCAGGGGCAACTCATCATATGACTTCTTCACATGAGTCATTCACTTCAATCTCCTCAAGCTCAACTTGTAGCATAGAAGTTGGTGATTCATCATTTATCCCAATAAAAGGAAAAGGTGATATATCAATTGATGGTGGTTATATAAATAATGTTCTCTATGTCCTAAATATAACTACAAATCTTCTCTCCATATATCAGATTTATACTTCTACAAAAGGCAAAACTGTTCTATTTTCACCAACAAGAGTTGATATAAGAGACTTTCAAGAACCACACTCTCTCATAGCAAAAGGGGATATTGATCACAACACTCACCTATTTCACTTCAAGGGATTTATAATTTCATATGGGGCCTCCTATATTTTTGCACATGGAGATCTTGAAAGAAAAATTTGGCATGAAAGGTTTGGACATCTCAGTTATATCTATCTAAAGGAGTTGAATACTCATAATATGGTAATAGGATTGCCAAAAGTCTCTTCTATTGATGGAGTATGTCTTGGATGTGCTCTTGGAAAACAAAATCAAGATCCTTTTTCATACAAATGGTTCTCAAGGAACCTCATCCCCTCTAGAGTTAATCGATATTGACTTGATGGTCTTCCCCGAGCCTTCTTTCAAAGGAGCAAAATATACCTTAACCTTCATTTATGATTTTTCAAGAAGAACTTGGGTATACTTTCTAAAATACAAAATTGATGTTCTATACCACTTCAAAATATTCAAGGCCTTAGTTGAAATCAATCCACTTGTAAAATCAAGAAAATTCGTACAGATAATGGGGCAGAATACTTCAGTAATGAGTTCTCCATATTTATCTCAAGCCATGGCATAATTCATCAACATTCAATATCCCATAATCCACAACAAAATGGTATTGCAGAAAGGAAAAATAGAACCTTAAATGAAATGGCAAACTGTATGCTCCACTCAAGACTTATTCCAACAGTTTTTTGGGCTAAGGCAATTAACTATGCAAATTATATCCAAAAATGCACACCTCATAAATCTCTTGGCCATTTGACTCCCAAAGAAGCATGGACTAGATCAAAACCTGATGTCTCTTTTTTTAAAGTTTTTGGGTTTACTGCTTGGGCACACATACCAAAAAAAAAGAAGAAGGCTCTAGGAAAAAAAAAAAGCAACTAATATTTGTTGGTTATTGTGAGGAAATGAAAGCCTACAGGATCCTTGATCCCACAACTCATGAGGTCTTTTTTCATAGAAATGTTCAATTTGATGAAACATTCCCTCATAAATATCGTCAATCATCTTATACCAACATAAATTCTCTTGAGCCATCTCCAATATTTGAGCCTCAATTTAATGAAAATCCCATCCTTGAGATAGATGACCAAAATGAGGATCCTATACTTCAAACTCCAACTCAAAGTCCTGCCACACCAGTTACTCCTTCCACAATGCCAAAATGGGCCTGCACCATAGTTCAAGAGGCCACTCCTTACATCCAAAATATTCCATCATCCATATTAAGCACCTCCATGGGTTCTGGTCTTGTCTATCAGTCCATTTCAACATATCCTCAATATTTCAAAGAAGCAACTGGTATAAAGGAATGGGATGATGCCATGGAGAATCAATTTTCTTCCTTAATAAAAAAAACTTGGGATCTAGTCCCTCTACCTAAAGTAAGAAAATTGGTTCACTGTAAATGGATTTGTAGAACTAAATATGGACCTAATGGAGAAATTGAAAAGCACAAAGCTCGCTTGGTAGATAAAGGTTTTTCACAAATTGAAGGCATTGATTATTTTGAAACCTTTGCACCAGTTGTAAAAATGAATTCTATTAGGCTGGTATGTGCACTTTTTGCTTCCCAAAAGTGGCCAATTTTTCAAATGGATGTGTTGAGTGGTATTTTCACCCAGTTGTGAAAGTACACTCTCCTTTAGGATTTGGGTTCCAAATCCCCTCTTGCAAAGAAGTTAAACAAACAACTTCTCCAAGGTCTCCGTTGTATTAGCATTTGCATATGTGTATTAGTAATCTCAAATATAAGATATTCAATTTGAATGCTTGGAACACCTTAGTGATTGCAAGTAACTGTAAACAAGGGGCAATGTTGGTTTATTTCATCATGAAACTTTAGTGATTGTTCATTGTTTTTTTTTGATTTTGATATTTTTTAAATGTTTATTTTAATGCCTTGAAAAGTTAAAACTTCTGGAACATAAAAAAAAATAAAAAATGCAGAAAGAATGAAAATGAAATGCAGAAAACTGAAAATAAAATGCATTCAGTATGATGCTATCCTATTACGACAAAACCGAAGATGTGAGGTCTCCGTGCATGCAACCTAACCTATTGGACTTGCAAAACAAGCACAATCCCCATAGACTAAGTGTTGGTTCCTAGGGTACGAAATAAAATTCAGATTTCAAATATTCGCCTAATGTAACCCAAAAACATGGCATTAACATTATCTATAAATTCGAAATCTGAAAGAATGAAAGAATAAACATTAAATCCATAGCATGCAAAGAAAATCTCCTTCTTTCTTGCCCACAAGATGCAAATTTCTGAAAACTTCTGCATTAAAAATATGTCATTTTACAATAGCAGAACTTCTGGTTTTCCCAAACCAGTCTATGGAAGAAAAACAACTCAAACAGGTCCAGAAAGGTCTTCTCGCCTTCAACTCTGCAACTCTGCTTGCACCGTTCTCAACCCCCTTTGGCCTCTTTGAATGGCGTATTTAAACTTGTGAAAAAATTGTTTCTCCTTCCATGACGGTTCATTTCATTTTTCGATGGCTGTTCGTTTCACCTTCCCTGACTGTTCATTTCACCTTCCCTGCATGCGTGTGCTTTGGTTTCCATTTTGTGGCCCTTTGCTACATTTTCTCCACATAGGCTTGCGTCCATTTCCTTCCCTGTGTAACGACCATCTTAAATGATTTCCAAATCATTAAATATTCCTTATGTAACGCTTGTCTTATTCACTAGATTTTGTCCTTATGTCCACGTCACTATGCAGGTCTGTTACCTTGGCAAAAATGGAACATGTCGCGATATCGCGACACTTCTTGCTCCTCAGCCTGCCTACCCCTTTTGAATCACAAAAATACAACATGTCGCGATATCACGACACTTTTGGCCCCTTCCATCTTTTGTTGCTTTTAATCACGAAAATGCAACATGTCGCGATATCGCGACACTTTTTCTTTCTTTCTCTCTTTGCTTTGAATCAAAAATGCAACATGTCACGATATCGCGACACTTTTTCTTCTGAAAACATGTCCATATCGCACACTTTTTTGTTCACGAAAATGCAACATGTCGCGATATCGTGACACTTTTCTTTCTTTTCTTTCTTCTCTTTTTGGTCGCAAAATGCAACATGTCGCGATATCGCGACACTTTTTCTTCTTCGCGTAAAGCAACATTCGTCGATATCGCGACACTTTTTTTTTTTTCTTTTGCCGCGATGGATGCAACATGTCGCGATATCGCGACACTTTTTCATTTTGCACTGATGGAGCAACATGTCACGATATCACGACACTTTTTCTTTTTGCCGCGATGGAGCAACATGTCGCGATATCGCGACACTTTTTCATTTTGCCGCGATGGAGCAACATGTCGCGATATCGCGACACTTTTTCTTTTTGGCCGCGATGGAGCAACATGTCGCGATATCGTGACACTTTTTCTTTTTTGCCGCGATGGAGCAACATGTCGCGATATCATGACACTTTTTCTTTTTGGCCGCGATGGAGCAACATGTCGCGATATCGCGACACTTTTTCATTTTTGGCCGCGATGGAGCAACATGTCGCGATATCGCGACACTTTTTCTCCTTGTGGTGTTTTGCTTTTTTTCTTTGAACTTTAGCCTATGGGCCACTTCGGTCTTCTTGGAACACATGCAAAAAGGTGGGTCCCCAATTTTGGGGTACGTTGTGGATCAGCCACAACAAATGGTGACTCTGCTGGGAAATGCTCCTGAGCATTTCGGTGAGAACTCAACCTGAAAACACACAGACTCAAATACAAGCGTTAGCAAATATCCCAAGAATGAAACTAGACGAGAAATACATGAAACATTAGAATTATTAAGCATCAGCTCGGTGTGTGCAATGTGCTTCATTCCCTATCGTTTGAAATTGATCAACATTCCATTGTCAGTTTCACTTATGATTCGTATGCAAGGCTATGAATGATTTGTGCAGGATTTGATGTATGATGAAGATGCTAGAGATATAGCAACCTGCTTTGCAAAGGCTCAGACCTTCTAGTATCATGAACAAACATATTAAAACTGTCAAACCCTCTTAGGACCAAATATATGTATACTGAATTAATTTACTAGATCCCAAAGTTGGTTATGTGTCACTACCATCTTGAACCCATGTGCAAGTGTAAGTGAAATCGGAGCTTTGGGGAATCGGATTCCCAACCTAAGCGAGATGGGAATTTAACCCTATCCTTACTACTCTGATCTGGAGTTCATTACCTCATCTTGAACAAAATGATTTAACCTGTTATGGATGAAACTGTCAAGCTAGCCTGTCCGTTTGAGCAATCAGTGGTCTTGCTTTTAGACAAGACATGTTGCCACGCATGAGCATACTCCACTGCCGACCAGGCGTCTATAGCCCCGGTGGAGATTAACCCCATAATCCAGGATTTGACTTTACTATGATTTCTTGGACCTTGGTGATGACTACCCATCCTTGCAAGGGACATGTAGTACGATCCTTCCAATCCAATATTAATAAAGAAATGAAAAATATTTTCTTTTGAATTTCAAGTTCTTGAGTGGGCAAAATGGAAGCTTTGGGGAATCGGATTCTCAACCTAAGAGATGAAAAATCACTCAATATTCTCAACCTAAGCGAGATGAGAATTAGACCCTATCCTTACTACTCCATGAAGGTCAAATCAGAGCTTTGGGGAGTTGGATCCTCAACCTAAGTTCGATGAGGATTTAACCCTATCCTTACTACTCCGATTTTAGGCTTTAAGCACTATGGGAGTGGTGAAAACCACTATTTTAAGGATTATGTTGCATAATAGGACAGACACGAAATACTCCTTTCGCCTCACCTTTTCTTCCAAGTATGGTTTTGACCATTTTGCTCAAGATTCTCTTTAATATGCGTAGAACGTGCTTGGTTCAAGATAGTTCGGGCATCAGTTCCCAACCTTAGGATCCTTTTAATATATGTTATGTAATAACCCTAAGAGGATTCGACACCTTTTCAATGATTGCACATGAAATGAAGATGCAACTGAGATGGAATGTATATGCAATGCGGAATGTACATGAGATATGAATGCATTGCTCCTTTTGAAAGTATACCACCTACTTTGCCATAATTTATAAAACTGACAACTTCCTGCATCATAAGTTCCAAACGATATTTTTTTAAATGTGTTTGCGAAATTCGTGGAGCTTTCTGCCATAAAATTCAGATGTTTCATATTCTCCTTGTCTTAGTCAACATTCATAAGGACATAAGTTAACATCTCACTTTTTTTTTTTTAAACAAACCCAAAATGTCGAAAGGACCAACGCACAACCTGAAACCAAAACAGAAATGCAAACCAACATCAAAACCAGAATAAAATGAATTATATACGAATATACAATATGGTACAAACCTCACATGATTTAAGGGCTAAAATAGTGCTTTAGAAATTGCCCGTTAACCGGTAACGTCAAATCTTTCCCATCCAAAGTTTTTAGTCTGAAAGTACTCTCCCCTAGAATTTTCAAAATTTGATAAGGACCTAACCAAAGACAATCAAACTTTTTGTGATCCCCTTTCTCATCATGTTTTTTATCCCACAATAAAACCAAGTCCGAGATCCTGAAAGACTTAATTTTGGCTCTTCTATCAAACCATATTTTGACCACATCTTGATGTTTGCTCATGTGGAGCATGGCTTCTTCTCTTTTTTCATCAAGGTGCATTAGATAACTCAATCTGGCCTCAATGTGATTATCAGTCCCAAGGTATTCTTGTGTGAAACGAAGGGTTTGAAGCTTCAAATTTGCAGGAAAAATTGGATCTTGCCCATAAACTAGATGATAAGGTGTATTTCCTATTGATTCTTTTTCTCTAGTCCTATCTCGCCCAAAGAGCAAATTTTAATTGGTTGTGCCAATCCCGAGGATTCTTTTCCAATAACTTCTTAATGATGGTTAACAAATTTTTATTTGAAGATTCTCCCAAACCATTGCCTTGAGGGTAATAGTTAGACGAAAACTTCAAACTCACCTTATTATCATATGCCCAATTTGCAAATTGAGTGGAAACAAAAGCCTTACCATTATCACTTACAATAGAATCGGGCATTCCAAACCTTGTTACGATATGATCTTCGAGGAATTTTATTACCACATCCATAGTAGCATGCTTCGTAGGAATTGCTTCTGCCCATCTAGTGCAATAATCTGTAGCTGTGAGTATGAATTTATGGGAATCTGAAGAATTTGGGTTAATAACACCAATGAAGTCTAATCCCCATTGTGCAAATGGTCTCATCTCAACCACAGGTTGCAATGGCATAGCCGCATTCCTTTCTCTATTGGCAGCCACTTGACAAATATGGCAAGATCGCACGTGTGCATGTGCATCTTTAAAAATGTGGGGCCAATAATATCCCGCTCTTAGGATTTGATGTGCTGTTGAATTTTCCGAACCATGGCCGGTTCCGTATTTACCATGAAACTCTTGCAAAACATTAGTAGCTTCTTCTTGATTTAAGCATCGTAGGTAAATTCCCTCATGATTTTTCCTGTAAAGAACACCAGAACTGATAAGATAATTAGCAGATTTAAGTTTTAGGGCTCTTCTTTGAGTAGAATTAAGATGTGATGGACACTTACCATTTAATAGAAAATACACAATATCAACATACCAATCATCTTTAGAAATGTGCTCTCCATCTGAATATTGACATGTGACTTGGGGATTGTTCTCAGCAATTGCTTTCACAAGTCCTTGTCCACGGACTAATTTCATGGGCTGAATTTCAAGGTCAAATTCTTGGATGGTAGAAATCCATTTACCTCTTCTCTCACCTAGCTCATTTTGCACAAACATGGTTTTGATAGCAGGGTCAGGCACAATGGCAAAGACCCTACTATGCACAATGTAATGTCTGAATTTTTTTACTGTTTTGAAAAGTGCATACATTTGCTTATCGAGGATAGAATACCTCAATTGAGCATCCTTCAAAGGAGCGCTTAGAAAAGCTATGGGATTTTCTGTGTTATCTTCACCTTTTTGAGTCAAAACACTCGCAAAAGAGTGTTCAGATGCGAAAACATAAATAAAGAAAGGCTTAGAATAATTTGGACTTATAAGGACAGGGGCTCTAGAAATAGCATCCTTGATGCTTTGAAAGGCAACCTTACTTTCTTTGCTCCATTTGACATTCACATCCTTTTTGAGCATCTCATTCAGAGGTTTAGCTATCTCAGCGAAGCCAGAAATAAACTTCCTCATGAAATTGATTTTCCCAAAGAAAGATCTCAATTCCTTTTTGCTACCTGGGAGAGGCAAGTTTTGGATAGCTTCTATCCTTTCCGGATCAATGGAGATACCTTCTTTTGAAATGATATGGCCAAGCAATCTTCCTTCTGTCACTCCAAAGATGCATTTTTTTGGATTTAAAGAAATTTCGTGCTCTTTACACCTTTGGAGAACTTTCCTCAAATCTTTCACATGGTCCTCTCTTTTCTTTGAAAACACAGGAATGTCATCCACATACACAATGATACATTTACCTATGAGCCCTTTGAACGCATAATCCATGGCACGTTGAAATGTTGCACCTGCATTTAATAATCCGAAAGGCATTCTTCTATAGGCAAATGTTCCCCATTTGGTTGTGAAGGCCGTCTTCATCCTGTCATTGGGATGAATAAGAATCTGATTGTATCCAGAATACCCATCGAGAAAAGACATCATTTCAGACCCATTCACCATTTGCAAGATTTCATCAATTGATGGTAGTGGGTAATTATCCTTTTGTGAGGCTTTGTTGAGATTTCTAAAATCTATGCATAGCCTTATCTCTCCATTCTTCTTTCTCACCGAAACAAGATTAGCGACCCAAGTTGAGTGTCTGACGAGAAATATTATCTTTGCGTCCAACAATCGCTTGACCTCTTTCTCAATCAAGGGCTCAAGTAATGGGTTAACATGTCGTTGTCTTTGTCTGAAGGGTTTGGAATCCGGTTTTAGAGGGATGGTGTGCATAATAACGTTTTGATCATACGTTTTCAACTCATTGTAATTCCAAGCAATGCAATCCATGTAATCCTTTAGTGCACGTATTATATTTTCCCTCTCATCAGCAGTACATGCCTTTGCAATGTACACTTCACGCGGATTATCCACACTCCCTATATTGATCAAGTCACAAGCATCTTTAGGAGGTGGAACCCTTTTCCCTTTTCTAGCTTTATATCCCATATCAAATACCTTCTCCAATGAAACAATGTTCTTAGGTATCTTGTTGGATTGAAAAGTAACTTCGCTCTCTCCTTCTGTTCCTACTTGCCACCTTTGATCTTCATCAATCACTTGGTTCTCAAAAATACCTGAATTGGTGACAAATTTGAAAATGTGTCTATCATTCTCAAAAACTTGCAAGTTTCTGACATTATCGGTATCGATGGGCAAGGGACCAACTCAATGGAAAACTTCTTGCATTTTTTTATGTCAACCGGATTTAACATGCCTGCAACGACCGCCAAAGAATCAGCTATACGATTTCCTTTCCTAGAAATAAGGGATATATTAAAAGCATCAAATTCCTCAATGAGGTCCCTCACCCTAGTTCTATAAAGGCTCAATCTCTTATCGCGACAGGTATATTGTCCTTTAACTTGTTTGACAACCAACTCCGAATCTCCCAATACTTTCAAACACTTAACCTTCTTGCTCAAAGCCAATTGTAATCCAAAGATAAGAGCTTCATATTCTGCCACGTTGTTAGTGCAAGGAAATTGCAATCTATAGGCAAGCAAACAACGGTTTACTTCCCGGACAAGTGAGTTCAACTCCAGCTCCCGCCCCTTGTTTTGACTTAGATCCATCAAACTTGAGTAACCACACGAGATTATCTTCTTCAGAAGAGCTACAAGAAACTGCTTCTTTTTGAGGTTCTTCGGTAGCTCTTTCAACATCAAAAGCATAGACCCCTAACTCAGGTTCAAAAAATTGAACTTCATTTGGCTTGTTGAATTCTGTGATGATTTCCTTAAGCCTTGGCTCATTTTCCACTCTAATTTGATTAGCAATCCCTCTCCAGGGTAGCCACATGTGTGAGCAATCAGTGGAGAAATAACCATTCAAACTTTTCATCCAATCCCTAGCAAGTAACATTCCATATCGACTTGGGATATTGACAACCAAAATATCAACCACCTGTTGGACCCTAGGTTCAGAATTGAGTTGGATCTTAACATCGTAGAGGGTCCCTACCACATTTACCTCAGACCGGTCCAGTTGCAAAACCCTGCATTTAGCAGAAACAGGCTCTAGGCCTAGCATTTGACAAATTTCTGCAGGCATGAGGTTACTTGTGGCACCTGTGTCCACCAAACAATTGTGCAAATTTTTGCCGGCAATCCTCACAGTCAATAAAAAAGGAGGGACATCCCGTCTTTCCTTTCGTAAAACCATGTGAGATTCTACTTCTTTTCCTTCCTGTATTTGACTAGATGAGCCCAAAGCCTTTATCAATGCTTCCTTTTGGCCAGGCAACCTAGCCGCCTCTAAAAATGAAAGGCTAGACTTGGACTTCCTTAAATCCTCCACTATGTCATAAGTTGACTTCTCAGGCTTCAATGTTTTTTGCGTGTCCTTAGACGTTTCTCTTCCAGATGGAGGAGGGGGATTATTATCAGCCTTAGCATCGGGAGGAAGAATAGAATTGTTTGGTGGAGTTGAGGATGTTTTAGGGGTTTTGAGTTTACTCCTCAAATGGTATCCATGGTTCCCCTTTCTAAATTCTCTAAAAGCTTGCACTTCCTGTTCCAAGATTTCATCCTCTTCTTCCTCATTCCCACTTTCTTGATGATATAGAGTTTCCACCACCAAAATGTTGTCCTCTCCTTGTTGATGTTGGGGTGGACCCTCATTTGGCACAAGTTCCAAATCATCCACTTGAGCTTGGAGACAATGGGTATACCTAGCAATTTTGGGACAATTCCTTTCATTATGCTCCTTTGTATTATGCAATCTACACCCCTTTTCCCATGCAAAATCAGAAATATTAAGAATGGAACTAGAGTGACTTGGTCTTGCAAAAGTATCTATCTGATTAGCAATAGGGGAAGGCACCCCCCCATTGTTTGGCTTCGTATTCCATTGTCTCCCTCTATTGTTGAAATTTTGATTTGGGTGAGAGGCATGGGATTCATACTTCTATTTTTGAACCAGATCATTACTCAATTTGTGAACTATCCTTTTGAGTTCTTCAACCTCTGAATAAATCTCTTTTGGTTGAGCTATGTTATTGCTAGTTCCAATAGGATTTGCGTGATTGGTGAGATCTTGACTCAACATTGGAGTTGGATTTTGAGCCACTTGATTTGCGTAGGGATTCACACTTTGAATCGGAATTGGATTGGGGAAAGGAACCATAGCCTGAGAATTAACCAGACTAGCTCCTTGCATAGTCTGTTGACTATTTTGCAAAAATGGAGGAATGGGAGGAATGGATGTGATTGGTTGAATTGGAATGGGTGCGTAAGCGGGTGTTGATGAATATGGTTGTTGATAAGGCAAAGCATTTATGCCTGATATTTGTGGTGCCATGATCTGATTCATCATAGGAGCTTGACCATATGGACCATATTGTCCTACCATAGGCATCTCGGGAAAACCCATAACTCTGTGGTGTCATTTGTTGTTCAATGGTCATAGCTTCATTGTAGGCTAGAGCAAGCGTGGTAACTTGAGGATTTCGCCTTGCAAACATTGCCGTCATAGGATCCAATGCCCCAAAATATATTTGCAAAGCTACTACGGGATCAATGGCAAAATGCCGAATTGCTCTATTATAGCACTTCTGAAATCTCCGATTAAAAGTTTGGATTGGCTCACCCTGGCCTCTTTTGCATGTAATGAACTGATTATAGATGATGGTGGGATCTAATGGTGACCTGAATTGGTTGACAAAAGCATCCTCCATTTGCGTCCATGACGTAATGGAACCAGTAGGTAAGCAAATATACCATTCGTAAGCCACTTGGTCTAGGCTCATGGGGAAGAGTCTACAAGCCACATCTTCATGTTGAACTTGCAATCTTATCAAAACATCCCTATAGGCCTGAATATGTTCTTCTGCGGTCCTTGGGCCATCCGGTTTGTATTTGGGCAAAAATCTCTCTATATTCTTAGGGATCTCGTGAATATCCCCTGCAATATTCAAAGGAATGTTATTGGCTCCATACCAAGGAGGTGGTGGAGGTTGGGCCATTTGATTCAAAATCGATGATGATAACCCTACAAGAACCGTGGAAATGGTACTGATAATTGGTACACTAGTGGCAAATGACACCACCGGTGCAAGTCCGCTAGGTGTGCCTGAAATAGAAGGATCTTCTGTAACAGGAATATCTGGCGGGACCACAATTTGCTCGATTTTATTCCTTGGATTCCTACGAGTGAGTGGGAGGCTTTGGAATATGGTTTCCTCGGTTGTATTGGACCTAGTTGCGATGCGATGCGGTGGGTCCAACTTGTAAATGAAACTACCCTACAAAATCTGACAAAACTCTCAATACCTCAAAGAAAACCTGCGACACAAAGAAAATCCTGTAATTAGTGAAATTCAAAGACCACAACCAATTTGTTAGTCGTGAATGAAAGAAGGAACCATGACAAAGCAATATTCTAAAACAATGCACAATCAAAACACCTTATTCAAAACACATTATTCTTGTATGAACAATCAAAAGCGTTAGAACAATGCATAGTAATTCATGTCCTCCTTTTAACACTACAAGGTTGTATTGTTAAAAGAGGGCTAAAGATAATAATCAATAGGGCATGAAATATTCAAAATTTAAATCCCTATAGCATTTAAATCATACTGAAATAAAACAATTCAAGCCCTCCTTCTAGCGCCAATCTGTTGAGTGGTATTTTCACCCAGTTGTGAAAGTACACTCTCCTTTAGGATTTGGGTTCCAAATCCCCTCTTGCAAAGAAGTTAAACAAACAACTTCTCCAAGGTCTCCGTTGTATTAGCATTTGCATATGTGTATTAGTAATCTCAAATATAAGATATTCAATTTGAATGCTTGGAACACCTTAGTGATTGCAAGTAACTGTAAACAAGGGGCAATGTTGGTTTATTTCATCATGAAACTTTAGTGATTGTTCATTGTTTTTTTTTGATTTTGATATTTTTTAGATGTTTATTTTAATGCCTTGAAAAGTTAAAACTTTTGGAACATAAAAAAAAATAAAAATGCAGAAAGAATGAAAATGAAATGCAAAAAACTGAAAATAAAATGCTTCCAGTATGATGCTATCCTATTACGACAAAACCGAAGATGTGAGGTCTCCGTGCATGCAACCTAACCTATTGGACTTGCAAAACAAGCACAATCCCCATAGACTAAGTGTTGGTTCCTAGGGTACGAAATAAAATTCAGATTTCAAATATTCGCCTAATGTAACCCAAAAAAATGGCATTAACATTATCTATAAATTCGAAATCTGAAAGAATGAAAGAATAAACATTAAATCCATAGCATGCAAAGAAAATCTCCTTCTTTCTTGCCCATAAGATGCAAATTTCTGAAAACTTCTGCATTAAAAATATGTCATTTTACAATAGCAGAACTTCTGGTTTTCCCAAACCAGTCTGTGGAAGAAAAACAACTCAAACAGGTCCAGAAAGGTCTTCTCGCCTTCAACTCTGCAACTCTGCTTGCAATCATTCTCAATCCCCCTTTGGCCTCTTTGAATGGCGTATTTAAACTTGTGAAAACATTGTTTCTCCTTCCATGACGGTTCGTTTCATTTTTCGATGGCTATTCGTTTCACCTTCCCTGACTGTTCATTTCACCTTCCCTGCATGCGTGTGCTTTGGTTTCCATTTTGTGGCCCTTTGCTACATTTTCTCCACATAGGCTTGTGTCCATTTCCTTCCATGTGTAACGACCATCTTAAATGATTTCCAATCATTAAATATTCCTTATGTAACGCTTTGTCTTATTCATTAGATTTTGTCCTTATGTCCACGTCACTATGCAGGTCTGTTACCTTGGCAAAAATGGAACATGTCGCGATATCGTGACACTTCTTGCCTCCTTCTCTGTTTGGCTACCCTTTTGAATCGTGAAAATGTAACATGTCGCGATATCGTGACACTTTTGGCCCCTTCTATCTTTTGTTGCTTTTAGCCGTGAAAATGCAACATGTCGCGATATCGCGACACTTTTTCTTTCTTCCCTCTCTCTTTGCTTTGAATCGTGAAAATGCAACATGTCGCGATATCGCGACACTTTTTCTTTCCCAACATTATCACACTTTTTCTTTCCAAAATGCAACATGTCGCGATATCGCGACACTTTTTTTCTTTTCTTTCTTTCTTTTTGGTCTGAAAATGCAACATGTCGCGATATCGCGACACTTTTTCTCTTTGTTCGCGAAAATGCAACATGTCGCGATATCACGACACTTTTTCTTTTTTTGCCGCGATGGAGCAACATGTCGCGATATCGCGACACTTTTTCATTTTTGGCCGTGATGGAGCAACATGTCGCGATATCGCGACACTTTTTATTTTTGGCCGCGATGGAGCAACATGTCGCGATATCGCGACACTTTTTCTTTTTGCCGCGATGGAGCAACATGTCGCGATATCGTGACACTTTTTCATTTTTTGCCGCGATGGAGCAACATGTCGCGATATCGCGACACTTTTTCATTTTTGGCCGCGATGGAGCAACATGTCGCGATATCGCGACACTTTTTCATTTTTGGCCGCGATGGAGCAACATGTCGCGATATCGCGACACTTTTTCTTTTTGGCCGCGATGGAGCAACATGTCGCGATATCGCGACACTTTTTCTCCTTGTGGTGTTTTGCTTTTTTTCTTTGAACTTTAGCCTATGGGCCACTTCGGTCTTCTTGGAACACATGCAAAAAGGTGGGTCCCCAATTTTGGGGTACGTTGTGGATCAGCCACAACAGGATGTTAAAAGTGCTTTCTTACATGGTGACTTAAAAGAGGATTTATTCAAGACTCCTCCCTTGTTTGTAGACTAAGGAAATCTCTTTATGGTCTCAAACAAGATCCTAGAGCTTGGTATGAAAAAATGGACTCCTTCCTTCTTTTCTCAGGGTTTTCTCATTGTGAGTCTGATGCAACTGTCTACATTTGGAGGGATTAAGATCACGTCACCATACTTGTTCTCTATGTTGATGATCTACTACTCACTGGTAGTGCCATTTCTCACATCTAGACTATCAAAAACTCTCTTTCTAAGAAATTCAAGATGGTTAATCTGGGTTTAGCTCATTACTTCTATGGGTTTCAAATAACTCAAACAAATTTAGGAATTTTATTGTGTCAAAAAAAATATACTCTAGAACTTCTTCAAAGGTTTAAGATGACTAATTGTAAGCCTTCTTCCACACCTTTTCAGTCTGGAGTCACTCTAAGTACTTCCTTCAAATCCCCTTTATGTGATGCTACTCTCTATAGACATATTGTAGGAAGTCTATTATACCTCACTCATAATCGCCTAGATATTTCATATATTGTTGGCTTAGTATCTAGATTCACACATCAACCTCATTTTAGACATTGGCAAGCAACAAAAAGAATCCTTCACTACTCGTAAGGAACTACTCACTTTGGGATCTTATATGAGGGAGGATCCATGGATATCATTGGTTACATAGATTCTTATTGGGCAGGTTCAGTTGAAGACAAATGTTCCACTTATGACTATGTTTTTTGTCTTGGTTCTTCACCTATTGCTTGGTCATGCAAAAAAAAACAAGCAGTAGCATTATCATCTACAGAAGCAGAATACATGGCAGTAGTTTTGGCCAATCAGGAAGATTTTTTGCTTTTTCAGATACTAAGGGAATTTAGTGTTTTTCATGACCAACACATTACCCTTTGGTGTGACAATCAGAGCACAATTCATATTACCCGCAATCCAGTTAAGCATCAATGCACCAAGCACATTGAGATTCACATGCACTTCATTCAACAACATATTCAAGAAGGGGAACTAAACTTGGAGTGCATTCCCATACAAAATAAAATTATAGACATATTCACCAAATCCTTTCCTTCTCCGCGTTACATTCAGTTGCAAGAGAAACTTAGGGTTAGGCAATTACATCAGAAGGGTGCATAAAGGTTTTCACCTCTCTCTTCTTCTTATTGTTATTTTTATTCTTGGAAGATGGTTTTTTCCCATGTGGTTTTTCACTATCTCTCCTATATGTATGTACATTGTACATGAGTACCTAATAAGACCATATTGTTGGTACTAATTTTTTGTGTGTTCAATAGTAGACAATCTTTGCCATCTGAAAACATGCCTCTTCTTCTTCTTCTTCTTGAAATATGGTTTTTTCCCATGTGGTTTTTTTACCATCTCTTCTATAATAATTCATTGTACATGAGTACCTCATCATGCCTTGTTGTTGGGACTCATCTCCTATTATTACATTCACCCCTAGTATAACTTAAGTTACCACTCTTCCATGAGTCAGGTGAACTCTCAATTTAGACTAGTTCAAATTTATCGAGTTGTAATCCAACGACTCACATTGATCAACTTTGCTATTTATAAAAAGTTGATCCCATGGAATAATCAATCAGATCTTGATATTTGAGTAATGCTTTGCATATCTAATTGATTGTCTTTCAACACTGCTTGCAGTGTTTTTATACATTATCAAAGATCAATTATCCTATTCTTGATAAATTTCATAGTGAATTGTACATGAAAAGCAATATTCTAGGCTTGCTACCTTTTTATTATGATTTTTAAATTCCTTCAAAATATATTATGAAAACTATAGAATAATACAATGCACATTCATGAAAGGAAAGCTTCAGAACATCAAACTAAACTTACTCCCAATCTATTCAGTGGTCAAAAAATTCAAAAGAAAATAGTTGAAGGAAAAAAAAGAAAACAAGCCATTATAATCTTGAAGCCTTGCAAATAATTTGTTGCAACAACCAAATCTGAATCAACTGGTCTTAGTTGATCAATATTCATACAATCTAAATAATATTTTTCCATATTCAAAGAGAAAGGGTACAAAATACTAGGATTAACTCAAATGCAACCACCATCATCATGCACAAATTACACCAATAATCATAGTACTTTGTATTAATAAAGATGTTCAATGATTACAATCTTAGAATTGCTTGCTACAGATGATTGCAAATACAACTCTCCAAGTATAATACCAAGGGTGCAAAATTCCACAAACTACCAAAGAAAATTCTAAAATTCCTATTGCTAATATTGGAGTCTAACCCTTTGGAATGGGGTCTCAATGGCTATTTATAGCCTTACAATTTTAAATTTTTAGTGCTTTACAATGGTTTTACAGTTGTATTGTGGTGGTTTACAATGGTAGATGAGTTGTATGTCATTTTATAGATAGATGATGTATCATCTTGAGGTTCTTGGTTCAAATCTATAGTTTTAGCCATTGAATTTTGTAACTACCTTGGAAGCTTCTCTCTAAAGATAGGGTAGCTAAATCATCATGCTCCAGGTGGTTTAAAATTATGTCCAAGTTCAACGAATGTAGCCCTAATGCTTTGAATTTTGATATCTTTCATGGCCTGGTTTGATCCCTTGTAAGTCCTCTTCATCCTTTGACTCTCATTCTCTGCAATAAGTTTCTATAATTTGCTTGGCTTTAATGGTTTCCAGCTGGCTAAGCTTCAATCTAATCCATCCTTTGTTCTTGTAGTGATGCTCCATGGTATATTTTCACTAGATCATTCTAGAAGCTCCCATATATCATCGTTTCATCTTCTCAATTTGGTGTTTCATCTTCCTCCTTTTTTGGTTCAATTACCTACAACACAAAATAAAGGATCAAATTAAAACTATGGCGAAAAAAATCATTTTATTGCTATTATTATTATTAATATTGATGATTATTAAATTTATTAATTGATTTTATAAGGTTTGATATTATAATCCCTTTAATTTTTTTTTGTTATTTGCTAAGGTTTTGCTTTTAATTTTAGGTTCACATTATTATATTTATATTAATAATCCATTTCAATTTTTAATGCCAAAGTATTAAACTTAATACTAGGGTTTTTATGATAATATTTCTCATTAATCAAAATATCCAAAAGTATTATATTCAATTCTAAGGCTTAGAATTTAATTATTTTAATTAATTAAAATATTTTCCTAAGGTTTTCTTCATTAATTAAAATCCAAGGCTTTAGGGTTATGAAGTTGAATTTACAAAGAAATCTTATTTGCGCTCAATTTACAAAGAAATATCATTTGCTTGGTGGATTTCATTTATGCTTGATTTACAGAGTGAGAAAATATTATTTGCGCTCACTTTGCAAAGAAAACTCATTTTCTCCTGAAATCTCATTTTCTCCCAAAATATTATTTTTGTGAGAAATCTCATTTGCGCTAACTTACAAAGAAATGAGGAAATCTTATTTGTGCTCACTTTATAAAGAAAACTCACTTCCACTTGAAATACAAAGAAAACTCATTTTCTTCCGAAATCTCATTTTCATGTGAAATCTTGTTTGCGCTCATTTAATGAAAATACAATAAAATCTCAAATTTGTGCTCTCATATGAAGGAAATATGAAATATGCTCTCTTAATGAAAATACAATGAAATCTCAATTCCGTGCTCTCATATGAAGAAAATCTGAAATGCACACTCTTAATGAAAATACAATAAAATTTCAAATTCGTGCTCTCATATGAAGAAAATTTGAAATGTGTGCGATATACTCCATTCCTTGGAAGTTTTCTTAATTTGCCCTTTTACTACGATTTGGTGTTTTTGAGTAATTTTATGCAAAGGTTGACTTTTCAATGCTTTCGGAATATCATGTCATTTACAAAGGAGCAAAGAAATCTCATTTGCGCATGGATTTCATTTGCGCTCAATTTATAAGGATACCAAAGAATTTTATTTATGCTCATTTAATAGCAAAAGTTTTTTGCGCTCACTTTACAAAAGAAATAAGAAATCGTACAACTTAAGGCATATGTTGGAAATTTCCTTCATTTATTATTTTATAGCAAAATCAGATATCTGCTGGAAATTGCCTTTTCGTGGATAAACACAAATCCACTGAAAATCACCTTTTTCATGGTAAGTTTTAAGTTTCCCTCACTTCCTTTGTAAGTTACACGTATTTTTATTTTCACTCCCTCCTTTGTAATTTGAGCACTTTTCTATTCCCCACCACTTAGTGTAAGTTGAGAATACTTCCTTTGAGCACAATTTCTCGTAAAAACAAAGATTCATAGATTTAACCTAAATTCAAGATAGCATGCATCTTGTGCATTAAAAGGTGTGCCAATGAATCTATCACGTATTTCTATAAAGTAGCGGATATTTATTATTTATAATCCAATGAATTTATGTATTTCTCCTTATATTCCATTGAACCCATTAAATTTATGTAATTTTCCTTATTGGGATTTTGCTCATTAATTCTCGTGGCTTGAAAAAAAGGTCAAAAATAAAAGTACCCAAAGTTTTACAAAAAAATTCATGTGTCTAAATGGGCCAAATGGGTATATAAATCTGCTAAGAAAACTCAAAAATTAATTATGGATCATGAGATGTTGTATTTAAAAGTTCACAAGCTACTTAGAGAAATTACTATTTATGGAAGTCTAAAATTTTGAAACTCTAATACCAATGTGAATATGAGATCAAGATATTTCCACCAGTTTTTGAATCATCCCAAATAGAGGCTTGTGGCAAGAGTTATATCCATTTTTATTTTTATCAAATTGTAGGGAAAATTTGACAAAATTTAAATAACTTTAAAATGAAATTTAATTTTTCAAACATTTGAAAATCAAATTCAATCTAGAATAATGCAAATTATATGTAAATATTAAAAAATATTCTATCCATATTACTATAATTAAATCTGATTCTTCAGAATACAAAATGCAAATAATTTCAAAACCCCAATGTAATCAATTATTTTTTATCGTTTAAACTTAAAATGGGTTTTTATCAAGGGACCCAAAACTTGATTACAACAAGGTAAGAGAATTTAGAAACAAGGCCATAAAAATAACACAAGAAAGGACAACCTTAAGGAAAAGGATTGCCTTTCAAGATAGGCTTGAGGAAAGCCTATCAGGACAGACTAAAGGATAGCCTTACATGACAGGCTTATGGATAGCCTACCAAGGACATGGGAGAAAAAGGAAAACCCACCCTGAAACAAATTTGAAAAGCCCACCCAGTGGGAGGATGAGAAAGTAGGAAAAAAAAATTTAAAATCTTGCCTAAACACTAGTTTGAACCACCCAATAGGTGAGAAAATAGTAACCCACCAAAATTTGAAGAACAACATCCTACATAGGGGAAAATACAGAAATCGGGCAAAAAACACCAAAAATTTAGGAAGTAAAACCAAAAACCCCCTTAGCAGTAGGAAGTGGTATGGAAACCACCCAAAAAAATACAAGGATGCAAAGGAACTACATCCCGCATAGGCATAAAAGAGGTACAACAACCAGGGGACTCCACAGGCCATGAAATCTCGTTACAGCAAAGAAAACTACTTAGCAGCCAAGGGAGACAAAGAAAAAATTAGTGCAAAAATGTGAGCCACAGGAAAGAGATGGGGAGGTCCCAGGGAACTTTCAATGATCTTGATATAGGTGAATTTTCAAAGATCTTGATGCAAGCACAAATTTTAAATGACACCCAAAATTTCAAAAATATTGGTAGGGGCGAATTTTCAAAGATCTTGTTGCAAGCAAAAATATCAAATGACACCCAAAATTTCAAGTGGGTCCCTGAATTGGGGTTAGTTGTGTAATGGTAATAACAAATGTAATCAAAATTTTAAAAATCTTGGTATAGGTACATTTTCAAAGATCTTGATGCAAGCAAAAATTTTAAAATGACACCCAAAATTTCAAGTGGGTCCTTGAATTGGGGTTAGTTGTGCAATGGTAATAACAAATCCCAATATAAATATTTGGTATAAATTGGCAAGACCTAAAAAGCTATCAATTTCTATTAGAATATTTGTAGTAGGCTAATATCTAATTACCTAAATATTATCAAGATCAACATGGAATTCTTTGTCAATAATGTACCCAAGATATTAAATCTTTGTCACATTAAATAAGCACTTATCAAAATTAGCATATTGCTTGTATCTTTAAAGAATATAAAGAAGCTATTAGATATGTTATAGATGCTTCTCCCATGTCATACTATAGATAAGAATATCATCTAAATAGATTACCACAAATAAGTTATTATAGGAATGTAGGATGTCATCCATCATCTTTATGAATAGAGAAAGTGCATTGGTCAATCTAAAAGGCATAACCGTCTACTCAAATTAAAAAAAATAGATTTGAATGTAATATTTTATACATCAATGGGCTCTATGGCTATTTGATGATAGTCATAGTTGAGATCAATTTTTGTGAAGATATTTTCACCACAAAGTTGGTCTAACAAGTCATCTATCCAAGAGAGTGGATAGTGGTTACTCATAGTGATTTTATTCAAAGCTTTATAGTCAATACATAATCTCCATGTTTCATATTTATTTAGATCCAAGACAAGTAGAAGACTACATGGTGAAGCACTTAGTTTGATGTGCCCATTTTAAATCAATTCTTGGATTTATCTCATGAGTTCATTATTTTTAAGTACTAGTTTATAATAAACAAGTGCATTAGACAAAGGAGAACAAATAATAAAAGCAAATAAATGATTTACCTTATAATGAAATGGAACCCAAGTTGGTGACTTAAATAAGTCATATTATTCTATTACAATCTACTTTATCTACTTCTATTATGTAGAGCTTGTGATAAATATAGCAATGGTTCTCCTTTTCCTTTATGGATTGATTAATAATAAAATAAATTTTCTCATTGGGTATCATCTTGTTACATTATTTTGCACTAATTAAAAAAATAGAGGTAGGAGGGGATACCTTTGGTAGCCTAAAGCATTGGCCTATGACAATGATGATGATATTATAAGGACTAGACTTATACATGCCATACCTATTATACATGAATGGTTGGACCAAAATCACATCATAGACATCCAAGGGAACAAAATTACACAAAACTTCATCTTTGAATGGTTTGATGCATAAGAGAGGAGATATTATTTGATGAGGCCAAGAATTACCTCATTTTTGCTACATTATTGACATATCAAACCTATTATTTACTAGTATTTAATATTATTTTATGCAAAATAGTTTATTAAAGGATGTTATTTGTTGATGTTTGCATGATTGGATGTTTAGAAATAATGTACCCTTATTTTAACTATTTTTTGCATTTTATGTTTGTTTTTGCATGATTTTATTGGTAAAATACCATAGAAAAATTAATGGTAAACAAAGATATTGTGACTTGTGATTGGATGAAGAATTTTAATGTTTTCTCACCTTAAAACCAAGTTGTAGAGGTGACATAGTGCCAAAATAGTTACTCTGTTGTAAAATAGGGCACTGATAGATTGTACACAACATACAAAAACTAGCCACATGTAACATTAAAGGAGGACATTGAAGCGGTCAAAAGTAGCAAGTAAATCCTATTGTAACATGTTCAAGGATACAATTGGTTCATCCAAACCCCATAAGGGGGGGCGAAGGTCCAAGGTTCAAATATCGAGCCTCGCTAGACTGAACGCTTGTCCATTTCCTAGTGTTTTTAGCAGTGTAAAAGGTTTAAAATGATTTTGGCATGGTGGTTATAGGGGTGGACTGCGCAAAGATCTGTGTGGCGGCTTTCGGAGTGGACAACACAGAATACTATGGTGGCCATAAAATCTGGACAACCTGCCTAGATTCATGGCGGCTATCGATTCCACCATGTAAATAAAAAAAAAACATGTTCAAGGATACTAAGGAAGACCTATGATACACTTGGATGCATCCCCATGCGGTCTAGACTAACAAAAACAAGATATTCCACAAATTTTGCCTGATATTTTGGAGCTCTCTAGAATGAAATGTGAAAACAATCTATTCCAATTAAAAATGTATAGTTTGCATCCATTTCATGGATAATGAAGTAGTATAGCATGATGATATATGTAACAACCATGTCTAACCTATTTTTGACCTATTTCCACTAGTTGGAAGATGCATAAATAACTACTGTAGCTGATTTTATCTTGAAATAGACCAAATCTGTTGCAACAGAATAACAAATCATGCATGGATAACACAACACATTAATTTTGTAATTGCAATTGCATACATAGGGAATAATATAAATAGGCCACTTGCATATTAGCTGAGTTACTAAGAATAGAAGTTAGAATCCAGATAGTGAAAGTTGTAACATTCACCTTTTGTAATAGCAATTTTAATAAAAGTGTGGTTTTTATCCAAACATGTTGATTTATGAGTGTGACAGTATTTATAATTTAGTATTTTGTGTGATATTATATCATTCTAGACAAATTAGTAAGGGCCCACTCTTAGGACTGGAGGAAGTAGCATTTGTTTACAAGTTTTTGACAATTTTCTGTTTCAGTAGTTTTTGTCCAATTTTTTGCTAAAATCTTGTAACAACATTTTTCATTTGTCTTTAGCATGTTTCCTCTTATGTTGAAAGTGTGATGTGTGTGATTTTATGTGCAGCTAGCTGATCCCTATTTCGTGTGTATTTATTTCCCTTATTTTTTGCATTTCAAATTCAGCAACATTTTATGATAGTTCTTACAGCAACTTTTTCTGACAAGTTTTGTAGTAGTTTTTCTGATAAATTTTTGCATTTTCAATTTAGCATGGTTGAATTAAGTTGGTTTAAATTTAGAATTTTATATTTATATCATTTCAATTAGAAAACATAAAATAGTTCTTTCTTCAGCAATTTCTATTTCTGCAATTTAGTTCAAATTATGAGAATTAAAAGTAATTTCAATTATTGCAAGTTAACTTAGTTTTAATTCTGCAAATTAGGAGTTAGTGTGACCTTGAAAAGACAAAATAAACCTCTATTTCATCATATAAAGCTTTTTAAATAATGTTTGAACTATAGCTTACCAAAACCTTCTATCGTAGACAACCTTGGACACCACCCTAAATTTGACAAACATTGAAAATTAAATGATGACAATAACGACACTCATCATTTTTGACATCGTTGTCAAGGAACATAGGTGTTTTTAGGAGATAAAATAGTCAAAAAAATGCTGATTATGCTAATTTGTAAATTTTAAAGCAAAATCCTGAAACAGACCAACTTGAATGAAACATAGTTGTAAAAACTAATAGTCGCACTTCTAGAAAATTAGAAACACAAATAGAATGAATTAATAGGTTGCACTTCTTTAGACCCCTTTACCTACCATAGGTAGGCGATACTCACACCAAGGTGGTGAATTACCTACATTTGATCTCCTTTATGAACTTGAAATAAAACCACCATCCCCATCATCAAGAAGTATTGAGTCTCCTAAGAGAGAAATTGTAGAGGAGCAACTTGCTAGTACCTCCTCACCTACTCCTAAAAATCCTCATCGTCAAGATAGTTTAAATGAATTTATACCAATATTTTGGAGGATATCATGGCATGCGGATAAGGAAACCCACATAGGAGTTGCAATACCCATACTGAAGTAGATAATCCTACTACTAGGACTTTCGAATATCCTATTTGATTAAATCCTATACAAAACTCTCCTATGAAAATAATTTCATCTTCGATTCTACCAACATTTAGAGGTATTGCATCCAAAGATCCTGATCAATTCTTGTTTGAATTTAAAGTTGTGTGCCAAACATATGACTACATAAATGATAACAAAAAGCTAAAAAAATTTCCTTCCACACTCAAAGACTCAGCTTTGCATTGGTTTATGAGTTTAGCACCTAAATCAATCTAAACCTAGGAAGAAATGGAAGCAGTATTTTTGGATAAATACTAGGAATATTGTAGGGTGAAAAATGAGAAGGATGAGGTCCGAGGTGTAGACCAATTGGTTCATCCAAACCCCATAAGGGGGGTGTAGGTCCAAGGTTCAAATCTTGGGCCTCGTTGGACTGAACGCTTGTCCCTTTCCTGGTGCTTTCAGTGGCATAAAAGGTTTAAAATGATTATGGCATGGTGGTTATAGGGGTGGACTGCATGAAGATCTATGTGGCGACTTCCGAGGTGGACATCATAGAATACTATGGCGGCCATAAAATCTGGACAGCCTACCCGGATTCATGGCGGCTACCGATTCCACCATGTAAATACAAAAAAAAAAAAAAAACGGGAAGGATAAACTATTTAGAATAAAACAATAAAAATATGAGACTTTGGAGGATTACTTGGATAGGTTGTCTTTGTACAAAAATGATGTGTGATGAGAAAAAATTATGTTCTAAAAATAAGCATTTCCTATCCATTTAATTATCAATCTGGTAGTTCATAGTTTTGTGAGTGCCAGTGCAAAGTATATTTCTGTGGTAGTCTAAATATGAGTTCTCTATGTCACTTTTTATTTGGGAGATGGTTGTTGGTGTAGTTGGAGTTTAGCCAAACCAGCATAATTAAATTGCAGGGAAAAATACACTCTATAGTAAATTGTAGAAAAACTAACTTAAAATGTCAAACATGTGACTAAAAGGAACTGTGTAGAA
This sequence comes from Wollemia nobilis, assembly GCA_028583015.1. Taxonomy (NCBI): domain Eukaryota; kingdom Viridiplantae; phylum Streptophyta; class Pinopsida; order Araucariales; family Araucariaceae; genus Wollemia; species Wollemia nobilis. The sequence continues at coordinate 6,225,275 of JAQPPZ010001340.1, forward strand.
AAGTAAAGTACAGCAAAGCAAACACTCTTGTAAAATTTAAACAAAATAGGGAAATACAGAATTAGAAACACTTGCAAGAAATAAATAATGGAAACTAACTAATGAAAGTAGAATAAAATAGGGGAGGAATACTGCCTAGAGTGGGCCCAATATCCATAGACACCCACCTGGTTAAACTATGTAATCACTCTTCGAACTCAAGCAATTGACAAAAACAATTTGAAATTTAATTATGCAAAACAAATTTTTACTAAGCAAGTTTGGATCCTTTCTACAGGTTCAGCCTACATTTTTATACAGAATGTGATCGTCCTCCATATACAATTTTAGATGCTACATGATTTGCTACAATGAGAACACAAAATAATTAGACATCTAAAAACATAGAAATCATGCTAAAATTAACCCTCACAAAATAATCATAGTGTTTCCTATGTTTAACAAAATGTGTCTAACTATACATAGTCTTCACTATTTACGATCAATGTGCATGTTTTTTTTGGTCTAGTGAACGCAATGTTTGGCCCATTGCTGGTAAACATGTGCCTTTCTGGCCTATTGCTAGGATACAGGTACCATATTTAATCTACTTTTGTTCACTAAATATCATTGCTAGTTTTCAAGCATCGAACAATACACACTTTTATTCTATGATTGGGAGATGGGTACCATCCAGTCTATAGTCAATAGATAGGCACCATCCCCTATGGTCAAGAGATAGGAATCTTCCAACCTGTTGCTGGGAGACAGACACCATCCTATGTAATGGGATATAGGTGCTTCCTTTTTGCTAGGAGATAGGCACCTTTTGAGTTATGGCTAGGAGACAAGCATCGTACCTTGGCATATTTTGGAGCATCTTACTCCTTTACTACTATTGTTGTTCACTCACCACTCCTTCCTTAATTTCATAATGAAAATATCAAATGCCAAAGTCCTCCTAGGACCTTGACTAAAAAGATGTGAAAAAGACAAAATGTACTGTATCTACATACAATTTTTGCTCAAAATATACATTAGGCATAATACATCATTTTCTATTGAATATATACAAAAATATCAAAAAATATGTATTTGTAATATAATATGCAACACAATTATGCTATTAAAGTATACAAAATTAGCATTTTTGGTGCTCATCATCCCCCCATGCCTAACTATTGCCATGTCCTCATGGCACCTTCTACTGGTAATCCCTTATTTTACCAATAGCATGCCATTATTCTCTATTTTTATGTTTCTTTCCCTAGCTATGGCTCTATCTCTTTCCTTATTGTATTTTTGTTTGCAACCCTATTTTGGTTGATTGGGACCTATTTCTATCTCTAGTGCCTTCTAGCATTTGTTGCACCGTAAGGGTTGACTGGGCCCTACCCTTATTTTTGACTTTGTTCTACTCCACCCCTTCTTTCCTGCTACTTCATCTACATAGAATCTTGTAAATTTAGTGGTATCCTTCTAGAATGTAGGTTCAACTTGCTTCTAGTATTTATGGTTTGAGAGAAGCTAATCTACCATTAGAAATTTAGGCTTATCCCATGGTGGATAATGGGATGTATCATGTACCAGGGCTTTTGGCAATTTTACCACCTTAGGGTCGAACATAGAATCCTCTATATTATTCTCCTATGCATCATTTTCCTTTGCATATTCAAGTGGAAAAAACTCAAATACTCAAACTGGTGATGACATCATTTATCCTTTGCTGAATATGCCCATCTTGTCTAGATATTCCTACATCTTTGAAGGATTGCCATCAGTTGAACCATATAGGTCCTATAATTTTTTTGGTTGGGTAGGATTAAAAAAAATAGTTGGCTCTCTAGACATTTTATTGTAAGACTTTTGCTCCTTCTTAGCCTCCTTTAGGTTCTATAGGAGCTCTATGAATTGTTCTTTCTGGATAAAGAAGGTTTTCATGGATGCAACCCACTCTTCATCCAAATTTTGGTTTGGTTGCACCTTTAGCATTTTTTGGGGTACTTTTTTATTTATCTATTTTATTATTCTGGCTCTTGTCATTCATCTTCTTTGTGGTGCTCTCACTGCTTTATATTTGGGTTGCAATTTCCTAGATGATATGGGTGCTACTACATTAGTTGTGGATGTCGAAGGACCAACCTCCTCTACCTTCTATGGAGTTGGTATCTCTTGGACCTTATAGGAATCTGTATCTGGCATATACTAGTCTCATGGAGTATTCCTAATTGGTCCAACCACAATCTATTCATCAAACTAATCAGCTATGGTTTGATCAACCAATGGCTAACCAACTAACTATGTAGCCTTCATGGGAAAAACTAAATCCTATGGGTAATCCACCTTAGGTTCATGCTATTAATATACCTTTGACTGGATAGTAGTATCAAATACCTATGTACCATCAACCAATTGAGTGGTACCCAATTGTACCTCGAACTCCCCATTTTACTTGGCATTTCCTGCTTGGTCATCTAGTGGCTATCCATATGTTTAGGTAGCATTAGATATTTTGGTTGACTCATCAGTATCACTATCATAACTTTATATTATATGGGGTTTCTATTGCACAATAGCACTCCCCTATTCCTGGGAAGTAGTCTTTACAATGGCCTTTAATCGATCCCATGTTTTGACCTTTTGGCTATCTGATGCCCTTCTAGCATCAGAGTGAAATGATCCTATGGATGTAATTATCTCCTCTGAGTTTTGTTGGTATTCAAATATATGAGATATATTATACAAGAAATGTGTTACAATATATAGAGGCATAAGCCTATATGAAAAGCATGATAAGTGTCAAGAGAAACTAACAAGTGTCAAGATAGAAGGCATAGTGCACATTAGAATATTCTAACATTCCTCCTTAATGTGCACTATCCTAACTATAGAGAAAAAAACAAGTCAAAATTAGGTAACATTCCCCCTTAATGTTAAATTCTCTAAAAGAACCCTATCATCCTCCTTTATTACATGATTTTGTCTAGGCTCATGCTCTTTGCGCTTGGCTCTCCAACTATGAATAATGCTATATCAATGGTGTATACATCTCAATCTGTTGCCTATGGGTCAGCCACTTCCATGTGTCTGTTGCCTCTAGGTCAGACATCTAATTGCCTCAGGGTCATCTTGTGTGCCTCAAGGTCAGCCACTTCTAGATCTATTGCCTCTATAGGTCATCCTCTAGGTATGTTGCCTCTTGTAGGTCACTGACTAGATTCACCATGAATATCATCCCCTATCATGGTGAACTCAATGTAGAAGGTGTTGGTATCTACCAAAAATGCACCTTAATACAAAATAAATACAATCCATATAAGAGTGTCGGTCTCTACCAAAAAATACATAAAAAATACAAGAAAATTAAGCCATAGAATCCAAATGTGGAGGTGAAGAAGAAAGAAGAGAATATAATCTTCTGAAGTGTCTTCGTCTGTAGTCTTCAGAAGTTGATCCAGAAAAGTCCTCAAATAGAGTCTAGGGTGTCTATGTTTGTAGTCCCTAGAGTAGGTATCCTTATGGTGACCTCCTCATCCCACCAGAATACATGGGTAACTAGCCGCTGCATCCACTAGGTTCTATAGAGAAGGTGACTAGGTACAAGGATCACTTACAATTTGCCTTGGGAGTGTCGGGTACAACCGAGAGTGCACTCCAAGGTACAAAAATTTAAGGCTAAAAAATGCAAATGAAACAACCTCAAAATAAAATTAGGACACCACCAATATTTTCATCATGGAAAAACCTTTCCGATGACTATAAATACCCCTATATTTGGGTGTCAATGGGACCTTCATCTTGTGGAAAAAATAGCATATCTTGTTAGGAATATTCTCGTAGCATCACTCAATGGCAGAAAAAACAAACTTCTCAAATTTTCCCTCACAAGATAATTACATGGACCTTCCATCTTTGCAATTTTTTTCAAAGGAAGAAATATCCCCTTAGACTTAAATGACTTTCCCATGTGCAAAGTGGGTTTTGATTCATGGTCTTAATCCCCATACAATTTGAATAAAATAAAGTGATTCCATCCACTTTAATAGAAAAAATCCCCCAAATATAGAAAAAATAAATAGCTCTCATATTTCAAAATTTAAAACAATGCCCTCCTTTAATGCTTAGATTATCTTCTTTACTATAAAATTTTACCCTGACGATCATAGTGGGGCTCTAATAAAATTGGCTAGGAAAAAACACGCGTCGATCAGCGTACTTTTTTTGTCAATGTTGTAAAGGTCCTTTGTACTTTTCCATTTAAATTCACTCTCCATACATGCATTACTCCCCTCCATATTTATTCTCTTGTCGTCTTCGACCAATGCCATACCTCCCACTCCATGTGGAACCCGCACCCATGTTCTTATATACAAAATTCCATGCCTCCACAATTATGATCTCGTAATTTTTGAAATCTCACTAGAAACTGCCGATCACGCTGGGTAGAGTATTAAGGAATTTTAGTAGCAGTAGTATAGTAAACAATCTGTAGTTGTAATTTTTCTCTACGGTTGCCAATGCAAATCACGTATCACCAATGCCCATGATATACGCAAAAATGGTGTTTGACTCGTCACCTTCAGATCCGTTTAATAAAATTCGTTGAAGATATCCCATCATGATGAAACCTTCTATTGTAGCCACCCGAACCACTGGATGGCACTGGAATCTAGTAATAAACTTGAGTGCAATATTCATAAACAACAGAGTGAATCAAATTGTAAGTTGCATGAGTCATTTTGTGAAATGAATTTGGAACACTCCAGTACTACCTACAACACTTTCACACCATCACCACACACTCCACATGTCCATTGAAGGTGGTATTTTCAATTCCTTCATCAAAATACCAAGAAAAAAAGATAGTAATCTTCATCTACTTCAACATTGCGATCCAAAAAATTCTTCACAAGAGTTGATCCACCATCAACTGTCTTCCTTGCTTTGTATTGTAGAATCCCCATGTCCTTATGTCACGATCATTGTACATTGGATGCCAAATGCTTTTTGCACTAAGAGGCTTCATCAACAAAGCCCAAACATTGTAGTGATATAACTGTAGTAGACACAACTCCCGTCACATTCACCTTTCCAAGAACAATCAGGCTCGGGCACTGCGATAAGTGTTCCCCATCAGTATTGATAGAACAAATCAATAAATAGACCATCCATGCTTGAGATTATCCATTGACTCCATCGGGGAGCATGAGATTTGATGAAGATAGGGTCACCAAGAGGTAATATAATCATGTCCCCAACTAGGGCTTTCAATAAGCATGCAGGCATTGGTGGTAGGTCTGAAATGTTTACAAATTGTTTGAAAATTTTTCTAGAGTAAACCAGATTAATGATCATGCCTTCCTTAGTATTGTGCTACGGCTGAAGACTGTAAATTCCTTCCTCACAAATATTCATGCATCTTAAGCACCCTCCTCAAACATAGTGCATTTTGACTAAAGGTCTAATCAAAAATCTTGCCACTGATTTTCTTTAGTTCATGGTGGTCACTTCTTTCTATGGAAAAATTATGGAATTACGTAACCTTGAGATTGGAAAAAAATAAGAAGTGCAATTGCCAACGATCTTCGACTGAGTGCATTATACATCAAAAAATTGCATCGCATCCTATAAAATCATGTGCCCATCTCCACGATCTACAAGTTCTACAAAGGCTACATAATATATTGTTGGTTTGCTTTTTACTATCACCCAAAGTATCCTGGACATTGGTGCTCACCACTTGCAACAAGGATTCATTATCCAAAAAAATTGAGACATCGGCTACAAAAAACTAGAGACATCGGCTAAAAATTCTAAGTATTTGAAGTGATAGAATGGCCTCCAAGGCAAAAAAAAAACTTCAGAATGATCTTCAACTATGTCATCAAAAAAAATATTCATAGTGTAGCCGCATCGTAGCCCATGCGGTGCCATAGTGGTGGCACATTCAAACCACAAACTATGAATCAAACCACACATAGGACCCTAAAATATTCAAATTGACTTTAAATCTAATCTACAAATTACAACAGAATGCCACTCTATAGCCACCATCTGGAGATATCTGTCCACCACAAGTAGTCAGGCAAGCACACAATTAGCAGCGTTGACCCCTCTTCTTCAATCAACCGGACCACCATAGAGCGGAATACACACTCTCCTTCAATTCCTTCATAGATTCCAGTAAGTTGACCTACAAAAAATAAAAAATAAACCAAAAAATTATTGCGTCCTCACGGGACTGCATTCCTCCAAGACATTCATGGCAAATCTATAAAAAAAATCTTTTGTATCCCATTTTTCATTTCTCCATGGAGAAATTACTTCTGTAGATAGATACAAAATAAATTTATCCTTTCAATAAAAAAAATATGGTAGCCATGGAATTTTATTCAATTTTTTTTTTCTAATCCATTAAAAAAAATGGAGAGTATACTCCCTCATCTTGAAGAAAAAAATTGAGGAAGAAAGAAAAAAATGGAGGGAAAATATTAGGGGGGATTTCCTTTAGGGAAATCCCCCCTCAAGGGATTACATAGGTAGGAGAGTGAACCTGCTCTGATACCAAATGTTGGGATTCAAAGAGATGAGATATATTATATAAGAAATGTGTTACAATATATAGGCATAAGCCTATATGAAAAGCATGACAATTATTAAGAGAAATTGACAAGCGTCAAGAAATAAGGCATAATGCACATTAGAATATTCTAACAAGCTCATAGAATAAAATGTTACGTCCATGGCCCATTCTGTTTAGATGATAACATCAACCTTATCCCTCTTGGAAACCTTAAACTATTGAACCTTATTTTCTAATTGTCATATCCTTGCTTGTAACTACTGCAAAGCACCATTTGCTTCTTGTTGTCTTGCTATAACAGCCCGTTGAGGCTCTTGAAATTTAGTCTACTCTTTCTTAAAATTTTCCTCCCAATTTGAGGCTTGTTCTCTCATGTTCTACAACTAGTTCTATAGGTCTTCTTCCTGATCATTTTGATGAAATGTCACACCACTGGACATGTCACACCATTGGACATGCCATGCAACACTTGAGCATCCAATTCATCCTCTACATATTTCTTCTTTGATGAATTGTAATCAACTAGGCACTCCTAATTGGACTTGAAACAATTTGGTCTACCTTCAAATTTGAATTTTGGGAGATAGACCACGATCTTGCATATTATAGGCTTTGTTCAACTTATCCTACCTCCCTTGTAGAATGGCTTTACTAGGAGGTAGGCGATGGTATTGGCAAAGAAGGGATTGTCTCTACTTGCCCTATTGTATCTTGGTATTTTTAGGAGTCAAACACCTCCTCTTCCTCCTGATGCTCCTCATATGCATTTGTAGCAATTTCTCTTTCATTCTCTATGTGCCTTGGCATGTTTCCAACTTCCAATTCATCTTTACATGCCTTAGCATCTCGAATTAGGGCTAAGATCAGCTTGTGATGTGCTAATATTATTATTGTTCCTACTTGATATTGGTTGGCGTCATCCTTTAGGGCACACATTAGGTAGTAGGGAATATTGATATTATCTCCATGTAGTAGATGATTAAGAAATATAAAATGGTTGGCATTCAACCAGAATACTTACTAGTGCAGGTGAAAAATTGAGCTACTTGCTCGAACACCTCATTGCAAAGGTTTGGCATATACTAATTTGGAAATCCTTGACATGTTGTTTGCATTTATGGTTACCTAAAAAATTGATGTGCACATCATCCCACATTATCATCTTTATATGTTCGATCCCCTATTCATGGAAGACTAGTCACCTCTCCAATATCTATAATTGGTATGACCACTCTATGCATTTGTACGACATCATCCATTGAAGCTACAAATTCATGCACTGCCATAGGGACTTGATATTGGCTAACCAAATGGCAATATTACATCCATCCTATAGCCTCGAACTGGTTTCTAATATTACCAGTTATACCCAAAATAACCCAAGGCTCATTTTTCTTCAATGCATGGTTAGTAAGTTTTCCGATGGCGGTCTTTGATCAATTCTTTGGATTTTTTTATATTTGCAAAAACTGGCACTATTTCTAGTTTATAACATGCCAAAGCATGTGACTTGTATTCGTCCATACAGGTCACCTATCTCCCGTAATCAATAGTAATTATAGGTAATCTACATAATTAATTTTAAAATCATGTACCAAATTTTAGATGGGTACCGATACAATCACTTTCTTACATATGAATGGTACCACATGGCATAGTATAGGTTTGGGGCTTGTATAATTGGATACAAGTTGCGTGGGACATGTGCCAGCACATTATACAAAAATATTTCTTTATGAAAATCATGCATACACATAATAGAAACTTTGGTACGTACCTAAATGGTGTTTCATGTTTTATCATATGCAAATGTCGGTGGTGCAATGTAATTGGTCAATGCATGACAAAAGTGTCTCTGGGACAAATAATCAGTGTGGTTTTTCTCCCATGCAAAAATTGCATCAACTTGCATCTTCATTGGGTACTACAATTTTATTAATCTCGAGGTTTTATGCAAAAAACTAGAGAAAATTATGGAAGTTTTATTCTATCATGGGATGACACATGCCCCCTCCTTGGAATTTTTTTGTTAGAAATCGATAATTAAATGGATTCCATCGATAAAATATAAACAAACATACTTTTATCCATGAAAGGTTTTATTTGATCATGCATGGATTTTGGCACAAATGTGGCATTGACCACTTTCTTCAATGTCGAAGATAGAAGCCATCACTGTGTTGGAATACAAGCATATTTATTTGTATGGGAGATAGGTGCCCTTTGCTGAAGTGTGGAGATAGGCACCCATTTTCTAGGATACAGGTGCCCTTCACCAAAGTGCAGAGATAGGCACCCGTTTGCTGGGAGACAAGTTCCCTTAATCGAAGTGTAAATATAGTCACCTATTTTTGGGAGATAGGTGCCCTTCACCGAAGTGTGGATATAGGCATCATATATTATTATGAATATAGGTACCTTTATTGGACATGTTGGTACCTACAAAATACACATTTATTTTATCACCTGATGTATATGGGAGATAGTCGCTTTGGTGAATATAGGCACCTTCACAATGTTACAGATATAGGAATATTTTGCTATACATGGGAGATAGGTACCTTCTCTTAGATGGATAGTCAACGTTCCTTGATTTGAACCATAGTCAGACACCTTTATTGATCCAGATACAAGCACATTTCCTTGGTGACTAAATCAGCATTCACCACCTTGATTGTATACAGGTTTGAACATAAATTTTAAATTTAAAATGTTTTTTTTCTATGGATGCGCATGAGAGAGTTTTTTTTCATGATGGGATATCCCCCATGCCTGCTTCAAATTCAACTGTGTGGAGTGATGGTGTATGATACGGATGCAATCGATGTTTATTGACTATAAGCATAATGTCACTTTCATATATAGTTTAAACACACACACCATTATTTTTTATAATCTCAACCACCTCATACGGTCCCATAAAATGCTACATAAGTTTTCCCTTTTGTTGCTAGAATCGAGAGTTGTACAATAATGCCCATTCTCCCACCTTGAATTTTTTTGGTCATATGTGGTATTCATGCCACCAAGCCCTCTACTTCTACATGATTTTCATTTGTTGCAAAGCATCCTACCGGTATTCATCCAGCTGGTTGAGCTATTGAATTCAGTATCTTTGTGCGTCATCTAAATTTAAATTTAATGTTATAGTAGTTCGTAGGGTTTTTATTTCAAATTCAATGGGCATCATGGCATTTTTCCTGTACACCAATTGGAATGGTGTGAATCTAGTGGTGGTATTCTAGGTAGTGCAATATGCCCACACTACTTTTGGTAAATGAATTGTCCAGTCTTTTTGATGTTATTAAATCATCTTCATAAAAAAAATTCCAGGATTTGTGACTTCCACTTGTCATTTGCTTTTGGATGATAAGAGGTGGTTTTGTTGTGTCATATTTGATATTGTTGCATCAACTCTTGAATTACTTTCGAGGTGTATTGAGGTACTTTATTAGTGGTTATTTCTCTAGGAACCCAAAATCTAGTGAAAATAGATTCTTACAAGAAATTAGCTATAGTTTGTTCCTTTGAATCTTGCAGTACCTGCACTTCAACCCATTTTGTCACATAGTTGGTACAAACAAGAATATACCTTTTTTCACCTAATTTTGGATTGACGGAATCTACAAAGTCCATCTCCCAATTATCAAAAGGTTCAATGTGCATATGGGGTTGTAGTGGCTTCTCAAATCATAGAGTTGATCTACCCATTATTTGGTATTGATCACATTAATTCACATGTTTGACTACATCTTTAATAAATAAGGCCAGAAATATCCAACCTGTAAAATTTTAAATGCAGTCCTTTTTCCTACAAAATGACCACCATATGGTTCATCATGGCAAGCCTTGAGGATTTTTATGGTCTCATTTTCAACAATACATCTTCTCATGATTTTATCAAGCCTAATTTTAAATAGGCATCCATCAATCCATGAAAATGTTGTACTCTTTTCTATTAAATTTTGAGCTTATCGGGGTAATATTGGAGAAGATACTTTACCTATGGCTAAGTAATTAGCCATATCCACATACCATGGAATCTGTTCATCTAGAGAAAAAATATGCTCATATAGAAATTTATCCTTAGTGGCTGTATGATCCTAAGAAATTAACCTGGAGATAAAATCTACAACAACATTATCCCTACCAGTTTTTTCAACAATGGTTACATCAATTTCCTAGAATAGTAAAATCCACCTAATAATTCTACCACTCACCATAGGTTTATTCATTAAGTACCTTATGGTTGCATGTTATGTATGCATAAAATCTTATAACCTGTAATGTAATGGTAGAATTTATTAATAGTATGTACTACTACAAGGAATTCTTTCTCCATAATAGTATAGTTGAATTCAACAACTGTAAGATGTTTATTGATAGAGTAGATGGTGTAAAAATTATCTCCATATTTTTGTACCTAATGCAGCCCCTATCACATTGTTAGATGCATTAGTGTAAATGTGAAATGGAAGGGTCCAATTTGGACCTCTCAGCATAGGAGTTGTGGTAAGTTTTTATTTTAAAATCTGAAATGCTTGTTCACACTCACTGTTAGAGATAAACTCAACATTTTTAGATAATAAGTTTTATCTATCTGAGATCGTAATTTGTCCTATCTTATATATTATATAAGAATTATTTGTGGCCATCCAAGGTTTGCCTAATATAAGTGGATAGCCACCCAATCCAGATCTAGATTGCAGCACTATAAATTTTATCGGATACTACCATGCATCTACTAAGACAACATCTTCTAGTATTCCCTCTAGAAGTACTATGGATTGGTCAAATAACTGATAAACAATTTTAGTTGGTCTCATCTTTGTGAGTTATAGTTTTTGTTGGAAATTTTGAGTATATTGTTGTCATTGATGTCAAAATCATTAAGTTTAAAATGTTGAAGTACCAAGTTTAATACCATGGTTTAAAAGAAAGCAAATGACTAAGGATTAAAAGAGACAATATTATAATATTTTAATATTATAATATTTAAGTCAAAAGGACTTATTAAAAGGAATATTATAAGTGCATTGGATAAATGTCTCAAAAAGAAATTAATTTTAACAAAGGACTACAAGAAAAAATATTATTTAACACCAAGGTTAAATATTATATTAAAAATAAAATAAATTCGAATTATCAAAAGGTGCCAAGAATTCGAATTTAAAAGGTGGCAAATAAAAGGTTGAGCCGATGTCCAAGTAAGGCAAGAAAAAGGGTATAAAAAGGTTTAATTATTTGCATGGACAAATGTTTTTTAACCCAAGCAATAATCGCATTCATTCGAGCACGTTGTGGAGGCAGAGAATAAAACAAGTCTTTTGGGCATTTTGAGGGTAATGAAGAAATTAAGGAGGAAGCACATATTTTTGGTCCTACATGGACGGATAGCCCAAGTAGTAGGCACATCTTGTGAAGAGCATAGGCGAGAGGTTATGTGTTCAAATGATGATGAAGGTTTTTTTTTTTGTTTTGGTTGAGAAGAGCACCGAACGTAGAAGGTAAAAGGAGTGCATGCTCCTTGGTGATCATGTGGGTGCCTAGCCCATGTGGTGTCCACCCTAGCACTAGGGCATGAGCCAATGGGGAGATGCAGAATCCAGTCACGGTGGCAGCATGGCAATGCTTGAGGTAAGGTAAAATTTTTGATTAAATTAAGGTATGCATAGCGCACGAATTAGGGAGATATAAGGATTAAATTTTTATTGTTTGGTGTGCAATTTTCTAGGGAGACATAAGGTTGTAAGCTTTGTTGTGTGACATTTTTGATTTTGTGTTTAATTAAATTGAGATATATTAGGAGGTATAAGGTATATTGAAGTGGGATTTAATTTGTGATTTGCACTTAGAATTAAATTGAGATATATCTAGTTATGTTTAGGTATGGGTGTGCCTTTTTAGTAAGGTGTTGTAGGTTAACCTGTAAAACCTGGTAATTAATGAAGACTTTTATTTACCAAAAAAAAATTGAGATATATTAGGAGGTATAAGGTATATTTATGAAATGATCATCATATTCATATTAAGGAGAAATCTCATCAATTATCAAAGAGGGAACCCCATAATTTCCTAGAGAATGAATCCCACATTCATTATCCAATATTGATATACATTCAATCATTCATAAGTAGAATTCACTAAGTAACCATACTAAGCATATGAAGAGGAAATCTTATAATTTCCTCAAGAATGGATCTTCCATCCATTCTTATCACAACCACATTAAAAATCATTAATCCAATTAATGTGGTAACTATTCAATATAATCTATCATATATTCTAATCCAAGAATAGAATCATACCAATTTCACCAGCCCATAAATCCTAGAAACCATAACTAGAAAAGGGTCATATAGGATCATTAATTGTATGATCGAACATAGTGAGGAAACCCCATAATTTCTCCAAAGAATGAGCTCCACACTCATTATTTCCATAGTTGCACTCTTTCTAAAAAAGAGTGTTCCTAATATCATTTGGATTGAACCTAATTTAGCCAATATTCTCACAAAAGTGGTTACTAAGTTTACAATGTAATTATCTATAAATTCATACGATATTCTACAAATTTACACCTAAGATTATCATTAGTTTTACTACCAAAATTTGATCTATAATTTTCAATGTCATTCAAACATTTCACCATGAAATTAATCTAAGAATTTAATTCCCATAATGTTCTCATTTAATCATCCTAAATTTAAACTCCTTAATATTTACCAAGGGTCTTACTACTTAATTTTCCATTTATAGATGAATTAATACCTTTTAGTTCAATTAATAATCTATCTAATACTTAGTATTTGAATCATTAAAAATGGTGAAATCAATGGTCACCATGATAGGTTTTGTGACCCAATGGTCATATAGCCTAACAACTAATCTCATAATGATTATAATTAATCTCCATATAGCCTAACAAATGTCTTACCCAACATACCCTATCATATTCATTAGAATCTCTATTCCCAAGGGTAGTGGTCATTCAACACATAATATTTATCACTATCACTCTATCACATATATATCATTTTCAATATGTAACATTTAAAACTTATCCTTCCTATCCAAATAGGGCCCACATGGAAGTCTAAACCCACCAATCACACGATGAATCGAGCAAGCTGTGAGTCAAACTCTACAAAGAATATCAAATTTGGTCAACTAATATAGGTATGTTAAGCCAAGCCAAGCCAATCATGCTTGGCTATTTCCTTATTAGTGCTTGGACAGTTATAAAGAGATGTAACCCCTCAATTACGATCTATGTGGGATATCTACACATGACACAATCCTTCTTTTTCCTATCCATAAAAATCGAATGACTATACCACGTGTCGATGGTAGATATAATATTATTTTGGCTAATTTTTGGGTTGATTTATGACTAAAATAAAAGAGATCTTTAGATGAGTAATGATTGTTATTTTTGGCAAATATTAGCACTCACAAAGGTGGTTTTAATGAAATGCATAGTTACCTAACTAAAATAATGATAGAGATACATAGCAACACAACATCTTGAACCTAAGGCATGTCCTATTACACTTTGTGTCGATTTATGAGCACCAAAAATGTTCATTTTATATACATTCTTAAGGGGCATCATTACTGGTTTAATTAGCATGTGAGATATATTTTTATTTAACTTATTAAAATAATTGATAGAAAATCTGATATTATGCTTGACTGGTATTTTTAGTGGAAATTGTGTATAAGTGTAGGGTTTACTCCTAATATTGTTTTTTCCAGTCTACACCCTACTTGGACCTAGCAAAGTGTAAGAAGGGGCCTTCCTTTGGTGCCTTACTCTGGCAGCACCTTACTCTGGTGGTGCCTTACTCTAGCGACACCTTACTCTGGTGGCACCTTACTTTGGTGGTGCCTTAATCTAGTGTCTTACTCTGGCTTACTCTGGAAACACCTTACTCTGGCGGTGCCTTACTTTGGCAGTGCCTTACTCTGGTGGTGCCTTACTCTAGTGGTGCCTTACTCTGGTGGTGCCTTACTCTGGCAGTGCCTTAATCTAGTGGTGCTTTAATCCGGTGGTGCCTTACTTTGGTGCCTTACTCAAGTAGGCGTCAAGCAAGTGCCTTAATCAAGTAGGTGCCAAGCAGGTGCCTTACTACCATACATTGGAGGCACCTTACTCTAAACAAGCCAGCTTTGACCAGTTGACCAGTAAGCTACGAAGGTTGTTGCATGTGAAGACAAAGGAAATATTTTAATTATGTTGTATTATTAAAATAGAATAAAGCATCTATTATTTTTTGATTGGGCGGTTAACTTTGTAAGGTGAGCATTATTTTCTCACACTCACAGACAAATCAAAACAATGATTTTCCTAGTAAATGATATGGGTAACCATGCAAATGGATTTGCCAGCCTAATCATGATTCTATTTTGATAAAATAGAACACATCTGATTTCTCCTACGGGTAAAATTAGTGCGTGATTGTTATTGTTAGCACATGACTGTTATAATTGAATGGCTATAATATTCATTGCATATATATTATAACCGCAAGTCTAAAATAGGCTTACCTAAAATTGTAATAGAGGAAGGTTGTGCATTGTATAAATGCACAGGTCTTCTCTAAAGAAGGGAGATCAACGATAATAGAATCTAATTTATTTTATTTCTTTGTCTAAATTATTGAGTGCAAATCCTCTTACTTGAGCAAGCTCTATGTAGCTAGTTGGACGAACTATTTGCGGGAGATTGGGCCCACTCCCTGCAGTAGTCCTCCCCTATTTCATTTATGTTCTTTATTTTTAGTAGATTATATTTATTGTTTTATTTCCTGCTTTAATTAATTTAGCTATGTGTTTTATTTTCTTGCATTTTATTTTCGTACTTTATTTTCAGCACTTTAATTTTAGCTTGTAATTTATTTATTTAATTTTCCACACTTAGTTTATTTGGTTTGGCTGACTTTCAAATGCACGAACATCCCCCACCAAACTAAATAAGGTACATAGGAATTCATTCCCCAACACTATAGGCATATATTGTGCATGACACTCATAAGTTTATGGACTTACCGGATTGATAATTTATGGAAGAGAAATGATTATTTTTCGAGACATAATTTCTGCTCACCATTTTGGCACCATTGTCGAGGAGTGTCAAAACTATAGTGTTATGATTTATAGGTCAGATAAAAAGCCCATTTAAAATTACCTATAGATATTTTACTTGAGAAGTGTGAGTCCACCAAGGGCATTTTTATAAGGCCAAAAATAGTTGTCGACATAGTCAGAGCCAAATCCCATAGGCAACAATTTAAATTTACTAGCTTCTTAGGTAAATACGAGAATGAACCTAATGTACCATATTAAGTATAGAGGTAGGAATAAATGGTGATGTTGAAAAAAATCATAAAATAAAGCAATGAAGGATTTCCATCATGTTCTGAATGGTTTCAAGAAATCAAAGAAATAGCACAACCCAAGTCTGATTGAAAATTTTTAGGGATGTGTTTTTATACAAAAACTATTGGGAAATTATGCCTCCAAAAGCTTAGTTTTAATGATTGAAAAATTTTTACAAGCTTGACGCTTTGCAACATATTGGTAAATTCTTTTAATGATGTAGGAAAAATGACAAAGCATAATTTAAAGAGAACACCTTGTTATGGAGTATGCTCTTCACTTAGACCTAGTAAATCAAAAACTAGCATGTGTTTTAAACAGACTGCTATGCCATGTTTTCTTCAGGTTGATAGCCCATAGATAGTCATTTGTTAGCCTACACATTTTACCATTACGTTCAAAGAGTTTGGTTGTGAGGCCATGAAGGAAAATACTCTTCTCATGCTATAGCATATCAAACTAGTTGATCAAGAAGGAGATGATTTTTAGAAGACTAGTTTAGATGTAGGCATGGGGGGGTACCCCACCTTCATAATTACCACCAACAACACAATGAAAACTATTTACAGTGTTCATGAAAAAAGAGAAAAAAATATCTTCTATTGAAAAGGCTCCAAGTTAAAATACAAATAAAAAAATATAGCTTTATTTTCCGCTACTTGTTGGAAGAGAGTATCCTCTTTCCCTAGGACCAACTTGGTCCAAAATGGAAATGAAAAATATCCAACCGGTTGCTAAATAAAGCAGGGGAGGAGCTTGGAAGTAATCAGAAGATGAAAATAAATAAATTTTTAGTTAGAATTTTATTTTAATGCCTTTAGTTTAGATTTTTCTTTTGTGTTTTGCAAGACAACGTGAAGTGCGAAGAACACAAATAAGGAGGTGTCTATGAAGATTTTGTGAATTAATATTTATATGTGGAGTTCATAATAACATTATACAAATTGTCACATGTACCTTGATCGTGTAGCATCCAGTCTAGCAGGTGAAAGCTAGCAAAATTTTGCCTTGGCAACATTGGCACCTGAAGGCAGGCTAAGTAACCCTGATCAAGTGAAAGGCTTCCAGCCCAAGGTGCTTATGGAACTTTGGGAAATTTTTTTTGCACAAGGTGTGTGACTGTTACAACCTGAGTAAACTATAAGCAAAGTCAGAGATGCTACATCAAGTGTAGAGTAGTGTCAAGATAATGTTCGAGTAATGGTCAACGAGATCCATTCACAACTGCATCACATTTGTGAGAGTGGATCAAACATCGGTATGGGGGAGACCCCATACCACACCAATAGCATGGACGAATGTTCATTGATAAAAAAATAGGATACAAAAAAAAATTATTATTATAGGGGGTGTCTTACTCTCGGTGCCTTACTTCCCCCAGTGCCTTACTCCCTGTGCTAAAAAAAACAAAATTTTATGAGATGCCTTACTCCTAGCTATAAAAATAAAAATAAAACAAAACTTTGTTTCGGGAGGTGCCTTACTCCGAAAATTTTGGGAGGTGCCTTACTCCAAAAATTTTGGATAAAAGAAAAGAAAAAAAATTGAGAGGCGCCTTACTCCCATAGTAAGGTGCCTTACTATAAAAATTTTGGGAGGTGCCTTACTCCCATATTAAGGCACCCCACCCCCCCCAAAAAAAAGTGTTCAATAAGGTGCCAAGCAGGCACCTTACTCTAGCACCTTACTCAAGTGGTGCCAAGCAGACGCCTTACTCTGGAGCCTTACTCAAGTGGCGCCACGCAGGTGCCTTACTCAAGTGGCATGGAGCAGGAGCCTTAATCTGACACCTTACTCTAGCATCTTACTCAAGTGATGCCAAGTAGGCTCCTTACTCTGGTGCCTTATTCAAGTGGTGCCAAGTAGGCACCTTACTCTGGCACCTTACTCAAGTAGGCACCTTACTTTGGCACCTTACTCAAGTAGGTGCCAAGAAGGTGCCTTACTCCAACACCTTACTTAAGTAGGTGCCTTACTCTGGAGGTGCCTCAGAGGTCCTTCATTTATAAAAAAATCACGTGAATCCTCCCAATGGTTAAAAAAAAAAGACTGCATGGAACATATCTTGCTTAGCATAAAATTTATTTTTATTTTCCTTTGCAATAAATCATGAACTGCATGTAAGCTACAGGCATCCTGAGATCCAGGGCCTAACATGCACGGATTCATGACTCCTATTTTCCTGCTTTCATGTGTTTTTTCTTTGCAGGTCATTGTGTCCTCTGAATGCAATCTGAAGGTATCCTAAGAGTTAGAGCCTCAAGCACAGGTATGATTCCTATTTTCTTACTTTTGTGTGTTTAGTTTTACAGGACATGACTGTGAGAAAAATTTGTAGGCAGAGAAGGCTTAAACTAGGCTTAATGGATGTGACATCTCATGCCCTGCAATTAGGGGTGCAAAAAAGTGAAAAAGGCACTTACTTCCCACCAGGAAGAGAGTGCCTACAATCAGCCCAGTACAGTTGTGCCTTTTTCCACTTGGAGGAAGGCACCAATAAGCGGTGTCACTCTCCCACCAAGAAGAGTGGTGCCCATATATTTAATTTTTTTTTTGTGGAGAATCTGATGGCTAGGTGCTAAAAAGAAGTTGTAGGCCTTCCTTGAGAAGAAATTGGCAGACCCATTTTATCCTTGATAATGCTTAAAATTCCTCTTGCTAGGATGAGGGTGTCTCTTGTTCAGTGTGGGACCTAATGTTTAGAAGGCTAAAGACCTGTTGCATAGAGGGACCTATTACTGGAAATGGGGGTATCACCAATTAAAGTGGGAGATAGTATGGGTGAACCTGAATATCTGGCAAGAAAGAAAAAAAAAATTGCTGCAACTTTGGACTTGTTAAAAGTCCACACCTATAGAAGAATACTTCAATAGATATAATTTCCACTAAAAGGTGGTGCATGATCCATGCAAAATAATTGTTATTTTCTTGAGGAGAACATCATAGAAAGAATGCCATATTTTTTAACTATTCTCTGTCAACAATATGGATGGGCACAAAATTTTATATCTGCCTTTTGAAATTTGCGTAGGAAGGATTCGTCGATGGAAATTTAAAAACTGCATCATTTTCTAGATTGTCATGCTCACAAAAATTAATGTCTTCACTGATTGTTGAGGGTTGTTGAGATGGAAACTAGTTCAGTTTATACTCTATTTTGAGTTGAGTAAATTGGTTGCGGTGATGGGACCCATGGGTGCAGTATGATGGACCACAAACACCATTGCATAGCACTACCATCATAATTTTCAATCAATGCTCAAAGGAAGAACAACGAAGATGATTAGCGATGTGGAATATGAAGGCAGCCAAAGAAAAATAATAATAATAAAATAAAAATTCTCCAAGAGCACCAATGTCACAACAATCTCATTTTATGGTGCACTAGGATTATAGGCAATATGAATATGTTTTCACACCACCAGCATTATACAGATCGGAATCTATGAAATTCACCCAGGTATAGACTGAGTTTTATGTTAATTATGTGTACAGTTATTTTAAAAATAATTTCTCTACTAATATCAGTATATGCCCCCTTAAATTCTCTCTATAAAAATCTCCCATCAAATTTCAAGCACATGACATGCCTTGGATATAAAAAAATTTATTACTCTGAAATAATTTAAAAACAAAGAAAAAAAATGTGGCATTCGTGTGAATAAATTTGGCACTGCTGCATTGGAACAATGGTAGCCAGCACATGTAGATGATGTTACTTTGTACCACAAAGGAGGTTCAAACATGTTTTAGACATGGGCAAACATAGTGGTATGTGACCACACTTCTTTTAAAGTTTGGTCTCACCAAATTTTACCGATATGCAAAACTAGAAAATGCAACCATAGCTACATGAAGGCTCAAATGGACAATTACATGGTAGCATTTATCAAAATTAGTGTAGTGTGATTTTGTTGGTGTCGTAGTGCTTAATGAGGAAAAATAACAGTGTAGTGGTAATTTGGTCTGAACAGTGTAGTCATGATTTATCCATTTACCCGCAATGATCAATCCTAATGTTTATATATATTATTTTAGGGGTTGTTGTCACGAGGATGTGACAATATTTAGGTATGGGAGGATGATGAGCACTAGAAATACTCATTTTATATACATTATTAAGAGGCATCATTACTGGTTTAATTAGCATGTGAGATGTATTTATATTTAACTTATTCAAATAATTGATAGAAAATATGGTATTATGTTTGACTGGTGTTTTTAGTAAAAACTGTGTATAAGTGCAAGGTTTACTACTAATATGGTGTTTTTCAGTATACACCCCACTTGGACCTAGTAGTGTGCTAGAAGGATCCTTCCTTTGGTGCCTTACTCTGGCGGCACCTTACTCTGGTGGTGCCTTACTCTGGCAGTGCCTTACTCTAGCGACACTTTACTCTAGTGGTGCCTTACTCTGGTGGTGCCTTAATCTGGCAGTGCCTTACTATGGTAGTGCCTTACTATAGTGGTGCCTTACTATGGCGCCTTACTCAAGTAGGCGCCAAGTAGGTGCCTTACTCAATTAGGCATCAAGTAGGCACCTTACTACCATACATTAGAGACACCTTAATCTGACCAAGTCAGCATTGATCGGTTGACCAGTAAGCTACGAAGGTTGTTGCATGTGAAGACAAATGAGATATTTTAATTATGTTGTATTATTAAAATAGAATAAAGCATCTATTATTTTTTGATTGGGCGGTTAACTTTGTAAGGTGAGCATTATTTTCTCATGCTCATGGAAAAATCAAAATAATGATTTTCCCAGTGAACGATATGGGTAACCATGCAAATGGATTTGCCAACCTGATCATGATTTTGTTTTGATAAAATAGAACACGTCTGATTTCTCCTATGGGTAAAATTAGTGTGTGACTATTATTGTTAGCACATGACTATTATAATTGAATGGTTGTAATATTCATTGCATATCTACTGTAACTACAAGTCCAAAATAGGCTTGCCTAAAATTGTAACAGAGGAAGGTTGTGCATTGTATAAATGCATAGGTCTTCCCTAAATAAGGGAGATCAACCATAATAGAAGCTAATTTATTTTATTTATTTGTCTAAATTATTAAGAGTGCAAATCCTCTTATTTGAGCAAGCTCTACATAGCTAGCCGGGTGGACTATCTACGGGATCTTGGGCCCACTCCCTGCAGTAGTCCTCCCCTGTTTCATTTTTGTTCTTTATTTTTAGTAGATTATATTTATTTTTTTATTTCCTTATTTAATTAATTTAGTTGTGTGTTTTATTTTCTTACATTTTATTTCCGCACTTTATTTTCAGCACTTTAATTTTAGCTTGTAATTTATTTATTTAATTTTCCGCACTTAGTTTATTTGGTTTGGTTGAATTTCAAATGCACGAACATCCCCCACCAAACTAAATAAGGTATAGAGAAATTCATTCCCCAACACTATAGGCATATACTGTGTATGACACTCATAAGTTTACGGACATACCGGATTGATGATTTATGGAAGAGAAGTGATTGTTTTTTGAGACATAATTTTTGCTCACCATTGATATTTACTCATAGTCATATGGGAGTTCTAAAACAAATGCAGCAAGTCTCACACCCTTATTAAGCACAAATATATAATTTAGCCAATAATGGAATAGATCACAAAGGAGTCTTAACAAGATGGCATCTGGATACAAGGGTGTTTCAGGTGTTCTAATAGTGGCCACAGAATATTTTTTAATAACATATACATAGTACAATGCCTATAAATACTCTTTGGTGGATGATTAATCATTTCCAAAAAAACATCTTAAGGTGATGTCCCAAAAATGAATTCTAACTTGATATCATAATCCCTTAATATTTCATAGTTATTGAGCTGAAACATATATGGAGAGGCACTAATATAGTCAGAAGGGTCGATTTGTAGACATAAAATAGGGAGGGTAAGAATAGTAGAAGTACTTGCCATGGTTGTGGTTGGATCAAAACAACATGGGAATGTATCCCACATGCATAACATAGTGGATTAATCAACTAAATAATAGTCCTTCCACATCCAAAGAGAAGTAACCATCTTCCGATGGTTTTTTGGAGAATATAATGGTAATACATGATGGGGGTTTGATTTGGTGGCTTGGTGATTATTTGGCTTAAATGTGGTTGTTTTATCCTATGGCCAAGCTGATATTATTTTTGAATTGGAGATAAATCAAGAATGTACAATTGAATTAGTACTTCAACATTAAACTAAATGAGCAATAGACAATTATAAGAGAATAACCCCATTAAAAGGGAAATCTAACAAACAATTGTAAATACCAAGGAACCAAGCAGATGTCATCTTGACTATCTCTAACAAGAAGCAACAAGAAATAAGATCTTAGACTATTCACAAAAATATTCATAGGGTAGAATTAATTAAAATAAAGCTTAATTAAAGAGTGACCCAACCTGATTCAACTCAGTAGATCGAAGCCTACAATCCCTCCTGAATCTCCTTCTAGTCCGCTTCTACTCCTCTCTGGTTCCTTTTTTTTCCTTCAATAATTAGCCTCCTTTTTATAAATATTATTTCCTCCCCCAACCATAAAGGTGACTATTCTATTAATAATAAAATATACCTTTAATCAAATAAGACATTTCAACCCATTTGGAGGAAAATCCCCACAAAGTAGAATAGGGTCCAAATAGAGATAAGATGAGTGATCATGTTTATTTTGTGTCCCCTTTGTCTCCAATCATTATAAATTCAAAACTATTAGGTATTAGAAAGGGAAACCTTCCCTTAATTTCCACCAATAAGAATAGGCCATGGGTAAGGGATGGATAAACCTAAATAATAAAATAATCCTTATTTTATTTAATACCACTAGAGCTCTTTTGGTCCAATTAAAATTGGACAACTTTTGTGAAATCCAAATCTCCTAATTGCTTCTGCAATTAGACTAATTAAACTAAATTGAATTACCTTCTTCAAAAGATAATTAATCCTTTCACAAAACCTCACAAAATCCCTTAATTAGAATTTTGTAGAAATCTTTAGGGCCAATGACCCTCTAGTCAGGTATTAATTGATCCCTTAGATCAATTAATACCCTTTGGAATAGATCCAATGGGGATGGGGTGTGATAGGTTCATATAAATGGGATGCTAATGAAAGAGTTAATATTGAATCTGATGAAACCCCTTCAGCCCCACATGGTTCACTAGTTTCTAGGACTAGGGAAAAATGAAAGAGGAAATTTGAAAATAACCCTATAGAATAGTCAAAATTTAAGAAAGTCACTTTTAGTAACAAGGTTACTAAAATTACTACTCAAACAGAGGTATTTGCACAGTTGAAACCCTTAAACTTTGTAACATCTAGGTCCTTGATTGAACCAACAGATTCATTGGAGAAAGAGATAATAGATTCTATCTTTTTAGACTAGTCTGCAAAAGGACAAATGACAAACACAAAGTAAACTGGTGAAGAAATATGTACACAACATCTAATAAGGTATACCATACTAAGACAAAAGTTTGTTACATAGGAGGAGGTTGAAGCAAAATAAATAAATTTTGAGATACACACACAACCACCTTCACCCCCTCCTCTAAGGAGAATTTTAAGGAGGAAACAATAAAATGTAGTTGTAGCCACTGAAAACACATATCCAACATCATCTAGACCATAGATAAGGAGAAGGTTAATACTACAATAAGATAAATATATAGATGTGGTTGTAGAAGACACACCTAATCAAGAGGAAGAATCATTTGCACAATACAAACCTAATCAGGAGGAAGAATCATTTGTAGAAGATACACCTTATCAAGGGGAGGAATCATTTGTAAAATGTAAAGAGCTTGAAGAACCACATTCCCCACCTACAATGAATTTTCCTACATACTCTTCTTTAGAATCTAAAGAATATGAGGCTTATGAGATTGAAGATCTAATGAAGGCTTCTAGGGTGATCATTAAAACATAGTAAACCTAGATTGAAAAAGATGAAGTAATAATTAATGAGAAGTATGAGTACATTGATCAATTATACGTAGGAAATACAAGAATTAAAATAAAAACTAGCACCATTAGAGGCACTTCCCACAATTCTTGATTCTAAAAGGGAGATAGCAAAAAAAATTCTTGAATTAATAGAGTAGATTCCGAAAGGAGACATCCAAGAAAACATCCTACAATTTCCCCAAAGAATTGAGGAAGATACCTTGGATTAAACACCTACAATTTTTGTTCCTTTTCTGAATGCTATTTCAGCAACACAACAACATGCAGAAAAGGAGATAACACCTAAAAAGAGGGATGGTAAGGAGTTTATGGATGTCATAGAGGGCTCAAATCAGTGAGAAGATACTTTGGAGATGGGCTAGCAACATAATTTTTAGGAGTTTGAAAAATAAGCCATTTCAGCACTTTCGAATGTAGCTCCAAAATATTCTAGGATAGCTCTAGAACATTCTGCAATAGAACAGACACATTTCAGAGTAGCTCTAGAATGTCCAAAAATTGTTCCAGAATGCCTAGATACAGCTCTAGAACAAGAAAAGGAGAAAAGAACATAAATTAAAATCCTTGAAGCTCAAGAAATCCCACTACAAGTAAGTACATCACTTTAGACAGATACAAATCAAATTTTTGCAAGTTTTATTTACAAAGTGCAAATAGTAGAAATAGGAATTTAGGTTAATTTAATGTCTGAGTATAAAACTCCACTAGTAGTAGTGTGTCCACCTGATATGATCCCACTAGCAAGTCACAATGAGGATATTGCAAGGTAGATGGCATGCTACCAAACATTGGAGTTACACCTTGCAACACTAAAACCATTGGAAAAAAATGAGATACATGCTGCAAAAATTATAGATTTATAGGTTAAGGTATATAAATTATGTTAGATTGTAGAATACCTATTACAATATAGATATCCTTCTAGGTTATACCATCTACTCCTCTAGGAATGATCCCTTAGATGGTAGGTAATACTTATCTGCTCCAGTTTAAAATATGATTTGATTACTTCGCAAGATTTTTTGGAAGCATAGCTACAGAGTCATAAGGAGAAAAAAAAATTATTGTATGACTTATTTTTACATAAATTTGTCATGGAAAAATATGTAGAATTTTTGCAACAGATATATACAAGTGATGTACAAATCCGATCCTTTGTCTCTACTTTAAACAATTAGTTATATTGAGATCAAGAGAAGAGACTGAATAAGGAGACTGAAGTAGGACTTACATTGTTGTTAAGGCATATCCAACCCAATCCCTCAATATTGATAAGCCAACATTTCAATCTGATGAATACGCCAAACATAAAGATCACATATCTTCATAATATTTAAGATAGTTTGGCTTACTTTTAGCAATTCTATAGAGATAATTTGTCAAACTCCTTGTCAACATGTAAGAGCAAGTGGGCAAAATTACCCATATCTTTATAGAAAAGAGAGCCCATATCACCAAATAACTTGTCGTGGTCACATAGGAGGGTAGATACTATGTGTAGCACCCTAAAATTGGCACAGTAAAACCTTAAATAATTACAATTACTCTAGTAAATATTCAAATTCAAATTTTAACCCCCAAAACCGCTTCCAAACCGTCGTTTAACCTATTTCCTCCTTTCTCATGCCATTTTTAGAGTTTGTTTTGACAATTTGACGATATCGTCGTCGATCAGACGATATCGTCTTAGATTGGATGATTTTGTCTGGACTAGGACGTCCAGACGATCTTGTCCCAAAACTAATTTTTCTCAATTAGCCTCTGTTCCAATGGCGTCTCTAATCTGGGTAGAAGCGTGTTTGCACCGTTAGAGACCCTCCCCATTGGAGATCTCCCAAATTGGGATGATCTCCAACCTCCTAACCTCCCTCCTAAGCCTATTTAAACTTAGGCCCTCCCCTTAACCTACCCCTGGCTGAAATTTCCTGTAACTTGACTTTACATGCATTAAAACATCCTGAATTACCATCTGCACTTGTCCTATCCAAATTTTGTTGCAGGAACCTTAGTATTTTTCAACCGGAGCAAGCTCAGTTCGTCGTGGACGATCCTGTTCAATTCGAGACGATTTCGTACCCATCCGAGATGATTTTGAATGCAATCAACGTTGGGGGAAATTAGTGCCCAAAGTTTGCATTTTTCTCTTCTTATTTGTTGTTTTATTCTGCATCTAGATAGTTTGTTTATTATTTTCTACTATTCTGCATCTTGGAGTTCACCCATGTAGTTTAGTTGCATAATGAAATCATGATTAACTATTAAAACCTCGTAATTTTCTTGCATTCCTATTTAGAATTATCTTATTAACATTCCTATTATTGTTTCACATCATTGCCCTCTGTTTGTATTGCTGTATTTTCTGTATTCTTTGCCTATTTCTCTATTTGTAGGTCTTTGAACGAATTCATCAGATCTCAGATGATCCTGCAGGTCGGAGACGATCTTGTAAAATTCCAGACGATCTGGACTGCTTCAAACATCAGAATCTCCATCAGACATCTGGATCAGGTATGGCTCTGTAATTTACCTTTTTCTCTCTATTTTTTGTTCAAATCTATTTGTTGTATTTTAGTTAGCCTACATTTTCATAATAGAACAACTTAGATTCATTTGGCCAAACCTGGGATTCGAATGTTTAAAGATAAAACTGAACACATTGAACACATTCCCAACCTAGGCGTGGAAACTGCCATTCAAATATTTCCTGGTGAACCCACCATCCGTCGAAAAATCACCATAATACACCTCCCCCGAGAGGCGGGACCTTTGCAAGGCCTCTCAGTCCGAGGTACCACACCATCCTTTTCCCATCCTCCTTCCGGGCATGGATCCTATAGCCTGAAGGTAAGGATGCAAAAAATTTGGAGCGATACATTTTGGTGAACCCGACGTGAATGCATTTAAAACCTTTTGAAAACAAAACCAAAAAAAAAAAAAAACAAAAAACATAGATGCATTTAAAATCATTTAAAACTAATAAATTGCATATCATGTTTAGATGGTAGCTCCTAATAAAATATTAGCAGTTACTATAAATTTCAAAAACCAATTAGCAGCCATAGAAATCAATTATGTGCTTAATGTGCCTGAAACATATAGAAATCAACTTTTGTGGGACGAACTTGATAGAAGACTAGGTGTCATTTCATCTAGGTCAAGAAAACTTAAACAAATCAAAAGGCTTGTCCTAGATAGAATCCTGGATCCTCATCAACTCGTCTTTTATCATGAACTTAAGAGAGCCTGCCATAGATGGTTAGCTTATAGGAGAGCTCTTGTGTCTTCAGAATTTTTCACCTTCGAGGAATACCTCAAGAACGCAGCTGTGGTATGCCAATTTCTAGTTCATATAGAATCCCAAGAAACTGATCTTATGATTAGAAGAAGATGGAACAGAACTCCTAGAGCTATGTTGTATCGTGAATATTGTCGTGAGAATTATTATTATCAACTAGAATCTGAAATACATGGTATTTCTATAGCCCTTTTCATTAAATTCTTGAAAGAAAATTTTCAATTTGAAGAACACTTCATGACTCCTGAAGAACTTGAACCCATTAATGACATTTATAAATTATTTATAGAAAACTAGATCATTGCTTTCAGTATTATTTCTTGCATTTATTGTGTTGTTTGTTATCTTTACAATATTATTAAAAAAACAAGAAAAACTAAAAAACATAACAAAAACCAAAACATTTCATTTTAAATATTGTAGTAGGTATATAATTAATATATACCTCTTAATCTTGTTGCATATATATATATATATATATATATATATATATATATATATATATATATATATATATATATATATATATATATTCTAAAACCTAAGTTAAGCACAATGCCTAAACTTAGGAATGGTAAACAAACTAAAGGAGAAGAAGAAGATTGGTTAAGAGACAAAACAAGAAACCCAAATGTCCTTCCTGAGGATCCAATCCCGAAAGAAGAAACTCTAGACCAGCAAGACGATGAGCTTGCTATAGATGAACAAGAAGAAAATGTTAAAGAGGATGGATCTTCATCCCCTAGAGTAGCTCCATATGGAACTATTACTTTTGATAATTTAGATCATTTCTGGAAATTTTTCAATAATAACATTGGCACTCTTAATATGGCAGTTCGTATTTATAAAGGACAAGTTAGTAACACTCAAGCAGCCATGGAACATATGTTTGATGTGCACACTAATCCCTTGTCTTTTATTGATCAAGAAAGTGATAAGGCTGGACCATCCAATAAAGATATGGTCACTATGATTCAAAACATGCCAAAACAACAGGTTACCCAACCTCCTAAGGAACCTCGTTATTGAGCCTAAAATCATTCCCACACAAAAGAAAACTTCCTTTACTGCTTTACTTTGCCAAACTATTGATCAATATGCTTCAAGTAAACAAAAACCTAAAATGAAGCCAAACACCAATTTTCAACAATCTGGGATATAGCATAATACAACTTCAAAATTTCTTTATAATACCTTTCCTACCAAAAATTTACACAATAGCAACATAGCATCTAATCTTCATGTCCCTCCATCATATGCTCACAAATACCATATTAATGCCCTACTGAACCAATATGGTGGGCAAACTAGTAATCTGGAAGCCATGGTGAAACAGTTAGCTTCGCGTATGGACCAGATAGATCCCTACCGTCCCTCATAAAATTATCGAGAGATATGTAGTCAACCTTTGGATCCCATAGTTGTAGCACAACCGTACCCTAAACACTTTCCCATGCCCATCCTACCTATATATAAAGGAACTGAAGATCCCATAGAGCATCTTCGCATGTTTAGGATAGCATGTCATGATATATCACATGATGACTTGCTATTACTAAAAATGTTCCCGAAAAGCTTAGGTGGAATGGCATTAGAGTGGTACTATCAACTACCCACTCATTCTTTGAGAAACTTTGAAGAAACTGTTGAATCGTTTGTCCATCAATTCAGTTCCTACATTGAGAGGCATGTCACCATTAAAGATTTATACAACTTAAAACAAGACAAAGATGAATGTTTTGCTGATTTCTTAGCTAGATGGAGGCAGTTGATAGGAAAACTACACTTTGTGCTACCTTATAGGGAAATGTTGGACATTTTTATCAATAATTTGCAAGAACAAATATATTATGAGTTATCAACTGCTACTTTAACTACCTTCAATTAGGCTATAGATTTAGCTCGAAGAGTAGAAGATGCCCTCATTAGGAGAGGCCAACTTAGGAAGAAGGATGATGAGAAAAAATCCAAAAATCAATATAAAAACAAACAAGTCATAGGTGACGGAGTCACTGACAGTAGAAATGTTGTTAAGATCAATGCAACGAAGACAACAGAAAAAATTATATTGAAACCTCTTGATAAACCTCCTCAAGAATTTACTAGATTGAATCAACCATTATCAACTATTTTACCTCAATTACTTGAAAGAGGTTTGATTCAATTACCAGCTATCTAGGAACCTGATCCAACTATACCCGGATACAGAGCTGACTTACACCTGTGATTTCCATAGAGGACCTGGACACTCTACCAATGCTTGTAAAAGGTTGAAACATAAAATACAAGATCTGATTGATAATAATGAAATGGAGGTGCAAGCTTTCCAACCTAAACAAAATGCTCCTAATAATGCTCAAAATAACATTCCCCAAAATCAAAATCAAAATGCTAATCAATAATTAGACATATTTCAACAT
This sequence comes from Wollemia nobilis, assembly GCA_028583015.1. Taxonomy (NCBI): domain Eukaryota; kingdom Viridiplantae; phylum Streptophyta; class Pinopsida; order Araucariales; family Araucariaceae; genus Wollemia; species Wollemia nobilis. Next base: position 6,254,917 of record JAQPPZ010001340.1, read on the forward strand.
CCTTTACCAAGACATGGTAAAGAGGTGGCCAATCAAATCGAACATCATAATGTTCCTCCTCCTACCCAATATGTAGGGACTATTAGCGAACAATTACCTGTTCAAGATCCTCAAATATTTGACACAACTTTATCCCTGGTCACGACCAGGCCCCTACATAACTTTCAAACTCCCGATCCTAGTGATGTAGAATCGGATACTAAAATTGAAGTAGACATCACCTCAAACCAATTGAATAGTTCTAAAAATGAATTAGATCCTATTCAACCCATCACCGATGCTATGGTTCCAGAAGAACAATTTCCTAGAAGAGTTACTACTCGACCCTCTTCTAATCAATTCCTCCCTAATGAACAAGCCATAAACACTCAACCGAGACTAGTTCAGCATCTTCAATATAACATTGTAGGTACCATTAGAGTCGTTACCCGACAACAAGCTCAAAATTCTCAACAAGAATCAAATCAGAATGATGGATCAACTCCATTTGTTTTGAAAAATCTTAATAAATGGAATCATGCTTCCAATGTTCAACCTAAACCTCCTTACAATATTAATGAGAAATTATCCAATACTACAGCCAAAATTTTGCTTTTGGATTTATTAAGATCTTCTCCTACCCATAGGGATGTTTTAATGCTTACATTAAGCCAAATTATGGTACCTCAAAATATTCAACTTGAAGCCATAGCCAATACTATCATCACTAGAGAAGTCGATTGTATTGACTTCTGGGATAAAGATATCCCACAACATAGTTTACATAAGGATAATCCCTTATATATTACTGCTCTAATTGGAGATGTAGCTATTAAAAGAGTCCTGATTGATAATGGTTCATCTCTAAACATTTGTACTTTTGACTTCTACCAACGATTTGGCTTTAGAAGTGATGAAATGAAGAAAACTGACATGATCATAAAAGCTTTCAATGACAAAACACAAGAACGTGTGGAGTTATTACCATCCCATTGCAAGTGGGTCCTAGAACCTTAGATACGATCGTGTTTATTGTACATTGCCCCACATCATACAATATACTCTTGGGTCGTCCTTGGATCAATGCAATGCGGGCTGTCCCATCCACTTTACACCAATGTGTTAAATTCGAATTTAAAAATTAGTTGGTCACTATCCATGGTGATCCTAGACCATTTGATATGTGTGCTTTGGCAGAACCTGTTGGAATGCAATTTTGCCCTGCTCTTTCATCCACACATCCTAATTATTATTTTTCATCTAAAACTGTGAAACGCACTCCCATAGCTTCACCTATTTCTCCTCCATTCATTTCACCCTCATATATAGATCAACAATCTTCTAAACAAACCACTCTAGAACCTCAAAAAGATCTTCAATCCACAACCAATCCTTCATGTTCTATCCCTATAATTTCAAAACCTATAGACCCATTCATTAACACTTCCACATTATCAACATCTATCATACCTTCCACATCTAAAGATATAGGGAATGGTCCTTCTACATCTTATGCTCTTTCTGATGAACTTTTACCAGATTTATCCACAATCTTAATATCAAAAAAACCAAATGCTTTTATGCAAAATTCTATTCTTTTAAATAACTTGCCACCATCTCCTCATACTTTGGGTCTCCCACAACCTATGGGAAGTACTTACCAAGTCGGGAGTTGTGCCTTCATTTATAAAGGATATGACTGGGGAAGAATACCTTGAAATATCAAAACTCATCATGATGGATATGCTTGGTGTTATTTTACTAATGAGTATATTAAAGCTAAACCCATAATGATTAAAATAGCATATAAAGGGAAAGGCTTGGGACCTTTCCAAAATGGCATGAAAGAACCTTTCGGGGTAGAACCGTGGCCTACCCGCTGTGGTGTGGGCCTATTTCCTAGTAAGGGTCAACCCTTTCCTTTTGAAGATGATGATCAAATCATATGTTATCAAGATTATTTGGATGGGCGTGGTGATGATTTGCCTCTAAAAAATCAGCCATTTACATGTAACATGCTATCCATAGCTTACCCTGAATTGATTGTTGACTCCGATGAGGAGTTGGAAGGAGATATCTTCCACGATGTCTTCGTTGAAGAGATGTTACACAATGGATTTTATTTTGATGGTTCTATACCAAATATAGCCCAGCTTGAGGCCACTAATCCTCAAGATGAATTATTCAACTTAACCTTAAAAGAATTACAAGAATTGGGTGTCTCACCCACCCCACCCAATTTTGAAATGGATCTACACATGGAGGTCAAAAATGTCATTAAAGTTAATATTGGAACTGAGGATAATCCTCACATAATCAATATTGGGTCAGAATTAAGTCAAGAAAAACAAGAGCAATACATTGCATTCCTTAAAGAATATGAAGATGTCTTCACTTGGACATACAAAGATATGCCAGGTCTGGACCCTTCCGTAGTCATGCATCATCTAGTAGTCCATCCGGATGCTAAACCTGTTAAACAAAAACTTAGAAAAATGCATCCCAAAGTGGCCTTACTTGTCAAAGGGGAGTTAGAAAAACTCTTGAATGTTGTTTTTATACAAGCTATTGATTATGCTGAATGGATCTCTAATGTAGTTCCTGTCACCAAGAAAGAAGCCACCAAAGTTAGGGTTTGCACAGATTTTAGAGATATTAACCCTGCATGCCCTAAAGATGATTTTCCTCTTCCAAACATGGATCAAATCATTGATTTTACTGTTAGGAGTGGGATGATGTCCCTAATGGATGGATTCTCTAGTTATAATCAGATCAGGATAGCTCCTGAAGATCAGGCTAAAACAACCTTTATTACCCCTTGGGGTACCTTTTGTTGGAAAGTGATGCCATTCGGCTTAAAGAACGCAGGTGCAACCTATCAACAAGCTATGACTTATATTTTTCATGATATGATGCATGATATCCTACATGATTATGTAGATGATATTATAGCTCGCTCTATTAATGAAGATAACCATTTAGATGATTTGAGAAAAGTTTTTAATCGGTTAAGAGAATATCTTATTTGATTAAATCCAGCCAAATGCATATTCGGAGTTAATTCCGGTAAGCTATTAGGGGTTATAGTTTCTTCATGTGGTATCAAAATTGACCCTCTCAAGATTGCGGCTATCACTGATATGCCCACACCTACCAATATATCTGAGTTACGAAGTTTACAAGTTAAACTTCAAGCTATCCGTCGCTTCATCGATAAGTTGGCGGACAAAACCGGTCCCTTTCTTAATCTCCTTAAGAAGGATGTCCCCTTTAATTGGGACGATGAATGTAAAGAAGCTTTTGAACTTCTCAAACAATACCTCCTTAACCCACCTGTGCTTTCACCACCTAGACCTGATCACCCATTTCTCCTATATATTTCAGCTTTAGATTCTGCCTTAGGAGCTATGTTATCTTAGCTTGATGATGCGAAGAGAGAACGTGCTAATTATTATATTAGCCAAACCTTCATCAGTTATGAAACCCGCTACACAACGTTAGAAAAACTATGTCTAGCAGTCGTGTTTGCTATGCAAAAATTATGCCATTATATGCTTAGTCAGAAAACTTATGTCATTGCTAAATATGATCCCTTGAGGTATCTCATGAGTCGACCTTATTTATCGGGTCGTACATCCAAGTTGGTTCTCGCTCTAAGCGAGTTTGACCTCACATTCATAGGAAAAAATTTTGTTAAGGGTCAAATCACAACAGATCAATTAGCTGCTGCACCCTTAGAGTCTACCCATCCTCTCATCATTGAGTTTCCTGATGAATGCCTTCAATTAGAGGTAGACCATATTGAACAATGGTCCTTATACTTTGATGGAGCCCGATGCATGAGTGGGGCTGGTGCGGGTATTATTTTAATATCCCTACAAAAACATCTTATTCCTCTATCCTTCAAATTAACATTTTCTTGCACCAATAATATTGTTGAATATGAAGCTCTAATCCTTGGATTATGAGCTGCCTTGGCGCTAAAAATTAAACATCTGTTAGTTTTTGGTGATTCTCAACTTGTCATAAACCAAATTAATGAAGTTTATCAGACCGTAGATGATAAACTGCACCCATATAAAGCCTATGTTTTACAATTAATGTCTCTATTTGATCAAGTTACCTTGGAATCTATTCCTAGAACTTGCAACCGTGCAGACTGATGCTATGGCCACAGCTGCATCTCTCCCGCCCTTGGAGTTAGATGACGAATATGCCACTATCATTATTCATCGACTCTAGGAACCCACTTCAAATAAGTCATGCTTAGAACCTTTGGATGTGTTTCTAATCAATGAAACTACTCCTGAACCTTGGTATACAAATATATTTGATTTTCTCCAAAATGGGACTTTCCCTCCCAATTTTAATAGAAACCAGCATCGATTATTACATCGATGCGCAAGTCGATTTGTAATCATTGGCAATACTTTATATAGGAGATCTTTTGAAGGTATCCTAATAAGATGTTTGAATTTAGAAGAATCCAAATCAACCTTGAGTGAAGCCCATGATGGATCTTGTGGAGGAGACTTTAGTGGTAGTGTCATTGCTAAAAAGCTCCTTAGGATAGGATACTTTTGGCCTACCATGGAAAATGATGCACATGATTATGTGCGCCATTGCGACAAGTGCCAGAAACATGCTGACCTTGTCCATGCGCTTGCATAAGAACTGCAAGCTATTTCATCTCCTTGGCCCTTTTCAAAATGGGGCTTAGACATTATTGGCAAAATTAATCCTGTTTCATCTGATGGACACAAATTCATCATAACTGCCATCGAGTATTTCACGAAGTGGGTTGAAGCTATGCCTTTAGCTTCCTGCACTAGCACACAGGTATCTAAATTTATTTTCAATCAAATCATTTGTAGGTTCAGAATTCGTACAAATATCATCTCAAACAATGGAACTTGTTTCAAAAATAAAGATGTTAAGAAATTATGCCAAAAATATAAGATTCAACATCGCTGGTCCACTCCCTATTATCCTCAGGGTAATGGTCAAGCAGAAGCATCTAACAAAACCTTAATCAAAATTCTCAAAAGATTGGTCAATAAATCTGGTCGTGACTGGCACATTCAATTATACCCAGCCTTGTGGGCCTATTGAACTAGTGTTCGAACCCCCCTTGGAACTTCACCTTTTGTTTTGGTTTATGGTGTCGAAGCCATTTTTCCCTTTGAATTAGAAGTTCCTTCTTTGGCTCTACTACTTCAAGATACCAAAGTAGGAGATGAATATCGAGCTGGCAGACTCAGTCAGCTAGAACTCCTAGATGAAAAACGCATCAATGCTTTGGAGCATCTCCGTGCCTACCAAAACAAGCTTAAAAGATCATATGCTAAAAAAGTTCGTCATCGATCCTTTGAGATCGACGACCTTGTTTTAAAATAAAATCAAAAAAATACTAATGCAACTAAAGACCTTAAAGGTAAATTTGAGCCCAACTGGCTTGGACCATACATTATCACTGCTAAATTTGAATCAGGAGCATATAAATTTTCTACCTTAGATGGTAAAGAACTTAAAGATCCCATGAACATTTTGCATCTTAAACGTTACTATGCGTAAAAAAAATTAGTCATTTCATAATTTGTACATATTTTGCATGTTGTCTTATTTTAAAAATATATCAAATTGTTTACACAAAAACAAAAAAAAACAAACAAAAATAATAAATATAAAAACAATATTCTTGACTCTTTCGAAACCAAAACAAAATAAAGAAGAAAGAGAGAGTCAACATTCTCAAACTTCTCAAAACAGTATTTGTATATATTTCTTTTTACAAATGTTGCAGTTATATATTTCAAATTATTTTGGATAAATTAGCATTTATTTGGAATCCCTCACTTTCACAAACACAAAATAAATATCTTGATTTTTATCTGGCATGATTACTAATCTCTCTTATATCAAAGTCCACAAAATTCAATTAAATAAAGTTTGAGCACAGAGAATTGATCTTGTTATTTACTTAAACCAAGCACATCCTTTCACAATAAAATGATTATATTTATAATGTCCATGCTATGCTACATAGTAGAAGTGGTTTCTTGAGCGAAAAGTTTCCCCGCTATCCTATCATGCACATGGTCTAGAATCTTTGAGAATTGGCAAAAGGACAAGCTCACCCCTACCCAGAATAAAAATCCCTTGCTCTACAGCTAATCCGAGCAAGCATCCCTAGCATAGGAAGAAAAGCAAATTTCAAGAAAAAGAGAAAAAAAAAATATTATTTTATATCATTACAACAATGTTTCAAGCATTATCTCAAAAATCAAGCAAAAATACAAAAGAAAAGCAAAAGAAAGCAAAAGCAAAAGCAATACAATCCCTCTCCCTACTCTTTAAAAAGAAAAGAAGGGTTGATGAGCTTGAATCCCTGGAATTCTCAATTATTCGAAACTGTGAGGTAAGCCCCATAACAGGTGGTTTGTGCCCAACCTACTTGGCCTTGGGTAACTCCTAGCGTGGTGATATGTTTGTCACATTAGCGACCTTCTTTTGTACAGACCTATGTCTTCTTATGGATCATCTAGATCTGGATAATCCGACTTACATAGTAATTTGGTATGGTTATATGCATCTAAATCATGGTTAATGAACACTTATTTGGTTCATTCAAATCACTTGTATCAAATTATCTTGCTCAAACTGGTAAATGAACAATGCAATTGCACACACATTTTGTATTTGAGAGATTTTGTGTATCATTATGATAAATCAAGATTGGAAATGAACTCACATACACACATGGGATTCCTTATAAATCTAACTTTTGTCTTTAAGATACTTTGAAATATTTTTTGCAAATCGTTTGGAATAAATTCATTTTCTTCTTTGAAGAACAGTTGTTTAGTATAAAGACAACTATATGCATTATCAAAAATCAAAATCATCTTCACAACATACAATCAAGTTACATCTATATATAACTTTTGACTTTCGCGACGATGGTATAGTTCCAAAACTAAAATTGGAATTTTATGAATAGCACAATTCCTCATCTTCATATTTTATGACTATTTTCAAAAATTAAAAATCAACCATGCAATAAAACAATCTATTTTCTTCTTTGATTTTCGCGATGATGGTATAAGTCTATACCTACATATTCTATGCCTAGCGCAAACCATTGTATTAATTTTATTCCCCATTCATTTAAAAATCATAAAAACCATATGACTTAACTCATTATGTTATACAATTATGTTTTTAAAAAGCATCCACATTATCACTTATTCTATTTCATGTCATTATGTCAATATGCAAATTTGCAATGATGGTATAATTCCTAGGGAATTATCCAAAAAATTTATCACACTTAGGAATTTATGCCTAGCAAAAGTCATTTTAAAATATTTCATGCATAATATTTTCATGAAAAATCTGAAAACAAAAATCATCATCATCATCATTTGCATCATCACACCAAAGTCTTAAGACAGTCTCTTAAGCACCCTTTTACTTTTAGCAATATTTCTATACTAGGATTAGCTTGACGACCGAGTGAGCGGCGACTCCATGAAATGGTCTATAACAGCGACAATGTCCTTTGAAATTATTTTTAAAAGTCCCTTTTATTTTTTTATCATCAAACAACCAATTTGTTACATCATATTATTTCATTTAAATTTTTAAAGCATGACATTTCAACCATAATATTTTCCAATGACATAATTACATGAATCATCAAATCAATCAATCAAAACATTAAAAGCATCATAAAAACATATAAACAAGTCATATCATCATAAGACAAGTCATATGATCAAAAAATATCTCATCTATATATATATCAAATATATGTACATCATCTCAAAAATAGATTGGTATGCCACAATCTACATCTTGGCATACTCAATCCTCTCAATCATATATCCTATGTGCAGTGTCTCGAGAACCCCTCAAGCTCTCAGCCTCATCTCCTCCCTTGCCCTAAGGTGGACGAGGTGGCCCCATCACAGTATGTGTGGTACTGCGAGTCCTAGTCATCGATCGAGATGAAGTCCTCGATGACCCAATCCTGATCGAGTCAGCAATGCTAGCTGGCAGCTGTACCCTCTAACCCTCTGGCACCATCTGGAAGTAGATACCCTAGTAGAACGCGGTCTGAGCAATCAACCGTACCATGCTGACTCGATCATGCAACCTCATCTCTGAGCTGTGTAGCCTCCGCTCGGTGTCATGCAGCCTCCTCCTACAAATTCTGCACCTGTGCCTAGAGATAGACAGTCTCCACCCAGAGAGTAGCCATCTCACTACTCTCTCCTGTGTCCACACCCTTGCCCTTATCAGGCAATGGTGGTCTCTCTCTCTATGGAGAAGGGGGTCTCTCCTCCCTCTTCTACCACTGTCGTAGCCTTTGTTGAGCCTGTGGCCTCCTCTGCTCTCTCCCGTCGCAACCCTGTGCCGCCTCAATGGCTGCCTGGTGTCGCCTCCCCATTCGACGCACAATTGCATGAATCGGACCCTAAGCCCTCATCATTCGAGGAGGGCAGATGCCTATGTACCAGGCATCGTAGCTATCGGCTACCCCAGCATCATCCCCATCCACTGGCTGAATGGGGGCATCATCTACGTCTTGACTCCAAAATCGTTGCATATCTGGAGCCTCGCTAACTGTAGTGTTATCCCGGATAGTCTAGGAAAACTTGTAGTCTCTCAAAGATGGGATCCCTTGCTGTAGATCGAACTACCTCAAAACTCGGTCATACCGGTGGAGCTCCACCTCTCCCCTCTCCATCCTCAACCAACAGACTTTCCTGATGCGATCCAGCTCTTGTCCGTCCTTAGCCCACCCTGGATGATCTCTCCAAGGCCTCCAGGTGATCTGGTCAAATACAAGGTCGTCTAGTCGTCTTCAGGATGCTGGCAGATCTATCCATCGCTGTGCCCCTCTCCGGAGCCACCAGTAGAAAACTCAGGGCCTTTCCCTATCAATCCCTGTTAGTTGGAGCCCTATCGGCCTTCGCATCACAATGTTCTCCCAGCACCAAACCTACAGTAGTGATGTCATAACCAGACATTGATCACCCTTGTATATGACCCCATGAAGGATCCTATACAACCGATAGAGTATGAAGCTCCCCCAAGCAAACCTATATCTGTGGTCTCTCATGTTATAGACCACATTTGTCAGTACCCATGGTACCTTGCATCTGCTCTAGTGGCACAGCAAAAGACCACCGACTACCCCAGCCAAAACCTATGAGTCTATATGCCCCAAGCATCTAGCACAGTGACTCGATATTCACTCTGCCCTTCTCTAGGTGAAGCTCGGATCGCCACACAGTCGCATCATCGCGTGGCCCTGATTGGCCATGGGAGTGATCATCCATCCTTGTATGGGGATCCTCAAAATCCTCCATACATCCTCCAGTGTGGAGTCATCTCCCCTGTCGGTAATCAAAAACAAGAAGAACCCAGATACCACCTCTCTGCTAGGGTTGTCAATAGCCCCATATCTCGTAGAACCCCGTGGCATCTCCTCGCCACATGCCGCAAGCCGACTCCGAGTCACCTGATCTCGCTCTCGCTTGAGATAGAGCGGCCAAGTCATCCCTTAGTCCACCGTATTTCCATTCTCTGCTCTTTAGTAATCCTCTCTGCAACATAAACAAAATCAATAATAAAATCCATTAATAAATCATTAATTAAAAATGCAAGTCAAAATAAGTTCAATTTCATAAATGATGATATTGTACACTATTGGACGATATCATCCCAAATTTGAGCAAATTCGTCTCTGATTTTGCTAGTCGAAATCAGCCCCTTTTTGACGAAATCATCCCCATTTCGCCGATTTCGCCTCTAGACGAAATCGGCGAAATCGAGACGATTTCGACGAAATCGAGACAATTTCGTCTCGATGGCGTCGATGGCCCAAAAATGGTCGTGATGCTCAAAAATCAATCAAATTTAATCTAAAAAGCATGAAATTCTAAATTAAAGCATTCTAAATTCAGTTTAGACCCTTACCCATAGCCTGTGCTGGACCTCTATTGATCTGTGCGCTGTCTCGACCATCTTGTCTCCAGAGCTCTAAAAACTAGGAAAATGAATAGTCACAATGAATTAGGGTTTTACCCCTTTTTTTTTAATTTTATTCAAAAACACTTACTTTTTTTTAAATTTTGCTTTTTCACGTTTTTACCTCAAACGTTCGATTTGGGTAAAAACACAGAGGGGGCACCATAGTAAGTTGTTGTACGATTCGACCTAGAATCGTCGCCTAAAACTAGGAATATTTTTTGCTTTCTCGTAGATCAAGAAGAACTCATCTTTAACGCATTTTCCTCAAAAAAATTGCTAAAGAGGGGGCAAAATGTAGCACCCTAAAATTGATGCAGTAAAACCTTAAATAATTACAATTACTCTAGTAAATATTCAAATTCAAATTTTAACCCCCAAAATCACTTCCAAACCGTCGTTTAACCTGTTTCCTCCTTTCTCATGCCATTTTTAGAGTTGGTTTTGACCGTTTGAGGATATCGTCGTCGATCAGACGATATCCCCTCAGATCATACGATTTCGTCTAGACTAGGACGTCCAGACGATCTTGTCCCAAAACTAATTTTTCTCAATTAGCCTCTGTTCCAATGGCATCTCTAATCTAGGTAGAAGCGTGTCTGCACCGTTAGAGACCCTCCCCATTGGATATCTCCCAAATTAGGATGATCTCCAACCTCCTAACCTCCCTCCTAAGCCTATTTAAACTTAGGCCCTCCCTTTAACCTACCCCTGTCTGAAATTTTCTGTAACTTGACTTTACATGTATTAAAACATCCTGAATTACCATATGCACTTGTCCTATCCAAATTTTGTTACAGGAACCTTAGTATTTTTTATCTGGAGCAAGCTCAGTTCATCGTGGACGATTCTATTCAATTCGAGATGATTTTGTACCCATCTGAGATGATTTCAATTGCAATCAACGTTGGCGGCAATCAGTGCCCAGAGTTTGCATTTTTCTCTTCTTATTTGTTGTTTTATTCTGCATCTAGTCAGTTTTTTTATTATTTTCTACTATTCTGCATCTTGGAGTTCACCCATGTAGTTTAGTTGCATAATGAAATCATGATTAACTATTAAAACCTCATAATTTTCTTGCATTCCTATTTAGAATTATCTTATTAACATTTCTATTATTGTTTCACATCATTGCCCTTTGTTTGTATTGCTGTATTTTCTATATTCTGTGCCTATTTCTCTGTTTGCAGGTCTCTAAACGAATTTTTCAGATCTCAGATGATCCTGTAGGTCAGAGATGATCCTGTCAAATTCTAGATGATCTGGACTGTTTCAAACATTAGAATCTCCATCAGACATCTGGATCAGGTATGGCTCTATAATTTACCTTTTTCTCTCTATTTTCTATTCAAATCTATTTGTTGTATTTTAGTTAGCCTGCATTTTCATAATAGAACAACTTAGATTCATTTGGCCAAACCTAGGATTCGAATGTTTAAAGATAAAACTGAACACATTGAACACATTCCCAACCTAGGCGTGGAAACCGCCATTCAAACGTTTCCCCGGTGAACCCACCATCCATCGAAAAATCACCATAATACACCTCCCCCGAGAGGCGGGACCTTTGCAAGGCCTCTCAGTCTGAGGTACCACGCCATCCTTTTCCCATCCTCCTTCCAGGCATGGATCCTATAGCCTGAAGGTAAGGATGTAAAAAATTTGGAGCGATACACTATGATGCAGATGATTCTATCATTAAAACATTTGTGTATAGGCTTAAGGTTTAGGCCACCTACCATTATCACATCAATTCCCTTTTATTTTGATTCTGATCCTTAGCCTGATCAATAATTTTAGAATTGGCTAAGGGAGTTAAAACGAAATAGAGGATACTATATCGCTCCAAATTTTTTGCATCCTTACCCTCAGGCTATAGGATCCGCGCCCGAAAGGGGGATGCGAGAAGGATGGGACAATACCTCGGACTGAGAGGCCCTTTGAAGGTCCCGCCTCTCGGGGGAAGGGTATAAAGGTGAATTTTCGACGGATGGTGGGTTCACCAGGAAACTTTTGAGTGGCGTTTTCCACACCTAGGTTGATAGTGAGTTTGATGTGTTCATTTTGTACTTTAATCATTCAACTCCTAGGTTTGGCCAAGATGAATCTAAACTATTCTATATGCCAATGCTGATTTATATGAATACAAAAAATAGGAATGAATGCTAAACACAGAGAATATGCTAACTAGAACAGTACATACCTGATTTCGGATGTTTGATGAAGGTTCTGAGTTTTGTAGTAGTCCAAATCATCTCAACTTGTACGTAATCATATGATATTTCACATAATCATCTCAAATCACAGTCGGTCATCTGAGATCAGACGAAATCATCTGAGATCTGATGAATTCATCAGACGAATTCGTCAGAAACCTGCAATCACAAAAATAGATACAAAATACCAAATATGCAACTGCAGAAGCAAAGGAGAATGATAGCAATAATAGCAAACGTGCCTAAATAATGGATTCAAATAACAAACAAGAGAAATGCAGTAGATTTAATGATTGATTTTAACTTTATCATGCGGTTATGCTAAATGAGGTGAACTCCAAGATGCATAAACATAATAACTAAGATAATGTATAAAGAAATGCAAAAAAATGACAAAGAGATGCAAACTCTAGACTCTGATTGCCCCCAATCTGGACTACAGTCGGGATCGCCTCCAATCGTACGAGATCATCTGCGCTCCTCGACAAGATCGTCCGAAATCGTTCGGAATCGCTTGCGACGATCCGAGCTAGCTTCGACTGAAAAACAGTAAAGTTCCTACAAGAAAACATGAAATACCGAATGCAAAAGATGGTGTGAGGATGCTCTGAGGTGCGGGAGTTTAGGGAGTTTAAGCAAGTTTCAGGAGAAATTCAGGGAATCAGGGGGAATCAGGGGGATAAACTGAGAAAATCTCAGTTTATATAGGATTAGGGAGAGGTTAGGAGGTTGGGGATCATCCCAATCTGGGAGATCTCCAACGGGGGAATCTCCAACTATGCAGACGCGCTTCTGCCCAAGTTGGAGAGGTTATTGAAACAGAAGCTAATTATGAAAATTTGGTTTTGGGACAAAATCGTCTGGACGTTCCGTCCATGACGAATTCGTCAGATCTGGGACGATCTCGTCTAATCTACGACGATATCGTCCAACGGTCAAAACAAATCCTAAAAATGGCACAGAAAATGAGGAAAGCGGGTAACGGGCGGTTAACGGGCAGTTTGAGGTTAAAATTTGAATTTTTATCTTTTTACTAAGGTTTAACCATGCCAATTTTAGGGTGCTACATTTTGCCCCCTCTTTAGCGAATTTTTCGAAGAAAATGCGTTAAAGACGAGTTCTTCCCATTTTACGAGAAAGCAAAAATGTACTCAATTTTTTAGACGACGATTCTTGGTCGAATCGTACGACTATTGACTATGGTGCCCCCTCCGTGTTTTTACCCAAATCGAACGTTTGAGGTAAAAACATGGAAAAGCAAAAATTAAAAAAATGTTGTTGATTTTGAATAAAATTAAGAAAAATAGGGAAAACCCTAATTCATTTTTTTACTATTCATATTTACTGTTCCAGAGCTCTACAGAGAGAAACAATGGTGGAGACAACGCACAGAGCGACAGAGGTCCGACGCGGGCTACGGGTAAGGATCTAATCCTAGTAGATTAGGTTTGATTTTACTTTGTGCAATTTTTTTGATTTAAATGTTGATTGTTTGGGGCATCGCGGCCATTTTTAGGCCGTCGACGACGTCGGGACGAAATCGTCCCGATTTCATCGAAATCGTCCCTATATCGTCGATTTCGTCGGAGGGCGAAATCGGTGAACTAGGGGCGATCTCGTCCAACAAGGGGCGATCCCCAAGTTTGCAAAATCGGAGACGATTTCATCCTAAAAAGGATGACTTTGCCCAATTTGGGATGATATCATCCAATGGTGGACGATATCATTACTTGATGGTTAAAATGTATTTAATTTGATTTTAATGATTGGTTGATTAATGAATTTTATTGTTTTATTGTTTGTTTTGCAGAAAGGATTACTAAAGAGCCGAGAATGGAAATACGGTGGGCTGAGAGATGACTTGGCCGCTCTCGACCAGGCAGAGCATGACCAACTAGCACAGGTCGGGCTACGACATGTGGCAGAGATGCCACAAGTACCGACGGACATGGGGCTACTGATAGCCCTAGCAGAGAGGTGGTATCCGGGGTCATCCTATTTTTGGCTACCGACAGGGGAGATGGCTCCCACTCTAGAGGACGTATGGAGGATCATGAGGATCCCCATACAAGGACGGTTGATGATGCCTATGGCCAATCAAGGCCAGGCTATGATGAGATTGATTGGAGACCCGAGCTTCACCCTAGAGAAGGGCGGGGTGAACATCGAGTCTCTGAGGCAGATGCCTGGGGCATCCAGGCTGACTCGAGTTTTGGCAGGGGTGGTAGGTGGCTTACTGTTGTGCCACCAGAGCGGGTGCAGGCTACCATGGCTCCTCTCAGATATAGTTTGTGACATGAGAGACCACGGGTACAGGTTTGCATGGGGCAGCTTTGTACTATGCCGCTTGTATAGGATCCTGCATGGGGTCGTATACAAGGGAGGTCGATGTCTGGTCTTGACATCGTTGCTACAGGTTTGGTGTTGGGAGCACATCATGGTGCGGAGGCCGGTAGGGCTCCCATTGATAGGGGTTGACCGGGAGAGGCCCCAGGTTTTCTACTGGTGGCTACAGAGGGGGTCACAATGGCGGATAGATCTGCCGATGTCCCGGAGGTTGCTGGATGACCTCATCCCTGACTAGATCACCTGGAGGCCATGGCGAGAGCACCCCGGGTGGGCAGAGGATGGGCAGGAGCTGGCTCGCATCGGTGAGTCTATTGGCTGAGGATGGAGCGGGGAGAGGTAGAGCTCCACCGCTACGACCGGGTGCTACGGTAGTTCGGTCTACAGTAGGGGATCCCTTCTCTCAGGGATTACGAGTACTCCTAGACTGTCCGAGATAGTACCACACTGAGCGGGGCTCCAGACATGTAGCGGTTCTGGAGTCAGGACACAGATGATGCCCCCATCCAGCCAATGGATGGTGACGACGTTGGGGTCACGGATGGGTATGATGCCTGGTACGTAGGCATCCACCCTCCTCGGATGATGAGGGCATAGGGTCCAGTGCATGTCATGGTGCATCGGATGGGGAGGCGATGCCAGGCTGCTATTGAGGCAACACGGGGTCATGATGGGAGAGAGCAATGATGGTCTCCATAGGAGAGACGCCAGAGGATGGCACGGGCTCCCCAGAGACCACAACAGCCAGGGAGGAGGGAGGAGGGACTTCCTTCTCAGTAGGGGGAGAGACCACCATCGCTCGATAAGGGCAAGGGTGTCGAGGTAGGGGAGAGCAATGAGACAACGGCTCTTCGAGCTGAGGTTGCCCACCTTCGGGCTCAGGTGTAGACACTACAGGATGAGGCTACATGGCTCAGAGCTCGGGGTGGAGGAGCGAGCACTCGGGATCTGGCATGGTCTATTGCTTAGACCGCATTCTACCAGGGGTTGTACTATCATGTGGTCCCAGAGGGACAGAGGATACCATTGCCAACCCCCATTGTAGAGCCGATCATGATGGGATCATCGAGGACATCCTCACGATCGATGATGAGGACCCGAGACACAGCCCGAACCTCTATGGGACCACCTCCTCCATGTCAGGGTGGGGGAGGAGATGAGGCTGAGAGCTCGAGGGCTTCTCGAGGCTAGCTGCTGCAGAGTGTAGATTGTATTATTATTACTTTTTGAGGGGATTGAGTATGCCAGAGTATTGATTGTGGCATACCAATCCAGATGATGTACATAATTCATTGATATATATAGATTGTCTTTTTGATGATATGACTTGTGTATATGTTGTATTATGATGCTTTAAGTTTTGAATTGTTGATTCATGTAATTATGTCATTGGAAATAAATTATAATGTTATGTCATGCCATAAAATTGTAAATGAAATAATCTGATGTGCATAAATTGGTTGTTTTGTGGGGTGTGATTTGATAAAAAATAAAAGGGGCTTCTAACAATAATTTCAAAGGACATTGTCGCTGTTATAGACCATTTCATGGAGTCACCGCTCGCTAGGTCGTCAAGCTAATCCCAGTATAGAAATATTGCTAAAAGTAAAAGAGTGCTTAAGAGACTGTCTTAAGACTTGGTGTTGTGATGATGAAAATGATGATGGTGATGATTTGTTTTCAGAGTTTCATAAAAAAATATTATGCATGACATATTAAAGAAATATGATTTTTTTTTGCTAGGCATAAATTCCTAAGTGTGATAAAATTTTTGAATAAGTCCCTAGGAACTATACCATCATTGCAAAATTGAATGTTTGACATAATGACATAAAATAGAAAAAGCGTTCGTTCTTTTTAAAGCACAATTGTGTAACATAATGATGTAAGTCATATGTTTGGATGAATTTGTTTAAAATAAATGGAAAATAAGATTAGAACAATGGTTTGCGCTAGGCATAGAATTATAGATATAGACTTATACCATCATCGTGAAATCCAAAGAAGAAATTGATATTTTTAGTTTTATTGCATGATTGATTTTTGATTTTTGATTTTTGATAAACAGAAAATAATAATATGAACATGACTTTATTTGCTAGATTTTGTAATAGGTTGTTTAAAAATAATTTTGGATTTGTGAAAACAATGTATGTAATTGTGTTTATACTAAACAGATGTTCTGAAAATAAGAATAAAATTTATTCCAAAAGAGTTGCAGAAATATTTTAAATTATCTCAAAGACAAATGTAGATTTGTAAGGAACCCTCATGTGCATATGTGAGTTCATTGCCGATCTTGATTTATCATAATGATAAAGAATCTCTCAAATACAAATGTGTGTGCAATTGTATTGTTCATTCACCAATTTTGAGCAAGATACTTTGATACAAGTAATTTGACTTAACCAAATGAATGTTCGTTAACCATGATTTGTATGCATGTAACCGTACCAGACTACTGTGTAAGTTAGGTTATCAAGAGCTAGCTAATCCATAAGCCGACATAGGTCTATACAAAAGAAGGTCGCTAATGTGACAGACATATCACCACGCTAGGGATTACCCAAGGCCAAGCGGGTTGGGCACAAACCACCTGTTATGGGGCTTACCTCACAGTTTTTGAATAATTGAGAATTCCAGGGATTCAAGCTCATTCACCCTTCTTTTCTTTTCAAGGGGTAGGGAAAGGATTTTATTGCATTTTGCTTTTGCTTTTTCTCTTTTCTCTTTTCTTTTTTTTTTTTTTTGTATTTTTGCTTGATATTTGAGATAATGCTGAAACATTGTTGTGATGATACAAAATAACATTTTTCTTTTTCTCTTTTTCTTGAACTTTTCTTTTCTTCCTATGCTAGGGATACTTGCTCGGATTAGCTGTAGAGCAAGGGATTTTTATTCTCGGGTAGGGGTGAGCTTGTCCTTTTGTCAATTCTCAAAGATTCTAGACCATGTGCATGATAGGATAGCAGGGGAAACTTTTCGCTCAAGAAACCATTTCTACTATGTAGCATCATATCGAATTTGCAATGAAATCATTTTAATGTGAAAAGATATACTTGGTTCAAGTAAATAACAAGATCAATTCTCTATGCTCAAAACTTTATTTAATTCAACTCGTGGACTTTGATATAAGAGAGATTAATAATCAAAAATAAAATCAAGATATTTATTCATGTGAATGTGAAAGTGCGGGTTTCCAAATAAATGCTAATTTGTCCAAAATAACTGAAAATATAACTGCAACACTTCAAGAATTGACAGGTATGAAAATAAAATATGTTTTTTTTGAAGATTTTGACAATTTTGATGTTTTTATATTTTTATATTTTGATTTTGATTGATGAATTGCAAGAAGAAATACTATTACTGTTCTTTGAAAAATATTTTGATAGAAATGGCTAAAATGAAACAATATGCAAAATACAATATATACAAATGATGAAATGACCCAATGTTATGCATAATAACGCTTAAGATGCATAATGTTCATAGGTTCTTTAAGATCTTTACCGTCTAAGGTAGCTAATCGATATGCTCCCGATCCAAATTTAGCGGTGATGACATATGGTCCAAGCCAGTTGGGCTCAAATTTACCTTTAAGGTCTTTAATTGCATTAGTATTTTTCTGATTTTCTTTTAAGACAAGGTCACCGATCTCAAAGGATCGCGGATGAACTTTCTTGAGGTATGCTCTCTTAAGCTTGTTTTGGTAGGCACGAAGATGCTCCAAAGCATTGATGCGCTTTTCATCTAGGAGTTCCAGCTGACTAAGTCTGCCAGCATGATATTCATCTCCTACTTCAGTATCTTGAAGTAGAAGAGCTAAAGAAGGAACTTCTAATTCAAAGGGAAAAATGGCTTCAGCACCATAAACCAAAACAAAGGGGGAAGTGCCTGTGGGAGTACGAACGCTAGTTCGATAAGCCCACAAAGCAGGATATAATTGGATGTGCCAATCGCGGCCAGATTTATTGACCAATATTTTGAGGATTTTGATTAATGTTTTATTAGATGCTTTTGCTTGGCCATTACCCTGAGGATAATAGGGAGTGGACCAACGATGTTGAATTTTATACTTTTGACATAATTTTTTGACATCTTTATTTTTGAAACAAGTTCCATTATCTAAAATGAGATTTGCAGGGATTTCGAACCTACAAATAATTTGATTAAAAATAAACTTGGAAACTTGGGTTCCAGTACAAGAAGCTAATGGCATAGCTTCAACCCACTTCGTGAAATACTCAGTGGCGGTTATGATAAATTTGTGTCCATCAGATGACACAGGGTTGATTTTTCCAATGATGTCTAAGCCCCATTTTGAAAAGGGCCAAGGAGATGAAATAGCCTACAGCTCTTGTGCAGGCGCATGGACAAGGTCAGCATGTTTCTGGCACTTGTCGCAATGTCGCACATAAGCATGTGCATCATTCTCCATGGTAGGCCAAAAATATCCTATCCTGAGGAGTTTTTTAGCAATGGCGCTACCACTAAAATGCCCCCCACAAGATCCATTGTGGGCTTCATTCAAAGCTGATCTAGATTCTTCTAGATTCAAACATCTCAGTAAGATGCCTTCAAAAGATCTCCTATACAAGGTATTACCAATAATCATGAAGCGACTTGCTCGTCTACGTAATAACCTGTGCTGGTTACTAGTACAACCATCAGGGAAGGTCCCATTTTGAAAAAAATTAAATATATCAGTGTACCATGGTTCAGGAGTAGTTTCGTTGATTAGAAACACATCCAAAGGTTCTAAGCATGATTTTCTTGAAGCGGGTTCCTGGAGTCGATGAATAATGATGGTAGCATATTCATCATCTAACTCCAAGGGCAAAAGAGATGCAACTGCAACCATAGCGTCAACCGCACGATTGCTAGTTCGAGGAATAGCTTCCAAGGTAACTTGATCAAATAAAGATAATAATTGTAAGACATATGCTTTGTATGGACGCAATTTGTCATCTCGGGTTTGATAAACATCATTGATTTGATTTATGACAAGTTGAGAATCACCAAAAACCAATAAATTTTTAATTTTCAGTGCTAAAGCAGCTCGTAATCCAAGGATAAGAGCTTCATATTCAGTAGTGTTATTAGTACAAGCAAATGTTAATTTGAAGGACAGAGGTATAAGATGTTTTTGTGGAGATATTAAAATAATACCTGCACCAGCCCCACTCATACATCGGGCTCCGTCAAAGTATAGGGACCATTGCTCTGGATGGTCTGCCTCTAGTTTAAGGCATTCATCGAGAAACTCAATGATGAGGGGATGGGTAGACTCTAAGGGTGCAACAACTAATTGATCTGCTATGATTTGACCCTTAACAGACTTTTGTCCTATAAACGTGAGTTCAAACTCGCTTAGCGCAAGAACCCACTTTGTTGTGCGACCAGATAAGTACGGTCGACTCATGAGATATCGCAAAGGGTCGAATTTGGCAATAACATACGTTGTCTGACTGAGCATATAATGTCGTAGTTTCTGTGTAGAAAATACGACTGCTAGACATAACTTCTCTAATATGGTATAGCGAGTTTCATAACTGATTAAGGTCCTGCTAATGTAATAATTAGCACGTTCTTTCTTCTCATCGTCAAGTTGAGCTAACATAGCTCCTAAGGCAGAATCTGAAGCAAAAATGTACAAGATAAATGGACGATCAGATCTAGGTGGTGAAAGCACCGGTGGTTTAAGGAGATATTGCTTAAGGAGTTCAAATGCTTCCTGACATTCGTCGTCCCAATGAAAAGAGACATCTTTCTTAAGAAGCTTAAGAAAGGGTCCGATTTTGTCTGCCAACTTATCGATAAAGCGGCGAATAGCTTGAAGCTTACCTTGTAGACTTCGTAATTCAGATATATTTGTGGGTGCGGGCATATCAATGATAGCCACGATCTTGAGAGGGTCAATTTCAATGCCACGTAAAGAAACTATAACCCCTAATAATTTACCAGACTTAACTCCGAATATACATTTAGCTAGATTCAATCGGATAAGATACTCCCTTAACCGATCAAATACTTTTCTCAAGTCATCTAAATGATCATCTTCTTTGATGGAACGAGCTATAATATCATCTACATAATCATGTAAAATATCATGCATCATATCATGAAAGATATAAGTCATGGCTCGTTGATATGTTGCACCTGCATTCTTTAAACCGAATGGCATCACTTTCCAACAAAAGGTCCCCCAAGGGGTAATAAAGGTTGTTTTAGCCTGATCTTCAGGAGCTATCCTGATCTGATTATAACTAGAAAATCCATCCATTAGGGATATCATTCCACTCCCAGCAATAAAATCAATGATCTGATCCATGTTGGGAAGAGGAAAATCATCTTTAGGGCATGCAACATTAATATCTCTGAAGTCTGTGCAAACCCTAACTTTAGTGGCTTCTTTCTTAGTTACTGGAACTACATTTGAGATCCATTCAGCATAATCAATGGCTTGTATAAAAATAACATTTAAGAGTTTTTCTAATTCTCCTTTGACTAGTAAGGCCACTTTGGGATGCATTTTTCTAAGTTTTTGTTTAACAGGTTTAGCATCCGGATGGACTACTAGGTGATGCATAACTATAGAAGGGTCTAATCCTGGCATATCTTCATATGTCCAAGCAAAGACGTCCTCATATTGTTTAATGAAGGCAATGTATTTATCTTGTTTTTCTTGACTCAATTCTGATCCAATGTTGATTATGTGAGGGTTATCTTTGGTTCCAATGTTAATTTTTATGATGTTTTCTACTTCCATATGTAGATCTCTCTCAAAATTAGGTGGGGCGGGTGAAACGCCTAATTCTTGTAATTCTTCCAAGGTTAGCTTGGATAATTCATCTTGAGGAGTCGTGGCCTCAAGCTGGGCTATACTAGGTATAGAGCCATCGAAATAAAATCCGTTATGTAACAATTCCTCAATGGAGACATCATGAAAGATATCCCCTTCCAACTCATCGTCGGATTCAGCAATCATCTCAGGGTAAGCTATGGATAACATATTACATGTAAGAGGCTTAAAATGCAAGACATCCTGTTTATCCAAATAATCTTGGTAACATATGAGATGGTCATCATCCTCAAATGGGAAGGGCTGACCTTTACTAGGAAATAGGCCCACACCACATCGGGCAGGCCACGGTTCTACCTCAATAGGTTCTTTCATACCATTCTGGAAAGGTCCCAAACCTTTCCCTTTATATCCCAATTTAAGCATTATGGGCTTAGCTTTAATATACTCATTAGCAAAATAGCATCTAGCATATCCATCACAAGGTGTCTTGATGTTTCTAGGTATTCTTCCCCAGTCATATCCCTTATAAATAAAAGCACAACTCCCGACTTGGTAAATACTTCCCATAGGCTGTGGGAGGCCCAAGGTACGAGGAGAGGGTGGGAGTTTATTTAAAATAAGGGCATCTTGCATGGCAGTGTTGGTTTCTTCTGATATAAGAATTTTAGATAAATCGGGTAAGAGCTCATCAGTAAGAGCATAAGAGGTAGAAGGAACATTTCCTACATCGTCGGATGTGGAAAGGATGCCTGTAGTGGATGTAGATGTTATAGAGATATCGATGGGTGAGTCTATAGGTATGGAAGTTATAGGAGTAAAACAAGAAGCATTGGTTGTAGTTTTAGGATCTTTTCGAGATCCTAATGTGGTTTGTTCGGAAGATGGTTGAGCTATATGTAGAGGTGTAGTTGATGGGGAGAAAGTAGATGATGTTATGGGTGTGTGTTTCACACGTTTAGACGGTTGATGAGAATTAGGATGTGTGGATGACAGAGCAGGGCAAAATTGAACTCCAACAGGTTCTACCAAAGCACACATATCAAAGGGTCTAGGATCACCATGAATGGTAACCAACTGATTTTTAAATTCGAATTTAACACACTGATGTAAAGTTGAGGGAACAACTCGCATTGCGTTGATCCAAGGGTGACCCAAAAGTATATTGTATGATGCAGGGCAATGTACAATGAACACGATCATGTCTAAGGTTCTAGGACCAACTTGCAAGGGGATAGTAATAACTCCACATGTTTCTTGTGTTTCGTCATTGAATGCTTTTATGATCATATCAGTTCTTTTCATTTCATCACTTCTAAAGCCAAATATTTGGTAGAAGTCAAAAGTGCATATGTTTAAAGATGAACCATTATCAATCAAGACTCGTTTAACGGCTACATCCCCAATTAGGGCAGTAATATATAAGGGGTTATCTTTATGTAAACTATGTTGTGGTATATCTCTATCCCGAAAGTCAATACAATCGACTTCTCGAGTTATGATAGTATTGGACATGGCTTCAGGTTGAATATTTTGTGGTACCATCATTTGGCTTAATGTGAGCATTAATTCATCCCTATGGGTAGGAGAAGATCTTAAAAGGTCCAAAAGGGAAATTCTAGTTATAGTATTTGATAATTGTTCATTAATATTATAAGGAGGCTTAGGTTGAACATTAGGCACATAATTCCCTTTATTAGGATTTTTCAAAACGAATGGAGCTGATCCATCATTCTGAGTTTGATCCTGTTGAGAGTTTTGAGCCTATTGTCTGGTAACGGCTCCGATGGTACCTACAATATTATTTTGAGGATGATGAATGGGCCTTGGTCTAGCGTTTATGGCTTGTTCATTAGAAAGTAATTGGTGAGAAGATGGTCTAGTAGTGACTCTTCTAGGAAATGGTTCTTCTGGAACCATAGAACTTGTGATAGGTTGAATAGGATCTGATTCATCTTCAGAACTATTTGATTGATTTGAGGTGATTTCCATGTCACTTTCAGTCTCATATTCTATATCACTAAGATCAGGTGTCTGAGTATTATATAGAGGTCTGGTCGTAACCATGGATAAAGTTGTGTCAAATACTTCCACATCATGAGTAGGTGAATGTCCACTAATAGTTCCTACATATCGGGTAGGAGGGGGAACATTATGATGCTCAATTTGATTAGCCACCTCTTTACCATGCTTTGGTAAAGGATGTTGAAATATGTCCAATGACTGATTGGCATTCTGATTCTGATTTTGGGGGATGTTCTTTTGAGCATTATTAGAAGGATTTGGTTTAGGTTGAAAGGCTTGCACCTCCATCTCATTGTTATCAATCAGGTCTTGTATTTTATGTTTTAATATTTTACAAGAGTTGGTAGCGTGTCCAGGTCCTCTATGGAAGTCACAATGTAAATCAGCTCTGTATCCGGGTATAGTTGGATCAGGTTCCTGGATATTTGGTAATTGAATCAAACCTCATGCTAATAGTTGCGGGAGAATGGTTGATAAAGGTTGATTTAACCTAGTAAATTCTTGGGGTGGTTTATCAAGAGGTTTCAATATGAACTTCTCTATTGTTTTCGCAGTATTAACATTGGCAATGTTTCTCGCTATCGATGACTCCATCACCCACAACTTGTTTATTTTTATATTGATTTCTGGATGTTTTCTCATCATCTTTCTTTTTGAGCTGACCTCTTCTAATGAGAGCATCTTCCACCCTTCGAGCTAAATCTATAGCTTGATCGAAGGTGGTCAAGGTAGCAATTGATAATTCATAGGATAGTTGTTCTTGTAAATTATTGATAAAAATATCCAACATTTCCCGATAAGGTAACACAAAGTGTAATTTTCCTATCAACTGCCTCCATCGAGCTAAGAAGTCAGCAAAACACTCATCTTTGTCTTGTTTTAGGTTGTACAAATCTTTAATGGTTACATGCCTTTCAATATAGGCACTAAATTGATGCACAAAAGACTCAACGGTCTCTTCAAAATTTCTCAAAGAATGAGTGGGCAATTGATAATACCACTCCAATGCCATCCCTCCTAAACTTTTTGGGAACATTTTTAGTAATAACAAGTCATCATGTGATATATCATGACATGCTATCCTAAACATACGAAGATGCTCTATGGGATCTTCAGTTCCTTTATATATAGGTAGGACAGGCATAGGAAAGTGTTTAGGATATGGTTGTGCTACAACTATAGGATCTAGAGGCTGACTACACATCTCTCGATAATTGTACGAGGGATGGTAGGGATCTATCTGGTCCATGCGAGAGACTAACTGTTTCACCATGGCTTCCAGATTACCATTTTGTCCACCATATTGGTTCGGTGGTACATGAGTATGGGATTTGTGAGCGTAGGATGGCGTGACATAAGGATTAGATGCTATATTGTTGTTATGTAAATGGTTGGTAGGAAGAGTATTATGAAGAAGATTTGTTGTAGCATTATGTTGTATCCCAGATTGTTGGAAATTGGCATTTGGTTTTGTTTTAGGCTTTTGTTGATTTGAGGTATATTGATCAATAGCTTGGCGAAATAGAGCAGTGAATGAAGGTTTCTTTTGTGTGGGAATAACTCTAGGCTTAGTAACAGGCACTCTAGGTGGTTGGGTAATCTGTTGTTGTTGCGTGTTTTGGATTATAGCGGCCATATCCAAATTGGATGGTCCAGCTTGATCACTTTCTTGATCAACGAAGGACAAAGGATTAGTGCGTGTGTGATATATGTCTTCTAGGGTTGCTTGAGTGTCACTAATTTGATCTTTGTCCATATGGACTGCTCTATTAAGAGTGCCAATATTAGTACTGAGGAACTTCCAGAAATGTTCCATGTTCTCAAAAGTAACAACTCCTTCCGGAGATATTTTAGGGGATGAGGATCCTTCCTCTCTATCATTTTCTTTTTGTTCATTTCCTACAACAAATTCTTCTTCTTGTTGGTCGAAGGTTCCTTCTTCCCGAATTGGGTCTTCAGGAAGGACATCTCGGGTTATTTTCTGGTTTTCTTAACCAATCTTCTTCTACTTCGATCTGTTTTCCATTCCTGAGTCTAGTCATTATGTCTAAATTTAGATTTTAGCAAATATATATTAATATATTTGCAACAGATTTGGGAGGTATATATTTTAATTATATACCTACTATAATGCTTAAAATAAAATGTTTTGATTTTTGTTATGATTTTGTTTTGTTTTTATTTTTATTTTTTTATTATGCTTTATAAAGACAATGAACAACACACTGAATGCAAGAAATAACAATAATAAAAGAATAGCTTAGTTTTCTATAAATAGTTTATAGATGTCATTGATAGGATCAAGTTCATCAGGAGTCATGAAATGCTCCTCTTCAAATTGGAAATGGTTTTTCAAGAACTTGATAAAATGTGCTATAGTGATATTATCTGTTTCATACCCTGACTGGTAGAAATAAAGTTCATGGCAATACTCTCGATATAACACAGCTCTAGGAACTCTATTCCATATTTTTCTATCCGTAAAAACAACTTCTTGATCCTCTATATGAGATAGAAATTTATGTACTACAACTGCATTCTCAAGATATTCCTCAAAGGTGTACAACTCTGAAGACACATGGGCTCTTTTATCTGCTAACCATCTATGGCAAGCTCTCTGAAGTTCATGATATAAGGTCACTTGATCAGGATCCAGGATTCTATCTAGGACAAACCTCTTAATTTGCCTAAGTTCTGTTGCCCTAGATCCAATGATACCCAATCTCCTATCAAGTTCGTCCCACAAAGGTTGAACCCTATTTGTTTGAGGTACTCTAAGCACAGAAGTAACCTCTATAGCTGCTAATTGATTCTCAACATTAATGGTGACAACTCGTCTTTTATTATAATCTACCATCTAAATATGATATGCAATCTTTGGTTCTAAATGCATTTATGTTTTTTTTTTTTGGATTGTTTTCAAAAGGTTTTTAGTTTTCACGTCGGGTTCACCAAAATGTATCGCTCCAAATTTTTTGCATCCTTACCCTCAGGCTATAGGATCCGCACCCGAAAGGGGGATGCGAGAAGGATGGGACAATACCTCGGACTGAGAGGCCCTTTGAAGGTCCCGCCTCTCGGGGGAAGGGTATAAAGGTGAATTTTTGATGGATGGTGGGTTCACCAGGAAACTTTTGAGTGGCAGTTTCCACACCTAGGTTGATAGTGAGTTTGATGTGTTCATTTTGTACTTTAATCATTCAACTCCTAGGTTTGGCCAAGATGAATCTAAACTATTCTATATGCCAATGCTGATTTAGATGAATACAAAAAATAGGAATAAATGCTAAACACAGAGAATATGCTAACTAGAATAGAACATACCTGATTCCGGATGTTTGATGAAGGTTCTGAGTTTTGTAGCAGTCCAAATCATCTCAACTTGTACGTAATCATCTGATATTTCACATAATCATCTCAAATCATAGTCGGTCATCTGAGATCAGATGGAATCATCTGAGATCTGACGAATTCGTCAAAAACCTGCAATCACAAAAATAGATACAAAATACCAAATATGCAACTATAGAAGCAAAGGAGAATGATAGCAATAATAGCAAACGTGCCTAAATAATGGATTCAAATAACAAACAAGAGAAATGCAATAGATTTAATGATTGATTTTAACTTTATCATGCGGTTATGCTAAATGAGGTGAACTCCAAGATGCATAAACATAATAACTAAGATAATGTATAAAGAAATGCAGAAAAATGATAAAGAGATGCAAACTCTAGACTCTGATTGCCCCCAATCTGGACTACAGTCGGGATCGCCTCCAATCGTACGAGATCATCTGCGCTCCTCGACAAGATCGTCCGAAATCATCCGGAATCGCTTGCGATGATCCGAGCTAGCTTCGACTGAAAAATAGTAAAGTTCCTGCAAGAAAACATGAAATACCAAATGCAAAAGATGGTGTGAGGATGCTCTGAGGTGCGTGGAAGTTCAAGGAAGTTTAAGCAGAGTTTCAGGTAGAAATTTAGGGGGAATCAGGGGGATAAACTGAGAAAATCTTAGTTTATATAGGATTAGGGAGAGGTTAGGAGGTTGGGGATCATCCCAATCTGGGAGATCTCCAACGGGGGAATCTCCAACTACGCAGACGCGCTTCTGCCCAAGTTGGAGAGGTTGTTGAAACAGAAGCTAATTATGAAAATTTGGTTTTGGGACAAAATCGTCTGGACGTTCTGTCCATGATGAATTCGTCAGATCTGGGATGATTTCGTCTAATCTGCGACGATATCGTCCAACGGTCAAAACAAATCCTAAAAATGGCATGAAAAATGAGGAAAGCGGGTAACAGGCGGTTAACAGGCAGTTTGAGGTTAAAATTTGAATTTTTATCTTTTTACTAAGGTTTAACTGTGCCAATTTTAGGGTGCTACGAATACTATCCTAGAAACTATAAATTTTGGGGGAATTGGTATAAGGAGTTGGATCTCATTGTCTCTATAGCCTAGAAAAATGCATGAGGGCATGCATTAGGTCAAGTTGGGGGGGAATGATGACGCAAAGAAATACCTCATTCTTGCTATATTATTGACATATCAAACATTTTATTTACCAATATTTAATATAATTTTATGCCAAATAGCTTATTAAAGTATGTTATTTGTTTATGCTCACATGATTGTATGTTTAGAAATATTGTACCCCTTTTTTGACTATTTTTCAACATTTATGTCTATTTTTGCATGATTTTATTGGTAAAATAGCATAGCAAAATTAATGGCAAATAAAAATGTTATGAATTATTATTGAATGAAGCATTTTAATGTTTTCCTACCTTAAAACCAAGTTGTAGAGATGACATGGCACCAAAATAGTTACTTTGTTGTAAAACATGGCACTAATAGACTGTACGCAACATACAAAACCAACCATCTGTAACATTAAATAAGGATATTGAAGTGGTCAAAAGTAGTAAGGAAAAACTATTGGAACATGTTCAATGAGACTAAGGAAAACCTATGATACACTTGTATGTATCCCCACATGTTATAGACTAACAAAAATAAGATATCCCACAAATTTTGCCTGATATTTCGGAGCTCTTCGAAATGAAAAGTAGAAACAGTCCATTCTAACTAAAAATACACAAATTACATCTATTTCATGGGTAATGAAGGAGGATAGTTTGATACAAGTTGTAATAACCATGTCTAACCTATTTTTAACCTATTCCCACAAACTAATAGATGCATGAATAGCTATTGTAGCATATTTTATCCTAAAATAGACCAAGTCTACTACAACAAAATAGCAAATTATGCATGGACATAACAATCCATTGATTTTGTAATTTCAATTGCATACATAGAAAATAATATAAATAGGCCACTCACCCATTGGATGAGTTAGTGAGAATAGATGTCAGAAGTCAAATAGTGAAAGTTGTAAAAGTCACCTTTTGTAATAGCATTTTTAATAAAAGTGCATTTTTTATCCAAACATGTTGATTTATGAGTGTGAGAATATTTATAATTTAGCATTTGGTGTGATATTACATTCTTCTAGACCACGGAGCAAGGTCCCACTTTTAGGGTTGGAGGAAGGAACATTTTTTATAGGTTTTTGATAGTTTTCTATTTCAACAGTTTTTGTAAAACTTCTTGCTAAAGTCTTGTAACAATATTTTTCCTTTGTTTTAGCATGTAACCTCTTATGTTGCAAGTGTGATGTGTGTGATTTTTTTTATAGCTAGATGACCCCTATTTTGTATGTATTTATTTTCCCTATTTGTTGCATTTCAAATTTAGCAACATTTTCTAACAGTTTCTTGTAGCAACGTTTTCTAATAAGTTTTTGCAGCAATTTTTTTGATAACTTTTGCATTTTCAATTTAGCATGGTTGAATTAAGTTGGTTTAAATATATAATTTTCCATTGATTTAATTTTAATTATCAAATGTAAAATAGTTCTTTCTTAAGAAATTTCCAATTTTGCAATTTAGTTCAAATTTTGCGAATTAAAAGTAATTTCAATTTTTGCAAGTTAGTTTCAATTTTGCAAATTAGGAGTTAGTGTGATCTTAGAAAGACCAAATAAACCTTTTTTTTCACAAAATAAAGCTTGTGAACTAATTACTGAACTGTGACTTTCCAATACCTTCTATCATAGACAGCCTTGGACACCACCTTGGATTTGACAAACATTGAAAATTAAATTATGATAATAACAACACTCATCATTACTTAGTAATATGAATATCTATCCATGTTGTAACCATCCAACATTATATGGTTGTGTGTGATGTGGTAGGATTTTTTTCATCATTTTTTGAGAAAACATTACATTATTTTTACTCCTACTATCAACAATGAAATGTAATGGATTACCTTTAACCCACATTTATGAGTAAAACATGTGTTCTTTCTCTTATATATCTTTTTATGACCCCTATGGTGCATCATGCATGGTGGTAGTGATCACAATTGGATCAATTTCTATGATCCACTTCATCTATCCTCAACCCATGGATGTGGAAACCATAGTGTAATATATGTAGAGGGTTAAGACTCAATAAATAATAACTAAATTACACAATACTCCTCCCTCAAATAATGGGTACTCTTGTGATAACTACACTATTTTCTAGCATTGGAATTTAAGAGATATTTTTTGGGATTATTTTTTATACTTATGATTCTAATTTTGGGGCTAAACCCCTTTGTCTTGATTCTTTGCAATGTCTCTTTTGTCTTTCCTTGGTTTTTATTTAGCATAATAGTTCTTATTATTTGCTTCTTCTTCTTTTTGTTGGTTCCCACTCTAATTTGATAGCAAGTTTAGATGCATCTCCCAATATATTAAAATTAAAAATATCCATGTCCTCTTGAATGTAGCATTGCAGCCCACTATGTTACTTGAGGATTCAATGTCTTTCTATATCTTGAATACCTAGTTTTGCTACCATGGAATGGAAATTATCTGCATAATATTGAACAAATTGATTTTTAGCTTGATGCATTTTTTACCATGACATGTATATATCTTCATATGCTCCGATGGGATAATATTCTTCCTTGATAGCCTTCATGAAATAATCCCATGTGAACATTACATTTTCATATTTTGTATCCTTCTTGACACTTTTACAATATGTTTTCCACCAATTTTGAATAAGTAATAAATCTTTCAAAAGAGTTAAAGTGATCTTCTCGCCATAAATGAACTTATTTATAGAGAATTATGAAGATAACTAATCCAACCAATTTTCTAGGGCATTAGCATTAAATTTTCCTTTAAAAGTAGGAATATCAAATGTCACTTGCATCTTAGAACATGTGTAAGCATTGAATGATATTAAGGCATAAATAGGTCATGTAGATAAGGTTGTAAAATTTTTAGCAAGGAGATGTTGAAGAATTTACACAAATTGGTTTATCATCTCATTTCTTTGTTTCATAAGGGCTTCATTAAACATCTCCTTGGAAGGATAGACTATCTTAGTTTTTTCCATTCTACTTCACATATAAGATCATTTGGAATGAAAAGGAAGGTAGTTAGAGGGATATTACATCTAATAGACAAATTTTCAATATTTTTATCTCATATTATCAACATACAATTGGAAGATAGACTGCTCTAGAACCATTGATTCAAAAATTAGAATTTTAAGTTAAGATCAAGAAAGGGTACAATTCAAAAATAATAGAGTACAACAAATAAAAACATAGATATATAAGCAAAGTAATATAATGGTTTTATTCCTCAAAAAATACAGTATAATGCAAATAAACTATAAGAAAATATGTGAGTGTATAATATTTCATCCATTACTCATTGTTTTACAATCACAATGCATCTCTCTTTACGCAATATTTTTGATGTGTTAGAAATCCACTGTATTGAATATGGAAGGTTACCCATATGGATATATGGTGATTCAACTTACATGAGTTAGAGGGTCACCCATACAAAAATGTGGTGATTCATCTTCCATAAGTTACAAAGTGCATGTTAAAAAAAATTATATAGATATGAATTGTATTTGTGTTTTGTATTCTACTAATATGTCATCATGGAAAGAGATGTACTTTAGCTATAAATATCTAAAAATAGAAAAAAAACTATTTTAGTAAATATAAATTTTGCATTTTTTAGGGCCTCAAAAATGTTTGTTTGTGTAGTTGTTGGCAACCTTGTCTATTTCAAGGTTTCTTGCTAAAATTATTATTCTTCCTCTTGGCATTCCAAAACTTATTAAATGAATCAAAATGGAGTTGCTAGCATAAAATTATAGCCATAACAGTGTGATTAGGATAAAAATCAATTTTAGAGAATTTTTGAGCATAAATACATGTCCCAAAAAGGTCACATACTTAGATTAATTTAAGATGGCTCATTTGATTCTTGTACCCAAACAACAATAATTGGCTTATTTCCATTAAAGCCCTTTCTTTGATACAAAATGAGTTTAGGTGGTTGAATTTTCCTAAAAAAATTCTATGAATTTGACCTTATATTCATAATTTTTAGTTATATCTTGTTCGTTCTTGCATGTATGAGAAATTTGGGTCTAAAACTAAAATTTGGTGAATTGTAAAAAAATTATTTCAAAAAAAAAATTGGAGAAAGAATGAATTGCTACTTTTGAACATGGTGAATTGTCTAATTTGGAATTAGAATATTTTGAGCCTTCTAAGTGATTGAATCATCAATATAAAAATTGATAAGTTGTTGATGTTTGCCTTGGAGAAATTTTTGCTTCCCAAAAAATTATGAATCACTTTTCACAACTGGTAAATTTCTATTACATACAAAATATAGGAATTTCCTCTAGTTTTTCAATTAGACACATACCAGAATATTGAAGCTTACAATCCCTCAAATCTATAACAATCAAGATTAGTTAAATATTAAACATAGGAAATTTAGTTTGAACATTATATAATGAAAAATTTTATCTAAATTCTAACTAGTTATCACTACATTAAAATACCTATAAATTCAAGGACACAAAATAGTAGATCTAATAAATTAATTTTAGGTTAGGTGTAGATCATAATAATAAACAAACCATTTAGAAAAATTCCAAGTTAATTTACATAGCTAATTTTTTAGTAAGGGGACTAGGGCTGATTTCAATATGGAAATTAGGATCGTAGTCCCATGGGGCATGCCAAAAATTATTGAGTTACAAAAAGGTCTAACTTTAAATATTCCCACAATTATATTTGAAAAATTCAAAGGAGAAAAATCTTGTTCTCTCTAACATTCAAATTTAGGTTAGATCTTCACTAATCATGTTAAACTAATATAACCTAAATGTATAAAAGTAAATTTTGGGAGATAAGAAAGCAAGAGATTAAAATGAAATGCAAGAAAATAAAATATGGTTTTAACCTAGTAGTATTGCTATGTGATTAGTAAATGTATATGAATAAAATCAAATAAGATGAGAATTCTCCAATACACATAAAATTTTAAATAATATAAGGAAGGAATAATAAGTGAAAGGGTAATGCCACAATCACTATCCATTCCATAGATAAAAAGGGTAATGCTATAATCAACAACTAAATGATATGAATAATCTATCTATCATTTCAAAAGTGGGTTGATAATACAATGTGAAATCCACAAAATATATCTTGGATTACTTCAACTAATCAAAAGATATTTACACTAGAGCCCATAGCTCCTATCTATAGCAAAATATTCACCTATGAATTACCTAAAGTATATCATTTCTCCCTCTAGTAAAATATTTAGTTTAGGGGAATCTTTAATAAAATGATGCATTTTGAAATTTATATTCCTCCAAAAATACTTCTAAACCTATTTAGTATCCTTCTAACTCTGTTAGACACATGTTGATCTAGGGAATTTTCTTGACTTCTAACTAAGTATTGCACCACCAAATCCAAGGTACAACAAGGTTGGATGGGTTTTCCAAAGGCTTTGTCGACCTCAAAAATAAGGTCATCTCCCTACTTTCCTCATATGGATATCTAATATAAACTAATTGCTTTGCATAAATAAATGTATGAAAGGAAATACATGAAAATAAAGTGTAGAAATAAAATGCATAAAGTATAAAAAGTAAAGTAATGAAGTTTAGAGTACAAGAAATAAAAGCAAATATGGTTGTTACATCATAATGAGGATAGAATATGATCAATCAACATAAAAATTTGAAAACATTAATTTCCACCTATTTATTTGATTATGAAGTTATTAAGTGAATGACAAGATGGGCTAGAAGGGTTGCACCTAACCATCACACATTTAGCAAACCAGGATAATAGTGCCACTGATGGGATGCATAAGGACTTGCCATTTTTTTATAACCTCGTGAGTACAAGGTATAATGTGGGTTTTATAGAGTATAGATCCGAATTCTTGTGGCCAAAATATAATTACAATGAGGTTCCCAAGCCCTTGTTTATAGCAAAAGTTTACCCCTGAGTTACCTAGGGTAAAAAATAATTATTCCTAGTGAAAGTAAAAATTTGGAGGTAACTTTAGCAAAATGTTTCACCTCCAAATATTACATGTCTTTAACTATACCTCTAATGGGATTTGAAGGCTCCAAAAATACCTAGTATTCCATAAAATACCAAATATGTAATTTTATAGAATATTTTTATTGACATTCATATTGAATTTCACTTTTGCACCCTATCTGATGATTTGCTTAGTTTTGTAAGTGATTTGCTTCAATTAGCAAGTAAATTGTCCACCTTTATTAATAAAATCACTTCTCAACCAAATCAATATATTTTTTGAGTAAATTAATCTACTAGACCAATCAATAGGTTTTGCAAGAAAATCAATACTTCCCCAAAAAATGAGCAAAATTTTGGATTTTTTGAGAATTGTCCTACCATTTGGCCTCTTGGTATTATTTCTTATTTCAAATATGCACAAAATTAAGTAAATATAGTTCCAAGGTACTATATTTATGGAAACTTCATGGGATGCTAAGATCAATTGGCATAAGATCCCAGATCCTACATTTATCCCTAGGCATGGAGTCTATAAAATTGGGATTCCTACTACAAAATTGGTAAACTTTTTTTATCTCTCCTTGGTTTCTTTGTCCCATTAGCTTATATTTGGTGATATTATCCCCAAAAATTTCTACCACTTGATTTCATCAAGAAATTGCACCATCCCAAGGCCTTCTACCTCTCTTAGAAAATATTTGAAAGGGTTTTGAAATAGCTCTTATCCCTTAGATTCTAGCTCCTTTATCTTGGCATAAATAGGCTTTAGTTTTTCACATATTTTAGAGTAATTCTCTTCATTGGATTGATCTTTCTCTTATTTTATTATGGCATAGATGACATCATCACCTAGGACATAAGAAGTCCACAAAACTTGGATCCCTACTACAAAATTGGTAAAACATTTTGTGTTAGGGTACCTAGGAATAGATATTTTGTGATATGTTATTATATTGTATAAGGTTTGGCATGGGCCAAACATAACCCAAGGTTGTTTGTATTATAATATTATATTATTTTATATTATAATATTATATTATATTAGTAGTCAACTCTCCAAAGTAGAATTAGAATATGGATATATAAAGAAGAGATATTTGTCATTGCAATCATCATGGAGATCAATCATATGTAAGTATCTTTGCCCACAAAGTGGCTTATGGGACTTTGCCCTCTCTAAGTGGCACTCTTAGCTTGAGAGATCTTTTGAAGTTGTTCCTTCCTTAAGGTGTATTATATATCTCTACCTCTTGTGTGGATTGTTATTGTGGATGAATGATTTGATATTTCTACATAATGGTGAATGATTTATGTTTATAATAATAAATTTTCATAACAAGTTGTATTAGAGAAATGATTTTGGAAAAGTGGGGATTCTTTTTTTTGTGGATTGCAAAACTAGGGCAGGTTTTTTATTGGAAATGATCTCATCTTTTAGAAGCCATATCTTTGTGAAATTTTATCTGATTCAAACTATTGTTGGATTATTTTATGTAGAATTTGAAGAGCTTTAAAATGAGTGGTTATATGAAGGAATCCAAGCAATTTTTAGGGAGATATAACCTTGTGAATTCATTCATCTGGAACAAGGGTAGTGACGAATTTTCAAATTGTGATTTTTTTCTCAAGACATAATTTGTTAGTTTGGGTAAGCAAATCAGTTGCAGTTTATTTTGTTTTAAAGAAAAATTTTAGATCCAATTATTTATGTGGAAATTGAGCTTCCAATTAGTGGGGAGATATATTTTTCTAAAACCCTAGTTTACATTTTATTCTTCATGGATGTGAACTCATGGCACTTCAAAATTTTTTGTAGTGGATGATATTGATGGTAGACAATGGTGGACATATTTTAAGTCTTTATACTTTTTTTTATCCTTATTGGAAATTCCACCTTACTACACTTTTAGAAAAGGAAGCTAGAAATTGATTGTTAAGTTTGACTGAAAAGAATAAAGGGTACACTTGGGAAGAATTGGAGCATGCATTATTAAGTCATTGGAACCCCTATAAAAATATAACTACTTTGAAGGATACACTAAAAAATTATGTAGAAGAAATAAACATGCTTCAAGAAGAACAAGAGGAACTAAAAAGAGATCTTAAAATAAGGGATAAAAAGATATACAGTTTTTTGGATGTCATCAAAGACCTTGAAAAGAAACTACAAAGAATTAAAAATGAGTGGAATGAAATGAAAGGAGAATGGGAAGTTTTCAAGAAACAAAATGAAGACTATGAAAAAGAAATAAAATTACTCAATAAGGAGAAAGAGGAAAATGTTAAGAAAGATAGTGAGAATAATGAAACCACATATTTGGATTTTCAAAAGCAAGAGAAGGATAAAAAGGGTTTAGATTCATCTAAAAGTTCTAATTTACAGGCTCATAGAAGCATTCAAAAGGAACAAGTTATTATTTCCATTGACCCTAGTAGCAGATATAATTTTATTAATATTACCTTGGCTACAAGGTTGCAGGTTCAAGCAACAAAAATTGAGACACAACTAGAGGATGAGAATGTTCAAATTTTTAAATATTTGAAGATCACCATGGATAAATATGTTTTACATTTAGATTTTCATGCTATTGATATGGATGATGTGGATATTGTTCTTGGTTATTCTTGGTAGAATATTTTGGTACTATTAACATTAATGTACAAAAGAAGAATATGAAGTTATGGTACAAGAAAAATAAGATAACATTGTAGGACATTTCTCAGTTTAATGAGAAAGGATCCAAGGAAAAACAATAAGTGGTTGTAGAGAAATAAATTGAAGAACAAATAGAAAAACATGAAATAGAACCAAGAAGGCAGTAGTAGCAATAGAGTCCATGGAAGAAGCAATTACAACTGAGTCCATGAAAATAGTAGTAGCAAAGTCCAAGGAAACTTTGTTATAAGAGCACAAGGACATACCAAAAAAATGTAACATGAAAGAACAATATGTAGAAGAATTTATAATAGTGGACCCAAATGTTCAGGATTCAAATAAGGTAGAACATCAAGTTAATGTTGTAGTTTATAACCATCCAAACCACCATGAGCAAAAATAATCTTGGAGTCATGGATCAAACCTATAATATTATGGTTCTACATGGAATCAAAAGGGCACCAAGTATGGTAGTTTTTGGTAAAGAAAGCATAGTGATCCTGGTTTTCAAAGTGGTGCATCAATAGCAAGGAGCAAGTGGACCCATCATTCAATTTATCAAAATATAACAATAGAATCATGTAGAAAACAAAGTAGATTTAGATATTTAAGTGGTAAAATGACATACCAACATCAAAAACCACCACCATGAATTAATGTTTCACTAGGATGGATGGGTGATTCAGATTGGTACTAGTTCCCAACATTGCTTGGCAAATCATATTATCTTATTTATTCATATGTTTCAAGGATGAGATATTTGTAAGGAGGGTGGCATGTTAGGGTACCTAGGAATAGATATTTGGGGATATGTTATTATATTGTATAAGGTTTGACATGGGCTACACATAACCCAAGGTTTTTTGTATTATAATATTATATTATTTTATATTAAAATTATTGTATTATATTAGTAGTCAACTCTCCAAAGTAGAATTAGAAGATGGATATATAAAGAAGAGATATTTGTCATTGTAATCATCATGGAGATCAATCATATATAATTGTCTTTGCCCACTAAGTGGCTTATGGGACTTTGCCCTCTCTAAGTGGCACTCTCATCTTGGGAGATCTTGTGGAGTTATTCCTTGCTTAAGGAGTATTATTGGTGTTTCCCTACCTTAAGCATATTATCTATCTCTATCTCTTGTGTGGATTGTTATTGTGGAAAATTATTTATGGATGAATTATTTGATATTTCTGCATAATTGTGAATGATTTAGGTTTATGATAATAAAGTTCCTTAATATTTTGTCTCTCCTTGATGTCTTTGGACCCTTAGCCCAACTTTTGTTGTAGAAGCCCTATCAATTTTTTTAGTCACTATCAACAAGAAACTACACTATTTTGAGGTCATCTTCCTCATCTACTAGATATTTAAAAGGGGTTTTAGATAGCTCTTCTCCCTTGTATACTAGCTTCTTTAGGCTTGGTTTTAATATATTTTAGCTTTTCACATATTTTAGAGGTATTCTTTTCATTGTCTTAATATTTCTCTTCTTCAATCATGGCATAGATGACATCAATATCTAGTACATGTTTCCTATAATTAAAGATGTTTGTCATTCTAGTAGTGATTAAGCCCTATTTTTTTGTAAAATTATAGAACCTAGGTCTTTAGAGATGCTAGGTTATATTTATAGGTTTGAAAGTTCCTCTAAATGTTTAAGATTTTTCTAATTTTATTTACCATATCTTTGTGGTCTATCCCATGTTGTTGTTCTTATGTTGGGGTTATTGATGTGAGAATTTTTAGAACCTCCTTGTGTTCATATCTCATAAAATTTTACTTTTGTACTTGTTTGATGATGTTATTAGCTATTTCCAAGCTTTCTCCTATATAGAATGCTAACCTAAAGTATTTGAAGAAATTCTTTATTTCCTCCCTAATTTGGTCCCACATCCTTAGACATCTAGATTTCCTATACCACCTATGGATTTGCATCTATTTCTATAGGATTCAAGGCTTCCAACTCTTTGAAGTAGTAGTTTTTATTTTCCAAGTCCTCTAGTAGTTTGCTTTGATCTTTGGAAAATTCTTGCATGAGTTATTTGAACTTGAGAAATTGAGCTTTGAGGTATTCTAACTATTTCTTAAAATGATCTCTTTTAACAACTTATTTATTTATCACTTTATTTTCTTATCAAATTTGGTCCCTATCTACGTTGACTTGTGTCAATTCTACCTCTATTATTTTATTCTTGAGTTGTATTACTTCATCCTTAACTACAAGTTAATCATATTTCATTATTGGGCTTAGTGTGATTTGTTTCACAAAATAGACCATTTGGTATGGATCCAATATTTCTAGGTCTAGTTGCAATACCCTAGTAATTAATTCAATAGGATCTAATGATATATTGGAGAGATCTATTTTGGTTGCCTTGGAAAAGTACACTTTATCCCCCTTCATAGAGATTTATGAGTGGGAGAGTAACAAATCCTTGGAGGCCTTCCTATTAATATGATAGTACTGTTTATTTCACCCTTTATCTTTGGTATGTAATATGTACAATACATTTTTAACATCATAATACCTACCTTGGTATGTATAGCTTGGCCCAAGTTCTTAAGAGCTACTTTTTAATGGGAGAGCTCCTATAGACTTAGCTCAATGAGCAAAGAATGGGCATCAACACCTATAGGATAAGTTGCCTTACATGATATGGAGGGAAAGTGGATCTAGTAGGTATGGTGAAAGGTGTGAACTAAGTGGTGAATAAAATGGAATGGAAGTAGGAGTGGTTTGTGATACTAATCTAACAAGGGTGGTCAAAAGTGGTGTCATGGTTTGTGAGATGATTGGTTGTGACATGAGAGCATGAGCAAGTTTAGATGGAAAGTAAGTGATGGGAGTAGTCCCTATTATAGTGGTGACTATATGAGAAAGAGTGTCCCTTGTGAGGTGAGTAACATCTCAAAGAAACATGGACTATGCTAGTGGATTATGGAAGAAGCATACTAGAAGAATGGAAAAGAGAAGTGGTAATATGATAAGAATAGAGAGCAAGAAGAGAGAGGGAGATATATGCTAAAGAAAGAGAAAAAAATAGTATGAAGGTGGAATGTCATATGGTGAATGTATAATAGGGGTAGTGAATGCAATAATAGCCACTGGACTAGTCATTCATTGATATGAATGAGCACTTGATGGATTCCTCCCTATTTGAGCTTAGTATCCTACTCATTTTGTTGTTCTACTACTATAGCCACCTCACTAAACATTAATACATATTTCTTTATACCCTTTTACACTTTAATTTTTATATGTCTTACAAATATGCTAACCAGTACTAGAGCTCATGGTATGGTTGATATTCTAATTTTTAATGCTAACTATTTCCTAGGCTTTAAATTGTGTAATGCCAAGGTGCCTATTTCTATTGTTACCTCTACAAAGATCTTTGCCATTTTGATGCCTTTGGGGTATTCCTTATCCCATATAGTAGAGAAATCAACATAAAATGGACCATCCCTTATGGATTTAGCCATTATTTTGGTCTCAAATCACATTATCTACCATGTTAGGATCTTCTTGTTGATGTAACCCCTCTTTTGAAGAGCCCTCAATCTCTAATGATTTGGCTTGATGTTAGGGTCAAATTCATCCTTCATATTTAGATAGAATGTATAACACTCTAGGGGGTAGATATATCAACTTTTAATTTAATCCTTATAACCTCTATCACCCTCTCGAATGAAAATATTATCTCTTTGTTTAGGTAAACCTACTATTGGGTAGTGTACCTCTTATCATGTGTAAAGAAAGTATTCAATTTCTTATCCTTGAGGGTCTATTTGAATATCCTCTTTGGATCATAGGACCACTAGTCTTTGAGTTGTTTGAGACCCATATCATTTTCTTCAACCACTACATTATCACCCTACATTTTATGTATGATCTTCATGATTTGTTACTTGAGTGGGTAAAAAGTAGTCTTACGTTACCCTTTGAAGTACTTCAACTCTACATAGTCGAATTACCTAACATACTCAAGGCTAAATATATAGTTTGGTCCCTTCGTAGGTAACACAAAGGGGGTATAAATGAAAATCCATAGAGGTGAATGAAGGATTTGGTCCTTCCCAAATAGAAATCTCATTATGGCCATTTCCCCTAAGTCAACATCCTTTACATCTCAACTGACAGTCTTGTATATTTCCCCTTGAATTTATTCATAATGATCTTGCATACCTCATCATAGAAGTGGTATGAGATTTTTATTTCTTCTTGGTAAGGTAAATACATGCAATCCACTATGCTTATGGGTTGTCCATTTACCCCTATATGATCTAGTTGGAGGGTGGGAAACCAAATTTTATTCTGGTATAATATCAAGTAGATCAAGTAGTAGGTGTAAGTTAACTTCCTCCCTTCCATGCAACTCTTCAATTGAATGTACATTTGAACTAAAATATACTTGTCATAGATAATCATTTATGAGTGTCTTGAGTAGTTCTAGACTACATGTAGTATGGCAATCTACTCCCTGTACATATTTTTTTATCCTTACTCCTAGGATGATGGTTATCCCTTATATCACTATTTGGATATCATCCTTGAGCTGGTCTAACTCTAGTAGGGTACTAAAATCACACAGTAGACAAGTATTATTCAAGTAAGGGACCAAGAAGCTCCATCAATAGGTGCTATATTTCTTATGGTAGAAGTCCCTTTAGATCTTGGGGCTATCAAATTACTAGGTCATCAATGACTTTGAACTTGCTTCTTATGACTCTCATCTAAATATAGAAGGTATCATTAGTCCATTATAATAGGTAAAAACTCCTTACTATAGAATAATATTTTTATGCCAATGTTTTGGTCAATTTATCATAGTTCCACACTTGTGGTACTGGTTTCATACCTAATTCAAATGTCTAGGTATGGTTTATGCTCCAAGAGTCTAATTGGAAGCCCAAACTATATATCCTTATTATATCCTTTGTGGGTGCTACAGAGGGAATCACCCATACTTGGATGAGAGAGACCTACTGCTAACCCATTGTCTTGGTGTGTTTTTGAGTTTAAATATTTGGTGAGGAAAATTATGGGTTAAAAAAGGGTAGTTTATAGATTTTCCTAAACCTATTTTTTGTGTTCACTTCTTAAACACCTACAATTTTTTCTATCCTAATGCCTAAATTATGTAATGATGATAATGCAATGCATATGAAAACAAAAATGCACCAGATAATGTAGTGGTTTGGGGATTACAAAAGGGTGATTTAGACTTTAGATCTTTCTTCAACCAATGCATTGATGGTGTCTTTTATCTTGAATTCAATTACAAAAGAATTATTTGGTCAAATTGATCCAAGAGGTGAGGGGTGACATGTTAGGTGGATAATTTATGGAAAATAATTAGGTTTCTATATTTACCCCGGAGTATTTATTGTAAAATGAAGGCTTTGAAAGTTACTATAGACATCCCAATTGTGCAAGAGGTACAATTTTTGTGAGATTGTTTGATCAATGCACTAATTATAGTTTACCACATTATATATTTCATGTTTGAACATTCATATAACTATGCTTGGGCATGCCCCATCAAGTTTCTAAGGGGAGCAGCTGGTGAGATACAAAAACTAAAATATATTTGGTATTTTATGATTTTGGATCTTTTGCTCTTCATGTTAAACAAGGTGTCTAGTATTGTTT
This sequence comes from Wollemia nobilis, assembly GCA_028583015.1. Taxonomy (NCBI): domain Eukaryota; kingdom Viridiplantae; phylum Streptophyta; class Pinopsida; order Araucariales; family Araucariaceae; genus Wollemia; species Wollemia nobilis. Next base: position 6,297,102 of record JAQPPZ010001340.1, read on the forward strand.
TCATGTTTTGTTATTTATAAATTGAGATATGTTGCCTAGACATCTTGTGTTTATAGGTATTTATTATTTTTCCCCCTAAGAAATGGCCTCCAAGCTTGATTAATGTACAAGTTCTTAGGTTGCTTTAATCAATGTTTTTGATCTTGTAGCTTTTGATTTTCTAGGTAGTTCATGCCCATAGGATTTTGTTTGCTTTCCCTAAAGGACTTGATCAACATTTACTGGAGGTCTTAGTTAGCTTTGTTTATACTAATTAGTTATATTTTCCTAGAGGGTTTAGCTTTACTTGGAGGACTTCACTTTTTTGAGATGACTTAGTTAGCTTTGCCTATAAGACTTAGTTAGCTTTGCTTGGAGGACCTTTTTAGCTTTGCCTAGAGGACTTAGTTAGATTTTCCTAGAGGACTTAGGTAGCTTTGCTTAGAGGAATTATCTTTTCCCCAAGGTTAGTTAGCTTTCCCTAAAGGACTTAATATTTTGGATAGTCTATGTCCATGAAATTTGAATATTTTTATCTTGGACAGTCTATGTCTATATAATAAATGCTATATATAGTCTATATCCATATAATAAATGCTTTGGATAGTCTATGTCCATATGATAAATGCTTTGGATAGTCTATGTCCATATGATTTTTTCATGGATAGTCAAAGTACTTATAATGAATTCTTTTGATAGTCATTGTCCATATAATTTTATCTCGAATAGTCACTGTCCAGATTGTTTGATATTTTGGGTAGTCTATAGCCTTATTTATTAATATTTTGGATAGTATATGTCTTTATTACTTGATGTTTTAGATAAAATATGCCTTATAATATGTTTTTGAAAAGTATATATAATTTTTTACTTTAATGTTTAAATATGTTGAATGCTCCTAGTTTTGGGGTTATTTTGGTGATTTCTACTATTTCCCCCCTAGTCAAGAGAATCCTTCTTTAGGAAATATTATGCTTTATATGTGAAGCATATTTAAGTGAGGAGCTTAAAGAACTTTTTTTTTTCTTGATCATCTATTGGGCATGGTGCCTAAAGGGTATTTAGACCTTTTGGCAAAGTGCAACTCTTAAGGAAGGTGTAAATATCCTTGTATCAAGGGTCAAGGGTAGGGTCTTATTTTTTGCTAAGAGTTATTTACTAGACTGCAAAGTTGTAGGCTACCTTATTTGGTAGATAGTAATTATCACTTGTTCATCCTTCCAATCTATAGGTATGAGCAAGGAATTTATAGCCAAAGCATCTACCAAGTAATTACTAGAGCATGGAATAGCATTGATGGACTTTGTTAAAGGTGACCATCAATTTATCCATAATATCATTATATGGCTTGAGTTTATCATATTTGGTTTGATAAAATCTACTAACCTGATTAACAATTAACTATGAATCTATGAATATGGAGAGAGAGGTTACTTTTAAGGCTAGGGTTGCTTGAACCATAAGAATAAGTGCTTCATACTCAATAAAGTTATTGGAACATAAAAATTAAAGCTTAAAGGATAGAGGGATGATGGTTTATTGAGGTGACACTAAGATAATTTTTGCCCCCATACCTTTGACACATCTCACAATTTCAGAGAAAGGGGTCTAGGAATCTTGTTTGGCCAATTTGATAGTGCACACTTTATGATTAGGATATTCTATTATTAAGATATGGCTAGTTGGTAAAGGGGATATTGCTAACTTATTAGCTATCACTTGTCCCTTTATCAAATTTTATCTAATGAAATTAATGTTAAATTCATTACAAGCCATTACCCATTCATCCATCCTACTCGAAAGATAGGTTTTAGACATTGGGTACCTTAAATGATTGACCTTAGCTATAACATAGATTTTATGGCTTAACATGTAATATCTCAACTTTTGAGAAGCAAAGACCACTACTAAGCATAATTTTTGGGAGGGATGTATATGGTATCATAGCTGAAAAGGGTTCTACTAATATAGATGATAACCCTTTCCCTATTCTAATCATTGTACTATGCTAGCATGGCACCTAAGGTATGGACTATTGTTATAATGTATAGCAGCAATGATTTAAGAGGATCAGGTGGTATAAGCATTTATGGATATAAAAGGTATATTTTTAAGATATCAAAAGCCTTTTGATATTCTTCATCCTAATTGAACTCAATCCCTTTCCTTAAAATTTAAAAAAAGGTTGGCATTTGTATACCAATTGGAAAATAAATCTCCTAATGACTTGTAGTCTATCTTGAAAACTTCAAAGTTGGGTTAGATTTCTAGGGTATGGCATGTCAATAATGGTAGATATTTTATCTAGGTCTACTTCAATGCCATGATCAAAGACTATAAATCCTAATAATTTGCTAGATATCACTCCAAATATGCATTTGGAGGGTTTTAGGCAAACCTTGTACTATCTAAATAATTCAAAGATACACCTTAATTCTATGATGTGATCCTCTCATTTATGGATGGCCCAAGAATATCATCAACATAATAATTAATGATATAATGCATCATATCATGGAATATATATGTCATTGCACATTGGTAGGTTGTGTTAGTGTTATTCAAACCAAATGGTATGATCTCATATCAAAAGGTACCCCAAGGGGTAATGAACATTATTTTAGCTTTGTCTTTTGGCACAATTTGGATTGATTGTACCTATAAAATCCATCTATTAAGGATAGTATTCCATATTTGGTAGTGGACTCCACGATCATGTCTATGTTGGGTAAAGGAAAGTCACCTTTAGGATAATTTTTTTTTAATCGTGAAATTCTATGCAGACTTGCAAAACACATTTATTTTTTTCTATAAGAAGTATGTTGGAGATCCAATCAGAATATCAATATTCTTAATTAATTTCACTTCTAAAAGCTTCTAAATTTTCTCTTTAATGAGTAAATCAAATTTAGGGTGCATTTTCCTTAGCTTTTGCTTTACTAGCTTAGCATTGGGGTTGACTACCAAATGATGGACTACTAAATATGGGTCTAATATGCTCATGTCTACATAAGACCATGCAAAAATATCACTGAATTTTACTAATATTTTTGCATACTCTTCATGCTTTTCTAAAGTTAGGACTTTTCCTTATTATTATTTTTATTTTCTTTAGAACCTATGTTAATGTCAATAGTTTCCTCTATCAAGATGTGAGATTTATCTTCTAACTATGGAGGAGTAGGTAATACACCTAGATTCTCAAGCTCTTTAGGATATAAATTACATTTCTTAGGGTTGGATGACTATGAGGGATGTGTGATTAATGGAAGATACCCTTCAATAGGGATATTTTATTAAAGAGAAGAATCATTACGATTATCTCTACAAGGGTTGTGTGGTGAAATTTTCATCTCATAGTCAATTATGTTGAGAGTTGATAAGAGGTTTTATATTTATTGGGATGATGTAATATTTTTATTTCGGATAAAGTTGACCTATCTATAGAGGGGGAAAACTGCCCTACCACGTACGATTCTCAATTGGATCCGTTGGGAGCCGAGGTGACCATGGGGGTATGTTATAACTCTACACTTGGATGGGAAAGGGGAAGGGTTCACCAGGAATGGTTTTAGGACTCACTCCAAGTCTGGGGTGGAATGTGTTTGGATGTGTCAATTAAGCATGCACCTATGTTTGGCCTTTCTAAAACTACACTATGAAAAGGGAAAGAACAATGCAAGATACAAGATGCAAGAAGACAAGAGCTAACCCTAGAATGATTCTTTGCTTGAATGATCACTAACCCTAGGATTGCAAAGCAAATCCTTTAAGCAAGGGTCCAAGAGAAATGCACAAACAAGGTTAAAACCCTAAATGCACACTATATGCTTTTATTCTTTCAAATGCCTAGAAATTTGATCAAATACTTTTCCTTACTTGTGATCTATATTTTGAACAGAAATGAATAGAAAGCAATCAACAAACAACCTAGAGATCTACTAGGGCACTTATCTGATTCGGTGGTTGTTCCAAGCTTTATCTTGCATCCAACAATGTCCCACAACTTCAATCCTACAAAATAACTTCACAAAACCCTCAAAAAATATGATCAACATTAGGGGGCCTGCTTAGGCCACTATATAACTATACTTGGAGGTACAACAGTCAAGCCCCCTAGGTCCTTTTAGCTGACCTTTAGAATACAAAAGTGAAAGTTGACCTTTTTAGAAGATGAACAAACAAAATACAATGCAATAGAATAATATGATGAACAAAGTGCAAATTATGCAATTATGCTCTAAATATAACATGAAATGTAGATCTAGGGTTTGGGGGTGAACTTCTACCCCCAAGATTAATACAAATGAAATCATGCCCTACATAGGGTAGCCATGATTTTACTACTAATAAAATCATACCCTATAATTATGGGACATGATTTCACAACAGAAAGAGAAGCAATAGAACAATGCAAATAAACCAATAAAAGATGCAAAATTAATAATGTATGAATGCAAATGAGCAAAAACAACCTAGTGGTAGTGAAAAAGTAGACAAAAGGATGAAGACCTCCAAGATAGTAGACTCCTTCCAACACTTATCCACCAAGGGCAACAACACATAATCAATGCAGTAGAAGAGAACTCCACAAAGATTAAAAAACTTCAACAAATCACTTGGCACTTTTGCAATTAGACACTTCTTACACTTGCCTCTATAATTCTATTGGTTTTTTCCTAAAAATTATTAAGGTGAAAAGAAGGCTTCAAACCCTCTATTTATAAGGTATTTGAAACAAGGATGGGTAGGAAAACCAAGGGAAAACCGATATCAAAGAGGTCAATTTGAAAAATTAGGGTTTTCTAAGAGAAAACCCTAGCTAGGTGAAATCATGCCCCATAAGGGCCGACCATGATTTCATCAAAACTAGGAAAAAAGGGGGAAAGGAAGGGGGAGAGAGGCCCAAAATTGCTTTGGGTAAGTTGGAGGGTCTCTCTAAGGATCTAGGGAAAATGACTCACTCAAGTGGGTCAATTTTTTATGTCTACATTTTACCCCCTCTTTGATGCATTTATGGCCTAATAAATGTATCAAAGAAATATGTAGACACCTATGGGTGGAGGACAACAAACAAAAAAGGAGTGGTTAGTTTAGAAGAAAGGAGTGGTGCAAAAATGGTGTCATTCTAGACACTTTCTTGTTTTACATACAAATCGAGGCATTAGGGACATTAATGCCTCTCAAGCTAGGGTGCCCCCTCGAGTTTTAAAAGGAATGCAAAATTCTTAATGAAACTCGAAATGGTAGACATAGAAGAAAGAAGAGTGAAAGGAATAGAAAAGAGAGAAGAGAGGAAAAGAAAAGTAGAAAACAAGAACAAGAGAGCAAGAAAGGAAAAAACATGAGTGTGTGCTCATGTGTGATTGTTGTTATTATTATTTTATGTTTAATGAATGATGAATGATGAGTACAAACATATGGATGCAATGCATGATGGACTTAACTAAATGGAATGAATGAATGAATCTAACTAACAAATGCCTAAAATGCAAGCTAAAATGAAAGTGAGAGTGGAATGCAAAAATGAAATGCAATGGATGAGGGTGACAAGATACAAAGAGGTGAAGCAAGAACAATGGAAGAGAAAGAAAAATGAAGAAACAAAACTCCAAAGAGGCCAAAGAAGAAGACAAAGGATGAAAACCCAACAAGGATGTATGCTCACAAATGATCAAGATGGAGGTTGCTCCTCATGTGTGGTCATGAAGCTATCCTATAGGAGTTGCAAATATGGACAAGGGTGGAGTTGTACCTACTATGGGTGTAGTGCTCGCTAATATGGAAAAAAGAGAAAGAGATACCTACTAGGATGTATGCTCACAAATGATCGAGATGGAGGTTACCCCTCATGTGTGGCCATGAAGCTATCCTATATGGGGTATGTTGTGTGTGAGTGATGAATTAGTGAGTACTACCCGATAGGGGTGTGATGTGTGCAATAATGTGTATGGACAAGGCCAATGGAGCAAAATGAGAACCATATCCCTTGACTTGGAGAGATATAAGCAATGAAAAATTTCAAGGTCAAGGAATAAGGAAAAGATGAGATGGGTGGATGAAATGATGGAAATGCATGAAGGTGGGCCCTAGGTTGGGGATTTTCTAGGCATCAGAGCCCTAGTGAGAGTGCAATGCATGTGAGCTATGACCTAACTAGGTGTCATCACTTGCCATTATTATAAATTCCCAAGAATCTATATGAACAAGCAATCATGCAAATATGAGTAGGTAGAAGTGCAATTTATGACAAGAAGAAATGCAAATGGAATAGAATGTCAGGAAACCATGCAAAATATGACATGCAACCATGTAGAATGATCAAGCAAACAAAATGCAATATGAAACTATTCTAAATGCAATGTGCAATGTAGATGATGGATCATGCATAATATCTTTTGAGATGCATTATGTTCATTGGTTCTTTAAGTTCTTCACCATCTAAAGAAGCTAAATGATAGGCACCTGAGCCAAACTTGGTCATTATGACAAAGGGCCCTAACCAATTGGCCTAGAACTTACCTTTAAGATCAGAATGAGCATTGGTGTTCTTCTAGTTTTCCTTGAGGACAAGGTCCCCAACCTCAAAAGAATGGTTGCAAACTTTCTTAGAGTAAGATCGCTTGAGCCTATTCTGATAGGCTCACAAATGCTCTAAGGCATGAATGCACTTTTCATCCAATAGCTCCAATTGGTGCAAATGATCTGAGTGATACTCATCATCGATCGAGGCATCTTGCAACAAGATGCACAATGAGGGAACCTCAAGCTCGAAAGGAAACACCACCTCAGACCCATATACCAAGACATAGGGTGAGGCACCTATGGGAGTATGCACGCTAGTACGATAGGCCCACAAGGTAGGATAAAGTTGGATATGCTAGTCATGACCAGTCTTACAAACCAACTTCTTCAAGATCTTGATCAAAGACTTATTGGATGCTTCGACTTATCCATTACCCTGAGGGTAATATGGAGTTGACCACTTATGCTGAATCTTGTACTTAGCACAAATTTTATGAACATCCTTATTCTTGAAAGGAGTGTCATTGTCAAAAATAATCATCGAAGGAATCCCAAACCTACAAAGGATCTGGTTGAAGATGAACTTGGAAACCTGAGTTCCAATCACCATGGCCAGGGGTATGGCTTCAACCCATTTAGTGAAGTACTCTATCACTGTTATGATAAAATTATGACCATCAGATGACACTAGGTTAATCTTCCCTATAATATCCAATCCCCACATAGAGAATGGCCAAGGGGAAGAAATAACTTGAAGGTTTTGAGAAGGAGCATGGACAAGATTATCATGGTGTTGACACTTATCGCAACATCGAACATGGTCACATGCATCTTTCTCCATGGAAGGCCAATAGTACCCCATCCAAAGGAGCTTCTTGGCAATAGCATTACCGCTAAAATGGCCTCCACATGATCCTTCATGAGCCTCACTAAGAGCAAGTTAAGCTTCATCAAAGTTAAGGCATCGCAAGAGGATACCTTCAAAAGAATATTGATATAAGGTATTGCCAATTATAATGAATCGACATGCTCTTTTATGCAAAATCTTATATTGATTATGATCTAAACCATCAGGCATCAAACCATCCTTAAGAAAATTAAATATGTTGGTATACCATGGCTCAGATGGGGTAGCTTTGATGGTCAAAACATCTAATAGGACAAGACAAGAACCAAGTGAATGAGGCTCCCAGAGTTGTCTAATGATAATTGATGCTTGATCATCTTCCAACTCCAAAGGAAACAAGGATGTAATAGTGGCCATGGCATCCACATGGTGGTTGGAGGATCTAGGGATAGACTCTATGGTTACTCGATCGAACGAGGACAACAACTTGGTGACAATCTCCTTATAAGGCTTTAGTTTATCATCTCGAGTCTGATAAACATCATTGATCTGATTGACCACAAGTTGAGAGTCACCAAATATTGAAAGGACTCTAACCTACAAGGCTAAGGCTGCTCTAAGGCCAAGGATCAAAGCTTCATATTCTATAGTATTGTTCATGCAAGAGAAACAAATCTTGAAGGACAAAGGGATGAGTTATTTTTGTGGGGTAACTAGAATGACTCCAGCACCAACACCCTTCATGCATCGAGCTCCATCAAAAAATAAAGTCCAAGACTCTGGCTCTTCAACTTTGATGTTGAAGCACTCATCGAGAAACTCAACAACCAAAGGATGGGTAACTTCTAAGGGAGTAGAGGCTAACTGATCAATGATTACCTAACCCTTGATAGCCTTATGACCTATGAAGGTTAGGTCAAACTCACTAAGGGCTAAAACCCACTTAGCAGCTCGACCTAAAAGGTGGGGCTTAGACATTAAGTAGCACAAAGGATCAAACTTTACCACTACCAATATCTTATGGTTGAGCATGTAGTGTCTTAGATTCTAGGAAGTGAACACTACAATGAGGTAAAGCTTCTCTAAGGGGTGTACCTAGTTTCATAGCTAACCAAAGTTCTACTAATATAGTAGATAGCTCACTCTTTGTTTTGATCATCATGTTGAGCCAATAAGGCTCCCAAAGCATGAGTTATGGTAGCTATGTAAAGCATCAAATGCTTACCAAGTATAGGAGGAACTAAAATAGGTAAGGAAGTGAGATACCATTTGAGGTCATCAAAATCTTTTTGACACTCAAAATCCCACTAAAAGACAACATCTTTCTTAAGAATCTTAAGAAAGGGTTGACACTTATCAGCTAACTAGGCTATAAACCGATGAATAGCCTAAATCTTGCCTTGTAGGCTATATAACTCGGTTAGGGTGTGAGGAGGAGGTATGTCAATAATAGTCACTATCTTAGTGGGGTCTACTTCAATACCTCACCTAGAAATGATGAAACCTAACAACTTGCCAGATGTGACTCCAAACACACACTTAGCAGGCTTAAGGTAAACTTTGAAATGTTAAAGCCTTTCAAAAATCTACCTTAGATCATGAACATGATCTTGTCGATGTATGGAGTGACCTAAAATATCATCCACATAGTCCTAGAGAATATCATGCATCATGTCATGAAAAATATAAGTCATAGCCCACTGATAGGTGGCACCAACATTTTTCAAGCCAAAAGGCATGACTTTCCAATAGAAGGTACCCCATGGAGTGATGAAAGTTATCTTGGCTTGATCCTCAAGGGTAATCATAATCTGATTGTATCTTGAGAAACCATCCATGAGAGATAACATCCCACATTTGGTAGTGAAATCTATGATCTGATCTATGTTGGGTAAGGGAAAATCATCCTTGGGACATGCTAAGTTGATGTCCCTAAAGTCAATACATATTTTAATTGTTCCTTCCTTCTTAGCTACAGGAACGATGTTGGAGATCCAATTAGAATAGTCAATAGCTTTTATAAAATCGATATCAAGGAGTTGTTGGAGCTCCTCCTTAACCAAAAGGGTGACCTTAGGATGCATCTTCCTAAGTTTCTACTTAACAAGCTTAATACTAGGCTTCACTACCAAATGATGCATAACAAGGGAAGGATCAAGCCCTAGCATGTCGACATATGACCAAGCAAAAACATCATGAAATTCTCTTAACAAATTGGTCAACTGCTCCTGCTCATCCATAGACAAGGCTTTACCTAGCTTAAGGATTCTAGGGGTCTCCTCAGAACCTATGTTAACATCTATGGTCTCCTCAATGAGAATGGATGACTCATCCTCAAGAGGAGGTGGGGCAAGGATCACTCCTAGTTGCTCAAGGTCCTCGAGAGACATAGAACCAAAGTCCTCTTGAGAACTAGAAGACTCAACCTATGCAGCGCAAGGGACTGACCCATCAAAGGAGATGCCACCATGGAGGACATCCTCATGAACCATGTCATAAAGAGTGTCACCTTCAACATACTCCTTTGGGGTTACAACTAACAGAGAGGGAGAGGGTGGGCCCTCATCCTCAACACTCCACTCCAAACCTTGATGAGATATCCTCAGAAGAGGCTCCTGATGAGAAGGATTGACTTGATCCTATGATGAGATATTAATTAATGATTCCTCTCTCATATTTAGATTTTCAAATTGCTTAGTTATGTGAGACGAGGGATCTGATGGATGAAAATCAGATTGAGCTTGTTCAACTAGTGAACAATATTCAAATGGGTGAGGATCACCCAAAATGGTGATAAATTGATTCTTAAATTCAAACTTCAAACATTGGTGAAAGGTAGAAGGGACAACCCACATCGCATGGATCCAAGGACATCCAAGAAGTAGATTAAAATATGTAGGGCAAGATACCACATAGAACAAGGTATCTAAGATCTTGGGTCCAACCTTAAGGGGGAGGGATATAATGTCACAAGCTTCTTGGGACTCATTGTTGAAGGTTTTGATGATGTCATCAGATTTAGTTAAATCTTCCTCTTTTAATCCAAACTTTTGGAAAAATTGATAAGTGCATAAATTGAGGGAAGAACCATTATCAATCAAAACCCTCTTGATAAAAGTTTCCCCAATAAATGTAGTGATGTAGAGAGAAGAATCCCCTTGTAAGTCTGAGGAAGAAATATCATCATCCAAGAATGTGATATGATGTATCCCAAGAGAGCTTACAACATTAGCCATAGCACTAGGGGAAATATCTTGAGGGATAGATTGTTGTCTTAGAAGTTTCAACAAGGCTTCCCCATGAATAGGAGAAGTTTGCAAAAGTTCTAAGAGAGAAATATTGGTTGAAGAACTCATCTCCTACTGAGAACGTTGGGTCTAATGATTCTGTGCTTGTTGCCTTGTAGTTGTTGCTATCATACCAACCATATTATCATAAGGAGGTGGCACATTATGATATGACACTTGATTAGCTACTTGCTACCCATGCTTAGGTAGGGGATCTTGGAAGATTCCCATATCTTGATTAGTTGTGGGTGCTTTTTGAGTAGGAGGTTGATTGTTTGGTGGGTTGAGAACCTTCTATAACAAGGCATCCTACATCAATCAGGTCCTGAACCACATGTTTCAACCTCTTACAAGAATTCATCCAATGCCCCTCCACTCTATGATACTCACAGTGTTGACCAACCTTATACCAATTAGTTGTGGTATCAAGTTACCTTATGGGAGGTAACTCAATCATATTAGCTTCCAAAAGCTGCTTTAGGACCACTTCCATAGGCATGTTGAGTCTTGTGAAATTCCTTTGTGGAGGTTTTGGAGGTTGGCTAAGCACCATCTTTTGTAGGTTGTTAACAATACTATTAATAGGCCTACTATCCATGACTCCATCACCTACCACATGCTTGTTCTTATACTGATTTTTAGTGGTCCTATATTCTTTCACTTTAAGTTGTCCTCTTCTGATAAGAGCTTGTTCTACCTTTCTTGCTAGGTCAATTGCTTGATCAAAATATGTGATAGTTGTAGTTTCCAATGCATAAGATAATTGCTCTTGCAAATTTCCAATAAATATTTCAAGCATGTCTCGAGGAGGTAAGGTATATCTCAAGCATCCAACTAGACTCCTCCAACGAGATAAAAATTCTGAAAAACTTTCCTCTTTACCTTGTTTTAACATGTAAACATCTTTCATGGTCACATTCTTTTCAACATAAGCACCAAACTATTGAACAAATAATTCAATTATCTCTTCAAAATTCCTCAAAGAATGGTTGGGCAACTGATAATACCACTCTAATGCCATGCCACCAAGACTCTTAGGGAACATCTTTAGCAACAACATGTCATCATATATGATATCATGGCAAGTTGTTCTAAACATTCTTAAATGCTCAATTGGATCTTTCATTCCCTTATATATAGGCAAAACCGGCATGGAAAAATGCTTAGGATAGGGCCTAGCAACAACGATAGGGTCTAAGGGCTGATTGCACATTTCTCTATAGTTGTAGGTGAAACTAGGGGGTTGAATCATATCCACTCTTGAAACCAATTGTTTCACCATATTAGTTAAACTTTGCACCTCGAGATTGTTGTTGTGCAATACCCCTAGATTCCCTAAGGGAGGGGTATAGGTAGGCTGTTGAAAGGATACTTGGCCCATGTTGGAGGTATTGATACTATTGTGATATGTGGTATCTTGCTGGAGAGGATAACTAACAATTGGTGGAATAGAAGCAAAAATATTGAGATTAGCTGAATGAGGAGGAAATTGAACATAATCTTGAGATGCACTACTAGTTGGAGGAATTTGTAGAATCCTTCCAATGTTGGTGGTCATAGTAGTAGGTGTTAGAAATATTGAGTTTTCATTGATGTCAAAAGAGCATGGTATTCAAGGCAGAATTAAGATTTTACAAGGTTAGACAATGGAAAGCAAGGAAAATATGTTTAAGGATTATAATATTTAAATATTATAGAGAGTTTATAAAGGTTCAAGAGGCTTGAGGAAAAATGTTTATAAAGAGAAGGACAACAAGGTTTAAAGGATTGGGACAAAGAGATTTAATAATTATAAAATTTTAAAGGTTTGTGACCAAAAAATTTAATAAAGGTTTAAAAATCCTAAGGACAAAGTTTTATAAAAGGAAGGTCAAAGGTTTTTTCAAAGGAAGGACAAAGGTTTATACAGATAAATTCATGGTTGGGCCACTAACTTTTTTTTTATCAGTTAAAATATTTAATTAAAAATAGGTTTTAACAGGTACCCAAAACCTGATTACATCAAAGAAAATAAAGTTTAAATCAACCACAAATACTAGAGAGGCAAGGATAGGGAACGCAGTACCACAAAACTAGAAGCACCACAAAGGATGCCCGTGAAACAAAGACAAGAAGGATCTTAGGGCAATACAGAGGATACCCCTAAACATTAAAAAGAAGCTAAGGGTGATGTAGAGGATACCCTTTACAAAAACCCCCAGCAAGAAAGGGCCACTAAAGGTTTTAATCACTACAAAGTTAAAAAAAGGTTAACCTTATAATATTTAAATTAAAAATTTAAATATTATAATCAAAGCAAATGGTGCCAATGTTCGAATGAAGTTTTTGAAATCATAAAGTGTCGATGTCATCAAAAATCGAGTACATATAAATACATGATGTTTTATTTACCTTTGGGATCTAAGCATCGCATGCACTATTTTGAGAATAATATTTTTTGAAAAGCGAAGGGCAGACAAGTGAAGGCAATGAAATTATTGATGCATGAAAACCTGTGATAATTATTTTGAATTCACTTTTGAGTCTCGCCTTTTGGTGTAGCCCAGCTGGTCACTGGCTTTGTGTGTGTGTTGTAGTAGAGGAGGTTTGAGGGTCGAGTCCCCTCGATGATGGTTTTTCTGAGTTACTTCACGGTTTGTTGAGGCAGAGATAGGGTTATATCTTGCGGGCTCCATTTTGGTGCTACCATCCATGGCAACATAGTTGGTCGTAGATTGCTTGGGAAAGCACTGCTTCATGTGAGGGTAGGAGTTTGAATTGTGGCAGAAAAATGTATTAAATTTTTATAAAGTGTATTAGGAGAGATAAGGTATAAAGTGTTGGTTTAAATGATTTAATTTTTGCATATTATAAAAAGGTGTTATAAGGTTTGTGGCGGTGTTAGAATAAGGTGTATTTTTAGAAAGTCTTAAGTATTGTTATTATAGAGAATAATTAATAGGAGAAATAAGGTTTGAGAAAATATTATAAGGTATATTTGATATTATTATGATTTTTAATTTTGCATGTTATTAGAAATGAGAAATAAGGTGTATTTGTGATTATTGTGACTTGTAATTTTGCATGTTTTTAGAAAGGATAAATAAGGTGTATTTGTGATTATTGTGACTTGTGATTTTGCATGTTTTTAGAAAGGAGAAATAAGGTGTATTTATGATCATTGATATTTGTATTTTTGGAAAATCATAGAAAAATAAAATTGAGGGTTACGTCATTATTACAAGCTTTATTTTGTGAGACTAAAAATGAGTTATAAAGTATTGTTGTGCATATATTTTTAAGAAGGTTTTTAATGTAGATGATTTTAAAAGGAAATTTTCTAACTTTTTTTTGAATTGGAAAAATAAAAGAAAACTATTTTTGTGATAGGTTTTGAGAGCACATCTTCATGAAGGTATTTTTTAGAGGTATGGTGATTGAACTCCTTCTCAAGGTGGTTTTTTTTTTAGGAAAACATTTTTTTGAAATATGGTTGGAGGTATAAGGATTGATTTGATGTGCATTAGCTATTGATTGAAGTTGAGAGTAATTATGCATTGCTTTGATTGAAACTAAAAATATATGAGCTTGGGTTTGAGAACAAAGTGCATGAGTATTGAATGATATTGGGAATAAAAAGTGCAAGTGGTTGAGAACATAATTGTGCATTGCTTTGAGTGAAATTGAAGTGAAAATTTGCAAGGGTTATAGACTATTTTTTGTGAAACAAATTTGTGCATTATTATGATTGATATTGAGAGATAATTTGTAAGGGTTATAGACCAATTTTGTGAATTAAACTTGTGCATTGGTTTGATTGGTTTTGGGAGTACATAAGAAGGTCAATTATCAAGTGCTATACTAGAGCTATCTTGTGAATGCAAATAAATGTGAGACATGTGAAAGCGATAGACTTAATGAATATGAGAAGAACATATTGATTGTTTGTAATGCATATCATTCTCTATATGTTCATGAAGAAAAATAATTCTAGGTAGAATATGTTTGAATTACTTTAGTCAAAGAAAGCACTTTTGGGAAAGATATATACAATGGTTTCTATGCAAGAATTGGGAATATTTGAGCAGGTTTTGTGAGCTGGATTGAGTAGGTTTGAGGCAAAGTTGAGCAGGTTGTATGAATAGGTTTGAGGTATATTTGAGCAGGTTATGTTGAGCATATTTGAGCTATGATTGTGAGCAGATTTGAGCAAGCCTTGTGAGAAGGTTTGGAGCATATTTGAGTAGTTCTATGAGCAAATTTGAGCAAGCCTTGTGAGTAGGCTTGGAGCAGATTTGAGCAAGCCTTGTGAGTAGGATTTGAGAAGGTTGAGCAGATTTTGGTGAGAAAATTTGAGCAAGCCTTGTATGTAGGCTTGAAGCATATTTGAGCAGAGTTGAGAGCAGGTTTTAGAGAAAATTTGAGTAAGCCTTGTGTGTAGGCTTGGAGAATATTTGAGCAAGCCTTGTGTAAAGGTTTGGATCAAATTAGAGAAAAGGGGATTCTCCTATGGATAGAAGTCCATGAACCATAGTAAAGGGGATTGGTGTCTCCTATGGATAGATGTCCATGAACCAAAGCAAAGAGGATTGGTGTATCCTATGGATAGAGGTCCACAAACTAGAGTAAATGGGATTGGTGTCTCCTGTGGATAGAGGTCCATGAACTAGAGTAAAATAGATTGGTATATCCTGTGGATAGAGGTCCACAAACCACAGTATAGGGGATTGGTTTCTCCTTTGGGTTGGTGCCCATAAAAATTATAATAGGAATTTGGTTCCCAAGAGATTTATTGAGAAAATTTATAACAAAAAATTTCTTCGTGGACGTAGCCCACATTGGGTGAACCACATTAAATCGGTGTCTCTTATGTGTGTGATGATCTATGCATTGATTCATTATTACAATTGATAATATTGGATAATACTTCTTTGGAAAGAAAAGTAAATTTTTTTATCTTATATTGTTCACCCCCATCTCAGTTTAAGCTTGTGTTCTTCAGTAACATATTTTGGGTTATGAACAAGAATACCATAATGTAAATATTTGTTCAAGGAGTTGTTATGAACATCTCGAGGGGAAATGGTTTGATGATGAGATGTTCCAACTTCCTTGAGTCAGGCTTCCTCTTCCACAGCTTTATCTAGGGTATCCTTGTGATGCTTGTAGAAATTCCAAACATGTTCAAATGATTTAAAGATAAGGTTCCCATTGGCTCCCTTAGTAGGATCAAGGTCATCCTCAAGCTCTTCATTTTTCTCATCTTTTATATTATAATTTTCTCTATAAATTTGATAATATTCTTGTAAAATATCATCAAAATCTAAAATCCTTCACCAAATCCTAAGGTTGGGATTCATTAGGATAAAGAGAAAGGATAGAGTAGAGAAGGAGGAGAACTAAAAACTAGCAAAAGCACACAAAATATTTTAAATATGTTTTTAAATATTTTCTAATCTAAACAAATAGAATTAATGGTCTTTTTTAATGTTTTCAAGAAGAGCAAAGGAAGAGGCTTCCTATTTTGGACACTAAGATGTGCATTCATGTTGGGTTCACCAAAGATGTAGAGGGGGAAAACCACCCTACTGCATACAATTTTTGGCTAGATTCACTGGGAGCCGAGGTGACCATGGGGGTATGTTATAACTCTACACTCGATGGAAAATAGGAAGGGTTAACCAAGAATGATTTTAGGACTCGCTCCAAGTTTGGTGTGGAATGTGTTTTGGTGTGTCAATTAAGCATGCACCTACGTTTGGTCTTTCTAAAACTATACTATGAAAAAGGAAAGAACAATGCAAGATACAAGATGCAAGAATATAAGAGCTAACCCTAGAATTATTATTTGTTTGAATGATCACTAACCCTAGGATTGCAAAGAAATTTTTTTAAGCAAGGGTTCAATAGAAATGCACAAACAAGGTTAAAATCCTAAATGCACACTATATGCTTTTTTTTCTTTCAAATGCCTAGAAATTTGATCAAATACTTTTCCTTACTTATGATCTATGTTTTAAACAAAAATGAATAAAAAAAATCAAAAAATAGCCTAGAGATCTATGAGAGCACTTATTTGTTTTTATGGTTGTTCCAAGCTTTATCTTACATCTAGCGATGTCCCACAACTTCAATCCTGCAAAATAACTTCACAAAACCCTCAAAAAATGTGATGAGTGTTAGGGGGCCTACTCAAGCCACTATATAACTATGCTTGGAGGCATAGGCAGTCAAGCCTCCTAGGTTCTTTTGGGGGAATACAAAAGCAAAAGTTAACCTTTTTTTGGAAAATGAACAAACAAAATATAATGCAACAAAATAGTATAATGAACATAGTACAAATTATACTATTATACTCTAAATATAACATGAAATTTAGATCTAGGGTTTGGAGGTGAACTTCTACCCCCAAAATTGATAAAAATGACATTGTGCCCTACACGTAGCAGCCATGATTTTTTTATTCATAAAATCATGCCCTTTAATTATGGGGTATGATTTTGCAAAAAAAAATAAAAGCAACAAATCAAAGTAGATGAATCAATAAAATATGCAAAACTAACTATGTATGAATGCGAATGAGCAAAAACAACCTAGTGGTAGCAAAAATATAGATAAAAAGATGAATACCTCCAATATTGTAGACTCCTCCTTAGGGATTCAACACTTATCCACAAAGGGAAGCAACACCCAATTAATACAGTAGAAGAGAACTCAACTAAGATTAAACAACTTCAACATATCACTTAGTACTTTTGCAATTGGATACTTCTTGCTTGCCTCCATAATTCTATTAGCTTTTTTCATAAGAATTTTTGAGGTGAAAATAAGGTTTCAAATCCTCTATTTATAATGTATTTGAAACAAGGATGGATGGCAAAACCAAATTCAAAGAGGTCAATTTGAAAAATTAGGGTTTTCTAAGAGAAAAACCTATCTAGGAAAAATCACGCCCGATAAGGGTTGACCATGATTTCATCAAAACTAGGTAAAAAGAGGGAAAGGAAGGAGAGATGTCCAAACTTTCTTTGGGTAAGTTAGAGTGTCTCTCTAAGGATCTAGAGAAAATGACTCACTAGAGTGGGTCAATTTTTTGTGTCTAAATTATCCTCATTGTCAAGGCTATTCTCAAATGCTCTCTATTGGACCTTTGTTCAGTTTCCTTGATAAGTTTGATACTTAGGGTGTTTATGTGTGCATATTGTGAAAATAGGTTGGAAAAGGAGAAGGAAGAAGGTTCACTATATTCCTCCTCATCCCAATTCAATAATTTTATTAAGGTGAACTCCCTTTAAGTGAAAAAATACATACCTCCTCATAATCACTGCTATCAAACTAAGAGTAAGGTGAATTTCATTAGGGTTGGGGATGTATCCTAATACGTAGTGTCTAGGACAAGCTTCTAACTCAAGAAGCTCTTTAAAATATTTTTTACGATATCATGTACCTTTTCCCTAATAACCAAAGTTACAAAGTATTTTCTTAGGTATAGGATGTAGGTTGCACAAATAATAGGAAGTGCACTTGTATTCTAGTGGACATGAATTGCTTCTAGATATTCTCTCTTCGTTGCTTATTCTAGAAAAAAATGAAGGTGCAACTTCCAATTTTTAAAACCATTTCCTTTCTCAAAGGTATCCATAAGGTGTGAAGTGATAGAGGTAATATAGCTAAGTCTAGATCTAGAAACTCATTATGTTGGTTGTTGATATTTATATGATTTATGTCTTGTGTCTCAACCTTTTATTCACATTTTATTAATATTTGGCTACTTGTCCCCATTTCATGGCTATCCTTTGTCTCTTTAGGTGGGACAATATTTAGGGTATCACTAATGAAAGGGAAAGAAACATTCAAGAAATGTAAAACATGATCCTTAGGGTTTTCTTCCTAGATGGCTCGATAGTAAACGAAAGGATCTTTGTTAACCACAATGATATATAGTTTTCCTTGATATTAAAAGTTTAAATATTGGAGATAATTTGAGGGAAATCCTTGCATAACATGGATTCAATATCACCCTAAAAGGATGTTGTAGTTTAAATTTTAGGGCAACACATAAAACAAAGTGTTTAGTATACGAGACCTCACTTTTATTGGAAAAGCTATACTTCCAATAGGTTTGTGCTCCTAATTATCATAGGCTTTTATAAAAATATAGTATTTCTCTAGATCTTCCTTTTTAATCCCTATCCTATGAATTAAATTAAGGCTATATATATTTATAGTTGAGCTATTATCGATAAGAACCCTTTTAACACATTGTTCACCAATGTGGCATGTAATGTATAAAGGGAGCTATCCTAATATTAGAGGGGGAAACTCATCCTTAAAAAAGGATATAGTTTCATGGTTCACACCAAGGGACCCTTCCATATAATCCAAATTATTAGAGCTAACATCATCAAGGATAATGTGCTCGCTTAAATATATAAACAAGCTTTCTCTATGACTTGGCAAAGTTTTTAGCAATTCAAGTATAAATATTTTTGTTGGGATTTCTGTTGGATATTAAAGGTCCTCTTGCCTTCATCTTAGGTTTTAAAAACTAAAGGTGTTCATTTGAGGATAGAGGTGTGCCTAAGCTACAATATCAAATTAGGGTTAGAGATCAGTTTTAAAGGTTGACCCTTTTCTTTAGCTTGTTGTTTAGTGACAACACTAATCTAAATTATCCCAACCAGATTTTTATCTAGTAAGGGAACATTTCTATATGAAATATTATTGGTACTATTTTTCCCATGCTTATTCAAGGGATATTGAAAGACCTTCTAGTCTTGGTTAGAGGAAGTTGCTTGTTCATAGCTTCCAACCACAAGGTGACCATAATTAATGAGGTACTATACAAGTTTTTCAAGTTTTAAACACTTATTAGTGGGATGACCATTTATGCGATGGTAATTGCAATGCTCATCAACCTTGAACCATGGAAGATTTTACCTTTCAGGGTCAAAATACATTATGGTAGGCAACTCTATCATTTTAGCTTCCAAAAATTTCCTAGCATAGAAGATAACGATTGGTTTAACCGAGTAAAATTCCTTTGAGGCTTTTCTTGGACCTTAGCTAGGACAAGCTTCTATAGGGTAGTAGTGGTATTAGCATTTCCCAATTTAACATTATCGACAAGGCAAGATTCTGTGACCCGATTGCCCACAGCATGTTTATTCTTATATTGTGTTTAATGTTGAAGAAAGAGGGTTTTTCTTCTTCCTTCTTAGTTTGTAATTGCTCTCTGCATTAGGGGGAAGCTTCTATTTGTTGAAAATTTGAGCATGTTTTGTTGTCATTGATGTCAATAGGTTTAATGTCCTAAGTTGATGGAAATATTTGTAAGAATATTCCTCATGGTGGCACATGAGGTATAAGGCAACAAGAAGAAAGGAATTCCTCTCCATGATGTTTGAGAAATAATTTATAAGTCTATTTAATTTACCTTGGTGGTAATTTTGCAAAGGTTAAAATATTCATTAATGGTGGCAAGGTTATCCTTAAAGAAAAGACCCAAAAATATTTTTAATATTTAAACTATAAATTTAAATCCTTTGGATTTAAATTATTATAATTAAATATAATAATTAAATTCAAAGTGCCAAATTTGAACTACAAGTGAGTCGACGTCAAATGTATAAGAGGGCATGTATATTTATAGGCTAAGGTTTAGCTTAAGCAATGGTGTGTATTCAATTTAATTGACCCCGAATTAATTACCTTGCTTGTTCAATGCAGTGGAGGAAATAGATAGGAGTTTTTATAATTTTAAAAGTAGGTAGTTTGGTCAAAGGTTGGAAGGGGTTTGTCCCTACTCGAAGTGAGGTGGCAGTCGAGCTGGCAATCTAGGTTTGCACAACGCATAGAGGGTAGAAGGTGTAGTGTTCAAATCACAAAGACCTTTTAGTTTGTATGGTCATATTTGTTTTTAGCATCGACGATAAAGGATAACAAGAAGATCATGCTCCTTTGGTTTCGTGTGGGTTGGCTAGCCCACGCGATGGCCTAGCCATGGCTAGGGCATGGGGACAGCAAGTAACGCAAGTTTGATTCCCAACGACAGGCAACAATGAAGAGATTAATTTTTATTAAAATTAATTTATGCCCTAAGGTTCAAAGTTGCTAAGGTATCTTGATCATTTATGCCACCTGATCATTTCATCTACGAACATACTAAAAGTGGAAATTACTTTGTCAAGTCGGTTTATGTTCTCCTCCTTGATTTTGAGGACATTTTGCATCTAGTTGAAAAAGCTTGGATCAAGCACCTTATCCCCAAGGTATCCTTTTTTTCTTGGCTAGCTATTCAAGAGAAAATCCTCACTATTGATAATCTCACCAGAAAAGGCATGCCCATTCCTAAAATATGTTACCTTTGCCTTAATGATTGGAAATCCACCAGCCATGTCTTTCTCCACTGCCCCTTTTCCACTTCCATTATTGATTCTATTTTCCATCACTTCCATAAACAATGGGCTCAACCTTGCTCTATAGGAGATATCTTTCTTCAGTGGCTTGCCCCTATCCACGACCCCCATATTCAATTTTTTTGGAAGATATCCCTCCACCATTTTCTTTGGCAAGTTTGGCTCGAAAGAAATAATAGAGTTTTTTCCCTCAAGCCAAAAGCCCCTAAGCTAGTTCTAGCTAAAATTCTGGCTTTCACTTTAGAAAATACCTTCGTCATCCCTACTTCTTCCAAACCTGCTTCCAAGTCTGATTCGGACCTAGGAAAGGATTTGAGATTGTCTTTAGAGGATGTTCGTCCTCTTTCCTTCATCCATCCTAAGACTGTTTGGACTCCTCCCCCAATTGGTTGGCTCAAACCTAATGTTGATGGAGTTGCCAAAGGCAACCCTGGGAAGGCTGGAGTTGGAGGTATTGTGAGGGATCATCAAGGAAATTTTTTACTTGCCTTTGCTGAAGGATTAGGTGAACAAACAAATCATGTGGCAGAAGCCAAAAGTATGTGGAGAGGATTAAGTCTAGAAAAATATTTCACCACCAAGTTGATAGTGGAAGGAGACTCTCTCAATATTATCAATTATCTCAAGAAAATTAATTCCAAACCTTCTTGGAAAGTCAAAGACTACATTGAGGAATATAGATCCATTGTCCTCAATAGTTAGGAAGTCATATGCCAACACACATTCAGAGAATCCAAAAAGGTGGCTAATAGTTTAGCTAATATCAAGGTCAACATGGTTAATCTCCAATTTTGGTACACGAATCTCCTAGAGGAAGTCCAAAGAGTGGTGAACCAAGATAAGCATCATAGAAGCATTCCTCAGTAGGAAGCCCATCCCCAGGTCACCCCTCCTGATCCTCGATCAAAACCAATAATAATTTTTTTCATCTGTCACCTTGTCACGTGATGAGCAATTGTCATTCTTGGCCCAATCCCCATGCACTTCACCACCTTTACCATCTTCCCAGTCATCATTCTCATGTATTTCCTCTATTTTTCTTTCACACTAGGCCCCGACCCATGCACCACATGTATCACTTTGCCTCCATTTCCGACCCCTTGTACATCCACCAATGCCCTACTGTCACCACCACCCTTCCACCATGTCCATACCATTGGGTAAATTTTTGTGGCACGCTTTCTAACGATTATGGCAATCAATGTTTTTATTTGTCACACTTGTGCAGGTCTTGGTGTGTAGATATCAATGATGATAGCATGAAGTTTCATTATTATTTCCATCACACCACCTCCTGGTAGCTGATTCGGAGGTATCCTTCCTTGGTTAGCGGGGGTGTTCATTCCAATGCTCAGACTTTGTCTAAGGCCCATGCTAATATCAGCTTCCACGTCAACAAGCTCCACATGTGGAAGGCCTTAGGTGTGAAAATCAATGTTAAAATATTTAAACACCTAGACATTCGACCAAGAAAAAAGAGGAAAGTTTGATTCTACCTTGGAATTCCTAGTCCTTCGTGTGGTGATTTCCTAGCCTTTCGTACGTTTTCAAATATTTATCTAGACCTTGGTGATCAGCCTTCCTTGGTTAGGCTACCCTTCCCCATGTGTGAGACTTATTTCTTCCACCTATCCCCCCTTCATTGCTTCTACCATGATCACTTCATTTTTTCACTTCATATTTCCAACCCCTCCCCTTCCTTCTCCATTTTTACTTTCGCCCATTTTTCCTGTGCCACCCTCCCCTTGGTTGACCTGTCTCTGTCCCATTTTGTTATCGATCACCCCATTGTCCCCGTAATGTTGAGTGATTATATTGAGCCTAATTCCTATGTGTACGATCATATTGTTGACCCAGTCCTTCAAGATAGACTTTTTTCCCTTTCCTTCACCTCTTCTCTGGTGATGATATTGAGATAACTATGGCTTTCCTCAAAACCTGGAATAATGGTGTTGTGTTTATTCGGGGGAGGTATTTTGTCATCAATGTTAACCTCCTAGTTTCCATCACTAGCTAATTTTACGAAGTCCATCCATAACCACAAGAACAATTGGGAATTTGAGTTGGAACACTTCAAGGGAAATGAAAAATCATTAAGAAAGTCAAGGGGCCAGGCCTCTTCATAAGTGACTTGTCCATACCCTAGAATGTTGTCATGAAACCTATTATGGAGTTCATTTGCGTTGATGACCTTGATAAAGCCATGAAAACCTACCATTTTACCTTCGTCAATCATTTCAAAGAATTAAACCCCTTGAGCATCCTTATGTTCTTCCTAAATTCCATGAAGCACTCTATTTCTTCCTGCAGAGACAAGAAGAACCATGACCTTCCCTGACATTAAGGTATGTTTAAGGTTATCTACACTTATATCATTTCCAATAGTCCTAAGGCTAACTCAGACCCTAACAGCCATGCCCAAAATAATTCCCCTACCGAATGCCTTTCCAAAGTGAAAAAGAAGAAAAAGGCAACTAAAGCCCTTTTCAAATTGAAGGCGAATAAAAGCATCACCTTTGATAGCAGCGAACAACCGGTGAGGAAGTCGGTATGGATTCAGAACCTGGCTACCAATATTAAGGTGAATGACATCAGTGATGACAATGAGGAGAACAAGAAGCTTAAGGATTACATTATTGCCTCTACTACGACAATGATGAACCGCATGATGAATTGTACTATGGACATCAGGGAGGGGATCCACAAGTTATTCTACGCTGATCAGATGACTCAAGCTGAAATTGTTATTGTTGAACCAACCTTAGCGACTGTCAAGATTGAAACCAAGGATGATGAACCTAAGGAAACAGTTGAAGAGGATGATAAGGAAGAAGAAAAAGTTGATGCTAAGGAATGACTTCCTCTATCTCACCATGCTCCCTTTGTTATTTTTGTTTAAGTTTTTAAGTCCTCTTTGCCTCATTGTGTGGAACCTAAGTTCTACTGGTCTTTAAGGTTTCTATTTATTTTTTATCCTATATTTATGTATTTCTTAGACTTTCCTGTCTGTCTAAGCTCAGGTTGTGGTTTGAGGCTGCGTCCTCACTTTTGGGTCTTTAGGGTTGTCTCTAGTTTGTCTAAAGTTGAGGTTGCGTCCTCTTCTACGACCTTCAAATTTTGGTCTTCTACTGGGGTATTCAGTCATCCTTCCAGCATGGTACTGCTTTTTTGATGCTTTTGTAAATAGG
The DNA here is from genome assembly GCA_028583015.1 of Wollemia nobilis. Classification (NCBI taxonomy): domain Eukaryota; kingdom Viridiplantae; phylum Streptophyta; class Pinopsida; order Araucariales; family Araucariaceae; genus Wollemia; species Wollemia nobilis. The sequence continues at coordinate 6,321,325 of JAQPPZ010001340.1, forward strand.
TTCAAGGATCCTTAAAACCCTTTTTTTGCAATATAAACATTTTACTTAGCAAAAAAAACAAGTTGCTAAGGTATGTGCTAGCTAGGGAGATATAAGGAGTTTTAAATTAATTTTATTTTTGCAATAAAAAGGGTTAAGAAAAGATTTATTTTTCTAGAGAAAAAGTTAAGGTGGTTTGTTTGCTAATGCATTGGGGTAAAAAAATTGAAGTGGTGATCTATTTTTGGAAATGCATTAATGACAAGTAGGAGATATAAGGTGTAAATAAAATATTTTGCTTATGTAATTGGTAACCTTTGTTGATGAAATGTATTTGCAAAGTTAGGAGTAATAAGGTGTAAAAGTGGTTTGACATTTTATTGAATCTTTGTATGATGAAATATTTGTTGAGGTGGAATATTCATGTGAAGGTTTTGAAATAGACTGTTGCTATCTAACCCTTGAAGTGGCACAAGAAGGATTGGTTATTTGTGAGACAGGTTTTGAGGACATATATCCAAAAGAGCATTTAAGAGGTATAGGTACATCATCCTTTGTTTAAAGTATTTTTTGGAATGAATTTTGTGAAACATAAGGTGGAGTGAAAAGGATTATTTGATAAGCATTGTTGGAAATATTTGAGCAAGTTTAGTGTGCTTCATGGTTGAATGTTTTGGAAAAATTTGGGATAGATCTTGAGAACAACCTATGATTTTATTGCTGAAAGGTTTTGGGATTTTTTGAGATAAAGAGTATGAACTACTTGTGCTAGGGTTGAAAACAAATTAAGCATCTTTGTGAAATATTTTGAACATTGATTTGAGAGATATTGATAGCATTTGAGAAGGTATTTTAGATCAATTTAAATAAAGGAAATTGAGCATTTGAGTGATTGATATTGAGAGAAAATTGGCAAGTAGAATTTGTTTGAAGAGATTTTTCTAAAAGAGATTTGAGAAAGCTTTTGAGAAGGCTTGAGGACAGATTTGAGCAAGTCTTTGTCAAGACTTGAAGACATATTTGAGCAAGTTTTTTTGAATACTTGAAGATATATTTGAGCAAGATTTTGAGAAGGCTTGAGGATATATTTGAGCAAGTATTTGTGAAGACTTGAAGGCAGATTTGAGCAAGTCTTGTGAAGACTTGAAACAACATTAAGAGCAGGATTTATTGATGATTTGTTCAAGCTTTATGTTAAGTCTTGGGGAAAATCTAAGTAGAGTTGATTGGTGATTTAATCAATATTTGTGTTAAGGCTTGGGGATAGATTTGAGATAGAGTTTGGTGATAATTTATGCAAATATTTAGAGCATATTTGTACTAGACTTGGGATAAATTTTGGTGTAAATTTGAGATAGATTTGAAAGTAGGCTTTGGAGGTAATATAGTAGAGGACAATAGTATCTAGTGGATAGAGATCCATTAACCAAGGTAGTGGGGATAGAGGTCTCATATGGATAGAAATCCACAAGCCATAGCAGTGGGGGAAAAAGTATTTTAGAAGATCATCAACCAGAGTAGAGGGGATAGAGTTCTCTTGTGGATAGAGATCCATGAACTAGAGCAAGGGGAAGGATTTCTCCTATGGATAGAGATCCACAAACCAAAGTAAGGGGAAAGAGTTCTCCTATGGAGTGTGATCCATGAACCAGCTGGGAAGATAGAGTTCTTCTATGGATATAGATCCACAAACCAATTGAGGAGATAGAGTTCTCGATCGAGTTCCATGAACCAGAGAAAATGGGAAAGAGTTATCCTGTGGAGAGAGATCCACAAATCAAAGTATAGGGAATTGGTGTCTTCTTTAGACAGAGGTCCATAAAAAATATAATAGGGAATTGATTCCCAATAATATTTGTTGAGAAAATTTAGTAGAAATATTTTCTCCATGGAGTAGCCCACATTGGGTGAACCACATTAAATCGGGTTCTCTCTTGTGTGTGATGATTTATGCATTGCTTTGACTACTGCTATTGATATTACCATTTATAATATTAGATAATATTGTTTGGGAAAGAAAAGTAAAATTTGATATTATACTATTCACCTCCTTCTCAGTATAAGCCTGTGTTCTTCACTATTTGTTTGAAAAGGTCTATTACATCTTCAAAGGAGGAGATATTGGTTATTTCTAATGGATATGAAAGTTGCTCTTATAAGTTACATATGAAAATAGCAATAGGTCTCGTTATGGCAAGGAAAAAGAGATTTTTCTAACCAAAACACTCCACCAAGTTAAAAACTTGTTGAAGGACTCATTTTTACTCTCCTTCAGTTTATATAAATAATATATGATGCACTTTTCTAAGATGTAGGTGGAGAAAAAAAGGATGAGTATTTCTATCAAATCACCAAAGTTCTTGATTGGGTGATGAGGTAGCTAAAAGTACCATTCTAGGGCCTTGTCATTGAGGCTTGTAAGGAATAGTTTTAATAACAATACCTCATCATAGGCAATTCCATGACAAGTAGCTTGAAATATTTGAAGGTAATATATTGGGTCACCTTCTCCATTATATATACAAAACTTTAGCATTTCAAAGTTTGGAGGATAAGATAAATCAATTAAATATGGGTCTAAAGGTTGACTATATTAGTCCTTATAGGAATACTTCTTTATTGTGGCTCCTTGAATAAAAACCAAATGTTGTTTAAATTCTAAATTTTCTTTAAATGATTATTTTAATTTAGTGCTTATATCCTAGAACCTAGTATAAAGTATCTATAGTTATATGAATTGAGGTTGTGAACTAACTAGTGGATAATATTAGGAGTTTAGATTGGTTGATCCGAAGGGAATGACCATATTACTAAACATAGAATTATTTGGAATAAAAGTGTTAGTAGAAGGAATGGTGATGGGAATTGGAATTGGTGAAGAAGGCATGTTGATGAAAGGATTAGAAGATATTAAATTGGAAGGTTTTGGCATGCTAGGAAAAATATACACATTGAATTGATGGAATATTTATATTTTGGAAGATAGGATGATTTTTTATATAGGGTTATATGTTGGGAGTCATATATCCCTTATTTCTAGAAAAGGATGGGATACCAGTTGCCCTTCCTTCTCTGGTTGGTGTGATGATAAAGTAATTGGACCTTGTTCTGTATAGATAAGAAGTGTTGGAAATTTTGAGTATAGTGTTATCATTGATGTCAAAGGTTTGATGTCATTAATTGTCATTGATGTCCAAGATGAAAAGGTTGAGTTTTATATTTAGGTTGAAATAATAAATGCAAAGGAAAGGCATGGTGTGAAAGCAAGCAAAGAGAATTTTGAAGCAAGGGATTATAATATTTAAATATTATAAAGCGATTTTGAAGTGATTAGGCCCAAAGACGAAGCTTCGGCAAAAAGCAAATGTTATAATATTTATTTTTAAATATTATACAAAGAGACAAAGGCTTGCAAGGGAGAAGCTATGCAAAAGGTTAAAGGCACTAGTCAAAGCAATGACCATGGTTAAAAAAGAGAAGACAACATTATTTCAATATTATTTTTACAAAGGCCAAAGGTGATTAAATTATATTATAATATAAGGTTGAGGGCATTTAAATAATTTCAAATTTATTTAAAATCGTGGAGGCCAATGTCGCATGAAATGGAAATTTTGAATGGCATCGATGTTGAAGAAGACCAAGGGAAAATGTACTAATACAGTGCCTAAAGTCCTTGCCAAGTTTTGGGAGTTGGAAGTGTGCTTTCTATAAGCTCAAAATTGTGCTCTCAATAAGGAAGAAGAAATCAGAGGCATTGCAGTCTTTGAGGTAAGAGAGAAGGATTTTTTGATCAGTGTGTGCACATATCTAGACCCATTCAATTAGCTATACCAGCTGGTGATTGAGTTTGTGTGAAGGTGTAGTGAGGAGAAGGTTTTAGGTTCAAAATCCATCATAATATTTTATTGGGAAATAGCACGCAACGAAATGCAGCTATGTCACAGTATTTTACGGTTTGAAATAGTACACGGTAGAGGAATAAAAGATGGTTGGCACTGTAGAGCTCTCACAAGCTATGCTAGAGCAGTCGATCGTGGGCCCTTTGTTGGGCACCTTGCTCTCACAAGGTGAGAGGTTCAAATCACATGGAGGGTATAATAAAGAGGTATTTATTTTTTTAATGTGCATTTGATTATTGGGAGTTATAAGGTTAATATTTGCATAGGAGAAATAAGTGGTATATAAAGGTCTTTTGTGTTATGATTTAATACTTTTTGGAAGGAGAAATAAGGCATAAAAGGGTTTTTATATTATAAATTAAAATATGTTTTCAAGGAGATATAAGGTGTGATAAATTTTGGTTGTTGATTATGTGTCTTAATGTAGGAGTTATAAGGTGTTCTATGGTAAATTATTGTGTGTAATTTTTGCATGATGGAGGAAAATTAAAAGCATCATTTTCTTCAATTAAAAGCCTTATTTTGAGAAAATAAAAGGAGAGAGATTATAGTGTTTGATTTGGAAATTTGTCTAACCCTAGTAGAGGCACAAGAAGGATTGGTTGATTGTGAAATAGATTTTATAGTCATATCTTCATCAAGAACAAATAAGAGGTATGGGCACATCGTTTTTTGTTTAAGATGTTTGGTTGAGTAAGTACTTCTAGAACATAATGTGGAGATAAAAGGGTTGTTTGATAAGCATTGTAGAAAATATTTGAGTTAGGATTTGAGACCTACTTTGTGCATCTTTGTTGAAAGAAATTGGAAACACTTGTGTTAGGGTTTGTGAGCAAATTGTGCTTTATTGTTTGAATGAATGTGTGAAGCTTTTGGGAATTGGTTTTGAGTGGTATTGAAAGTGAATGTGCAAGCATTAGAAATTAGATTTGTGAAGCAAGTGTGTGCATCAGAAGATTAGGTGTCATGTGCTAGACTAAAATTACCCTTAAAGAGTAATAAATATCAGACATGTGAAATCAACAAACTTAATGATTGAGTAGAATATATTGAGCTATTAGCAAGTGCATATCATTCTCTATATGTTCCAAAGGTTAAACGTATTCTAAGTGGAATTTTTTTATGTGAAGAAATATTTTTGAAAGAGATTTAAGTTGTGTTTTGTATTCAAGATTTAGAGTTATTTGAGTAGGTTTTATGAGTAGCATTAAAGGTATATTTTATCAAGTCTTTTGAGAAGGCTTGAAGATAGATTTGAACAAGTCTTTTGAGAAGGCTTGAAGATAGATTTGAACAAGTCTTTTGAGAAGGCTTGAAGTTAGATTTGAAAAAGTATTTTGAGAAGGCTTGAAGGCAGATTTGAGCAAGTCTTTGGAGAAGGCTTGAAGGCAGATTTGAGCAAGTCTTGTGAAGACTTGAAAAAAAATTGAGAGCAGGTTTGATTGCTAATTTGTTCAAACTTTGTGTTAAGTCTTGGGGTAGATTTGAGATATATTTTGGTGCATATTTGTGAGCAGAGTTAGAGTAGATTTGTGCTAGACTTGGGACATATTTTGGTGTAAATTTGAGATAGAATTGAGAGCAAGTTTGATTGTTGATTTGTTCAAGATTTGTGTTAAGGCTTGGGGCAGATTTGAGATAGATTTTGGTGCATATTTATGAGTAGATTTAGAATATATTTGTGCTAGAATTGGGATATATTTTGGTGTAAATTTGAGACAAAGTTGAGAGCAGGATTTGAAGGCGATAGAGCAAATAGGACAAAGGTATCCAGTGGATAGAGGTCCATCAGCCAAAGCAATGGGGATAGAGATTTCATATGGAGAGATATCCACAAGCAAGAGAAGTAGGGGTAGAAGTCCTCTAGAAGTTCATCAACTAGAGTATAGAGGATAGAGTTCTCCTGTGAATAGAGATCCACAAACTAGAACAAGGGGATAGAGTTATATGGATAGAGATTCACAAACTAGAGCAAGGTGTTGGACATTTTGAGTCCATAAAATTGTCACTTATTTCAAGAAATGAAGTTGTCATTGATGTCAAGGAATGAGCTATCGTTGATTTCAAAAGGTCAAAAGGAGCAATGTAAAAGGTTGATGGCAAAAGAGCTTCATAATATTTATTTTAATATTATGTAAAGCTTAAATAAAAGGTTTTTATTAAAAACCATAGTAAGAAAAATAAAAGGTTTTATTAAAAACCATAAAGGGCAAAGTAAAAGGTTTTTATTAAAACCTAAGGAGGCTTTAATCCTTAATAAAGCCAAAATATTTAAATATTAATTTATAATATTTAAATTTTAATGAATTTAAATAAATTATAAATTAAATATTTGAAGCCAAAACATTAGCGCCGACCCCCAACAAATTCATATTTGTCGATGTGCATGAAATCAAGGGCAAAGGTATTTATACCTTAAGCCAAACCTTATGTTTGGTATTTGAAAAATATCCATGATATTCAATGACAAAAAGCTCATGCAAAATCAAACAAAATGTGCCTCTAAAGTGCGTTTGGAGCAGACGTCATGTTGGAAGAAGAGCCAAAGGCTCTAGGGGAGAGTGAAGATGATAAAGTGCACATTGTGCTTTAGAGCAGCAAGGTGAGCGCTTGGCTCACACGACATGGAAGCCATGGCCAAGGTGTTACTGAAGCATTTGGTGTAAGTTCAAATCCTATCGATTGTGAAGTGGGTATTAAAGGTTTTATTTTGATTTTTATTGTTACACATGCTAAGGTTGTTGGAGGTATAAGGTGTAAGTTTTTTTTATTTTCACCTAAGCGATGAAAGGTTAATTTGGCTGGGGTAATTATTGTTTTTACCTTAGGAAAATGGAAATTGATTTATTGCATTAAGTTATAAAGAAAGTTATTTAACTTAAATGTCATATTGAGTAGGGAGTTATAAGTAGATGTTGAGTTATATTTTTATAGGGGATTTTGATGAAATTTATGATGTTGAATGTTATTATTGAGATGGAGTGATAAGGTGTATTTGTTTTGATATTATTTTGTATTGTGAGAGAGAGAGTATTATCTTCTAACCTCCTTGATTTTGGCAAAGAAGTGTTTATGATTGTGGCAGATTTGTGTGATCTACTTCTACATCAAATAAAATGTATGGGCATATTCTTCCTTGGTTGAGTTGATTGGTTGGTTTTCTAGAAAATAACTTTGGAGTGAAAAGGACTTTATTAGGTTTCCTTATTGAGTTGTTGAGCTATTGATAAGTGAATGCTATGCACCTTATTTTATAAGCATTGTTTTTAAAGTAAGTAATTGAGTGAAGAACTTGAACTAGGGTTTGCAAAGAACATGAGTATCATTGTTATGTGAAGATTTTTTTATAAGAAATGTTGTTGAAGTGAGTAATTGAGTGAAGAACTTGAAATAGGGTTTGGAAAGAACATGAGTATCATTGTTATGTGAGATTGGTTGATAAGCATTGTTGGAAACATTTTGAGTGAGTATTCATATGCTTGGACTAGGTTTTATGAGCAAGGATTATTTCATTGAGTGATTGGTTGAGTAGAGTTGGTTGAGCCTAGTCAAGTGAATGTGTAAAGTGATAAGTCAAGTTCTATAAAACAAATTATTCTATATTCTGAATTGAGTTGAGAAGGTGATTGAAAGTGATTGACCATTGAGGTGAATGTGAATTATATTGAGTCTCTTACAATTCTCTGTATGTTTCTAAAATAGTGATTGAAAGTGATTGAGTATTGAGGTTAATGTGAAGCATATTGAGTCTCTAAAAATTCTATGTATGTTTCTAAAAGAGTGATTGAAAATAATTGAGCATTGTGATAAGTGAGAAGCATATTGAGTCTCTAACAATTATCTATATGTTTCTAACATATTGATTGACCATTGTGATGAATGTGAAGAATATTGAATCTCTAACAATTCTCTTTATGTTTCTATGAATTTGGATAAGTTCTAGTGAGGACTTATTGAGAAGATTTGGATAAGTTCTAGTGAGGACTTGTTGAGCAGATTTGAGGTAAGTCTTAGTGAAGACTTGAGAGCATATCGGACAAGTTCTAGAGAGGACTTGTGGACAGATTAGTGTGAGATTTTATGGAAGCTTACAAGGTAGATTTGAGATAAGTATTTGAGTAGACTTGTGATCAGAGTTGATTGATTTATTTGTTCAAACCTTGGGTTAAGGTTTGGGGTAGATCTAGCAGATTTGATTTGAGATTAAGTCAAGCTTTGTGTTAAGGCTTGAAGATAGAAATTGAGGATAGATTTGTGCTATATCAAAGGACTGTGTTTAGTGTAGGTCAGAGAACAAGATATTGAGAACAAATTTATGCTAGACCGAAGGACTATTTTTAGTGTAGATTAGAGAATATATTTTAGTGTAGATTTGAGGATAGGTTTGTGTCAGACCAGAGACAAATATTGAGCATATTTGTTCTAAATTAAAGGACTATGTTTAGTGTATATTTGAGACAGAGCTTTGAAGGTGATAGAGTATAGAGGATGATAGTCTCTAGTGGATAGAGATCCATTAGCCAGGGTAGTGAGGATAGGAGTCTTTAGTGGATATAGATCCATTATCCAGAGTAGTGGGGGCAATAGTTCTTCTAGAAGATCACCAGTTAGAGCTAAGGAGAAAGGATTTCTCTTGTGGATAGAGATCCACAAACTTTGAGTAGGGGATTGGTGTATCCTTTGGATAGAGGTCCATAAACATTGTATAGGGAAAGGATTCACAAGAGATTGATTGAGAAAATTTAGTGAAATATTTTCTCCATGGAGTAGCCTACATTGGGTGAACCATGTTAAATTGGTGTCTCTATTATGTGTGGTTATTTGTGCATAATTTGATTAATACTATTGATATTGCTATCTTTACATTGCATAATAATGATTGGGAAAGAAAAGTAAAAAGTGGTATTATGTTGTTCACCCCCCCTCTCTATATAAGCTTGTGTTTTTCAATTGGTATCAGAGAGTGTTCCTTCGAAAGAGTTTAACAACTTGAAGAAAAATATTTCAAGAACACAATGTATTCTAAGAATGTGTCCTTAGATAATCAACACCAATCTTTGATGGAAGTGATTATATATTTTGGATTATGAGAATGAATATTCACCTAATGGCACTTGGCAATGAAATTTGGTAAGTAGTTGAAAATGGATACATACCACTAGCTGATCCACCTACAGATAAGGAAAGTAAGCTTCTACAACATTACAATTCAAAAGCAATGAATGTAATTTTGATAGGTTTGCATAGATCATAATCAATAAAGGTTATGCATTGTAGAGATGTAAAGGGAATTTGGGATAAGTTCAAAGCATATATGAAGGAGATAAAAGTGTCAAAAAGGTAAATATATGAAATATCAAAGGGCAATTTGAAGAATTGAGAATGAAGGATGATGAAAACATTAGTACTTATCTACTTCGGATAGATGAGGTTGTTAATGTCATGCAAGAACTTGGACTTAAGTTGAATAATCATATGTTTGTGATAAGGTCTTAAGATCTCTTCCAAAAATATTTAGTGAAAATATTTCTGCTATAGAAGAATCAAAATATGGTGATTCTTTGACAAGAGATATGTTACTTGGTATTCTTACAACTTTTGAGTTAAGAACAAAAATAGGAACCTAATCACCGAAAGGAAGAATCCTTCAAAGCAATTAAGAAAACAAAGGGTAAGAAGTCAGAATCAAGCAACGAGTCATCCAGTGATGAAGAAGCAAATTATGGTAGAAGGAATAAAGACTCAAGAAGATTTAAATATGCAAAATTTGTTAGATGTTTCAATTGTGGAAAGTATGGTCACTATGCAACTGATTGTAAAGAAGCTAAAAATAACAATGATGAAGAAAAAAGGATCACAATAACAAGGAATTAAAAAATATGGGTACCAAAAGAAAGGCAAGGATGGACAAAGTAGACAAGGAAAAAAGTTATTTCAAAGACAAAAGAGGAGCTACTATGCAGAGAAGGCACGTAAGTACTCAAGTGATAGTGATAATAGTTTTTCAAATAATGATAAAGATGAAGTCTTATTTTTTATTGAAGAAAAAGAAGAAGTCAAGAAAAGGTCACCAATAAATCTCAAGTGTTTTATATGTGGTAATTTTGGACATATCCAAGATAGTTGTACAAGGAATGGTTTTAGTTTTAGTGATGATGAGTATGAGGATGCACTATAAGTACTAGAAGAGAATATTCTAATGGCACTAGAATAAGAAGAAGGTGATCCTATAGAAGACAAGTTAGAAAAGAATGAAGATGTTGACAAAGGTAAACAAATAGAGGAAGAATTAGAAAAACGAGGAATTGATCTTGAGGGAGAGCTTATTTATGATCTTAAAAATTTAAAGAAGGTAAGAAAGAAAAACTCCCAACTTGAATTTCAGTTTCAAGAATGTGATAAAGAAATATGAAATCTTATAGAGGATCTAAACAAGTCAATGGCTAAGACAAATAAGTTCAAGGATAACCTAGAAGCAAAGGTCTTAGAATGTGAAAAGTTAGAACAAGAAGTAGCTCTACTAAGGGAAAATTTATCGAATTTAAAGGATAAGATACACAAGTTTGGAAAGAGTTCAAATATTATAGATAAGATGATCAAGGTACAAAGAAGATCAACAAACAAAACAAGTCTTGGTTTTGAACATGATCAAAAGAAATAAAAATAAGAGTCGACCTCAATTTCAGAAGAAGAAGAAACTTCAAAATAAGTAACTTCAGAAGAAGAAAGTGAAAGAGAAAGTGAGACTTCTAAGGATGAGTCAGACAACAGAAAGTTCAACAAGGAAAAAAAAATTTACAAAGGAGAAATAGATGGAACAACAATCAGAATAGGTTAAGAGAAACTAAGAGACCAATGAGGTCAAGACAATAAAACTTCAATGGAAGATGTTTTTCATGTCACAAATTTGGGCATATGGATTCACAGTGCAGGACACATGAAAGACAAGAATATGGGAATTTCAAGAATAGATAAATTTTCCATGGGTATTGCTACTCATATAATTAGTTTGGTCACAAGGCAATGAGTTACAGGGTTCATGATAGAAAAGGATATGGCTTCACCAGGAGAAATCCTAAGATATTTGCACCTTCAAGGAATAATAACATTAAGTATTATAAGTGCAATAATTATGGACATAGAGCAAAGTGGTGTAGATCAGAAATTCCAAAATCAAGCATGAATAGGAATAGGAATATAGACATGGACATGAACAAGAATAGTAACAAGAACAGGAACATAAATATGGATATGAACAGGAACAGGAATATGGACATGGACAAGGACAAAAATAGGAATAGTGAAAGAAATCAGAAGGATCAAATGATAAGGAAAGAAGATAAAGGTAAATACCAGTGCTTGCTAGGAGTAGAAATACTCCCACCCCATAATTAACCACCTTAAGAGGAGGTGGGGAAGGGGCTAAGCTAAGAGACTCATTCTTAGCCCCGGGCCCCAAAGGTGACCCTTTGCCATTGATTTCAAAGGGGGAGATATTTGAGTAAGGGGGGGATATTTGGTTTAAGGAGAGAGCATTGATACAAGAGGAGCAATGTCCCATGGGGAGTAGAACAAGAAAAAATTCAAGTGTTTGGTAAAAAGAATTTGGGTTACCATCAATGACAAAGGAGGAGATTGTTGGACATTGGTAGGGTACCTAGGAATAGATATTTGGAGATATATTATTATATTGTATAAGGGTTGGCATGGGCCACACATAACCCATGGTTGATTGTATTATAATATTATATTATATTATAATATAATATATAATATTATATTAGTAGTAGGCTCCCAAAGTAGAATAAGAAGATGGATATATAAAGAAGAGATATTTGTCATTGTAATGATCATTGAAGAATATTCTTATGTAATCGTCGTTGCCCACGAAGTGGCTTATGGAACTTTCCCTCCTTGATTGGATATATCATCTTGGGAGAACTTGTGGAGTGATTCCTTCCTTAAGGATTATTATTGGTGTTTCCCTACCTTAAGGGTATTATCTATCTCTCTCTCATTTATGGATTGTTATTGCAAATAATTATTTGTGGATGAATGATTTGATATTTTTGCATATTAGTGAATGATTTATGTTAATAATAAATAAAGTTATGCAACAAGTGGTATCAAAGCAACTATTTTGGCAAAGTGGGGATTTTTGTGAAATTGTAAAATTGGGGAAAATTGTTTTTTGGAAAAATGTTTCATCTTTTAGGAGCCATATCTTTGTGCAAGTTTATCTGATTCATGTGATTCTTGGATCATATTATGTAGAATTTGAAGAGCTTTAAAATGGATGGTCATATGAAGGAATATAAGCAATATTGAGGGAGTTATGACCTTTTGAATTTAGTCATCCGAAACAAGGATAGTGATGAATTTCATAGATTTTTTCTAGAAAAACATCTCATCTTTCAGAAGCCATATCTCTACAAAAGTTTATCTGACTCAGGTGATTCTTGGATCAGTTTGTGCAAAATTTGAAGAGATTTAAAATGAGTGGTCATATGAAGGAATTCGAGTAGTATTGAGGGAGATACGACCTTATGAATTCAGCCATCTGGAACAAGGGTAGTGACGAATTTTCAAGTCGTAAATTTTTCAAAAGATAAAATTTGTTTAGTTCGGGTAAGCAAATTTGTTGCACTTTATTTTATTTGGAATAAAAATTGCAGATCTAGTTGTCTATGTGGATTTTTAGCTTCAACTTAGTGGGAAGATATTTATTTCCTTAAAACCCTAGTTTTCATTAGGGCATGATATATATTATCAAAAAACCCTAGTTACATTAGGGCATGAACAATGGCACTCCAAATTTTTTTGGAGAAAATGATATTGATTCTAGATAATGGTGGAAAAAATTTAGATCTCTACATTGTAACAATTATTTTTGGAAAGTCAACCTTCAATTGAGTCTTGAAGGGGAAGCTTGGTCTTGGTTGAATTTTTTTTGTAAAGAAAGGAATAATGAATACACTTGGGATGAAGTGGAGCATGCATTCTTGAGTAAATGATACCCATATTATATAGATAGACTAGTGAATGTCATCAAATACCTTCAAAATAAACTACAGGGAACTCAAAATGAGCGGAATGCAATAAAAGGAGAATGGGAAGTTTTCAATAAACGGAATGAAGACTATGAAAAAGAAATAAAATTACTCATGAAGAAAGAGGAAAAGGTCAGGGAAGATAATGAGAGGAATATAGAAGGTACATCATTGGATTTACAAAAGCAAGAGTAGAATAAAAAATGTTTAAATTCAACTAAAATTTCTATTTTGTAAGTTCATGGAAGCATTCAAAAGGAACGGGTTATTATTTCCATCGACCCTGGTAGTAGATATAATTTTATTAATATTACTTTGGCTAAGAAGTTGCAATTTCAAGCAACAAAAATTAAGGACACACATCTTGAGGGTGAGAATGTTCATATTTTTTAAGATTTGAAGATCACCATGGATAAATATGTTTTACATTCAAATTTCTATGTTATTGAGATGGATGAGGAGGATATTGTTCTTGGTTATCCTTGGTTAGATTCTTTGGGTACTATTAACATTAATTTGCAAATGAAGTTTATGAAGTTATGGTATATGAAAAAGAAGATAACATTGTAGGATATTTCTCAGCTTAAGGAGCAAGGATACAAGGAAAATTAAGAAGTGGTTGTAGAAGAACAAATTGAAGAACCTGAAACAAAATTCAAGAAGGCAGTAGTAGTAACATATCCCATGGAAGAAGTAGCAACAATTGATTCAGGAGAAATAATAGTAACATAGTCCAAGGAAGCTTTGATATAAGAGCATAAGGACACACCAAACAAAGATAACATGAAATAACAATGTGTAGAAGAATTTAAAACAATGGAGACAAAGGTTGAGAAGTCAAAGAAGGTAGAACATCAAGTAAAGGTTGCACCATATCACCATCCACACCACCATGAGCAATAACATTCTTGGAGGCATGGCTCAAGGCAGCAATATTATGGTTCCACATAGAATCATAAGGGCACCAACTATGGTAGAGTTTGGTAGAAAAAGTGTAGTGATCCTAGTTTTCATAGTGGTTCATCAGCATCAAGGAAAAAGTGGACCTATCATTCAAGTTATCAAAATACAACAGCAAAAGCATGGATCCAACAAAGTAGATTTGGATACTCAAGTAACAAAATGGCATACCAACATCAATGTGTTTCACTTGGATGGATGGATGATCGAGATTGGTACTAGTTGCTAATATTGCTTAGCAAATCATATTATCATGTTTCTTCATATGTTTCTAGGACAAAACATTTGTAAGGAGGGTGGCATGGTAGGGTACCTAGGAATAGATATTTGGGGATATATTATTATATTATATAAGGGTTGGCATGGGCCACACATAACCCAAGGTTTATTGTATTATAATATAATATTATATTATATTATATTCTAATATTATATTAGTAGTAAGCTTCCCAAAGTAGAATAATAATATGGATATATAAAGAAGAGATATTTGTCATTGTAAATATTATTGAATAATAATCTTATGTAATCGGCGTTGCCCACGAAGTGGTTTATGGGACTTGCCCTCCTTGAGTGGCTCTCTCATCTTGGGAGAACTTTTGGAGTGATTCCTTCCTTAAGGATTATTATTGGTGTTCCTCTACCTTAAGGGTATTATCTATCTCTCTCTCATTTTTGTATTGTTATTGTGAATAATTATTTTTGGATGAATGATTTGATATTTTTGCATATTGGTGAATGATTTATGTTAATAATAAATAAAGTTATGCAACAGATATTTTGAGTCCATGAAGTTGTCACTGATGTCAAGGAATGAAGTTGTCATTGATGTCAAGGTATGAGCTACCGTTGATGTCAAAAGGTCAAAAGGAGCAATGCAAAAGGTTGATGGCAAAAGAGCTTCATAATATTTATTTTTAACATTATGCAAAGCATAAATAAAAGGTTTTTATTAAAAACCATAGTGGGCAAAATAAAAGGTTTTATTAAAAACCATAATGGGAAAAGTAAAAAGTTTTTATTAAAACCTAAGGAGGCTTTAATCCTTAATAAATCTAAAATATTTAAATATTAATTTATAATATTTAAATTATAATGAATTTAAATAAATTATAAATTAAATATTTGAAGCCAAAACATTAGTGCCAACCCCCAACGAATTCATCTCCGTCGACGTGAATGAAATCAAGGGCAAAGGTATTTATACCTTAAGACAAACCTTATGTTTGGTATTCGAAAAATATCCATGATATTATATGAGAAAGAGCTCGTGAAAAATCAAACGAAAGGCACCTCCAAAGTACGTGTGGAGTAGGCATCATGTTGGAAGAAGATCCAAATGCTCTAGGGGAGAGTGAAGAGGATAAAGCACACATTGCGCTTTAGAGCAGCAAGGTGAGCACGTGGCTCACACGATGTGGAATCCACAGCCAAGGTGTTTGCTAAAGCATTTGGTGCAAGTTCGAATCCCACCGATTGTGGAGCGGGTAATAAAGGTTTTATTTTGATTTTTATTATTGCACATGCTAAGGTTGTTGGAGGTATAAGGTGTAAGTAATTTCTGATTTTCACCTAAATGGTGAAAGGTTAATTTAGTTGGGGTAATTATTATTTTTACCTTAGGAAAGTGGAAATTGATTTATTGCATTAAGTTATAAAGTGAGTTATTTAAATTAAATGCAATATTGAGTAGGGAGTTATAAGTAGAAGTTGAGTTATATTTTTAAGGGTATTTTGATGAAATTTATGATGTTGAATGTTATTATTGAGATGGAGTGATAAGGTGTATTTGTTTTGATATTATTTTGTATTGTGAGAGAGAGAGAGTATTATATTCTAACCTCCTTGAGTTTGGCAAAGAAGTGTTTATGATTGTGGTAGATTTGTGTGATCTACTTCTACATCAAATAAAAGGTATGGGCATATTCTTCCTTGGTTGAGTTGATTGGTTGGTTTTCTAGAAAACAACTTTGGAGTGAAAATGACTTGATTAGGTTTCCTTATTGAGTTGTTGAGCTATTGAGAAGTGAATGCTATGCACCTTGTTTTATAAGCATTGTTGTTGAAGTGAGTAATTGAGTGAAGAAATTGAACTAGGATTTGCAAAGAACATGAGTATCATTGTTATATGAAGATTGTTTTATAAGCATTGTTGTTGAAGTGAGTAATTGAGTGAAGAACTTGAACTAGGGTTTGGAAAGAACATGAGTATCATTGTTATGTGAGATTGGTTGATAAGCATTGTTGGAAAAATTTTAAGTGAGTATTCATATGCTTGGACTAGGGTTTGTGAGCAAGGATTATTTCATTGAGTGATTGGTTGAGTAGAGTTGGTTGAGCCTAGTCAAGTGGATGTGTAAAGTGATAAGTCAAGTTCTATAAAATAAATTATTCTATATTCTAAATTGATTTGAGAAGGTGATTGAAAGTGATTGAGCATTAAGGTGAATGTGAAGCATATTGAGTCTAACAATTCTCTATTGAGTCTAACAATTCTCTGTATGTTTCTAAAAGAGTGATTGAGTATTGAGGTGAATGTGAAGCATATTGAGTCTCTAACAATTCTCTATATGTTTCTAAAAGAGTGATTGAGTATTGAGGTGAATGTGAAGCATATTGAGTCTCTAACAATTATTTGTATGTTTCTAAAAGAGTGATTGAAAATAATTGAGCATTGTGATGAGTGAGAAGCATATTGAGTCTCTAACAATTCTCTTTATGTTTCTATGAGATTGGATAAGTTCTTGTGTGGACTTGTTGAGAAGATTTGAGGTAAGTATTTGAGAAGACTTGTGAACATATTTGTGTGAGATTTTGTGGAAGATTACAATACAAATTGAGAGAAGATATTGGATAAGTTATAGTGAGGACATATTGAGCATATTGAGACAATTTCTATTGAGGACTTGTTGAGCAGATTTGAGGTAAGTCTTAGTGAAGACATAAGAGCATATTGGACAAGTTCTAGGGAGGACTTGTGGATAGATTAGTGTGAGCTTTTGTGGAATATTACAAGGCAAATTTGAGATAAGTCTTTGAGTAGACTTGTGAGCATAGTTGATTGATTGATTTGTTCAAACCTTGGGTTAAGGTTTGGGGTAAATCTAGCAGAGTTGATTTGAGATTAAGTCAAGATTTGTGTTAAGGATTGAAGACAAAAATTAAGGATAGATTTTTGCTAGACCAAAGGACTGTGTTTAGTGCAGGTCAAAGAACAAAATATTGAGAATAGATTTTTGCTAGACTAAAGGACTATGTTTAGTGCAGATTAGAGGACAAAGTTTGGTTTATATTTGAGGACAGGTTTGTTCCAGACTAGAGATAGATATTGAGCAAATTTATGCTAAACTTAATGACTATGTTTAGTGTAGATTTGAGATAAAGCTTTTAAGGTGATAGAGTATAGAGGATGTTAGTCTCCAGTAGATAGAGATCCATTAGCCAGGGTAGTGAGGATAGGAGTCTTTAGTGGATAGAGATACATTAGATAGAGCAGTGGGGGCAATAGTTCTTCTAGAATATCACTAGTCAGAGCTAAGGAGAAAGGAGTTCTCCTATGGATAGAGATCCACAAACTTGATTAGGGTATTGGTGTCTCCTTTAGACATAGGTCCATAAATATTGTAATAGATAAAGGATTCCCAAGAGATTGATTGAGAAAATTTTAGTGAAATATTTTCTTTGTGGAGTAGCCCACATTGGGTGAACCATGTTAAATTGGTGTCTCTATTGTGTGTGGTGATTTATGCATTGATTTTATTACTGTTGTTGATATTGCTATCTTTACATTGCATAATATTGATTGGGAAAGAAAAGTAAAAATTAGTCTTATACTATTCACCCCCCTCTCAGTATAAGCTTGTGTTCTTCACAAGGGGAAAGAGTTCTCCTATGGAGTAATACCTGTGAACCAGCTAGGGAGATAGAGTTATTTTATGGATAGAGATCCATGAACCAATTGAATATATTGAGTTCTCCTAGATCAAGTTCCATGAACCAGAGCAAAGGGGAAAGAGTTCTCCTATGGAAAGAGATCCATGAACTAGAGCAAGGGGATAGATTTCTCCTATGGAGAGAGATACACAAATAAGAACATAGGGAATTGGTGTCTCTTTTGGACAAAGATCCATAAATATTGTAATGGAGAATTTATTCCCAAGAGAATTGTTGAGAAAATTTAGAAGAAATATTTTCTCTATGGAGTATCCCATATTGGGTGAACCACGTTAAATTTGTGTCTCTCTTGTGTGTGATTATTTGTGCATTACATTTATTACTACTATTTATATTGCCATTTATAATATTGGATAATATTATTTGAGAAAGAAAAGTAAAAGTTGATCTTATACTATTCAGCCCCCTCTCGGTATAAGTCAGTGTTCTTCAATCAGTATTAGAGTGGTTTCCTTCAAAAAAATCTAACAACTTGAAGGAAGATAGTATAGGAACACATATGACATCTCATAATGGATATTCATCAAATAAGGCACCATTATTTTATGGGAATAATTATGCTTTCTGCATCATAATAATTAAGACTTACTTTATGGCACAAGGATATGAGACATGGCAATCCATTGAGGATGGGTTCACACCTAAAACTACTCCTCCCATAGATAAATATGGTAAGATGTTACATGTGAATAATTCCAAGGCTATGAATGGAATCTTAAGTGGATTACATTAAGAAGAATTTATGAAATTTATGCATTGCAAATCAAAGAAAGAGATATGGAAAAAATTGAAGTAAATATAAGAGGGAGATAAAAAGGTCAAGATGGCAAAACTACAAAACCATAAGAAAAGGTTTGAATATTTGAATATGGAAGATGAGGAAGATATTGCTACATACTTTCTTCATGTGGATGAAGTTGTTAATACCATCCATGGACTTGGATTTGAAATTGAAGACTCTAGTGTTTCTCATAAAGTATTAAGGTCACTTCCTATGAGGTATGATGGAAAGGTTTTGGCTATAGAAGATATGAGAGATATTGAAAATTTGCCTATGGATGAGTTACAGGAATTATCACAACTTATGAGATGAGAATAATAAAGGATCCAAAATTCAAGAAAGAGGTAGCTTTTAAAGCATCAAATACAAAATATAAGAAACCATAATTAAGTGGTGAGTCAAGAAATGATGAAGAAGCTAACAATGTTAGAAGAAACAAGGACTCAAGAAAGCACAAAGGTATGCAAACAGTGAAATGTTTTAATTGTGGTAATTTTGGTCACTATGCATCTAATTGTCCAAAAGTTGGAAGCATTTTCAGTGAAGAGAAACAGATCATAAGAAAAAAGGAGTAAAATCCAAGTATGAAAAGAAAAACAAGTATGGTCAAGGTAAGCATGAAAAGAAGATCTTTCAAATGCACAAGAAGAGTTTCTATGTTAATAAGGGAAGCAAAGCTTCAAGTGACAATGATGAAAGACTCTCAGATAGTGAAGAAGAAGAGATCCTATTTTTGGCAATAGGAGAGGAAGAAATTGCTACTATTGAATATAAGGTCAAAGAGTATGAAGATGCTCTTGGAGACCAATAAGTAGAGAAATATTTAGAAAATGAAGAAGAAGGCACAATTTATCTAGAAGAAAAACTTATTTTTGCTCTCAGAGAATTGAAAAATGTTAGAAAACATAATTCAAGACTAAAGACTCAAGTTCAAGAATTTTAGGAAGAAAAATAAAATCTTCTACAAGGACTAACCAACTCAAAACCTAAGGCAAGGAAAATTAAAGAGGTCATGAATGAAAAGTTAGAGGTAAAAGAGTTAGAATGTGAAATATTAGAACATGAGGTAGTTTCACTAAGGATGGAAGTAAAATATTCTAAGGACAAGATACAAAGGTTTGGGAAAAGTTTAAAAACTTTGGATAAGATTATCAATGCACAAAGATATATATCTATCAAAATAGGACTTGGTTTTGAAGAAGGACAAGAGAAACAAGAAGAAGGGTCAAGCTCAAGCTCAAAAGAGGAAGAAGTTTCAGAGGAAGAGAGTGAAGAAGAAATTAAGACTTATGAGGATAATTTGAAAAATAGAAGCTTAACTAAGAAAGGAAAAATTGCACAAACAAGAAACAAGGATCATCATAGAGAAGACAAAGAAATGACTAAGGGACCAGAGGGTTCAAGACAAGATTTCTTCAAAGAACATTTTTTTTTCATGTAATCGGTTTAGTTACAAGGCTATGCATTGCAAGACTCGTGGAAAGATGGAGTATGGCCTCGCGAAAAGGAATATCAACTCTTTCGAAAATGGATATTTCTTTCAATGGTATTGATACTCTTGTAATTTCTTTGGTCATAAAGTAATCCACTACATGATTCATGATAGAAATGAGTATGGCTTCACCAGGAGGAACTTCAAGATATTTACACCTTCTAAGAACTACAACATTAAGTGTTACAAGTGCAATAATCTTGGGCATAAGTCCAAGTGGTGTAAAATATAAATTCCAGAGCTTCCAGAGACAAGCAAGAATAGGGACACTCAAAAGAATAAAAAGGTATACCTAAAAAAATTTTGAAAAAGAAGGTTGACAATGAAATAGAGCATTGTATGTTGGGAGTAGAGATACTCCCACCCAAAAATTAATCTCCTCAAAGAGAGGAGGTGGGGAGGGTGCTGAGCTAAGAGTCTTATATTTAGCCCCAAAGGATTCCCTTTGCCATTGATGTCCAAGGGGGAGATATTTGAGTAAGGGGGAGAGCATTCAGTCAAGGGGAGAAATTTCTCAAGGGGAGCAGATTTGGAATCAAGTGGTTTGGAAAAATGAATATTTAGAAAAGAGTTACCATCAATGACAAATGGGAATATTGTTGGAAATTTTTAGTATAGTGTTGTCATTGATGTCAAAGGTTTGATATCATTGATGTCCAAAATTAAAAGGTTGAATTTCATATTCAGGTTGAAATAATAAATGCAAAGGCATGGGTGTGAAAGCAAGCAAAGAGAATTTTGAAACAAGGGATTATAATATTTAAATTATAATATTTAAATATTATTAAGTGATTTTGAAGTGGTTAGGACCAAAGACAAAGCTTTGGAAAAAATCAAAGGTTATAGTATTTATTTTTAAATATTATACAAAGGGACAAAGGCTTGCAAGGGAGAAGCTATGCAAAAGGTTAAAGGCACTAGTCAAAGCAATTACCATGGTTCAAAAAGAGATGACAACATTATTTCAATATTATTTATAAAGGCAAAAGATGATTAAATTATATTATAATTTAATATTATAATATAAGGTTGAGGGCATTTAAATACTTTCAAATTTATTCAAAATTTTTGAGGCCAACGTCACAAGAAAAGGAAAATTTGAATGGTGTTGACATTGAAGAAGACCAAGGGAAAACTTATTAATATAGTGCCTAAAGTCCTTGCCAAGTTTCGGGAGTTGGAATTGTGCTTTCTATTCACTCAAAATTGTGCTCTCAATAGGGAAGAAGAAAGTAGAGGCATCACAATATTTGAGGCGAGAGAAGGAGTTTTTGATCAGCGTGTACACATCTCTAGACCCATCCAGCTAGCTATACCAGCTGGTGGTTGATCCGGTACGAAGGTGTAGTGCAGATGATATTTTGGGTTCAAAACCCATCACAGTATTTTACTGGGAAATAACGTGCAATGGAAGGCAGCTACGTCACAATATTTTGTTGTTCAAAACAGTGTACGGTAGAGGAATAACAGTTTGTTGGTACCATAGAGATCTCACGAGTTGTGCTATCACAGCCAATCATGGGCCCTTTTTTGGGCACCTTGCTCTCATGAGGTGAGAGGTTTGAATCATGTGGAGGGCAGAATAAATATGTATTTATTTTTTTAATGTGCATTTGATTATTGGGAGTTATAAGGTTAATATTTACATAGGATAAATAAGTGGTATATAAAGGTCTTTTATGTTATGATTTAAATATTTTTGGAAGGAGAAATAAGGCATAAAAGGGTTTTTATATTATAAATTAAAATATATATTCAAGGAGAGATAAGATGTGATAAATTTTGGTTGTTGATTATGTGTGTCTTAAAGTAGGAGTTATAAGGTGTCCTATGGTAAATTATTGTGTGTAATTTTTGCATGATGGAGAAAAATTAAAAGGTTCCTTTTCTTCAATTAAAAGCCTTATTTTGAGAAAATAAAAGGAGAGAGGTTATTGTGTTTGATTTGGAAATTGGCTAACCCTAGTAGAGGCACAAGAAGGATTGGTTGATTGTGAAACAGGTTTTAAGGTCATATCTTCATCAAGAACAAATAAGAGGTATGGGTATATCATTCTTTGTTTAAGATGTTTGTGTTGAGTAAGTGCTTCTAGAACATAAGGTGGAGATAAAAGGGTTGTTTTATAAGCATTGTTGAAAATATTTGAGTTAGGGTTTGAGACCTACATTGTGCATCTTTGTTGAAATAAATTGGAAACACTTGTGTTAGGGTTTGTGAGCAAATTATGCTTCATTGTTTGAATGAATGTGTGAAGCTTTTGGGCATTGGTTTTGAGTGATATTGAAAGTGAATGTGCAAGCATTAGAAATTAGATTTGTGAAGCAAGTGTGTGCATCAGAAGATCAAGTGTCATGTACTAAACTAAACCTACCTTTAAAGAGTGATAAGTGTGAAACATATGAAAGCGGTAGACTTAATGATTGAGTAGAACATATTGAGCTATTGGCAAGTGCATATCATTCTCTATATGTTCCAGAGGTTAAACAAATTCTAAGTAGAATTTGTCTGTGTGAAGAAATATTTTTGAAATAAATTTAAGTTGTGTTTTGTATGCAATATTTGGAGTTATTTGAGTAGGTTTTGTGAGTAGCATTGAAGGTATATTTGAGCAAGTCTTTTGAGAAGGATTGAAGGTAGATTTGAACAAGTATTTTGAGAAGTCTTGAAGGTAGATTTGAACAAGTCTTTTAAGAAGGCTTGAAGTCATATTTGAGCAAGTATTTTGAGAAGGCTTGAAGGTATATTTGAGCAAGTCTTGTGAAGACTTGAAACAAAATTGAGAGCAGGTTTGATTGCTGATTTGTTCAAGCTTTGTGTTAAGGCTTGGGGTAGATTTGAGATAGATTTTGGTGTATATTTGTGAGTAAAGTTAGAGCAGATTTGTGCTATACTTGGGACATATTTTGGTACATATTTGAGATAGAATTGAGAGTAGGTTTGATTTCTGATTTTTTCAGGCTTTGTGTTAAGGCTTGGGGTAGATTTGAGATAGATTTTGATGCAGATTTGTGAGTAGAGTTAGAGTAGATTTGTGCTAGACTTGGGATAGATTTTGGTGTATATTTGAGATAGAGTTGAGAGTAGGCTTTGAAGGTGATAGAGTAAAGAGGATAGAGGTATCTAGTGGATAGAGGTCCATCAACCAGAGTAGTGGGGACAGAGGTCTCCTGTGGAGAGAGATCCATAAGCCAGAGCAGTGGGGGTAGAATTCTTCTAGAAGTTCACCAGTTAGAGTAGAGGGGATAGATTTATTCTATGTATAGAGATCCACAAACCAGAGCAAGGGGGATAGAGTTCTCCTATGGATAGAGATCCATAAACTAGAGCAAGGGGAAAGAGTTCTCCTATGGAGTAAGATCCGTGAACCAAATTGGGAGATAGAGTTCTTTTGTGGAGAGATATCCACAAACTAATTGAGGAGATAGAGTTCTCATGTTCCAGAAACTAGAGAAAGGGGAAAGAGTTCTCCTATGGAGATATTTTCCAAGAGCCAAAGCAAGGGGATAGAGTTCTCCTATGGAGAGAGATCCACAAATCAAAGCATAAGGGATTGGTGTCTCCTTTGGATAGAGGTCCATAAATATTGTAATAGGGAATTTATTCCCAAGAGATTTGTTGAGAAAATTTAGAAGAAATATTTTCTCCATGGAGTAGCCCACATTGGGTGAACCACATTAAATTTGTGTCTCTCTTGTGTGTGATGATTTGTGCATTTCTTTGATTACTACTATTGATATTGCCATTGATAATATTGGATAATATTGTTTGGGAAAGAAAATTAAAAGTTGATCTTATATTGTTCACCCCCCTCTTAGTATAAGCTTGTGTTCTTCAATTGGTATCAAAGTGGTTTCCTTTGAAAACTTCTAACAACTTGAAGGAAGATAGTACATGAACACATATGGCATCTCAGAATGGATCTTCATCAAATAAGGCACCATTGTTCGATGGGAAAAATTATGCTTTGTGGAGCATAAGAATGAATACTTACTTGATGGCACAAGGATATGAGATATGGCAATCCATTGAGGATGGGTTCACACCTACATCTACTCCTTCCACAGATAAATATGGTAAGATGTTACATGTAAATAATGCCAAGGCTATGAATGGAATCTTAAGTGGATTATGTGAAGAATAATTTATGAAAGTTATGCATTGCAAATAAGCAAAAGAGATATAGTAAATATTAAAATAAACATATGAGGGAGATAAAAAGGTCAATATGGAAAAACTACAAAACCACAAGAAAAGGTTTGAATATTTAAATATGGAAGATGAGGAAGATATTGCTACATACTTGCTTTGTAAGGGTGAACTTTTTAATACCATGCGTGGCCTTGGATTTGAAATTGAAGACTCAAGTGTTTCTCAAAAAGTATTAATATCACTTCCTATGAGGTATGATGGAAAGGTTTCAGCTATAGAAGAGATGAGAGATATTGAAAATTTGACTATGGATGAGTTACATGGAATTCTCATAGCTTATGAGATGAGAATAGTAAAGGATCCCAACTTCAAGAAAGAGGTAGCTTTCAAAGCATCAAAGAAGACAAAATATAAGAAACCAGAATCAAGTGGTGAGTCAAGCAATGATGAAGAAGCTAACTATGGTAGAAGAAATAAGAATGACTCAAGAAAGCACAAAGGTATGAAAATAGTGAAATATTTTAACTATGGTAATTTTGGTCACTATGCATCTAATTTTCTAGAAGCTAGAAGCAGTAGCAGTGAAGAGAAACAATATCAT
The DNA here is from genome assembly GCA_028583015.1 of Wollemia nobilis. Classification (NCBI taxonomy): domain Eukaryota; kingdom Viridiplantae; phylum Streptophyta; class Pinopsida; order Araucariales; family Araucariaceae; genus Wollemia; species Wollemia nobilis. The sequence continues at coordinate 6,346,194 of JAQPPZ010001340.1, forward strand.
AAGAAAAGGAAGGAGGAAAATCCAGGTATGAAAAGAAAAATAGGTATGGTCAAGGCAAGCATGAAAAGAAGTTCTTTCAAATGCATAAGAAGAGTTTCCATGTTAATAAGGGAAACAAATATTCAAGTGACAGTGATGAAAGACTCTCATATAGTGAAGAAGAAGAGATATATTTTTGGCAATAAGAGAGGAAGAAAATGCTCCTGTTGAAGATAAGGTCAAAGAGTATGAAGATGCTCTTGGATACCAAGAAGTAGAGAAATATTCAAAAAATGAAGAAGAAGGCATAGTAGATCTAGAAGCATAAATTATTGTTGCTCTTAAAGAATTGAAAAAGTTTAGAAAGAAAAATTCACGACTAAAGAATCAAGTTCAAGAATGTGAGGAAGAAAAAGAAAAGCTTCTACAAGACCTAACAAACTCAAAATCTAAGGCAAGTAAAATTAAAGAGGTCATGAATGAAAATTTATAGGTAAAAGAGTTAGAATGTGAAATATTATAACAAGACACCCAGGTGTTGTAGGTGAGTTGGAGAGGAGAGGAACCAAGGGAGGCACCCCGCAAGGGTGGCACGAGAACCCCCCCACCCCCAAAAAATAAAATTATATATATTATAACATGAGGTAGTTTCACTAAGGATGGAAGTAAATATTTTGAGGACAAGCTACATAGGTTTGGGAAAAGTTCAAAACTTTGGATAATATCATCAATGCACAAAGATCTTCATCTATCAAAATAGGACTTGGTTTTAAAGAAGGACAAGGGAAACAAGAAGAAGGGTTAAGCTCAAGATCAAAAGAGGAAGAAGTTTTAGAGGAAGAGAGTGAAGAAGAAATTAAGACTTATGAGGATAAGTTGAAGAATAGAAGCTTAACTAAGAAAGTAAACATTACATAAATAAGAAACATGGATCATCATAGAGAAGACAAATAAAGGACTAAGATACTAGAGGGTTCAAGACAAGATTTCTTCAAAGGACATTGTTTTTCATGTAATCAAATTGGTCACAAGGCTATGCATTGCAGGACTCATGGAAAGGAGTACGACCTCATTAAAAGGAATGTCAACTCTTTCAAATATGGATATTCTTTCAAGGGTATTTCTACTCTTGCAATCGTTGTGGTCATAAAGCAATCCACTGCAAGGTTCATGATAGAAATGAGTATGGCTTCACCAGGAGGAACTTCAATACATTGCACCTTCTAAGAACTACAATATTAAGTGTTACAAGTTTAATAATCTTGGGCATAATACCAAGTGGTGTAAAATGGAGTTTCCAAATCTTCCAAAGATAAATAAGAATAGGGACACTCAAAAGAATCAAAAAGGTATGGCAACAAAAATATTGAAAAATAAGGTTGACCAAGAAAAAGAGCATTGTATGTTGGAAGTAGAGATACTCCCACCCCAAAATTAATCACCTCAAAGAGAGGAGGTGGGGAGGGTGCTAAGCTAAGCTTCTTATATTTAGCCTCAAAGTAGTCCCTTTGCCATTGATATCAAAGGGGGAGAGATTTGAGTAAGGGGGGGAGCATTCAGTCAGGGAAAGCAATTTCTCAAGGGGAGCAAATTTGGAATCAAGTGGTTTGGAAAAAAGAATTTTTAGAAAAGGGTTTCCATCAACGAAAAAGGGGGAGATTATTGGAAATTTTGAGTATAGTGTTGTCATTGATGTCAAAGGTTTGATGTCATTGATTGTCATTGATGTCCAAAAGAAAACTATTGAGTTTTATCTTCAGGTTGAAATAATAAATTAAAAGGAAAGGCATGGGTGTGAAAGCAAGCAAAGAGAATTTTGAAGCAAGGGATTATAATATTTAAATATTATTAAGTGAGTTTGAAGTGGTTAGGCCAAAAGACAAAGCTTTGGTAAAAAGCAAAGGTTATAATATTTATTTTTAAATATTATACAAAGGGACAAAGGCTTGCAAGGGAGAAGCTATGCAAAAGGTTAAAGGCACTAGTCAAAGCAATGACCATGGTTCAAAAAGAGAAGACAACATTATTTCAATATTATTTTTGCAAAGGCCAAAGGTGATTAAATTATATTAGAATTTAATATTATAATATAAGGTTGAGGGCATTTAAATAATTTTGAATTTATTCAAAATCATGGAGGCTGACATCACATGAAAAGAAATTTTTGAATGGCACCAATGTTGAAGAAGACCAAGAGAAAACGTATTAATACATTACCTAAAGTCCTTTTTGAGTTCCAAGATTTGGAAGTTCTATTCACTCAAAATTGTGCTCTCGATAGGAAAGAAGAAAGTAGAGGCATCACAATATTTGAGGTGGAAGAGAAGGATTTTTTGATCGACGTGTGTGCATCTCTAGACCTATATAGCCAACTAGACCATCTAGTGGCTGAGCCGATGAAAAGGTGTAGTGTAGACGAGGTTTTGGATTTGAAACCTATCGTAATATTTTTTTGAGAAATAGCATGCAATGGAAGGCAGCTACGTCACAGTATTTTATTGTTCGAAATAATGCATGGTAGAGGAATAACAGTTGGTTGGCACCATAGGGCTTTCATGATTTGTGCTAGCATAGTTGGTTGTGGTCCATTTGTTGGGCATCTTTCTCTACTGAGGTGAGAGGTTCAAATTGTGTGGAGGGCATAATAAAGAGGTATTTATTTTTTTTAATGTGCATTTGATTATTGGAAGTTATAAGGTTAATATTTGCATAGGAGAAATAAGTGGTATATAAAGGTCTTTTGTGTTATGATTTAATTATTTTTGGAAGGAGAAATACGGCATAAAAGGGGTTTAAAATTATAAAATAAATTTTTTTTTCAAGGAGAGATAAGGGAGTTATAAGGTTTCCTATGGTAAATTATTGTGTGTAATTTTTGCATGATGGAGGAAAATTAAAAGGGTCCTTTTCTTCAATTAAAAGCCTTATTTTGATAAAATAAAAGGAGAGAGGTTATTGTGTTTGATTTGGAAATTGGCAAACCCTAGTAGAGGCACAAGAAGGATTGGTTGATTGTGAAACAGGTTTTATGGTCATATATTCATTTAAGAACAAATAAGAGGTATGGGCACATCATTCTTTTTTAAGATGTTTGGTTTAGTAAGTGCTTCTAGAACATAAGGTGGAGATAACAGGATTTTTTGATAAGCATTGTTGAAAATATTTGAGTTAGGGTTTGAGACCTACTTTGTGCATCTTTGTTGAAAGAAATTGGAAACAGTTGAGTTAGGATTTGTGAGCAAATTGTGTTTCATTGTTCAAATGAATGTGTGAGGCTTTTGGGTATTGATTTTGAAAGTGAATGTGCAAGAATTAGAAATAAAATTTGTGAAGCAAGTGTGTGCATCAGAAATCCAGGTGTCATGTGCTAGACTAAAGCTACCTTTAAAGATTAATAAATGTGAGACATGTGAAAGCGATAGACTTAATTATTGAGTAGAACATATAGAGCTATTGGCAAGTGCATATCATTCTCTATATGTTCCAAAGGTTAAATTAATTCTAAGTAGAATTTATCTGTGTGAAGAAAGCTTTATGAAAGAGATTTAAGTTGTGTTTTATATGCAATATTTGGAGTTATTTGAGTAGGTTTTATGAGCAGCATTGAAGGAATATTTGAGCAAGTCTTTTGAGAAGGCTTGAAGGTAGATTTGAGCAAGTATTTTGAGAAGGCTTGAAGGCATATTTGAACAAGTCTTTTGAGAAGGCTTGAAGGTAAATTTGAGCAAGTATTTTGAGAAGTCTTGAAGGTATATTTGAGCAAGTCTTGTGAAGACTTGAAATAGAATTGAGAGCAGGTTTGATTGCTGATTTGTTCAAGATTTGTGTTAAGGCTTGGGGTAGATTTGAGATAGAGTTTGGTGTAAATTTGTGAGTAGAGTTAGAGAAAATTTATGCTAGAATTGGGACAGAGTTTGGTGTAGATTTGAGATAAAATTGAGAATAGGTTTTATTGTTGATTTTTTCAAGCTTTATGTCAAGGCTTTCGACATATTTGAGATAGATTTTGGTGCATATGTGTGAGAAAAATTAGAATAGATTTGTGCTAGACTTGGGGTAGAGTTTGGTGTAGATTTAATACAGAGTTAAGAGTAGGATTTGAAGGTGATAGAGCAGAGAGAAAAAATATCTCCAGTGTATAGAGGTCCATCAGCCAAAGCAGTGGGGATAAAGATCTTCTATGGAGTCTCTCCACAAGCCAGAGCAGTGGGGGCAAAAGTCTTCTAGAAGTTCACCAACCATAGTAGAGGGGATAGAGTTCTCCTGTGGATAGAGATCCACAAACCAGAGTAAGGGGATAGAGTTCTCCTATGGATAGAGATCCATAAACCAAAAAAGGGGAAAGAGTTCTCCTGTGGAGTTCTTCTATGGAGAGATATACACAAATCAGTTGAGGAGATAGAGTTCTCCTCGATCAAGTTCCATGAACTAGAGCAAAGGGGAAAGAGTTCTCCTATGGAGAGAGATCCACAAACTAGAGCAAGGGGATAGAGTTCTCCTATGGAGAGAGATCCATAAATCAGAGCATAGGGGATTGGTGTCTCCTTTGGACAAAGGTCCATAAATATTGTAATAGAGAATTGATTCCTAAGATATTTGTTGAGAAAATTTAGAAGAAATATTTTCTTCATGGAGTAGCCCACATTGGGTGAACCATGTTAAAGTTGTCTCTCCTATGTGTGATTATTTATGCATTACTTTGATTACTGCTATTGATATTGCAATTGATAATATTGGATAATATTGTTTGGGAAAGAAAATTAAAATTTGATCTTATACTGTTCACCCCCCCTCTCAGTATAAGCCTATGTTCTTCTCAAGGACTTACATCTAGGTAAAAAGACCCATGGTATGATTCCCTCTATTGATATCTCATATATTTGGATCTAGGTTGGTACAAAATATCTAATAGGGATTCCTCCATAGTGGAAGTGACCAAGGGTTCTTTTTCAACCCTTAAAATATTTTTACATGACCTCTCTATTCTCTTATAGAAAGGTAAATAAGTGCTCCATGGATTTGAAGACTACTTCCTCTTATTCATTATGAATAGGGGAAAGGGATCTAGAGGGAGGATTTTATTCTTCTGCTTCCTCTTCAAAACTTAGGTTTTCAATCACCCTTTGCTTCTTTAGAAGCTTAGCTAAAGTATTCAAATTTTGCATTAATTATTGAATAATATTTCAAGTGAGATAAGGGGGTTCATCCATGGTCAAGGGAAAAGGAGATTCAAATATTTAAATTTTTGTTTCCATAGTTGTTTAGAGAAGAAAGACAAAATATTTTTCAACCCTTATATTCCCAATGAAAATCAACCTACCTTATCACTCCTATTATCCCACCATTTTATACTCGCCAAGAAATATATCCCTTAAGTTTTGTATTATGGTTCAATCAATGAGTCATTATCCTTCCCCTAATAGGACTAATAATTTGGTTAGTTTATTGTTATATTTTTTTAATGTGATTTATTATATATAAACAAATTAGGTGATCTTAATTAGAATGTAGTTAATTTTATGTTGATTAAGGCAAAGGCTTGGTAAAAAGGGTAGGGACCCTTGTGGTGTTTCACATTAGGTTTACCAAATATTTAGGGGATCCAGAGGGTGTGGCCCCCACACTTAGGTGGGATAACCCTGTTGCTAACCCATCATCTTGGCACATTTTAAAGTTTACATCTTTGGTGAGGAAAATTTGTGGGTTCACCAAGAGAAGTTTATAGATTTACCTAAATATATTTTGATGTGTTCACTTATCAAACACCTATAGTTCATTCTATCCTAATACCTAAATTATGCAAGGATGATAGTGCAATTCATATGAAAACAAAAATACAGTAGACAATAGTCTAACTTATATGCAATTTTAATTTCTTGTGTTATTTCTAAGATCTAAAAGAGAACTTTTGAAATAAATTTTACTTTTTATTTTCTCCATTTTCAAACAAGAATACAAAATAATATGCAGACAAACATTTTAGCCTAATGTAAATCTACATGATATTTTGATTCAAATGCCTAAATGATAAAAAATATCAAGAAGCTAACTAATAAGCTAAAAATATTCTTTTGTTTACCCTTATTTAATATGTTCTAATTCAAAATAGAAGACTATGCAAATGATAGACAACAAGCATATTACCTTGAGAAAACAAAAAATAGAAAGAGAGATTCAGAATTGCCTAGTTTGATGGCCATTGCAAATTTATCATCTACAGCTAAATCTATCATCTAACGAAACCATCGTCTGTAGCCCTTTTAGCTAGTGAATTTGTTAGAACCTACAAAATAGATAGACTAAAAAGTGGGACTAGATTTTAAGGGTCTACCAAATAGTAGAAAACAGTAGGCTATCTAATTGGAATATTCAAGCCTATGATTTGTAAAAACATAATCAAAATGAACCTAAAAATGGATGCAACATATAATTATTACAAATTTACCTCATAAAATTGCAATAGCTACAAAATTTATTTTTTATGATAAAAATAGGATATTAGAGATATAACATAGAAAAAGAGCATATATATCCTAAGGCAAAGTTATGTAGAGATGATTAGACAAGAAAAGGTCTAATACCAGATAGAATATATGAGGTTAAAGGGTGCAACTAAAAAATCTACTGCCTGAACTAAATATTAGTGGTGAATTCATTTTTCTGTAGTTAAACAATAGGATAGAGGCTCTAGAATGGTGTGCATGCCTAAAATAACAATTAAGGAGAGATACTACGACTATGAAGCAAACAAGATAATGGTTTCTAATGTAGGGCCTAGCATAAAAACAATCTAAATCAAATCTATTTCCTACCAGAGATACAGGTGGTGGATTCATGTTCTATTGGTAAAGACAAAAAGGGACCAACCAAAGATAGGAGAAAACTACTACTGATATATTTTAAGGGTCCTATTACATACATCTACCCCACAAGTACCTGGAATATCCTATAAAATAAACTTGAGTGTAATACTAGAAAAGAATATTTGTTAAATATGAATATGGATAAAAGGGTAGTAGAATCATGAATAAATAACTAAATGCAAAAAAATGATGATAGTCCTAAGCTAAAGGAGAATACAAAGAAAGTAGAAGTGATATCATTGAACTCATTTTCGATCTCTTAGAAGCTTACCAAGTGATTTGAAGATAGATGACCTTAATAGTTTATAGGTAGCCAACAAAGTGTACTAAAATCTTGATGCTTACAACCAAAGATCTTAACCAATCTCTAGAATGTTTCAATGCTTGAGAGAGTTCCTTACATTACCAAATGCTACACCAAGGGGTAAATTTATAGATAATGGTAGCCACTAAGGGGAAGGGTGAGGTGTCAATCTATGATGATTTAGGTTGGTTTATTGAGCTCTTAACTACTTTGATTGGAAGTCATAGGGAGCTGATTAGTAGTTAGGAAAGTTGGCTAGAGCTTGATTACTAATTAGATATATTGATTGAGAGATGAACTGATGAGTTAACTACCCTGATTGGTAGTTATATAGAGTGATTAGATATGGCATGATGGGATAACTACCTCTAATAGGTAGTTGTATATGTATTGGAACATTGGTTGCATGCTTGAAATGAATTTACCACTTACAAATATATCATTTATGAATTCATACCTTTTGATTGTTGCGGGTTAAAATTTGTTAGGAAGATAAAAATTGGATAGAAATAGGAGTTCGTGAAAATTTTCCACCTAAGGTGGTAAATTTGAATTTTCTACCAAAGGCAGTGGATTCAAATCTATCACCTAAACTAAGTATAGGTGGCAAATCCATTAACAAGCCATTTTGGCCAAAAGTATAGGGTCAAATATGGTCATGTCTATATTTGTTGGAATTATTGTTTTGAGAACTTTCCAACAATACAAATTTTATGAAATTTGGATGTTGACTAAATTTTATGAAGGATAAATTTTATGGTGTATTTCACTTCTAGTTTAGGTACAAAAGGGTGATTTGGTCAAATTAGTGCAAGAGGTGATGGGAAACATGTTAGGTGGCTAATTTATGGGATAAAATTGGGTGTCTACATCTCCTTTCTCATCTACCTCATGGAATGTGTTTAGGTCCCTTCCACAACCTTCCAATATGTGTCCCCAAATTTTTCCTTAGGTCTCTTAGAATGTGTGGGCTCTTGTCTCTTTCTTTTACCCCTCTTATTTTCTTGACCTTGTCTTTTTTATGGTCTACCCTCCATTATGGTGACTACAATAAGGGATAACATAATGGTGATAGGTGGGATGATAATTATGGATGGTGGTGATGCTACCAAAGCTTTAGGTAATGAAAGGCTGATGGAGGTTTATAAGGTATTGATGGTGAAAAGAGAGCAAAATAGGTAAAAGAGGAAAAAAATCACAAAATTTGGGTAAATTTCATGAAAAATGGCCTTTTCATGATTGGAGCTATTTGCTCAAAAATACAAGCAATTCACTCACTAATGGTGATTTGATCTATATTGGAAGGAAAAGTGATTCATTTGATAAATTAAGAAATTTACTCAAGAGGTAGGGTGATTCACTAGTGAAGTGAGGCGATTTGCTTGGCTAATAGGGAGATTTATTCGCTCAATAGGTCAAGAGATTCCCTACCAATGGTGAGCGAATAACTAAGGATGTGTTTGGTTTCCCCATTTTTTCCTTGAGTTATTTTCTTGGATACCATCAAAGAGACCCTATTAAGCTATGACCTACTCGACCTTTGAAACTCAAAGGGTCTAAGATATGTGGTTTACTCATTAGAAAAAATTCTAAAAAAATCTTGAGAACTTAGTGCACAAATGAGGGCCTTTAGGCCTCCTACCTTGGATATTTATAAGCCCTGGGTAGGTAACACTCTTTCCACATGTTGGCATATTTTTCTCATACCTTAGCACATGCTACCTAGGAAAGAAAATTGGCCTATCAAGGGCTGGTTGGCCCTATCTTACAGGTGGCATGCGGCTTGGATCCTAAGCAAGTACATCACTTGCCTAAGCAGGTAGATTTCTTACTAAAGTGAGTGAATAATTTTTTAACATCAATTCATCCTCCTAGATCTAACATGTTTCCAATTTAAGTGAAGAAGATATGATCTAGGCAGAAAAATAAAAAATAAAAAAGGAAACAGTAGAAAAACAAGAATAATAGAAAGGGAAAATACTTGCTAAATTAATAGTCGGTACTATGTACATATATGTTGTTTTAGCTAGTACATTTTATTGTACCAAGTGGAGGTGCTTACTATTCACTAATATAGGCAACATCACTCCTATGGAGGCCAATATATAGGTGTTTGGACCTATAATATGGTATGGTTAGCTTCATAAAAAATCAAATTTATAATTAGCTTCTAGTTTTGTATGATCCTCATCCTATTTGAGCACAATGTATCCTTATTTTTACTCCACTTCAATGGCTCCTTCGTCAAACCATTTTTTAATATCCTTTTGTTGTTGATCACTTATAAAATCATTGTCTCTCTCTTCCTCTAGGGCCAGCATTGCATTCAATATTTCTTGAATGGGCTCAATATTAGTGCCTTCCAATATGAGTTATTATAATATTTGGAGGGAAGGGATCTTGAGGTTAATCAATAACACAACCTCCTTGTCATACACTAGCTTGTAGGGAAATGATCCCATGGATGTTTTTGGTGGCATAATATCTACCCACAATGCCTGATGAAACTTTGTATGCCAATTTCTAGGATTTTAAAATGGTCATTTTCAAGGTCCTTGTGATGTTCTTTTAAGTTGATTCAATCAATCCATCCCTTATGGATAATATTTGGATGATGTTTTGAGAAGGAATTTGTATTCAAGGGAAATTTTCATCATTCTAACCCTTTTAAAATAGGTAGCATTATCTATGATGGTTGTGGTTGTAAATTTATGCTGACTAAGAAAAATACAAAACCAAAAGTTCTCCCATGATTTTGAAGAAGCTTAAAATTTTCTATAGGCCTTGAAGAGTCATTGTGATTGTTGGACTTCTAGAATATGAAATGAAGGGTTGTAACATAATTTTATCTTTTGAAAATGTACAATAGTGTAAAATAGCTATATAAGAGTGTGTAAAAATCTTTGTAATAATTTTGAGTTCATTTGGAATACAAAACAACATTCTATTCCATTCATTTTGTGAAATGCATGCTTGTTGTCCCTATTTTTTTGAAACCTGTAGTCAAATTTCAAAGCTCATAGATTTTATTTTATAAATTTGTGTTGTGTGTTTCATAAAATTTTGGAAATTTTATTTTGTGTAAAATTCACTCACAAAATATCATCAAATTGCGAGCAATTTTGGTCCCTCAAATTTAGACTATCACACATTGTTGCAAAAATTGCTGCATTTTTTGCTACTGTAATTTTTTTCTTCTTGTGGTTTTTGCTGCACTTTTTTATCTTCATTTTTTGGGTCAAATACTTCATTTGGTATCATATATTGGTTAATTTATGGGTTTTAGTAAACTTGGGTTCATGGTTAGTCTAACATTTGATCAAGTTTTTGGACAAGTTCATTTAAGAAAAACTTCATTTGTTGTTGCTTGAGTCTAATGGCCAACTTCAACAACTCATTATCCATTCCAAAATTTAATGGGAAATATTATGATTATTGTAGCATAAATATGAGAACATTTTTAATTGGAAAATATATTTGGGAGTTAGTGGAGATTGGTTATGAAGAACCACCTGATTGGAACACATTACAAGGAAATGATAGGACAACAAAAGGGAAAACAAAGAAGAATTCATTAGCCCTCTACTTTATTCATTTTTCTATTAACAATAGTTTATTTCCACATATTGTTGCTACTACATAAGCCAAGGAGGATTAGAATTATCTTCAAGAGACTTAATAAGGAAGTGACCAAGTGATCATGGTAAAGTTGTAGACCATGAAGAAAGAGTTTGAAAATATATATATGAAAGAGGTTAAAAGTGTGGATGATTATTATGTTAGAGTGGAGGGTGTGGTGAACAAGATGGACATCCTTAGAGATACCTTGAAGAAATAGGTATTTGTGAAGAAAGTATTGAGATCTCTTACCCCTAAATGTTATCATGTTGCAATAATTTTCTAGGAGAGTAAATATTTGGCTAAACTTGAATTTGATTCTCTAATTGGTTCTCTTATGTCACATGAGGAAAGACTAAGAGAAACCTGTAAAGAAAATGAGAAGAATGCTTTTAATTCTAAATTGAATTTTTTGAGAATTATGAAGTTTTTCCAAGAACATGGTAGAGGAAGAAATCAGAATTACTCAAGAGATAGAGGAGGAAAAGGAGATGTTGCTACTGGAAGACAACATGGAAGGGCTGGTAAAAAAGAGTTGAATGTTACAATTATCATTAAATGGGCCAGATTGTAAGATATTGTAGAGTGAAAACCACAAATTGACATAGAAGAGTTCACTATGTATGTGAGGATAAAGTTGTACAAGGTAATTTATCTTTGACTAGTGACATGGCTAAAAATGCTAGTCAAGAAGTTTGGTATCTAGATTTTGGTTGTTCTAACCACATGACTAGAAAGAAAGAGTTGTTTGCTAATGTGAATGAGAATTTCAAGACAAAGATCATTCTTGGGAACAATAATGATTTATATGTGGCTAAAAAATACACCATGGAGGTTGGAACTAAAGAAGGTCCAAATAAAACTCATGATATCTACTATGCTCCCAAATTGAAGAATAATTTGTTGAGTGTTGGACATCTTGTAGAAAAAACTATAAAGTTGTGTTTGATAACAATGAATGTATACCCAGGTGTTGTAGGTGAGTTGGAGAGGAGAGGGAAATCCTCCAAGGGAGGTCCTAGGTTCAAATCTCCACCCTACCAAAAAGTTGAATTGGGTATCCAAAATCCAATTGATAATGTTGGTGTGGGCAGGGTCGGGTGCAACTCCTAGGTGACTTTGACAGTGTATAACCCCCCGTTCGTGGTCTCTTAGACTAAGGCGGCACCACAAGGGGTTTTTTTCTTTAAAAATAATAATGAATGTATCATTTATGATAAGAATAATAGGAAATGTATGGTCACCATTGTTCCTATGACAAAAAACTAAAGGTTTCTTTTGAATTTTGGAGGAAAAGGGACTATGAACATGGTACACATGGCACTTGAAGATAAAAATTGACTTTGGCATCTCAGATATGGATACTTAAATTTTTAAATTCTAGAATTTTTATCTTAAAAAGATATGGTAAATGGAATACCTAATTTTGGAGAGCACAATGGTGTGTGTGAAGCATGTGTGATTGGAAAACATGCAAGGAAGGAGTTTCCAAAAGGAAAAGCATACCTCATACACACTCCAACTTGTAAATTCTGATATTTGTGGACTTATGCACACACAAATTTTGGGTAAGACTTCATATTTTCTCACATTCATTTATGAATTTTCAAGGAAGTGTTGGGTATTTTTTTGAAACATAAGGATGAATATTTTGGCATCTTAAATATTTTCAAAGCATTGGTTGAGAATGAAAGTGGATATAAAATAAAGTTTTTGAGAACTGATCGTGGAGGAAAATTTTGTTGAAATGAGTTCAATAATTTTTGTAAACAATATGGCATCAAGAGGTAGCTCACTACCACCTATACACCACAAAAAAATGGGGTAGCTGAGATAAAAAATAGAATCATTGTAGAAATGGAAAGAAGTATGTTGAAGACAAAAGGGTTGACCAATTCTTATTGGTCTTATGTAATTGATACAATAGTGTACATTCTCAATAGATGATCCACAAGACCACTACACAAGAAGACTCCACATGAAGCATGGTATGGTACAAAACCCATTGTAAGTCATTTGAGAGTTTTTGGTTGCCTTGCATATGCACATGTGAATGATGAAGTGAGAAATAATTTGGACCCCAATAATGATCCATGCATTATTATGGGATATTCTAAAACAAGTAATTCATATAGACTATATAATCCAAAAACTCACATGTTTATAGTCTCTAGAGATGTAAGTTTTTTTGAAGGGGGAGTGTACAGTCATAAAAAAACTATAATAAAAATATATGATGTTGAAGAAGATAATGTAATTGGTGTGACTAGGAGATCCAAAATAAGTTTGATAATTGAATATTTGCATTAACCATATAGTTTAGGAACTATAGTTTAAATATGTTACAAAATAGCTAATAAAACTGAATGAATAGGAGATCACGCCAAACAATCTGCCAAGAGGAAGAGATTTTGGTTTAGAACTCTTCCACCTAGGGTATTTAGGAAATTAACCATTAGATATTTAAGACAGTAAATATCTGCATGGTAGAAAGTAGAAGTAAATGTAATAATCTACCTAAGTAGTGTAATGCAATATACTACCTGCTTTACCTAGTGGAGTAAAAGGGTAAATATCCCAAAGAATGAAATATTACTCTAGCATCCCCCCTTATTACATTATTTGGGTAATGTATACCTATTCTCGTATACAACAATATTTGGGTAAAATATATAACTGCCCCAATACAATGGAAAATATGTTGATCTGCTGGTTATTGCTCTTTCATAGTGCTCTGGCTACTCCTAAGAAAAAAGTGGGTCATTCCTCACTTTGTCTTCACACCAACGAATGTCCTTATTGTAATATTTTCATCCAACCAAATTTCATGGGTAACCAACTGCTACAATCGCTAGGTGTAGTAGAGTATATCACTTCATACGAGGTTCATTCGGTTACAACATTAGTTTGTAAAAGATAAGGTATCTAAGGTATCGGTCATTGCCAAAAATGCACCCTTATAAGTCCCCCCCTATTTCAAAAATTGTTGTAATTTTTGAAAGAAGTTTGACTAAGGTGTCGGTCACTGCCGAAAATGCACCCTTATAAGTCTTCTTCCCCTTTTTACAAAAAAATTATGAAGAAAAAAATGTATATCCCCCCTTAATTGCAAAATATGTGCAACTCAAGAAGCTTTGTGCAGGATTTTACAAATATTGCCTCCTAGGCAATTTTACACCAGAAAATTCCCTCCTTTTGTTATAAGAACTTCAAAAAATGAGAGTTTGCTTTTTATGAAGCATAAAAGAGGTACAAACACCCCTTTATTACAAGTACTTCAAACAAAAACTTATGATATTTATGAAGCCTAAATAAGAGAGAGAGGAAATGGTGCTTTCTTAAGGTGACAAAATGTCTTTTCCCTCTACAATATTGTCTTAGTAATGAGCACTCTGTGTGCTTTATCTAAACTAGAATCAGAATCAGAACTAGACACTTCACTAGCAATATTGCCTTTGTTTTGCTTCTATGTTGTGCCTTTATCTTTCTTGTTTTGCTTGTTTTTGAACCAACATCGATTGGTGTCATGGTTGTCCTTTTTACAATGCAAGCAAAACCTCTTTTGAGATTATTTTCCCTTACCTTTTGAGGATGATCCTCCCTTTTGAAAGTTTCCTTTCTTTTTATCACCCTTAGAGATTGAATAAAGTGCATTGTTCGACACTTCATCATTTTGGAGTTGATTTGCTTCCTCAGTTTGAATAAAATTGACTAACTCCACAAAGGTGACAACTCTTTGTGAAACATTAAGGGATGTAATCAACATTTTTTAGGATTCAAGAAGAGCTCTCAAGATTACTAAAGTCAAAATGGTGTCTTCAACTTTGGTACCAAAAGCATTAATCTTAGACTTCAGATATGCCACTCTGTGGAGGAATAGTTCTACTAATTCACCTGACTTCATATGGAGTGTATGAAGTTGTGTTTGAAGTTTTAGAACAATTTATTGATTCTTGCCTTCAAAAATGGTACTAAGTGCATCCCATGTAGCTTTACCGGTTTTAGCTTCACTTATGTGAGGTTGGATCTCATCAGTAGTTGTAAGGAGAATCAACATGAGAAGATGATTGTTCTTTTTATCCCATGCTTTTTGATCTACTCTTGGTGATGCAGGTCTTGTTTCAGTGCCATCAACAAATCCCGCATGTCCTCTACAGTCAAGATGGCTTTCATCTTAGTTTTCCATTTTGAATAGTTAGGAAATTTTAGTAATTGTGTATCACTTAAGTATTTATTTATAGTTGCCATGATGAAGGTCCTACAATTTGTACTAAGATGATCTTTCTTTCACTCTTAAGTGATATTTAATGGCACCTACATAAAAATTCTCTTGAAGAGAGATAATCATTTGGAGGAAATTGAGCCAAACAAATAAGAGATAAAATATAACTCACTCAAAAAGATATTTAATGGCACCTGCTTAAAAATCCTCTTGAAGAGGGATAATCAGTTTGAGGAAATTAAGCCAAAAAAATAGAGTGAATTAGGGATTGTTGTGTTTTTACGACTAAAAGAGAAGAGAAAGAGCAAGAAAGAAAATGTGTTGCGATTTCGCGACATGTCATATTTTCATGACCAAAAGAGAAGACTAAGAGCAAGAAGGAAAAGTGGTGCGATATCACGACACGTCGCATTCTTGCGACCAAAAAAGAAGTGAAAGAGGAGGAAGGAAAAAGTGTCACGATTTCGCGACATGTTGACGAAAGAAAAAGTGTCGCGATATCACGACATGTCGCATTTTTGCAACCAAAATAAAAGAGAAAGAGCAAGAAAGAAAAAGTGTCATGATATCGCGACATGCTTAGCAAGAAAGAAAGAGTGTCGCGATTTCGCGACATGGTGAGCAAGAAGGAAATAGTGTCATTTTTTGGCGATGTGTTGAGCTTGAATGGAAAAGTGTCGCGATTTCACGACATGTCAGATTTTTGCAGCCAAAAGAGAAGAGAAGAGCAAGAAGGAAAAAGTGTCGCGATATCGTGACATGTCGGTTTATCGTGACCAAAAGAGAAGAGAAAGAGCAATATGGAAAAAGGGTCACGATTTCATGACATGTCATCCTATCGTGACCAAAAGAGAAGAGAAAGAGCAAGAAGGAAAAGTGTCACGATATTGCTACATGTCGCATTGTCGCGACCAAAAGAGAAGAGAAAGAGGAGGAAAGAAAAAGTGTCACGATTTCGTGACATGTGGAAGGGTGTAGCGATATCATGATATGTCATTGTTTCATGACCAAAAGTGAAGAGAATAAGCAAGAGGAAAATATGTCGCGATATCGCGACATGTCGGATTTTCACGACCAAAAGAGAAGAGAAAGAGCGGGATGGAAAAGTGTCGTGATTTTGCGACATGTCTCTTTTTCGCGACCAAAAGAGAAAAGAAAGAGGAGGAAGGAAAAGTGTCGCGATATCGTGACATGTCCTAGTTTTGTGACCAAAAGAGAAGAGAAAGTGTTAGGAGGCGATAGTGTCGTCCGCCTGTGTTCTGAGGTGTGGGTCATCTTTTGTAAGGGTGTTGCTCTTTGTTGACGATGTAACCTCAGTAGGGGGCTATGGCCAGATTGTCCCTATTGAGGCCTTGTTCCGATTCAGCTTTGTGTTGTTGTTGTAATAGGTTTTGGGTCAACCTGTAAAACCCGGTTGTAATGAATTTGTACCTTATTTACCAAAAAAAAAAATTAGGGATTTTTGTTTGTAGGAGAGAATATCAAGTGAATATTGGCTATAAATTTGTGCAATGGTTAACACAAATTTATTAGTGAAATTTTTGGGTATGGAGTGTTCTTGATTCTATGACTTATAATTGTAAAAGAAATAATGCAATAATCAAACAAGAATTCCCACAAAATTCTTATCACCTAGGTGTCGGATGCAACAAAAAATGTGCCTAATTTGCCAATGAAGGTGTCGAGTAAAATAAAAAATGCACCTTTTAATTTTTGAACAAAATATGAATGTGTGTTGTGCAAAACATTGATATGTTATGTCTCCTCCTTGTCTTACAATTTTGCAGAAGAAGTACAATGTTGTCTTCCCCCTTTATTTTCCAAAATTAACAAATCGAGCACTCCTTCCAATACAAGTCGAAACATGACCCACGTTTGAAATGCTTCTAGACCAGTCGACAAACAACTTGGTTTTGATGGACCCAAGGTTACAATTTCTTCTCAATTTTGTAAAAAAGAATGTGCAATTTTATGTCTTATATCCCCCCTCGGAGAAAAACAAATGCACACTTTGCATTTTGAATTTTACAAAATTTTCAGTCTCCTTGTTTTCTAATTTTGCAATAAAGAATCAAATGTATGATTTTGTCCCCCTTTTATGGTGCAAAATAAACAAGGTAGTTTGAGAAGAATATAGGGCTTTCTAATTTGCAATAAAAATAGGTCGCTTTTATGTCTTATAGCCCCTCTTGGAGAAAACAATAAAAACTCCTTTTGATTTTAAAGTTTGCAAAAAAAATAACCCTTTATTTAAAGTTCATTAAAAAAAAATTAATTAATTTTAAGTATATTTTATTTAATAATAAAAATCATTTAATAAAAAATCACTTTATTATGAAAATAAAATTGATTTTATAGAAAATAAATTAAATTATTAAAAAAAACACTAAAAACGAATTAAAAAAAATTAAAAACATTACCTTGGTTTTTATAAGGCAAAAAATGCCTTTAGACTCCCAATGGGAGTCGAACCCTTGACTCCCAGCCCAATCAACCAGTCGGGCTAGAGGGCCCAACGTGAAGGGAAGGGAATGATATTCCCTTTCCCTTCTTTCCTCGTGCAGGTGGGAAAAAATGTGGGAATTATCCCACATCGCCCGTGCGAGGGATATTGTGGATAATAAAAGGGATTTCAAGCCCTTAGTTTGTTGACTGCCTTTGGGCAGTCACCCCCGCCCTCTTTTTGGTCATCACCACATGTCAGGGCTATCAAGTCACCATGTGTCATAGCTAGTCTGATCGGGTTGACATGTGGATGTCTGCCATGTGTCACCCACGTGTCGAGTCTTGTCGTCATCTAGTGGTTGTTTGCCACGTGTTCGGTCTCGGTCCAGTCAGCACCTCAGGGTGCATTCTGGTGTTAGTCCACGTGTCTACCTCGATATGTGTTTCCATTCCAGTCAACAACTCCATATGTCAATTCCACATTAAATTCTGTGCCAAGGTCACCTCATAAATTCATACTACCATATCAGCATCATCAAGGTCAGATCCACGTTACCCATCACCAGGTCAACAGCCATGTCACCCACCCTTTGGAAACGTGTCCAGTCAATGCCAGGTCAATGGTTCTAGGTGTCTATAAGTCTGCTATCTATTCAGGTGTCAGATGTGTTAGGTATACTAATAGGGCTATCCCCTATCAGTGGATCCATCAACCAGTAGGTGCTCTCCTACCCTTGATAGCAGTGCCTTGAGCATTGTGCCAAGAGTGTGAGGGCACTCCTGCCCTCGATGCACTCCTAGTTGGCTTGGCCATGGGGGAGTGTGAGGGTGCTCCTACCCTTTATGCACTTCTGGTTGGATTAGTAATGGGGGTCACACTCCCTTTGGGTGGGAGCCTTGATATGGACCCATCTGATTCCTCTCCTACTGTCGTAGTCATTGGCGGACTGTGTCCTACCATGTCAATCGCTTGCGGGCCCAATTCCTTAGAGGGGTGGGGTAGGTCTAGGAGAAAAAATCTCCAGATCCACTTCCTCCGCCACCTTAGGAAACAAATACTAAATAGAAATTATCAAATTGAATTCAAAACTCAGGAAGTAGGGAAAATTAAAGTCACCAAATTGGTGCTTCCCCCTACACGAGAAATTCCTTTGCCTTGTCCTGTGGAACGAAGGTGTAACACCTTCACCTTGTCCTGTGGAACGAAGGTGTCTCGTTTGCAGCTCCTCCCTCCAGCTCTGATGCCAATGTGACCAGGAGATCCAAAATAAGTTTGATAATTGAATATTTGCATTAACCATATAGTTTAGGAACTATAGTTTAAATAGGTTACAAAATAGCTAATCAAACTGAATGAACAGGAGATCACGCCAAAAAATCTGCCAAGAGGAAGAGAGTTTGGTTTGGAACTCTTCCACCTAGGATATTTAGGAAATTAACCATTAGATATTTAAGACAGTAAATATCTACATGGTAGAAAGTAGAAAAGTCAATGTAATAATCTACCTAAGCAATGTAATGCAATATACTACCTATTTTACCTAGTGGAGTAAAAGGGTAAATATCCCAAAGAATGGAATATTACTCTAACAATTGGGGGATAACCTTAAAATGTTCCCTCTACTCCTCTAAGCCCACTTAGCAACCCATCAAAAAGTTCAAAGGAGACTACACCAAGTTCAAGCACAAGCCGCTCATCTACAATTCCCACCAAGAATACAAATAATAGAAAGAGAATACTCAAACCACATCTAGCCAACCAAATGGTGGATAACAACTTTCAAATGAGGTTAACAATAAGCCAATTGCAAGAGTTGGACCAAGTTTTTTCAATATTGTAAAAGCTCCAAATGTATGGTGATGATGAAGAAGAACCAAAAGGTGAGTTGGTGAAACTGATTTGGAATCTTCATGTTACCAGGATACTTGTACTAATGATGTTTGGGTGCAAGCAATGAAATAAGAAATTGAGTCCATTGAAAAAAATGATACTTGGGAACTTGTGGAATTTCCCAAGGACAAGAAGATTGTTGGATCCAAGTGGGTCTACAAAATAAAGTTAATAATTATGGAAGAATAGAAATATACAAAGCAATGCTAGTTGTAAAAGGATTCACTCAAAGATATGGTGTGGATTATGAAGAAACATTTACCGTTGTTGCAAGATAAGAGACAATTTGGATGGCTCTTCCATTGGCATCCAATAAATAGTGGAAATTTTATTACATGGATGTTAAAAGTGTATTATTGAATGATTCTCTATAAGAGGAGGTTTATGTTAAGCAACCTCACGGATTTGAAATTGAAGGAAAGGAAACCATGTTTACAAATTGAAGAAAACACTATATGGATTAAAGAAAGCACCTAGAGCATGGTACTCAAGAATTGATGTGTACTTTGAAGATTATGGTTTCAAGAAAAGTAAGAATGGTCCCACACTCTACTTCAAGAATGAAGGTGATGATATTCTTCTTGTGTGCCTATATTTTGATGATTTGATATACATGGTAAGTAGTTCAAATATGATGAGTAATTTTAAGCATGCTATGGTGAAGGAATTTGATATGAAAGATCTAGGATTGATGCTATGCTTTCTTGTTGTGGAAGTACATCAAGGTGATGGTAATTTTTTTATTTTTCAACCAAAATATGCAAACGATATGTTGAAGAAATTTGGCATGGAAAATTGAAACCATTTTGGACACCTGTGGCACATGGAGAAGTGTTGTGTAGAGATGATGGAGAAGAGAAGTTGATAAAAAATTGTTTAGAAGCATTGTTCGAAGCTTAATGTTCCTTACTACAACAAGACCTGATATTACATTTGCAGTTTCACTTGTATCAAGGTACATGAATTAACCTTCACAAAAAGACCTGAGATCATCCAAGAGAATATTGAAGTATGTCAAAATAACATGAATTTTGGCATACATTATGATGCTAACAACAAAATAGAGCTTGTTTTATACATTGACTCAGATTGGGGAGGTTTCTTGGATGATAGAAAATCAACTTCTGGAAATTATTTTTCACTTGGTTCAGGAGTGATAACATGGAGCTCAAAGAAGCAAATTATTATTGTTTTATCTTCTATAGAGGCATAATATATTATAGCTACTATAGCAAGTACATAAGCACTTTGGTTGAGAAAGGTACTTGAAGAGATTGGTGAAGTTCAAAATAGTCCAACAACATTTTTTTGTGACAACACAAGTGCAATAAATATTGCAAAAAATCCAATACATAATAGTAAAAATAAAAATATTTATGTGAAGTCTCATTTCATAAGATACATGGTGGAAAATAATGTTGTATATTTGAAATATTGCAGCACCAAACAATAGCTTGCAGACCTATTTACCAAATGTGTCAGTAAAGAATAGTTTTTGGTATTGAGAGATAAACTCATCTCACCACTTAGCATAAAGGGGTTTTATGTTGGGTATTGATGATAACTAAGAAAAAATATAAAACCAAAACTTCTCCCACAAATTTGAAGAAGCCCCAAAGTTTCTATAGGCCTTGAAGAGTCACTATGACTGTTGGACTTCTAGAATGTGAAATGAAGGGTTGTAATATCATTTTATCTCTTGTAAATGTACAATAGTGTAAATTATCTATAGAAGAGTGTAGAAAAATATTTTTAGTATTTTTGAGTTTATTTTGAATACAAAACAACATTCTATTCCATTCATTTGTCGAATACATGCTTGTTGTCCTTGTTTTTTTGAAACTTGCAATCAAATTTGAAAGATCATAAATTTTATTTTATAGCTCCATTTTGTGTGTTTTATACACCATTGGAAAGGTTATTTTGTGTAGAATTCACTCAAAAAATTTCATTAAACTCTATGTATTTTTGATCCCTAAAATTTATACTATCGCATGCTACTGCAAAAATTACTACATTTATTGCTACTGTAATTTTTTTCTTGTTGTGGTTTTTGTTACCCTTTTTGCTCTTCATTTTTTGGATCAAATGCTTCAGTGGTGGGTCCTAAAATGAGTTATGATATATTTAAGTAGTTGCACCATTATATCTTGATTGACCACTTTGGCTAGGACTTCCTCGACCCATTTGATGAAGTAGTCTATATCACTAAGGATCCATATATGGCCTACTCTTGACAATGGTTTGACCTTTTATATGAAATGGAGACACCATTATTGGAATAATTTTGTTATAATTATTGGTTTTGAAGGTAATAGTCCTTTTTATTTCTTCCATGGAACATGTAACAATTTTTTTAATCCTTGACCCATCAATAGCAATTAGTAAACATGGTAGGCCAATGGTATCTATCCCTCATGATTTTATGAGTTTTTATAGGTGCAAATAAGTGCCCCCTTCATCATGATACTATTTTATTAGGGTTTTTTATTTATCTTTTCCTATGTAGTGGAGTAGAATTCCATCATAGCCTTTTTTGAATAAAATTTTTTCTAGCGGTAGTGTGTTACATTTTATATAAACTTGTTTCTTTAATTTAAAAAATAAACTTTTAGGGACTTGTCTTATATCCATGTATCTACACATATCACTTATCCATCTAGTTTCCAAGTTGCTATGTATTTATTCAACTAAAGCAACTTATTTTTTAGATATCATTCTTACTTGACAAACTTAAAGGGCTTTATCAAATTCTTGTATCTTATGGTGTTGTACACTTTGCATGTATTACACCAGTATGGGATTTACACTTGTACCCCAATTTTTGTAGGTCTAGATTTAACTCAAAAAAAAACATGCACCCGTGTATACACAAATCCATGTGTTGCATTTTTTGTATCGAGTGGTATTATAAATTCATGGGATATTTTTTACCCATTGTAATGAGAAATTGCTTCATTTATGGTATTGATGTGACCACAAAAAAACCCATGAGGGTCATGTAAAAATGTAATGTATTACTAGCAAAAGGTAATACTTGTTGAGGGTTCATGAAGTCCAATGTAATATAAGGATTATTTTGGCTTAGTTTTTTTCTTGAAGGGATTCCCAAAGTTAAATCTGTGTATTCTATTTTTGTGTGTGTTTTTTGTGCATTACTCTATTTTTTATCATCATTATTTTAACAATTGGTATCAGAGCTAGGTTCAACTTATAAGGGTTTATTTCTATACCCTTTTCAAGTGGGATTTTTGTAGCTAAGATGGTGAATACAACCAAAATAGAGTTTGAAAATTTTAATGGACATAATTTTGAGTTGCGAAAACTCAAAATGGAGGATCTTTAGGTAGAAATAGATCAGTGGGCAATAATTTTTGGAACAATTTTAGGCATACTTGTAGAGGCTTGGACAAGGCTAAATAGAAAGACAAGAAGTACTATTATTGAAGGACTTGGTGTTGTTGAATGTTTTGGATAAAGGAATTGTTGAAGGACTGTGGAAAAAATTTGGCTACTTTGCATCAAACGAAATCCCTAACAAATAAGTTATTTTTCGATAAGAAGTTATATTCATTGTGGATGAGCAATAGGACACCTATGATAGATCACTTAAATGCATTTAACATCATGGTAAGTTAGCTAACCTCTATAGACATTAAAATATCTGAGGAAGAAAATGTATTACTTTGTTATGCTCACTTCCAAAATTTTAGAATAATTTGGTTATGGCGATTAGTAGCACTTCTTCTGAGTTAAAATTTAAGGAAATAGGAGCCTTGTTGTCTGAGGAGGTGAGAATAAAAACCTTTGTGAAAGACTCAAACAATATCCTAGTTGTTTAGGGGTTTTCTCATGAAATAAATTAGGAGATTAGGTCAAAATACAAATCCAAGTCACAAGGCAAAAAATCCCAAGGCAACCGATAAAAAATAAGATTTTTGCAATGCAGGAAAGTTGGTTATATGAAGAAAGATTACAATTTTTTGAAGAAGGAAAAAGAAAACAATGATACTCCCTCTAAGTCAAAAAATATAGAAAGTGAATATGGAGATGTGTATCTGGTCTCTTCAAATACCAATACAAATCAAGATACCTAGATAATAGATTCAGGTGCATCTTTCCATATGACATCTCACAGAGAATGGTTCAATGAATATGAACCCTACAATGGTGGTGATGTATTTTTGGGAGATAATGCATCATGCAAGATCATAGGTCATGGAAAAATAAGGGTAAATTTTACATATGGGAGGATCAAAACCCTTGGTGTCATGCACATCCTTGATTTAGCAAGAAGTTTATTATTTGTGAGTAAATTAGCAAAATTAGGTGTACAAGTGACTTTAAATAATGATGGATACAAAATGACTTGATGGGATTTGGTCTTGGAAAAAGGAGAATAGATAGGCACTTTATACCGATTGCAAGTGACAATAATAGTTCATGGGTTGAATGCTTCTATTGTTGATCATATAATATTGATAGAATGGCAATGTTGTGGCATCAAAGGCTTAGACATATTGGAGAGAAGGATTTGAAGTATTTTCATAAAAAATGTATGCTTAAAGGTTTATCTAATTACTCTTTTGATTTTTGTGACCACTGTGTCTATGGGAATCAGAAATGCATACATTTATCAAGTAGTTCTTCAAGGACCAAAGAAGTGTTAGAGTTAGTACACAATGATGTTTTTGGATTTACTCCTATAACTTCATTGGGTGGATCTATGTACTATGTATCTTTTATTGATGATTTTTCAAGGAAAACATGGATCTATTTTCTAAAGCATAAGTCTAAAGTATTTTCTAAGTTTAAAGAGTTCAAATCACTTATGGAGAACCAAACTGGGAAGACAATTAAAGTTTTGAGAACTAATAATGGTGGAGAATATTATTCAAATTATTTTGATGTGTTTTGCAAGAAACATGGAATTCAAAGATAAAAAATTATTCCTAGTACACCACAACAGAATGGAGTTGCTAAAAAAATGAATAGGACAATATGACTAGGAGTATGGTCAGTGGTGCAGGATTAGAGAAAAATTATTGGGTAGAGGTGGTAATGATAGTCTGTTACCTGATAAATTGATCTCCTGCATCAACTCTGGATGGAAAGACTCTATAAAAAGTTTGGAAAAGTAAAAGTGTCCATGTAAAACACTTAAAATCTTTTGGTTGTGATGCATTTATGCATGTCCCAAATAAAAATAGAATAAATTTAGATTGTAAGTCAAATAAATGTATTTTTCTTGTCTATGGAAATGTAATAAAAGGCTATAAACTATGGGATCCAAATTCTCAAAATATTGTGTATAGTCAAGATGTTATTTTTAAAGAAATGATGAGGGTTGCACAAGAAGAGCCTTCCAAATAAGAAATTCCTAAAGTTATTCCTTTTGATATTACAGAGGAACATAATTCTAATCTATAAATAGAATAGGGTATTGAGTAGGATGGATATGAGCCTCAGATTCTAGTCCTCATAATATCTAGTCATGTGAGCAAAGCACCTAAGAGTATAGTTCATCCATATTTCTTTTAGCCTTTGCTTTATCAGTTGATGAAGAAGAACCAAGAACTTTTGAAGAGGCATATGAATCAAAAGAATACAAGTTTTGGAAAAGGGCAATTGATGAGGAACTAACAACATTACATAAGAACAAAACATGGGATTTGGTGGAGCTTCCAACTAGAAGGAAGCCTATGGGATGCAAATGGGTGTTCAAAAAGAAATATAATACATAAGGTAAAGTTGCAAAGTTTAAATCATGGCTTGTTGTAAAGGGATGCTCTCAAGTAGAATGTATTGATTATGGTGAAATTTTTTCTCTTGTTAAGTTAACATCTATTAGATTTATTTTAGCTCTGGTTGTTGCTTATAATTTGGAGCTTGAACAAATGGATGTTAAGAATTCTTTTCAATGTGGTGACATTAAAGAAGAAATTTATATGACGCAACCTAAATGGTATCAGGTAAAGGAGAAAAAAACATGGTATGCAAGCTAAAAAAGTCTTTATACAAGCTAAAGTAGTCACCAAGGATGTGGTATAAAAATTTTGATACTTACATGTTGAGGCTTGGTTTTACAAGGTCTAAAGCAGACCATTGCATTTATTTCAAGCAAGAAGGTGATAACTTTGTTATTCTATCATTGTATGTTGATGATATGTTGATGGTAGGAAACAATATAAAAATGATTAACAAATTAAAGTCTCAACTATCCTTTTAGTTTGATATGAAGGATCTTGGTGCAGCAAGTCATATTTTGATCACAAATATTAGGAGGGATAATATTATTAGCTTTTGATGTTATATATTTAATGAAAAACTACCACAATATCTAAAAATAAGATTGCAATGTTAAATATAAGATGATGGCAATATATTAAGCATGTAAAACTCATAAAAACTTATGCAACTACTCATAAAACTACCATTAATGAAATCTCGTAAAAATAGTACATTGATATAAAATGGATATCTCTCTCTCCATATTTTATACATGATCTACATTGTATGTATTACAATTTCTCTACCATCTACCATCTCTTTAATGAGCCATATACCAACTCTCTAATATGCCATATCTCATATTATCTCTATATATCTATATATAATAATATGTGACTCTTGGCTTTCCATATTTCTATGACTCTTTATCTTTCTATTCTATGGACTCATGTGCACATGGACAACATGCATATTTACATCATTAAGTACTTTACACATTCTAACAATACTTGTGCATTTATTACATTGCATAAAGTAAATACTCAAACACTAATATAAGACACTCCTAATCTAAATATGTACCCATAGTGGTAAATTAGCATGTACCAAATAATGTAATATATTCCAACAAGAATTAAGAAGAAAGCATGGCTAAGTCAGAATTTATATACTAAAAAAATTTTACATTAATTTGGAATACAACACAGTAAGCCTACTAGTTCTCTACTTCCTATTGATATAAAGTTATCTATGAAACAATATTCAAAGATAGAATATTCAAATAAAATATCATGGGTTCCATATGCGAGTGTTGTTGGGAGTTTGATGTATGCCATGGTTTGCACAAGGCCAAATATTTAACAAGCAGTGGGAGTCATTAGTAGGTACATGTCTAATTCTGGAAAGGAACATTGGATGGCTATAAAGAGGATATTCAGATATTTGCATGGAACATAAGATTATGCCAGTTATTACCAAGTAAATTTAGACATTAATAAAGAAGATAGTCTACATGGTTATGTCGATGTTGATTGGGTAGGTGATATTGATAAGTGAAAATCTACCAATGGATATGTATTCAATCTCTTTAGAGATGCAATAAGTTGTATGAGTAAAATGCAACCAATTGTTGCTCTTTTTACAACTAAAGATAAATATGTTTCTACTACTTAGGCTTGTAAGGAAGTTGTATGGTTACAGATACTAGGTTCAGAGATTAGTTTCATACAAAAATTGGTAAAATTAGTGTGATGATCAAAGTGCAATTTACTTATCAAAGAACCCAGCTTATCATGCTATATCAAAGCATATTGATGTTTGTTTTTATTTTGTAAGATCCATGATTGAAATAGGAAATGTGATGCTAGAAAAATTTGATATAGCAAAGAATGTTGTAGATATGCTATGAAGTTTTGCTAGTGCAAAACTGCAATTGGTATGGCTTCCTATTATATGCCAAATGATGGACCCTAAATAAGACCTCTTGCAAAGTACACAAGTGGTATATTGTTAAGAAGTATTATATGCTTTGCATAAATTACTCCAATATAGAATTTAGAATTGTATCCCAATTTTTGCAAGTCTGGATTTACCTTAAAATAAAACATGCACTTGTGTATACACAAATCCATGTGTTGCTCATGATTTTTTGTACCAAGTGAAATTGTAAAACCATGGGATATTTTTTACCCATTGTAATGAGAAATTATGTCTAGTTTCTGGTATGGGTGCGACCATAAAAATTGAAGAACACAAGCCTATACTGAGAGGGAGGGGTGAATAGTATAAGATCACTTTTTACTTTTCTTTCCCAAATAGTATTATCCAATATAATCAATGGCAATATCAATAGCAATAACCAAAGTAATGCATAAATCATCACACACAATAGAGACACTGATTTAATGTGGTTCACCCAATGTGGGCTACTCCATAGAGAAAGTCTTTCACTAAAATTTTCTCAATAAATCTCTTGGGAATCCTTTTTCTATTACAATGTTTATGGACCTCTATCCAAAGGAGACACCAATCCCCTAATCAAGTTCATGGATCTCTATCCATAGGGGAAATCCTTTCTCCTTAGCTTTGAGTGGTGATCTTCTAGAAGAAGTACTACCCCCATTACTCTGGCTAATGTACCACTATCCACTGAAGACACCTATCCTAACTGCCTTGGTTAATAAATCTCTATCCATAGGAGACTATTTTCCTCTATAATATATAACCTTCAAATATCTATATCAAATTTTTACTAAATACAGTCCTTCGGTCTAGAACAAATTTGCTCAATCTCTATCTCTGGTCTGGCACAAACCTGTCCTCAAATCTACACTAGACTTTGTCCTCAAATATGCACTAAACACAGTCCTTAGGTCTAGCACAAATCTATCCTCAATATCTATCCTCTGATATGCACTAAACATAGTCCTTTGGTCTAGCACAAATTTATCCTCAATATTTATCCTAAATCCTTACCTCAAAGCTTGAATTAATCTCAGATCAAATATGCTATATTTGCCCCAAACCTTAACTCAAGGTTTGACCAAATCAATCAATCAACTCTGCTCTCAAGTCTTCTCAAAGACTTATCTCAAATTTTCTTTGTAAGCTTCTACAAAATCTCACACTAATATATCCAAAAGTCCTCTCTAGAACTTGTCCAATCTACTCTCAAGTCTTCACTAAGACTTACCTCAAATCTTCTCAACAAGTCCTCACTATAACTTGTCCAAATATACTCAATAAGTCCTCACTAGAACTTATCCAAACTCATAGAAACATAAAGAGAATTGTTAGAGACTGTAGCACCCTAAAATTGGTGTAGTGAAATCTTAATAATTACATTCACTCTAGTAAATAATTTAAATTCAAATTTTAACCTCCCAAACTACCCGTTAACCACCGAGTAATCCATTTCCCCCTTTTCGATGCCATTTTTAGAGGTTTTTTTGACCGTTTGACGATATCGTCGTTGATCAGATGATATCGCCCCAGATCTGATGATTTCGTCTGGGCTAGGACGTCCAGACGATCTTGTCCCAAAACTAATTTTGCACAATTAGCTTTTGTTCCAACGGGTCTCTAATCCGGGCAGAAGTGTGTCTACGCCGTTAGGGACCCTCCCTCGTTGGAGATCTCCCAAATAGGGATGATCTCCAACCTCCTAACCTCCCTCCTAAGCCTATTTAATCCTAAGCCCTTCCCTTAGCACCCCCTAGCTGAAATTCTCTATAACTTGACTTCTCATACGATAAAACATCCTAAGTTTCTATTTTGCATTACCTCTATACCAATTTTGTTGCTAAGGTAAAGCCAAAGTAAGCTTACATCGTCATCGATGATCCTGTTCAGATCGAAGGTGATCCTATCGAATCAAAGACGATTTCGTACCAATGCGAGATGATTTCGACTGCAGCCAACATTGAGGCAATCAGTGCCTGAAGTTTGCATTTCTCCATCTTTTCTCTACTATTTTGTGTTAAAATTAGCTATTTTATTCAGTATTTTATGCTATTCTATATTTTGGAGTTCACCCATCTAGATCAAATGCATAATTAAATCATAATTATTATCTAATTAGCATAATTCATTTTTGTTTCTATTTTTAAGTTTCAATTTGATATTGTTACTTTCATTTTACACTATTTCCCTCTGTTAGAATAGTGGTATTTTCTATATTTTGCACCTATTTCTCTGTTTGTAGGTCTCTGACGAATTTGTCTGACGAATTCGTCAGATTTTAGACGATCTTGTCTGATCTTAGACGATCCTATCAAATCAGAGGCG
This sequence comes from Wollemia nobilis, assembly GCA_028583015.1. NCBI lineage: Eukaryota > Viridiplantae > Streptophyta > Pinopsida > Araucariales > Araucariaceae > Wollemia > Wollemia nobilis. Next base: position 6,375,533 of record JAQPPZ010001340.1, read on the forward strand.
ATCCTGACTGCTTCAAGAATCAAAATCTTCATCAGACATCCGGATCAGGTATTTTCCTTTAATATTCCGTAATTTCTCTGTTTTTCTATCCTATTCTACTTTTCTATATTCATTTAATCTGCATCTACATATAGAATAGCTTAGACGCATTTTGGCCAAACCTAGGATTTGAATGCTTAAAGCTAAAACGGACATATAAAAACACATTCCCAACCTAGGCATGGAAACTGCCATTAAATTTTTCCTAGTGAACCCACCATCCATCAAAAAATCACCAATATACACCTCCCTTGAGAGGTGGGACCTTCGCAAGGCCTCTCAGTCCGAGGTACCGTGCCATCCTTTTCACATCCCCCTTCCGGGCACGGATCCTATAGCCTGAAGGTAAGGGTGTGAAAAATTTGGAGCGATACATTTTGGTGAACCCGACGTGAATGCATTTTAAACCTTTTGAAAACAAAAAAAAAAACAAAAAATATATATATGTATACAAGAAAAACAAAAACAAAATCATCATTTCAAGTTTGTATGTTTTAGATTCAATTCTAAATAATAGATGCTAAATATTACTTTTAGAAGTACTAAAGAAACCATGAGTTTTTACTCAAATCAATATGAGCCCATTAGTAATGTTGGAAGAATTCAGCCAAATACATTTGTTGATTATGACCAACCTCATCCCTATTCAACACCACCTCCATCACACTTCTCTCATTTTTCATCCATAACTCAACAAAACAATCCCTTTGCCAATCCTCTTCATAACGATATTATCTATTCTCCCATATACCCATATTATGTCTATCAATCCACATACAATCCTCCTCCACCCTTTCAATATTCTTCTTTCAATACAACACATCCATTTCAACAAGAAAATACTTATTCTTCCAATCCTACCATGCACTCACCTCATACTTCACAATCTTCTTGTCATCATTCTACCCATAATAAAGAAAGTAGAGGTGAGAAACCATTAGGTCCTTTTATGACAAAATTCCTAAGGCATTTATCAAAAACCTCTCAAAAACCTTCATCACGTACATTTACTAAGCTCAATCAACCAATGGATATAATTCTCAAGCATTTACTTGATACAAATAGGATTGAACTCCCTTCCATAAGACAACCTGATACCACAACAGATTGGTTTAAACCTGAGCTACATTGTGAATATCATAGAGTAGATGGACATATGACACAAAATTGTAAAGATTTAAGATGTGCAATTCAAGATTTGATTGATAAGGGTCTTTTTAATATAAAGGAATTACAATCTACAACCGATTATAAATCTCCAGTAAACAATCAAACTCCTACACAACAAATACCAATAATCAATCAAGACATGGGGATCCACCAAGAACCCCTATTCAATTATCAACAACAGGAAACCAATCAAATATTGCATGTTAATGTGTCCCATCATGATGATATTATTAATATTGTAACAGAAACTACAAATGAGCAACCTCAAGTTCAATCAACTCAATCTGATATTCAAGAGATGGATTCCTCATTTGACCAACCTTCAAAACTATCTTTGGCTCTAGAGAATGATCCAAAATGGAATGTAAGCATAGAAAGCTCATATTTAGAATCAAAATCTCAATCTAAAATCCATTTTGATAGCCAACAACAAGTGATTAATCCTCAAGCAAAGATATCCCTTTTAGAAGTATTACAAATTTATCACAAGGAAATTTTGTTCAAAATACCTAGCCAACAATTTTTTCCTCATCATATTTTCTCTAAGAACATAATTAATGGTGTAAACCCTCTTGAGGTTAACCATATTTCATTCTATGATGAGGATATTCCTTCCTCTACTCCACAAGAAGACTCCTATCTGTACATTACAGGATCTAGTAAAGAAACACTTGTTAGAACTATCATGGAAGATAATGGCTTCTCTCTTAATTTATACACTTATCAATTATTCCAAAATTTCAAAACAAAGGAACAAGATCTTAATGAATCAAATGTTATTATAAAATCTTTTAACAATGAAATTCAAGAAGCTCAAGGTACTATAATGTTTCCCCTCAATATTGGATCCAAGATCCTGGATACTTTATTCTATGTAGGATATTGTCCTTCACCTTACAACCTACTTCTCAGAAGTCCTTGGATTCATACGATGAGGGTTTTCCCTTCCACTCTTCACCAATGTTTGAAGTTTGAACTTGCAAATAAAATTGTTACCATACATAATGACCCAACACCATTTGAAGAATATTTAACGGTTGAAACATCAAGTTCTATACATTCTCTATTGTCACAATTATCTTCTATCCATCACTTTTCTTCATCCATATATGATCATCCTTGTTTACCAAATAACACCCATGCATATATTTTATATATGCTCCCTCCATCTTATCAAGACTTGGAATATAATAATAAGAATGAAGAACTTTCTTATCCTTCTTACATTTTATTTTGTAACATGATTAATTTTCCACATATAAAAGTCAAATCTTTTGCTACATTATTTTACATTATAACAAAGCTTTTGTTATCACTACCTTTTATTCATCACCTTTTGTTCTTACCTTCACCTCAACCAAATTATCCTTCAAAACCGCCTTTGATTTTGAAGCAACCTTAGACATCATATATTCAAATAACCTTGTATAGTGTATATAGATCATTTGTATATACCACCAATTTCAATTCATAAATTAAAATCAAAATACAAAAAAATCAAAATCCTCAAAATCAAAAAAATACTAATGCAACTACAAGACCTTAAAGGTAAATTTGAGCCCAATTGGCTTGGACCATACATTATTACTATTAAATTTGAATCAGGAGCATACAAATTATCTACCTTAGATGGTAAAGAACTTAAAGAACCCATGAATATTTTGCATCTTAAACGTTACTATGTATAAATTTGGTCATCTCATCCTTGTATATATTTGTTTAAAATATTTCAAAATCACTATCTTGTATTTCTTTCAATTTATTCAAAAACACCAAAAACATTCATAATCATCAAAATATTCAAAACTATTTGTTGTATTTATTTATGGCACTTGTTAATTTTTTGTTCAAAAATAAAAAATAATGATAAAAATCAAAAAAAGCAATATTCTTGACTCTTTCGAAACCAAAACAATATAAAGAAGAAAGAGAGAGTCAACATTCTCAAAACTTCTCAAAAAGTATTTATATATATTTTCTTACAATTATTGCAGTTATATGTTTCAAATTATTTTGGATAAATTAGCATTTATTTGGAATCTCTCACTTTCACAAACACAAAAATAAATATCTTGATTTTATCTGGCATGATTACTAATCTCTCTTATATCAAAGTCCACAAAATTCAATTAAATAAAGTTTGAGCACAGAGAATTGATCTTGTTATTTACTTAAACCAAGCACATATTTTCACAATAAAATGATTATATTTGTAATTTCTATGCTTTGCTACATAGTAGAAGTGGTTTCTTGAGCAAAAAGTTTCCCCTGCTATCCTATCATGCACATGGTCTAGAATATTTGAGAATTGGCAAAAGGACAAGCTCACCCCTACCCAAAATAAAAATCCCTTGCTCTACAGCTAATCCGAGCAAGTATCCCTAGTATAGAAAGAAAAAGCAAAGTTCAAGAAAAAGAAAAAGAAAAAAAAAAGAAACAAGTTATTTCAAGCATTATCTCAATTATCAAGCAAAAATACAAAATACAAAAGAAAAGCAAAAGAAAGCAAAAGAAAGCAAAAAGCAAGAAAGCAATAAAATCCCTTTCCCTACCCTTTGAAAAGAAAAGAAGGGTTGATGAGCTTGAATCCCTGGAATTCTCAATTATTCGAAAACTGTGAGGTAAGCCCCATAACAAGTGGTTTGTGCCCAACCCGCTTGGCCTTGGGTAACTCCTAGCATGGTGATATGTCTGTCACATTAGCGACATTCTTTTGTACAGACCTATGTCTGCTTATGGATTAGCTAGCTCTTGATAATCCGACCTACATAGTAGTCTAGTATGGTTATATGCATCTACATCATGGTTAATGAACACTTATTTGGTTTATTCAAATCACTTGTATCATATTATCTTGCTCAAAATTGGTAAATGAACATAGCAATTGCACACACATTTTATATTTGAGAGATTTTGTGTATCATTATGATAAATCAAGATTGGAAATGAACTCACATATGCACATGGGATTCCTTGTAAATCTAACTTTTGTCTTCAAAAATACTTTGAAATATTTTTTGCAAATTGTTTGGAATAATTCATTTTCTTCTTTCAAGTACAGTTGTTTAGACAACTATACTGCATAATAGAAAAAATCAAAATTTCTTTCAAAACCATCCAATCAAAACATATATATATATATATATATATATATATATATATATATATATATATATATATATATATATATATATATATATATATATATATATATATAAATTATCGACTTTCGCGACGATGGTATAGTTCCAAAACCAAAATTGGAATTTTATGCCTAGCGCAAGTCCTCATCTTCATATTTTCTATTTATTAAAAATCAACCATGCAATAAAACAATCTATTTTCTTCTTTGATTTTTGCGATGATGGTATAAGTCTATACCTACATATTCTATGCCTAGCGCAAACCATTGTAACAATTTTTATTCCCCATTTATTTAAAAATCATGAAAACCATATGACTTAAATCATTATGTTATACAAATTATGTTTTTAAACAAAAAGCAAACACATTATCAATATTTCATGTCATTATGTCAACCTTCAATTTTGCAATGATGGTATAATTCCTAGGGAATTATCCAAAAAATTTATCACACTTAGGAATTTATGCCTAGCAAAAATCATTTTAACATTATTTCATGCATACTATTTTCATGGAAATCTGAAAAACAAACCATCATCATCATCATTTGCACCATTGCACCAAAGTCTTAAGACAGTCTCTTAAGCACTCTTTTACTTTTAACAATATTTCTATACTGGGATTAGCTTGACGACCGAGTGAGCAGATGACTCCATGAAATGGTCTATAATAGCGACAATGTCCTTTGAAATTATTGTTAGAAGTCTCTTTTTATTTTTTATCACATTACATCACAAACAACCAATTTGTTACATCAGATTATTTCATTTAAATTTTACAAGCATGACACTTAAATCATAATATTTCCAACGACGTAATTACATGAATCATCAAATAAATCACATCAAAACATAAAAGCATCATAAAAATACACATACACAAGTCATATGATCAAAAAATATCTCATCTCATATATATATCAACAGTATATATACATCATATCAAAACTGGATTGGTATGCCACAATCTGTACCTCGGCATACTCAATCCTCTATCAACAAAAAAATAATAATAAATGCTCTATGTCTCAATCTGTACAATGTCGTGTAGTAGTAGCTAGCCTCGAGAACCCCTCGAGCTCTCAGCCTCATCTCCTCCCCCGCCCTGAGGTGGACGAGGTGGCCCCATCGTAGTATGTGTGGTACTGCGAGTCCTAGTCATCGATCGGGACGAAGTCCTCGATGACCCAATCCTGATCGGATTTATGATGTTAGCTAGCAGGGGTAGTCTATCCTCCCTCTCAGCACCATCTGATAGTACAATGCCCTGGTAGAAAGTGATTTGGGCAATATCCCATGTCAGCTCCCCAGTGCTTGCCCCTTCGCCCCGTGCCTTGAGGCGTGCAATCTCGTCTCTGAGCTGTGTAACCTCAGCTCGATGTCATGCAGCCTCCTCCTATAGGGTCTGCACCTATGCCTGGAGATGGATCGTCTTCACTCGGAGAGTCACTATCTCGCTACTCTCCCCTATGTCGACACCCTTGCCCTTATCGGGCGATGGTGGCCTCTCTCTCTGTGGAGAAGGGGGTCTCTTCGCCCTCCTCTCTCGCTGTCATGGCCTCTCCTGCGCCTGTGGCCTCCTCAACTCTCTCTCACTGTGACCCTAGGTCACCTCCATAGCCGCTTGGTGCCACCTCCCTATCCGATGCACAACTACGTGTATCGAACCCTGAGCCCTCATCATCTGAGGAGGGTGGATGCCTACGTACTAGGCATCGTAGCCATCGGCTACCCCTGCATCGTCCCCATCCACTGGCTGAATGGGGGCATCATTCAAGTCCTAACTCCAAAAGCACTACATGTCTAGAGCCTCGCTCACTGTGGTGTTATCCCAGACAGTCCAAGAAAACTCATAATCCCTAAGAGATGGGATCCCCTGCTATAGACCAAACTATCGCAAAACTCGGTCATAGCGATGGAGCTCCACCTCTCCCCTCTCCATCCATAGCCAGCAAACTCTCCTAATGCGAGCTAGCTCCTATCCATCCTTGGCCCACCCTGGGTGCTCTCGCCATGGCCTCCAGGTGATCTGGTCTGGGACAAGGTCATCCAGTAGTCTCCGGGACATCGATAGGTCGATCCATCGCTATGACCCTCTTTGGAGCCACCAATAGAAGACTCGGGGCCTCTCCCCATCAATCCCTATCAGAGGAAGCCCTACCAGCCTCTACACTGCAATGTGCTCCCAACACCAAACCTGTAGGAGCGATGTCATAACTAGACATCGACCGCCCTTGTACACGACCCCATGCAGGATCCTGTACAGCCGACATAGAACAAAGCTGCCCCAAGCAAACCTATAATCATGGTCTCGCATATCGTAGATCACATCTGCTAGCATCCATGGTACCCTACACCCTCTCTGGTGGCACAGCAGAAGTCCACCAACCACTCCGGCTAAAACCTGTGTGAGTCTAGATGCCCTAGGCATCTGACGTAGTGCCTCGATGTTAACTTTGCCCTTCTCCAGGGCGAAGCTCGGGTCACCACACAATCGCCCCATAGCATGGCCCTAATTGGCCATAGGAGTGATCAACCATCCTTGTATGGGGATCCTCAGAATCCTCCATACATCCTCTAGTGTGGGAGTCATCTCCCCTATTGATAGCCAAAAATAGGAAGAACCCGGATACCACCTCTCTGCTAGGGTTGTCAGTAGCCCCATGTCTGTAGACACTTGTGGCATCTCTGCCACATGCTGTAAGCCGGCCTGTGCTAGCTGATCCCGCTCTGCCTGTGTAAGAGCGGCCAAGTCATCTCTCAAACCTCCATATTTCCATTCCCTGCTCTTTAGCAATCCTCTCTGCAACATAAACAACATAAAAACAACAAACAATCATTAATAACAAACTCAAGTGATTAATAATGCAAGTTAAAATAAATTCAATTTCATCAAATGATGATATCGTCCACTATTGGACGATATCGTCCCAAATTTGAGCATGATCGTCTCCAATTTTGCAAGTCGAAATCATCCCTAATTTGATGAAATCGTCCCCCTTTCGCCGATTTCGCCCATAGACGAAATTGGCAAAATTGAGACGATTTCATCGAAATTGAGACGATTTCGTCCCAACAATGTCGACGGCCCAAAAATGGCCGTGATGCTCAAAATTCAATCAAAATTTACCTAAAAAGCATGTAAATTCAAATTAAATCATTCTAAACTAAGTTTAGACTCTTACCCGTAGCCCGCGTCGGACCTCTGTCGATCTGTGCGTCGTCTCCACCATTTTTGTTTGCAGAGCTCTAAAACCAAAAAAAATGAATAGTAAAAATGAATTAGGGTTTTACCCTATTTTTTCTTAATTTTATTCAAAACACAATTAAAAATATTTTAAATTTTTTGCTTTTTCGCGTTTTTACCTCAAACGTTCGATTTGGGTAAAAACACGGAGGGGGCACCATAGTAAGTTGTCGTACGATTCGACCAAGAATCGTCGCCTAAAAATGGGAATAATTTTTGCTTTCTCGTAGATCGAGAAGAACTCATCTTTAACGCATTTTCTTCAGAAAATTCACTAAAGAGGGGGCAAAATGTAGCACCCTAAAATTGGCGCAGTGAAATCTTAATAATTACATTCACTCTAGTAAATAATTTAAATTCAAATTTTAACCTCCCAAACCGCCCGTTAACCGTCGAGTAATCCGTTTCCCCCTTTTCCATGCCATTTTTAGAGGTTGTTTTGATCGTTTGACGATATCGTCGCCGATCAGACGATATCGCCCCAGATCTGACGATTTCGTCTGGGCTAGGACGTCCAGACGATCTTGTCCCAAAACTAATTTTGCACAATTAGCTTATGTTCCAACGGGTCTCTAATCCAGGCAGAAGCATGTCTGCGCCGTTAGGGACCCTCCCCCATTGGAGATCTCCCAAATAGGGATGATCTCCAACCTCCTAACCTCCCTCCTAAGCCTATTTAATCCTAAGCCCTTCCCTTAGCACCCCCCTGGATGAAATTCTCTGTAACTTGACTTCTCATACGATAAAACATCCTAAGTTTCTATTTTGCATTAGTTCTACACCAATTTTGTTGTAGGTACCTTAGTGTTTTTCAGCCGGAGCAAGCTTACATCATCGTCGACGATCCTGTTCAGATCGGAGGCGATCCTGTCGAATCAGAGACGATTTCGTACCAATGCGAGACGATTTCGACTGCAGTTCAACATTGAGGCAATCAGTGCCTAAAGTTTGCATTTCTCCATATTTTCTCTGTTGTTTTGTGTTATAATTAGCTATTTTATTCAGTATTTTATGCTATTCTACATTTTGGAGTTCACCCATCTAGATCAAATGCATAATTAAATCATAATTATTATCTAATTAGCATAATTCATTTCTATTTCTATTTTTAAGTTTCAATTTGATATTGTTACTTTCATTTTACACTATTTCCTCTGTTAGAATAGTGGTATTTTCTATATTTTGCACCTATTTCTCTATTTGTAGGTCTCTAACGAATTCGTCTAACGAATTCGTCAGATCTCAGACGATCTTGTCTGATCTCAGACGATCCTGTCAAATCAGAGGCGATCCTGACTGCTTCAAGAATCAGAATCTTCATCAGACATCCGGATCAGGTATTTTCCTTTAATATTCCTTAATTTCTCTGTTTTTCTGTCCTATTCTACTTTTCTGTATTCATTTAATCTGCATCTTCATATAGAATAGCTTAGACACATTTTGGCCAAACCTAGGATTTGAATGCTTAAAGCTAAAACGAACACATAAAAACACATTCCCAACCTAGGCATGGAAACTGCCATTAAATGTTTCCTGGTGAACCCACCATCCGTCGAAAAATCACCAATATACACCTCCCTTGAGAGGCGGGACCTTCGCAAGGCCTCTCAGTCCGAGGTACCGTGCCATCCTTTTCACATCTCCCTTTTGGGCACGGATCCTATATCCTGAAGGTAAGGGTGTGAAAAATTTGGAGTGATACAAAGACTTAATATGCTTCACATTCATCACAATGCTCAATCACTCTTTTAGAAACATATAGATAATTGTTAGAGACTCAATATGCTTCACATTCATCACAATGCTCAATCACTCTTTTAGAAACATATAGAGAATTGTTAGAGACTCAATATGCTTCACATTCACCTCAATGCTCAATCACTTTTACTCACTCTTTTAGAAACATATAGAGAATTGTTAGAGACTCAATATGCTTCATGCTCACAAACTCTCAATCACTTTCTCAATGCAATTTAGAATATAGAACAATTTATCTCATAGAACTTGAACTATCACTTCACACATCCACTTGACTAGGCTCAACCAAATCTAATCAACAAATCACTCAATGAAATAATCCTTACTCAAAAATCCTAGTCTAAACATATGAACACTCACTCAAAATGTTTCCAACAATGCTCATCAACCAATCTCACATAACAATGATACTCATGATCTTTACAAACCCTATTTCAAGTTCTTCATTCAATCAATAACTTCAACAACATTGCTTAAAAAAAAATATTTACATAACAATGATACTCATGATCTTTGCAAACCCTAGTTCAATTTCTTCACTCAATCAATCACTTCAACAACAATGCTTATAAAACAAGGTTTTATCAACAACTCTCAATTTCAAAAAACCTTGAAGCATTAATTCAAAACACACTCAACAATGCTTACCAAACAATCCTTTTCACTCCAACTTTGCATTCACAACTTTCAACAATCACTCACTAGGAAGAATATGCCCATACCTTTTGTTTGATATAGAAGTGCCCTTGGAAAACCTGTCTAGATCACAATTTCCTTCTTTCCAATTTCAATGGTTAGATGATAAAATCTCACTCTTAACACTTTCTCAAATATTCCTTAGACACAAAAATACTCAAATCTCAACTATACCTTATTGCTCCCAACCATCAAATCATACATGAAAATAATAATTCCTTGGATACACCTTATAAACTCCAACTTAAAATAATATCCAACACCATAATACTTCAAACAATTATTCTAAAACACCTTACTACCCTTTCCAAACAACAAAGCAAATAACACCAAAATTTTAATTTTGCACAACCCTTATAAATCCCCTTACAAACTTACAAACCAAATAAAAATGCAAAAATTAAATTTTGAATACTCAACCAACCCTTCCAAAATTTTTGATGCTCAATTTCAATGCATAAATTTTGCTTCCCCTAAAAGGGGTTTCAGCATGATTCGGTATGTCCTCTCCCCAAGCTTAAGTGCCTTAGCACTTGGGAGTCCACCACGTGAGCTAATGGTGCCCACGTGAAGGAAGATATGCTTCCTTCACCTTATGCCTTAGTGTGGCATTGACTTACCACAAAAACCATAATGCTTTCCACTTAGATGCAGCACAATTCATAAAGTTCACAATTAATTAAAAATTGAAGGTATGGTAATTTGCTAAGGTGGGATGATCCCCATTTTATACATATTTGGAAATTTTCTCCCACATCGAAGCTTGGAATTCGAATTTCAAAAATTCAAATTATAATTTAATAACCCTCCTTAGGGTTAGTTAAAAATTAATATGAATTCTGAAATTCATGATGGAGGGAAGAAAGTAGAGAGGGGAGGGCTCTGGTCCCTCCCCTGCTCCCCCTCCCATGGCTCCTGGTTCCTGCCCAGTCCCTGGCTCAACCCAGGTCATCCCTCCCGGGGACCGGTTGTTTGCGGATGATCTCCGGGGGAGATCCTTCTCCACTATCTGTGCCCCTCCCGATCGGCTAGGGTTTCCTTGGTTGTTTTTTCGGACTGGTGCTTCCCAGGGATCCCTGTTTGGTTGGGGATCCCTTCCCTTTTTCCCTCAGGCTTCCCCCTGGGGTTTTTTGTAGGTTATTCGCGTGGATCTGGTCCCCTGCGTTTCTCGGTGCGATGGAGGTGACGGTTTAGGGTTTGGACAGCTTTCCCCTTTTTCTTGTGAATCCTCGACGGGCTCTGTGCTTGGACGAGATTCTTGGTCCCTGTTGTTGGGATCCTCTTCTATTTTCCCGAGGCGGGTTCCTTGTGGTGCAACTCTTTGGTCACTTCCTGATGGGTCGGATCCTCTCTGTGCCGGCTGTCGGCTTCCTACAGGATGGCTCTCGCTGAACGAAATGTTTTCTCGGTGGGCGGGATGGTTTCTCCACAGGGCAGGATCCGCCAAATCTGCCAGTTTTCCCGTGAGGCGGGATCCTTTCTTTTTTGCTAGTTTCTCGGATGGCAGGATTTCCCTGTTGCTTCCTGCTAGGCAGGATTGTTTGTGGTGGTTTTGACTGCTTCCCGCGAGGCGGGATTTTATTGTAACGGTTTTTCTTTGCTTCTCGTCGGGCGGGATCTTCTCGATGGTGGTTTTTGGCTACTCTCCGTTGGGCGGGATCTCCAAAACTACTTTATTTCTTTTTTGTCTGTTTCCCGCTGAGAGGGATTGTTTCATGCTTACTGTTACCGTTGGGCGGGATTTCTATTATGGTGTTCAGTTTCAAGGGATTGATGCCCTAGGCCCATTGCTTTTGTAATCAGGTTTTTTTAGGGGTTACGATTTCTGTAATAGGCTTATACATAAAGCCAAGAGGCATGATGCAAGGCTGATTTTGTACATAAGGTTTTGGGATCCTCTAAAAAACCCTTTTTTAATCTACTATAATAATTACCAAAAAAAAAAAAATTAATATGAATTAATCTTTATAACTAATATCAAAATTAATTAATAATTAATTTATTTAACTTAAGTAAATTATAAATTAATTTATAATAAAAATTATATTAATTAATTTATAATTAATTTAAAACTTCCCTTTATAATATTATAAAAAATATTATAATATTATTCACTTGGGCTTTTTGCACTTTAGACCACATCTGACTTCTTGAAACCGGGTCTTGATCAACTGAAACTGGAGAACCTAAAACTGATGCTACCCACTAAAACTGCCACTAAATGGTGCTAAAAGCTTGACATCAATGACAACTCACTCTTGACATCAATTACAACTTATCTACTCAAAATGCCCAACAATCTCCCTCTTTGTCATTGATGGCAACCCAAATTCTTTTTACAAAAACTTGACCTTTTCCTGTTCTACTCCCCTTGGTAAATTGCTCCCCCTGACTTAATGATCTCTCCTTAAACCAAAACTCTCCCCCTTACTCAAATATCTCCCCCCTTTGACATAAATGGTAAAGGGTCACCTTTGGGGCTCGGGGCTAAGAATGAGTCTCTTATCTTAGCCCCTCCCCCACCTCCTCTTGAGGTGGTTAATTCTGGGGTGGGAGTATTTCTACTCCTAACAAGCACTGGTCTTTACCATTGTCTTCTTTCCTTCTCATTTGATCCTTTTGATTCCTTTGATTGTTCCTATTCATATTCATGTTCCTGTTCATGCTTGATTCTGGAATTTTTGCTCTACACCACTTTGTTGTATTTCCATCATTATTGCACTTATAACACTTAATTTTATTATTCCTTGGAGGTGTAAATATCTTGGGATTTCTCTTGATGAAGCCATATATGTTCCTATCATGAACCCTACAATTAATTGCCTTGTGATCAAAATTATTACATGAGTAGCAATACCCATGAAAAAGTTGCATGTTTATAAAACTTCCATATTACTGTCTTTCATGTGTCCTGCACTGTGTAGCCTTCTGCCCAAACTTGTGACATGAGAAGCATTTTCCATTGAAGAAACCTTGCCTTAACCCCATTGGTCTCTTAGTCTCTTCTACCTTGTCTTGTATCATTTTCCATATGTTCCTTATTTTTGTATTGTTCCTTTTCTTGTTGAACTTTCTATTGTCCAACTTATCCTTAGAAGTCTCACTCTCTCTTTTACTTCTTTTGACGCTTCTTATTCTCTGGTGCTTGAGCTTGACTCTCCTTTTTTTGCTTCCTATTTTTCTTGTTGTTCTTCAAAACTAAGTCCTATTTTGGTGACTGATGATCTTTGTGCATTGATAATCTTGTCCAAAGTCTTTGAATTTTTCTCAAACTTGTGTAGCTTGTCCTTGGAGCTTTTTACTTCCATCCTTAGTGAAATTATCTCATGTTCTAATTTTTCACATTCTAGATCTTTTGTCTTTAATTCTTCAGTCATACCTTCTTCCATTTTCCTTGCTTCTTCAACCTTAATTTTGAAGTTAGTAATTCCTTATAGAAACTTTGCTTTTGCTTTCTCATCTTCTTTATCTTGAACCCTTAATCCTAATTTCTCCCTTTTTAATTCTTCAAGATCAACAATAAGTCTTTCACATTCTAGCTCTTTTACCTTTGACTATTCAACCATACCTTTTTCAACTTTTCTTACCTTTTCAACCTTATCTTTCAAGTCAGAGAGATCTTGTAGAAGCTTTATCTTATATTTCTCATCCTCTTGTATTTGAGCCTTTAATTCTAAGTTCTCCCTTTTTAACTCAAAAATTTTCGTAAGAGTGACTTCCTCCCTTTATCTTTCTAAATTTTTATCTTTTCTTTGGTCTTCAATTTCTTCTATTATCCAAAGTAGAGTTTATTCTTCATACATGTTTTGACTATCCATGTTATTCTTTTCAAAATCATCCTCTAGAACTTCAATTTTGAAAGTATCATCTTCATCTTCACCTCTACTAAAACCATTGCAATAACCTGCATCATGATCGAGTTGACCACAAATAAAACATTCTTCACCTTCTTGTGAACAATGAGATGCAAGGTGACCTATCTTCCTACATCTAGTACAAAACTTTATCAATCTGGTTCTCTCCATTTCTTGATTCATCTCTTGAATCTATTTCCATTCTTCCTCCCAAAAAAACAACATTGAATTCATCTTACTTTTCTTTCATGACCATGTGTGTTCTTTTTTTCTTGTGTCTCATGGTTCTTCTTTTACCTTTCTTTCCATTTGTGTTCTTGTAAGATCTTCCTTCAAGCTGTTAAACCTTTTCTGAAGGAACCAGATTTGATACCAATTGAAGAACACAAGCTTATACCGAGAGGGGGTGAACATTATAAGACCACTTTTTACTTTTTTTCCCAAATAGTATTATCCAATATAATCAATAGCAATATCAATAGCAATAACCAAATCAATGCATAAATCATCACACACAATAGAGACACTAATTTAACGTGGTTCACCCAATGTGGGCTACTCCACGAAGAAAATATTTCACTAAAATTTTCTCAATCAATCTCTTGAGAATCCTTTCCCTATTACAATATTTATGGACCTCTATCCAAATGAAACACCAATCCCCTAATCAAGTTCATGGATATCTATCCATAGGAGAACTCATTTCTCCTTAGCTCTGACTGGTGATATTCTAGAAGAACTGCTACCCCCACTGCTATGGTTAATGGATCTCTATCCATTGAATACACATGTCCTCACTACCCTGGCTAATGGATCTCTATCCACTATAGACTATCATCCTATATACTCTATCACCTTCAAATATCTATCTCAAAATTATACTAAACACAATCCTTCGGTCTAGCACAAATCTACTCAATATCTATCTCTAGTCTGGCATAAACCTGTCCTCAAATTTGCACTAAAATCTATCCTCAAAGCTGCACTAAACATAGTCCTTTGGTCTAGCACAAATCTGTCCTCAATATCTGTCCTCTGATCTACACTAAACATAGTCCTTTGGTCTAGCACAAATCTATCCTCAATCTCTATCCTCAAGCCTTAACTCAAAGCTTGACTTAATCTCAAATCAACTCTGCTAGATCTACCCCAAACCTTAACTCAAGGTTTGACCAAATCAATTAATAAACTCTGCTCTCAAAGACTTATCTCAAATCTGCCTTGTAAGCTTCCACAAAAGCTCACACTAATATGTCCATAAGTTGTCTCTAAAAGTTGTCCAATATTCTCTCAAGTCTTCACTAAGACTCGCCTCAAATATGCTCAACAAGTCCTCACTAAAACTTGTCCAAATATGCTCAATAAGTCCTCACTAGAACTTATCCAAACTCATAGAAACATAAATAGAATTGTTAGAGATTCAATATGCTTCACATTCATCACAATGCTCAATCACTCTTTTAGAAACATATAGAGAATTGTTAGAGACTCAATATGCTTCACATTCATCGTAATGCTCAATCACTCTTTTAGAAACATATAGAGAATTGTTAGAGACTCAATATGCTTCAAATTCACCTCAATACTCAATAACTTTCACTCACTCTTTTAGAAGCATATAGAGAATTGTTATCAATATGCTTCATGCTCACAAACTCTCAATCACTTTATCAACTCAATTTAGAATATAGAATAATTTGTTTCATAGAACTTGAACTATCACTTCACACATCCACTTGACTAGACTCAACCAACTCTACTCAACAAATCACTCAATGAAATAATCCTTGCTCACAAATCCTAGTCCAAACATATGAACACTCACTCAAATATTTCCAACAATGCTCATCAACTAATCTCACATAACAATGATACTCATGATCTTTGCAGACCCTAGTTCAAGTTATTCACTCAATAAATCACTTCAAAAATAATGCTTATAAAACAATATTTACATAACAATGATACTCATGATCTTTACAAACCCTAGTTCAAGTTCTTAACTCAATCAATCACTTCAACAATAATGCTTATAAAACAAGGTTTTATCAACAACTCTCAATTTCAGAAAACCTTGAAGCATTATTCAAAGCACACTCAACAATGCTTACCAAACAATCATTTTCACTCCAACTTTGCATTCACAACTTTCAACAATAACTCACTAGGAATAATATGCCCATACTTTTTGTTTGATGTAGAAGTGCCCTTGGAAAACATGTCTAGATCACAATTTCCTTCTATCCAATTTCAATGGTTAGATGACAAAATCTCACTCTTAACACTTTCTCAAATATTCTTTAGACACAAAAATACTCAAAGCTCAACTATACCTTATTGCTCCCAACCATCAAATCATACATGAAAATAATAATTCCTTGGATACACCTTATAAAATCCAACTTAAAATAATATCCAACACCGCAATAATTCAAACAATATTTCTAAAACACCTTACTACCCTTTCCAAAAAACAAAGCAAATAACACCAAAAATTTAATTTTGCACAACCCTTATAACTCCCCTTACAATCTTACAAACCAAATAAAAATGCAAAAATTAAATTTTGAATGCTCAAATAACCCTTCCAAAATTTTTGGTGCTCAATTTCAATGCATACATTTTGCTTCCCCTAAAATGGGTTTCGACGTGATTCAATACATCGTCTCCCCAAGATTAAGTGCCTTAGCACTTGGTAGTCCACAACGTGGGTTAATGATGCCCATGTGAAGGAAGAAATACTTCCTTCACCTTATGCCTTAGTGTGTCATTGACTTCCCATGAAAACCATAATGCTTTCCACTTAGATACAGCACGATTCGCAAAGTTCACAGTTAATTAAAAATCAAAGGCATGGTAATTTGCTAAGTTGGGATGATCCCCCTTTTATACATGTTTGAAAATTTTCTCCCATGTTGGCACTCGAAATTCGAATTTCAAAAATTCGAATTATAATTTGATAACCCTCCTTAGGGTTAGTTAAAAATTAATATAAATTAATCTTTATTACTAATATCAAAATTAATTAATAGTTAATTTATTTAACTTAAGTAAATTAAATTATAGATTAATTTATAATAAAAATTATATTAATTAATTTAAAACTTCCCTTTATAACATTATACAAAATATTATAATTATATTCACTTGGGCTTTTTGCACTTTAGACCACATCTAACTTCCTAAAACCGGGTCTTGATCAACTAAAACTGGAGAACCTAAAACTGATGCTGCCCACTGGAACTTCCACTGACTGGTGCTGAAAGCTTGACATCAATGACCACTCACTCTTGACATCAATGACAACTTATCTACTCAAAATGTCCAACAAAAATACCCATGAGGTTCATGTAAAGATGTAATGTAATCCTAGTAGAAGATGATATTTATATTGAGTGTTAGCTTTTGATGAATGAGCCTTGGGAGATAACAATCACAAGATGCAGAATAATATGAAATAAAATGAATATGCTAGATGACTAAAGTATGTTATAAATAGAAATCATATAAAAGATTACAATGTAGCTATGGAGGAAATGAGCACTCCATAAATAAAGCTACCAATCTACATCGTATCCATCACCAATGAATGGTGAGGTATGTAGAACTATACTATCCACTAAGCTACATTATTTGACTGTCCCCTGAATCTCTATATATCTATCTAAGAGGCCATCCTTATATAGGCAAAATAGGATACTTGGCCAACACTCTATCTAGTTGTGTAAGGGATAACTTGCACATTGACACTTGTGTATTTATTACATTGCATGAAGTAACTAGATAACTTGCACAAAATTTAATCTAAGTATGTATCTTGGAAGATAATTTTACATAACTCAAATTATGGAGTAAACTCTATTTCCAACATTGAGGGTCTGTGAAGTCCAAAGTAATAAAAGGATTATTTTAGCTGAGGTTTTTTTCCTAAAGTAGGAGTATCCCCAAGATAAATTTATGTGTATTATATTTCTATGTGTTTTTGGTGCATTCTTGTATTTTTTATTATCATTGTTTCAACATCTTATTGATCCATATTTCTTTCTTTTTACTTATATCACCTTGTAATATAGTGGATCAGACATTAGTGTGTACTATGAATATAGTGGTATTGCTTTGTGAAAGGTAGTACCTAAACTTTTTTAGGGATTTCATGATCATTAACACCTATTTTTTGATCAAAGTATACCTATATTTATATTTTTGAATGGTTCAAATCATGAATCATATGGGGTGTTCTTT
Source organism: Wollemia nobilis (assembly GCA_028583015.1). Classification (NCBI taxonomy): domain Eukaryota; kingdom Viridiplantae; phylum Streptophyta; class Pinopsida; order Araucariales; family Araucariaceae; genus Wollemia; species Wollemia nobilis. The sequence goes on from JAQPPZ010001340.1 coordinate 6,393,682, forward strand.
TTCTTGGTCATTATTTTAAGTTGGTACAACTATAATACTTTCATCTATTCTAAACACATATATCCTAAATTCCTTAGACAAATTTAGGTTAATTAAGACAAGGGCCTTGGTAATGGCATCTTTGACCTCTTGGAAGTATTTATTCCATATTTAGTCCAATCTAAGGAGATATCCTTGTTTATTATCTTTATTATAGGTCTAACCATTTGGGTGAAACTGGTAATGAAGTTGGCTACAAACTGCGTTTACCCTAAGAATGACCTAATTTATTTTACTAATGCAAGTAATGGTAGATCTTGAATGGATTTGGTTTAGGTAGGGTCTATGGCTAGACCTTCTTTTGATAATATGTGTCCTAAAAAATTTCCTTCTTGTATAATGAAGGTATATTTCTTAGGATTTAGAGAAATTTCAAAATCCTTATACCTTTGTAAGATAGAATCTAGATCTTTGATGTACATATTTTTTTTTATTTTTAAGAAGACTATCAAATCATTGAGGTATATAAGGATGAAATTTCCCACAATACCTAAAAACACTATGCTCATAACTCTCTAGAATTTGCTCTACTATTTAAAATACCAAAAGGTATTCGTTGATCTATAAAAGTCCCCCACTTGGTGGTGAAGTTTTTTTATGTTGGTCCTTATATTTAACCTAAATATAATTATATTCGAAGAACCCATCTATAAGGGATAACATTAATGAATTTTATATCTTTTGTAATATCTAATCAATGGTGGGCAATGGGTAGTGATCCTTTAATTATTTCCTATTCAGGTTTTTGAAATTTATTCATAACCTTATATGCCCATTCTTCTTATGCACCAGGACAAGATTAGCAACCCATATAGAATGCTTGATAGAGAATATGATCTGAGCCTACATGAGCTTTATTATATCCTTCTTAATTATGACCTCTTTATAGGATTGACTAGTCTATAATTTTATCAAAAAAATTAGCATTAGGCTCCAACTCGATGGTGTGCTCTATAACATCTTGTGTACCTTTAGATATTCATATGACCATATGATTTGTCTTTGTATTTATCATAGAGTTATTTAAAAATATCATATTCTCCTTGAGTATAGTCCTTCCTAAGAATAAAATCTTAACTTAAGTTGCCTCAACTGAGCAATATATGAAATATTTCATCTTAAGACTGCTTTTCCTTGAGCTATCATCTAGGTCAAACAAGCTTTCTAGCATAATAAAACCTTTGGATAATTGATTTAACTTTAGTTGTATGACTCCATCCTTAATATCATCCCTATACTCATTATGCTCTTTAGTGTATTGGAATTCCTTAGTAAATAATTCTATGATTTATTTATCTTTATTAAATACCTATTAGGGATCACAGTTATCTAAGACTACTAGCTTGAAAACAATGTCTAGCTCCTTTGGTTTATCCCATATATCATTTGTAGGATAAAAGCATACCACCATACTTACCAATTAATTTGCTTTTGCATTCAAATATTTAGGTATTACTTTGATTTCATAGGATTTGAAGCTTTCAAGTAGATACTAGACTCAATTTTTTTAGGATTTTAGATGTTTATTCTTGGTGGTATACTGAGAATTCACCTGATTCACTATATTTAGAGTTATAATATATTATGAGATCCTTGATTCTAATATTTTTAGCTTTCTTTAAGTTGTACAAAGTGCTTCATACTCAGCCACACTATTTGTACAATTGAATAGAAACCTATAGGTATAGTGTACTTGTGCCTCTTGAGGGTTGATGAACTATACCTCGATGTTTATCCTATTCTTGGTTATGGCACCATTGAAGTATATATTTTATGTCTTTTTAGTCCCATAACTTGTTAAGACAAATATAGAATGAAGGGTTTCTATTATTATGTAGTTTCCCAACTCTATTTATTCATACTCTACTTTTGGATATTTATCATCTTATAGTGCACCAATTATCATTTTTACCTTTCGGTCCTAATATTCATCATCATCAATGTATTCTAGGAGTTCATTCTAGTTTACTACATTTACATATTTAACTTATGTAAGAGGTCATTATAGTGTGGATCATTATCAATCCTTATCATTTTTCTTATCCCTAAACACCTTCATGTGTGTAAATTATATAGCTAGATAACCATCCTATGATATATTTTGTGTCCATTCCCTAGACAACAACATCTTGAAGTATGGGGGTGGATCTATGAATATCAACTCTTAAACTACCACAAGTTTTGGGTATCAAGCTATTGTCATGACCAGATTATTGAGAAAACCTATTGCATTGACTCTTATCGTGTCCATTTAGATTGGATATCTATCCATCTTAGTGTAAGGAAGGCTCGTCTCTTCATAGACAACCTTGGGCATGGCTGTGAATACTACTCCCAAATCTACTATACAAATTTTAAGAATGTAGTTCTTGATTTTAAGCATCACATTGAATGGCTTTAGATTAGAATATTTTGCACATTATAAGTTCTAACTTGGATATTTTATAGTTATTCTATGATCTAATTTTATTGTTTGTCTGTTGTTTTATGCTAACTATGATTGATTATCCTTGGCATAACTCTATTCTTATTCTTTTAGGAATTCTTGGAGTAGGTCTCTTTACCTAGGTAGGGCTAAATCTTCCAACATATTGAACTTATCTAACATATTATTCATCTCTTCCATGATATTGAATTTGGTGAATGAGGCCCCCTTTTGTGGCAAAAATTAAGGGCTACCTAAGAGTTTTTTGATGTCCTTTATGCATGAAAGAGGGGTATTTCAACCTTCTTTTAGCCTCTCTTTATAGTAGATCTCTTCTATTATCACTTTCTGTTTTAGTTAGCTTATTGGTTGCTTCTTTGTCTTCATTTTTTAATATTGATTTCTTCCCTTTGTCAACTCTTATTATTTGGTATTTCTTGGACCTCAAGTGACCTCCATTTAGGGTTCTTTTATAGCTTTCCATCCTATGTTTTTCTTATATTTTTTATTTTATTGCTATGTTGTTATAGGTTCTTTGCCTTTTACATGCAAAGGGGACCTTCCCCTTCTAAGGACTATTGTTTCTTTATTATTGTTGGCTTTCTTATCAAATGATTTCTCTATAGCAATTTTGTCTTTTTCCTTTGGTTTCTACACCCTACTAGTTGGAAAATGTGGCATTGTCTTCAATAGTTGACTCTTAATTTGTTTCTATTATGCTAAAATTTTTCATTATTTTTGTTGGGCAAAGTAGGCATTGATAGTGCAACCTAAGGCTACTAATATATAACAATATTTATATGGGAGAAACTTGAAAAATGGTAGAAGCTTGTTAAACCTAAAATTATTGAGGGTGCTATACATTATGAGAATATGTTATGACACTCATGCATTAATGGTATCATGCTTGTCATTACAAGTAAATCACCATATCAATTTAGCTAGCATTAATCATGTAATTGTGAACTTGGATTACCCTTGGTTAGTACCTTGCCAAGGCACCTAATATTTTTTCAAGTATGGGGTCTTTTGGAGCTACCAATTTTATGGTTATTATCATTGTAATTCCATAGCATTGTTTTTATTTATGAAGGTCTTGATTACCTCCAATATTTTTCTTATTTTAAAATTATTGTTAGGCTCATTACTTAGGTTAGATGCAGCAATAAGGGCTAGAAGTGGTGGTTGAAAGGCTACTATGGGTGATGTTTGGCCAAGATAAGTAAGGATGTATATAAATAGGGAAGGATGGATGGAGGTTCTTGGTTGGGGACTTAGGATAGGAGAAAATTTAGGCATTATATTTAGCATTGGCTTATTTTAGAAAATTTGGGCTACATAGACCATTGGTGGGGTAAGAGGGATTTTCCCTACCCTGATGAGAACATCTTCACCTCTTATTACCTCTTCAAATACTATAGCTAGTGTATGATGGTTAGCATTACAAATAATTAGTGCTAAATATAATCTCAAACCCTTATGGTAATTATTGTTCTTCATTTGGCCTAACATTTTATAGAATTAAATTTAAAGTTCTCAAGAATCTAGTATTTAAACCATATATACTTTATTGAGGGGATATTTGCAAAATAAAATAAATACCCATTTCCAATTCTTACAAACATATGCATGAATGGTTCAACTATCAATGCCCAACTAGTCATTGAACTGTATGGAAATCCCCTATACTATAAACCAAATTTATCTTAACGAGAGTATATCAGTAAATATACCATTATGTCCTCCTCTTGAATGTGATGGATCGACTTCACTGTCAATAGTTCAAATATGTGATCCAAGGTTATATTTTTCTTGATCCCATTAAAGGTAGGTAAATCCTCCATAACAGCTAGGAAAATAGGAGACTAGACCAGTAGGTCCAATGGGCCATGATAGGTTTAATCAAGAAGTTGATTTGAGATATAGCAGGTGGACCTAGTTTTTTTTTAGGAAGTTGACCATACAATTGAAGAGAAGGGTACATCACATAATCAGGAGGTGGGTATGGGTGGTAGGTAGGGTATAAGTATGGAGGGTAATATGGTGTATATTGAGGTAGGGATTCTAGTAAGCCCACTATTTATTGGGATGTGTTTATATGTTCTATTGTGGAGGGGTATAGTTGAATCCTATCTATGGGATCTATTGGTTTTAAGGATATGGATCTTGCACGTTTTGCTACACTTGTATGGTTAAAGGTAGTGTTAATCCCTAGTTATTTTCCTAAGACATCTACAACCCCATTTGTCTAGTTGTTGCTTGCATATTTTGGGTAAGGTTCAAGTTTAAGCCTAATGATCTTATTGGGGTAGAGGACTAAATTGGAGGAACATTATAAATGTTAGATAGGCTTGATCTAGATGAGATTTATACTATATGGGTGTTTATAGGAGGTATTATTTTGTACCTAAAGTTATAGACTAATTATTAAGTTGATGCATGAAGAGTGGGTTGTTCATGAGATTGTTCACACCAACCAGTACCTAGTATAAGGTATTTGTGTTACTATAGGAGCTTGCTTAGACTAAGTAGAGTTTACTAGGACTGTCGAGATATCTTATTTTCTTGCTCAGGTAACTTATTTATGGTCACATGAAGCCTCGTCTAACTTCATCGTCCATGGGTATTTTTCCTTTAGATGAGGTGGGACTGGGTATTAGGAACTCTTCTTCAAACTAATCCTCTGGAGGCACCCATGTAGCAATTTGTTCTTTTCTTGCAATTTTCAAGCAATTTTCCTGCTTTATGTGAGTGATTTGCTCATCTTTATAAACCTAGAAAAAATACAAAAAGATAAAATTTCCCAGGTGGGTCGCTTAGAGCAAGTTGCGAGTTGAATCTATATTGGCTAGATTTCACCCTCTTTAGAGTGAATTGCTCACTTTATCAAGCAAATCGCTTTGTATCTTTGATTTATGCAAAACTAAATAATAATATATCTTAAGTGCTTATACCTATGGTATATTTCTATACACAGTTAGGTTTGAGTTTATTTTGTCACTTGAATATTTTTTAAGTTTGTGTTTGCAAAAAAAATGTTTTCTAAAGTTTAAATTGGAGTCGTCATGTGCAAAGCACCTACAAAATCCAAGCACAAAAAGAAAAATGGTAAAATTTTAAGCAAAATTTGTTTTGGAACTAAAACATTATATGAATTTCTCTAAATTCAACCGATGAAAATACAAGTCAAATTAAGTGATTTACTTGCTAAGTCAAGCAAAGCACTCATGGAAATGTCCAAACTTGCTTAAAAATTAAGCAAATCACTTGCAAAATCAGACTTAGTGAAATAGTTTCTTGCTCTTGATCCAATCACTCCATCCATGATGGCTGCATTTTTTAGCACAAAATTTGAAACAATTTAGCAAAAATGCATAAAAATGGGGCTTGTTCCAACTGACCCATCCCAAAAAGCGTACACCTAGCTATTGCATTAATGAAATCAACATGAAAGCATGACAAAATAACAAGATTGCATGTAACAATGAAAATGCGTGTTTCTTTTATTAATTTTGTCAATGAAATGCGGTTACAATATTGCCCCTCTTAGGGTCACCAGAATGTTGATACTCTTAATACAATTGCCAAAGCCCCCAATGGGGTAGGCGCACTATAAATGCTTTTCCAAATAGTCGCAAACTACCTTAGGGTGGAGTAGACCCTCTTCTTCACATTGAGGAAGGATTTGGATGAATGTAGGCTCCTTTGAACATAGTTTCCTACGGTCAAGAAACAACACAAGATAGTTAAAAACATAGGCAACCTCTCGTGATGAGGCCCTTTGAAGGTAATAAACATGTAAATGCCATTATAACATAAAATCAAGAAAGCTAATAAAAGATGTTAGACATATGCAAGATTCATCAAGATTGCTTGAAAGATGTAAACAAGAACTACAACTATCAATCTAATGGATCAATTATGCGAAATGAAGCATGAAAGCATGAAAAGAAGCCATTAATGCATATTCTACTATAATGAGGACAAATTAGTAAAAATACTAATTATGCTGGTCAGAAGTCTCTAAAATCCTAATTAAACCATGAAAATGCTAAATGTAATCTAATTAAGCATACTAGAAATGAAACAGTAAGGAGAAGTCACCTCTGTTGCAAACCATAGCTCTGATTAGTGGTCTACATTGTAAACTGCGACTAAAAGCCGTGGTGAGCAACCAAGTGGTTTGCCCTCCAAATTCAAGGGTTGTGGGCTTGATCTCCTTGTCCAATTGATGTTCAAGGGTCGCCTTTGGTGTCCTCTGACAATTTTGGTGGTTGAATCGTTGAATAGGGCCTCCATTTTCCCGAATTAGCATTTCTTGGCTCTCCTAGGTCATTAGGGCATCCATGGAAAATTGATCTTTGGTTGAATAGCAAAGTAGCCTTCTCAATGCATGAATTTAGTATGCAATTCGATAGGGCTTCACTGCTCTCTTGATCAATTTCTTCTCTATATATTTGCCCTAATTTGAAGGGGTACTTATAGGATGTCACAGGGCTAGGGGTGGCTTCATGGAGAAGCCAAGATCAAGAAGGGGTGGTTAGGATAGTTGGATTGGAAGCTTTCATCCTCTAACCACCGTCTTCTAGAACAAATGGTCGTTCAAACTGATTTGGCTCGGATGAAGGCCAACTGAACTTTAGTTAAGACCATAGGTTGCAGCTATGGTTCAGACTATAAACCGTAGGCCTTAGCCATGGTTCAGACTATAGACCGTAGGTCTAGTCTATGGTTCAGACTGAATAGGCCAAGGAGCCCAACTTGAGTGGTTAGAACCACTACTCTATCTTGGAGTCTATCCAAGATCTTCCATATGGTCTTGTAGCATGTCCATATGAGTAGTCACCCTCGACATGACGCGTTTTAGGTGTCTACAGATGCCCCTTTTGAGATGCATTGTGAGATCGAACAACGTTGAGCAAAAATAGACCTCCTAAAATGATGTCGAAGGTTCTATGATGATCATTAGTCAGATCAACATTAGATGCCCTAGGTCCTACAAAAGGATGCGCATCCTGGAATCATTGCTTCCAACTCTTTGGAGGCTTAAACTTGAAAGAGTTTGCACTCATCATCAGACATTCGAGTAGCTTTGGCGCTACAATAGGAGTTAGGCCTATATAACCGAAAGGATGAGAGTTACAAATAAATTATCATATTTGCTATTTTTCCCAAGCAAAGGGGTAAGCTTATGATAGTTATTGACAATGATTCGCAAGGATGAACGCAATTTTGACAAGATCAAGGGATCTACGATCTCAGGGATCTTCTACTAATTTTGATTATGATTTGATATTATGACTACCCCCTCAAGCGATGAGTCGATGAGGGTAATGACAATGATTGAAGTGACGAGGTCGCTTGACCACTATGAATGATCTGAACAAATTTAGATTTGAGCATTTTAATGCCTTGGCTAGGCCTAGTTCAGCTTATGATTCCAACTGTTAATAGTATTTGCACATTTCTATCCCATGGAGTAGTCGGGCTACAATAGCCATCTTAGGGAATCAAATTGATACAAGTCCAATTAGATTTGTGTTGAATCAAATTATCGATGATTTGCTGAAAAGATGTCATAGGAGAAATGACATGCAACGCCTCGTTCCCATGGAGCAGTCCGACCTCGAAGGCCTTCTTAGGGATTGAAAAGAAGCATATCAGATCAATGATGACAATTTTTGCCCCAAATGTCCTTATGGTAATTTACTCATCTTTCTGAATTGCATGGATCGCAAGTCGCTGCAACCGCCAAGTGTATAGGGTAAATTACTGAATACGAGGCGCATTTGGTTTTTTAATTATTTGATTTTTTTGTTAATTTTGATTTATTGATCAATCCTGGTGCTTTGAACATCACCAAATTTTGCAATATTGATTGCTCTTTTTGAAATTTGATCCATTAGGAGTCATTAATTTGCCATTTTAGACCTTCCCACGGTGGGGTTTGAGTGCATTTAATGTTGGTTGCAAACCACAGGTACGGTCTACGGTTGAAAATTTCCAATTTGGGAACCGCAAGTCGGGGCTACGGTCTATCAAAATTAGGGCAAACTATAAATAGCTTTCCCACTTTGAAAATTTCATTATTCTCATTCAAATAATTGCATTTCAGAGAGCTCTGAGAGGTGAGAGACATTCCTTGATCCGGAACGCTGCCAAACTTGACCTCAAATTTCACTCGTACCCCGATGGTGGACCCGGGATAGCCATCCACTAGCAGAGGCCGTAGTGTGGGTAAGGTAACTCAAAACCGAGTCCTCACACTCATTACCAACTAAAAATAAACCACATTAAGTAATGGGTTAATGAACTTCACTAAATTGTTGGCAACGAACCTCACCGTAGACTAGGCTAGGTTAGATTTATTATTTTTTTGGCTAGCTAGGCTAGGAAGGGACCCAAAATGGGTCTCGTTCCTAGACCGTAGTTGGCACCTATGGCTCCCAAATGTTAGTTTGGGAACCGTAGCTATCAGCTATGGTTAGAATTTAAATTTCCAATGGTCAAATTTGACCACAGTCGGACCGCAAGGTTGACCCGTGGTTCGATGACTTTGGAAAATTTTTCTAATTTTTCTAACTTTTCTAAGGTTTTCTGGCAATTAATGCCAGTTATTGCATGTCTGAGATGCCTTTTGAATTTTCTTGATGTTTTTGACATTTTTAGAGTCATTTTTTATCTATTTTTGCTTGTTTTAGTTAGATTTTTCTCTTATGCATTGTTTATTTCTAGACATTGACTTCTAGGGCCCGAGAGCCAGACATACTTTGCACCCTCCATGGACAGCTTACTATAGGGGAGCGGGAGTGGTTCAGAGCCATTGGCTTTAGCTATGTCTTGGATCTACCCATGATTAGGGTAGATACAACATATATGATCACGTTGGCCCAGAGCTGGAATGCCCGGACCAACACATTTCATCTATCGATGGGTGAAATGACCATCACCCTAGAGGATGTCTATCAGATCTTTAGGATCCCTATTGATGGTGAGGCCATCACCTCCTCTTCCTCTCAGAGGAAGAAGGTTGTTTGTGATGCTATCTTTGATGATCAGAGTGACGAGGCCCAATGATAGATGGATCACGGAGGTGTACACATCGGCTACTGGCAGGGGGAGCGCATCTTCTCTATCAGAGAGGTAGTCTTCATGCACTTGGTCATGCAGATAGTCCTTCCAGACTCCTCGGGTGCAAGGATCCCCTAGAACCTTCTTGCCAATGTCAGGAGGGTTGTTTAGAGCACCATCCATCGACCACTACTCCTAGCCTAGGGGAGCACTTTATTATGCCAGCTCTATCGAGAGCTATATCAGGTGACTTGTAAGAGCCGGGTAGGCATCAACTACAGCCTACTACTATAGATCTAGGGTTGGTAGCATATCCGCATTGAGCATCCTATAGAGCTACCACTTGAGATCACTACCATTGATGATGTGCACCAGTGCTATGCAACTTGCTAGCCCCATGAGGAGGAGGGGTTCCAAAGTAGGTCCCATGCAGGGGACATCGATCATTACCTTAGTAGATTCATGGGATTGAGGCCCGACGATATAGAGTGGCACCCATACATGGGGTGCCCTGCATGGTCGAAGGCTGACGAGCGATTACATCAGGCTCATCGAGATAGGTGGCTCCTGGGTCGCAAGGATGAGATCAGGGAGTACCATTTTTACTCTCATGTCCTATGATAGTTTGGCTTAGTGTAGGATATACCAGAGCTATCGATCATCTACAGGCGGCTAGCTCTAGAGATAGGTTTATAGTGGGTACAGTCGACAACACTTGGTGATGCGGTTGATGATTTCTAGGAGTCAAGGGTTTCTATGGCTAGGACTACTCCTACATATGATGCTTGGTGGTCACTACTATAGTGGTAGGGATCTAGGCCCCTCGACTGGGTTGATGATGAGGTTGAGGCTGATCCATAGGGGTGCAATGTGCACCCACGGACTGAGGGTGGTTGGGGGTAGAGGCTATAGTAGGAGATGCACCCCCTATGGATATCAAGGAGGAGGCATTGGATGAGGGTGAGGTGCCTCCAGACAATGAGGTAGGCCAGCTGCTAGCCTAGGTAGTAGATCTATAGAGCTAGGTTGGGTGGTTCCACACTTAGATGCTATAGAGGGACACTAGCATCACCATGTTAGAGGTGAAGCTAGCTCATAGTGAGAGATAGTGACAATAGATCTAGGAGGAGCTCATAGGTGCCACGACTCATGCCACAATAGTAGAGAGTCAGATTCAGGAGTTGACTAGCTCACTACAAGTATCAGAGGTACGATGAGATATGGCTATAGTAGAGAGGGACTTGGCTCAGTCCTAGGCTCATAGAGGAGACCCCACCTCATCTCAAGCTATCATGGCACCACCAGTAGCACCATCAACTATACTACCAGGAGGTGGTGATCCCATGGCAGAGATTAGGTGGCTCACTTCCCTCGTAGAGGAGGGAAATGACCTTTGTGATGTGAGGGCAGCTCGCATCTCCTAGCTAGAGGGCTTTATCAGATTGTGGGGCTTGTAGGTGCCAGAGGATAGACATGCTATGGGGTCTCAGAGGACCAGGTCTAAGACTACAGGATAGTCCATGATGAGCTCCAGCCAATGGACTCATAGGACAAAGAGGACACATAGGTCCTCTAGCACACATGGAGGTAGCTCTCACAGGAGTCACAGGGAGATGGGTGTGACCTCTAGTCATAGGTCTAGCCGCATAGACATACCAGTATCCCATGTGCTAGGCCTCTTTGGGTTAGGTGGTACACAGGGCCCTCAATAGGGCACACAGTAGGCACCAGAGCCGACTATAGAGCAGGCTCCAAAGCATAGGGTTGAGGGAGGTGATGAGAGCTCTAGTTCAGGGGGAGTAGGCTAGAGCTAGGGCTCTACTAGATCTAGGCTACATTTTTGCATATGTACCATTTTTGGTGTAAGGTCTAGGACCTACACGATTGTAGCCTATGGGCATTTTGTACTCCTGATGTACTCTATTGGACACACATATATATGAGATTGATCATTTATGACTCATTATGTGTACTTGTGTATGTTTAATTTTATGTTTATGTGATGCACATGGATGCAATGCTTATGTTAATTTGATGCTATATGATGTGATGTATGGATGACATGCACTAGATAGCTATTTAATTTATGATGATGATGATATGCAATGATCTAGATGCTTAGATGTGCGATGTATGTAATGCATTATTTACATGATGGTAATCTAATGTAAATGAACTTGTATGCTTTAATCACTTAAAACATAAGGAATGAATGCAATTATGTTTATCAATCTAATGGACGACACCACAGAATGTATAAAAATCATGAATGTAATTGAAAATCCTTAAGATAAGAATTTGATCAATTAATCACCCATATATGAAATGCAATGGTATGCGAAGTTGTATGATGCGAATGATATAATGTGTCATTCTATTTTCCTTTGCAAATTTGAAAAATATGCATGATATAGTCAGTGGCCATCTAAATATTATTTCTAATATCCATCCGGTATCTATCCTATATCTTTGATTGTGCTTTATATGATGATGTATCATGGACTCGATACTTTGCAATTTGATGATTTTATATGGTTTGCGATATTTGGTATTTTGTTGCTATTAGAGAAATTTTTGAGGTTTTCCATGAGACTCAAACACCCTAGTAGACTTATCAAAAGTTGCATACTAACCACACTAGACTTATGAAGTGCAAGGCTTTTGCTAGGATAGGCCCTAACTATTCATTATCCCTATGTGTGCACATGAATATTTTAAGATAAGACATGAGCGTTCCTCGATGTCAAGTGGGATTCTTTCAACCCATTGCTAAGATAGGGGTTCCACAAATGTCTTATCCAATCCCAAGTTTAGATTTTAGTTGGACTAAGCCACTAGGCAATGCAAGACACCTGAAGCTAGCTCTTCCACATTCAAACATTGGTCTGCCCACAAGCGAGATGCAAGTGTATCAGACATATCATCATGCGTAAGGTACAATAGTGCCAACAATTCCAAGGATTCAGGCTCATTCCTTTCTATCCTTCAATTTTTGGGATACTTGCTCATATGTGGTGAAGCAAGGGAGTCGATTCCATATTCATTCTGAACTATCTCTGGATCTTCATTTGATCTCTCTTCGAACTGGATTTCTGATCTTCATTTGATCTCCACTCGAACTTTGATTTATGATCTTCATTTGATCTTCACTTTGAACTTGATTTGAGCCTATTTTTTGATCTTCATTTGATCTTCACTTTTTGGCATTTACATTTGATAATTTTCTTCAAAAACCTTCCTTTGGGGGATTTACTTGGGAAAACTATTTCTGGTATATCGATTGAGGATATCGATCTTATGATATCAATATGGGATATCAATCTGGGAAGTCGATCTATGATATCGATCTAGGGTATCAATCTTGAGGATTGATGTGGGATATCACTCTAGGATATTGCTCATTTTATCGTAAGAAAGGGATTCTGAATAGGGAACTAACCTATCCTTTTGCCAACTGCCAACATTTCCCATACCGTCCACACAGAGGGATAAGCAAGAATAACTCTTTTCACCTCAGGATACCCGGTCCTACTTCACGACTTTCATCTTCCCCTAGTCCTTGTTAGGATTGTTTAATTTGTTGATTAGTGATAGGATTCTGATATGCTAAGGGCTATACTAACTGAACCTCAACTACAAAAGCAAAGCAAGCTTTCTACCAACTCTTGATAAGACCTCTAGGTATGGTTGAATGACCGAAAAACCCTAGTATATCTCCATAGCAACAAAATAGGTTGTGTTGAAAAACACAATTACTCACATGAATGATGGATTTATGATAAATGCAGAGATGCATGATTTAGACACAAACGTGGTGTCATTTGTAATACTGACAAACATAATCCCTCCTACTACGAAATGCAATGGATGATGAATGCCTATATGCAATGCAATAATGCAGTGGATGCATGAGTGAATGCAAAATGAAAATGCAAAATTCAAATGCAAATGCAAATGTTTTTGGATTTTATGCTTTACCAATTTTTTTGGATTTTATTGATTTTATAATTTTTATGAGTTTTGAGCCTCATATCTGACCAAACGATGAGTACATGCCTCTGGAGCCTTTAGGAGTGACCAAACGGTGAGGAAATGTCATTGGAGCCTTTAGATTGACCAAGCGATTTTTTAGCAAAATCCTTGGAGCTTTTTAGGATGACCGAGCAGTTTTAAGCAAACCCTCGGAGCCTTTTGGGTTTGACCAAAGGGTTTATGAGCACCTTTGGGACTTTTTGGGATGACCAAGCGATATTTTAAGAATCCTTGGAGCTTTTGGGTTGACCAAGCAATTTTTTAGAAACTCTTGGTGCCTTTTGATTGACCAAACTACTCATAGACGAGCTTGGAGCCTTTTAGGATGATCGAGCGATTATAAGCAAACCCTCGAGGCTTTTTAATGACATGACCAAGTGGTTTTAGGAACCCTTGGAGCCTTTTGGGATTTTACCAAAGGGCTTATAGATGCCTTTGGAGCTTTTTGATTGACCAAACTACTTATGAGAGTGTTTGGAGCCTTTTAGGATGATCGAGCGGTTACAAGTAACCCTCGGAGCCTTTTACTATGCTCTTCAAGCATAAAATACCTTAATATGGATGATGTTGAGAGGTTCAGGCTCTTCAACACCTCCTAGCGATGTTAGGTGATAGGTACCTAGACCAATATTTTTAGATATGATATAGGGTCCTAGCCAATTAGCCATGAATTTGTCTCACATATCTGGCGGTAAATTAGAGTTCTGTTGGTTCTCTTTCAAGACAAGATCCCCAAATTCAAAGTCTCTCTAGTGGACTTTGATATTGTAAGCTCATTTTAGTCACTCTTGATAAACATGAAGATGCTCCAAGGCATTCACGTGATGTTCATCAAGCAGCGTCAGTTGATCCAATCGAGCTTGTCATGTGGTGTCATCATCGATGAACTCTTTCAATGTGATGCGTAGCATTGGAATTTCCAATTCCAAGGGCATAATGGCCTCAGTGCCATATACTAGTGAGAATGGTGTTGCCCTAGTGGGCATCCGAATACTAGTCCTGTAAGCCCATAATGCAAGGGGCAGCTGGATATGCTAGTCTTTGTGGTTTTCTTGGACCATATTTTTCAAGATGGCCACCACTATCTTATTTGAAGCTTCAACCTACCCATTTTCTTGTGGATAGTATGGAGTCACAAAACTATGTTTGATTCTATATTTAGATGTCAAAGCTCTCATAGTTTTGTTCTTGAAGGATGTTCCATTATCCGATATTATTTTGGATGGAATCCCAAAATGACTTATGATATGCTCTAGTATAAACTCTGCTATACGAGCTCCAGTTGTCATTGTTAAGGGTATTGCTTCCACCCACTTTGTGAAATACTCAGTAGTCATGATTATAAATGTATGTCGGCCCGATGATGGAGGAGAGATCTTGCCTATAAGATCTAATCCCCACTGAGCAAATGGCCAAGCCGCTTGGATGGGCTGTAAGGCCTGTGATGGCAAGTGCATAAGATTAGCATGATGCTGACATTTGATGCATTTCTTGACATACACATTGCACTCCTTCTCCATAGTGGGCCAATAGTAGCCCATTCGAAGGATGCGCTTGATGATGGCCATGCCATTGAAATGGCCACCGCACGTACCATCATGAGCCTATGAAATTGCCCATGATGCCTCTTGGGGCTCTAAGCAATGAAGGAGAACTCCATCGTAGCCTCATCGGTACAAGATGTCTCCTATTAAGACATATTTAGCTACTTTCTATTTAAATGTGCACTTCATGGCATGCGATAATCCCTCTAGGATTACACCAAGCTTTAGGAAGTCATGGATTTGTGACATCCAATTTTGATAAGCCTCAGCTTTGATTGCTAAGATGACTTGCTCCCCCTATGTATTTACTTTTGCAAATGTAGACTGGGAAACAACCTTATGGTGAATGGTGGTACCACTCCCCATCGGACTCTGAGAGGTTAATGACCCCCAGGGTGCCTTCTTCAGAAAGTCTTCAGCTCTGCAGAACCATTCAGCTTTTGGTTCTATGCTGATCATGTTGACTGACATTCTATTATCAAAGGCTTCGCATTTCTGTAGTCGGGTGCGAAAGCATTTTAACATGAATGGTAGTGAAATCAGCAGATGGATTTTGAGGGATTAAGGATCCCAAAGAAGCCATGGTGTCTGCAAACCTATTTGATGATCGAGGGATTGCCTCGATGTCATACCATTCCAATTTAGCCAAATATATTGCAACAAGATCCTTGTAAGCTTTCAATACGGGACATCGACACTGGAAGAGCCCCTTAACTTGATTTACTATGAGCAAGGAGTCACCAAAGATGTTTAATCTTTTAATATTCATGGTGATGGCTGTGTGGAGGCCCAGCAGTAGGGCTTCATACTCAGCGTTGTTGTTGGTGCATGGAAAGTCTAGTTTAAATGACAAGGGCATAGGAGCTCCTTGTGGCATGAAAAACACTATTCCTGCACCACCCCCTTGCTCGCACTTTGAACCATCGAAGAACAGAGTCATATCAACATTGTTCTCTAGTTCTTCAGGTTTGAGAGCTTCAGATATGATGAAGACTGCATCATCCAGAAGCTCTATGGTTAGAGGCCTACTATTTGATAGTGGTGCCTCAGCTAATTGATCCGCTATGACTTATCCCTTAATGGAATTCTGGCTTATGAATTCTAGATCAAATTCTATCAATAGCATGATCCACTTCACAGTACACGTATTATGATACGTCTTACTCATCATGTACTACAAAGGATTTTGTTTGGATATAACATATGTCGTATGACTTAACATATAGTGTCATAATTTCTTTGTAGTGAACACTACTGCTAAACATAATTTTTCCACATATGCATACCCGAGCTCATAGCTCACCAAGGTTCGACTAATATAATATATGGCATATTCTTTGCCTTGCACATTCTTTTGGGCTAACATGGTTCCTAGTGCAAAGTCAGTTGTCGATATATATAGTAGAAAAGGCACCTCTAGCCTTGGTGGAGCTAGCACTGGCGACGTCGCTAGGTATTGCTTTATTTCAGTGAAGGCTGCTTGACAGTCCTCATCCCAATTGAATGGGACCCCCTTATGTAGCAGTCGATTCATGGGTCGACATTTATCCGATAACTGAGTGATGAATCACTTTATCGATGCTACCTTGCCCTGAAGGCTCCTTAACTCTTTAATATTGGTGGGAGGATGCATTTCCAAGATAGCCTTGACCTTCATTGGGTCAACTTCGATGCCTCGCTTAGAGATGATGAATCCTAGTAATTTTCCAGAAGTTATACCAAATACGCACTTCTTAGGATTCAACCTGACATTGTGCTCTATCAGGTGATCGAAGACCTTCCTTAAGACCTCTGCATGCTCTTCTCACAACAATGACTTGGCCAACAAGTCATCGATATAATCTTCTAGAATTTTATGCATATAGTCATGAAAAATGTATGTCATGGCCCGTTGATATGTGGCACCAACATTTTTGAGGCCAAATGGCATAACTTTATAGCAAAATGTTCCCCATGGCATTATAAACATGGTTTTATGTTGGTCTTCGGGTTTAATCCGAATTTGATTGTAACCAAAAAAACCATCCATTAAGGAGAGCATTTCGTGACCTGTAGTTGCATCTACAAGAGCATCAATATTGGGCAACAGAAATGAATCTTTGGGTGTTGCCTTATTTAGGTCTCTAAAATCCATGCAAATATGGATTCTTCCATCGAGTTTTCCCATGGGTACCATATTGGACACCCATTCTGGATAGTCGATGGAGATTACAAATTCTACATCCAACAACTTTTGTAGCTCATATTTCACCATTAAGGCTACTGTTGGATGCATCTTTCTAAGCTTTTGCTTGACCGACTTCTTCGTCAGATCTAGCGAAAGGTTATGCGTAACCAATTTTGGGTCTAGACCTAGCATATCCTTATACGTCCAAGCAAATAAATTTGGTCTCTCTTTCAGTAGAGGGATGAGGGTGGCCCGCTCATATGGAGTGAGACTCTCTCCAAATTTAACCTTCTTTGCATTGGTGGGATCATTACTGATATCCACCTCAAAGGTTTCCTCTACTGACATATGCGATCCCTCCTCAAGCTGATGAGGCATAGGAATCAAATGGATGTCATCAATCGGGTTGATAGGTTCCACATTGGAAGTATTTTTGGCATGATAGACATCGTATGCACAGCCTAGCATAAAATGGAAAGGTTGCAACATTTCTTCATTAGGGAAGAAATCTTCAGGCTCAATGGGTGAATCAACATGATCCCAGTCGATAGCATCTTTGTTAAGATACAATGGTTTGGATGGATCTACTAGATTACGGAGTGGAGTGGTCAAATCAATGGAGACCATATTTATGGAATGGAATTGATCTCCAGGACCACACGGACCAACTTCTACATAATCAATGTAGTCCTCATACCCACGATCTGGCTCTAATGGCATAGGCACAAAGGGGTCTTCTCTATGAGGACTACGAACAACTGGATCCTCCCTATGCACTGACTGCAAAATAGGATCATTTGGCTCATGGAGCTCCATGTAGGTCGATGGAAGGGGATTAACCAACCGATAAATTTGATCCAGGTTTAACCGTCTTGCTCTCAGATGAGGACCAACACGTAACTATCGATAGACCTCATCTATGTCGATGGGTTGATGATGGTAATGCAAATAAGGAGGACCAAGGTAGGCCCTCTCTAACTCATCTTCTTCATCACTATCAGACAACCAGAACCCATCATTCACTCCTACTCCTATGGGGTGCTCTGGCAAGTGCGGCCCCATGAATCTGACTTCTTGATTGCTATCATCACTATCTAGAAAAACTGGATAATTATACCGCAAGTGCGACATCACCAAGAAATCTAGCTCTACTTCTTCCCCTGAATGATCAATGTTGGGAAGGATCTCTTCGGTAACATGTACCGACTCTATAGGCAGTAGGTGATGCACATACAAAGGCCTTAAATAGCCCTCCTCAGCTTCCTCCTCAGATTGATCATTGTTTGAGGATTCGTTGTCGGCATCATAACTTGGTCCACTTATCTCGGAGGTGGACTCCTCTCCATCATCATTGTAAAGATCTCCTGACTCAAGATCACCTAAAACTATGGGGTTATGCCCCTGCACACCTGTGTCATCGGTTGCACTATGGATTTGATGACCCAAGTTGCCTCTGGGGTTTTGATCTGTATCAGTCTGCTCTAGGAACCCTTCATGATGTTCTTCAAGTGGTTCAAGAAGTGATGATAGATACCATTGGGTTAGTCCTCCAAAAGCTAGAAATATTAGGATGATATGGATTGAAGTCCACATCATCCCCCAGACTCAGGTACAAGTGATCTAAGGATGCTGCAAGCAAGTCATCTTGTCCTTGTATCTATAACCCCAATCCAAACCTATCAATTGCTAGCTGATAACGTGGCTCGAATGGAGTTCTACGCCCTTGTTCAAATAGACCAAGTCCATACCCATGCCAATGATACAACTCAAAAATATGCATGGAGTACTCTAGGTTGGATAAATAACGAACATTTATAGTGAAAGGTTCATCACGATCTTCATCCATGGGCTCTCGCATTGGAAGCTGATCTAGCCTAGCGTAGATGAAATTAGTCTGATTAGGTGGCTCTCCCAATGGAACCACCAATCCAACAGGATAACGATGAGTGGACGGTCGACCCATCTCTTGCGCAGTCTCTAGAATAGGTCTGAAGGTTACATTCTGCACAAGGTACTCACCTAATCTAGTGTTGGCGAGATGTACTATCACCCATGGTGTGGATGACCCTATTGACGATGTAGGTGAGGCAGGCTGAGGTACCTCCTTGGCTATGTCTTGGGCTTCCTCCACTTCCATGGGGATGGGAGCCTCCTTAGCGACTGGTTCGGGCATTTGCTTCTTCTCTTTTTCACCCATCTTCACCTTTAACTTCCTGTCATCCTGAAGCATCACTGATGCAGTCGATTTTAGTGAAGTAGCAATAGTGCGCTCAGATCTGTGAGACACAGATATCGATGGTTGAGCATGTACTATTGGTTTACCTCCTGGATTTTTAATCGGTGACATGGGCCGGATGTCCAGGTGCGTTGATGGGAGTATGAAACCCCTAGGCAAATCCGCTAGGTTCATGAACTTAAAAGGTTCTTCATCTGATGACACTACGTGAACCCATCCCTCATGCAAATATTTTACACATTGGTGTAATATAGAGGGAACACAATGCATTTCATGAATCCAAGGCCTCCCGAGTAGGATGTTGTATTGCATGGCCCCCTCGATCACATGACACATCATAGAGATGGTCTTTAGGCCTACCTGCATAGGTAGGACAATCATGCCAACCATCGAGCATAGGGCATCATTAAATGCTCTCAACGTGAAAGTGGTGGGCACAATGTGTGATTTTGGTAGCTTCAAATGATTCAATGCCTTGGTCATTATTATGTTGATCGATGAACCAGTGTCAATAAAGACCCTCTTAAATGGTACATGATTAATGCATGCAATGATATGCAATGGTGGGTCAACCATATCTATAGGAACCATCTTAATTTCATGATCATAAAACTGGATCATGGGCTCCTAGCACTACTGTACATGTCCCACGAAATTGGTAAATGCCTGTGCATCCTGAGACTGTACTTCGATGGACCTTAAAATATCCATAAGAGTCTCCTTGTGCCTAGGGGACTACTATATTAGTTCATATATAGATAGCTTCATAGGAGCTATCTACAAGTTTTGGACTAACCTGCTCCATATGGTCACCACCGGTCTTGTTGGTGGGCCTAGAATATTCTATGTCGGATGCTGATTCGGTATGGCTTGTATTCTTATGGGAGCCCATGGTTGATTTGGCTACTCATATCTCCCATGTCTTGTAACAACATTGACCATGCCTACGAACCCTTGGGTAGGTGGTTCGACTCGCACTTGGTTGACCTAGCCAACGTTGTTGCATGGTGCCTCATGGTTTGGTAGCGGATTTTTGTAAATCCCCATGTTCTAGTTGTCAGGCGCCTACGGATTACTTGGTATTACAAGCTCACCCTTTTCAATCATGTTCTACACAATATGCTTGAAGGACCAACATACCTCGATGTCATGGCCCTTCGCTCGATGGTAGATGCAAAACAAGTCATCCTGATATCCCTTCGACTTGGGCTGATTCGTATCGACTAGCTTAACCTCGGGTAGTCTGATCACCTTAGCCTCACATAATTGGTGGAATATTGAAGTCAATGATTCTGTTAGAGGTGTGAATTGGTGAGGTGGGTGTTGTTTTTTTTTGCCCTTATAGTTGTTATTGTGCTTTTTGTACTACGCAGGAGGAGGTTGGGCCTGATAATTCTACTTTTGCTACCCTTTATCCTCTCTCTGGAGGTTTAGCACTACTTGGTTGACATGGGCCTACTTGCCCTTTTGCTTCATGGAGATTTTCTTAGGCCCCTCTTTCCTATTCTTAAGCTTCAAATTGCCTTCCTACAACTTGATGTCTTCAATCACCTTGGCTTGCACCAAAGCCTCCTCGAACATTGGATACTGCTGCAGTTGCAATAATAGTGAGATGTGCTTGGCACAACTCCTGGTGAACATTCGGGTTAATTTCATAGTAGGAATAGGGAATGGCAGCTTTACCATCAATCTTCTCCACCTCTTTCTATATTGTTCAATTGGCTCATCATCACGTTGAGCTAGCACAGCCAAGTCAGAAAGGTTTGCCTATTTCTTGATGCCAAAAGAAAAGCGTTCAAGAAAAGCATCAGCCAGTTGCTCAAAACTGGTAATGTTGTGCCTCTTTTTCTGATTGAACCACTCTCGGGCTGGGCCTAAAAGGGTCGTAACAAATGTGTGCAAAAACAAGGCATTATTGCTAGCAATTTGGAAATAGGCATCCAAAAATCCTGTGACATGCTCCTGGGCATATTCGTCACCTTTAAATTTGTCTAACCTAGGCATAACGAAGTGCTCAGGGTAAGCTGGAGTAGGTATCGAGGGGTCCAAAGGCTCATTGTGAATCTTTCTTAATGTCAACTTTTGAAGTGTCACGCCTTGCCTCTCAATCACTTTTACCTTCTTAGCTAGGGCTTTATAAGCCTCTGAGGATAAGAAGTCCTCCTCCCTAAGCTGATGTGAGGGTGGTCTTGGAGGTACATTCTTCCTCTATCGAGGTGGAGGTCATTGCTCCTCCTCCTCCTCGACTAGGGATTCTTTAGGATATTCTTGGTTGTTTCCCGCTCCCTCTTCTTCCTCATATTGTTGTTGCCCCTCATGTTCGAACGGTGGTGGTCGTTCCCTTTGTTGGGCGCTAATATGAGTATGAGTGTCCCTACGCTCCTGCTACGCATCGGCTTGTGAAAAAGCCTTTCTTTGAGTGTGCTCTCTATTCTCGACACGAGTATATAGACCAGCCCTAGCTAGCCTATCCTCCTGCTCTACGTGCTCCTTTTGGGTAAGGATGCGTTCTTCCTATAGGTGTTGCTCGTATAGTCTTTGTCTGATGAGCCTCTATGATTGAATATTCTCCTCTTCAATCCATTGCCTTTCTAGGTGAGCATCCTCCAATTGGTCTTGGAGGAGTTGTCACCGCTGCTCAGATACCAGTTTGTATGATCTATCAAGGTCATTGGCCATGATAGGCCTCTAGTATGCATGCTCTGTGCGAGCGACCTTATGGGTTCTGTACCCATCTGACTAATTTGTGATGCTTTTTCCCTTGTCTATAAAGATGGCATGGGCGTCCTGCTATGCTCTGTGCTCTGTGCCACCATGCATGGATGGTGGATGTGTCACATGAGGGTGCTTAGAAGCCTCTCCATGTTCTCGATCAGTCCTAATAGAACCTCCACTATGCTCACTCGGAGCACGGGTGGGTGGAGCCAAAGGCTTATAGCCTAGCTACTCAAGGATGCTACCTAATCCATCTAACTATCTAGATCTCCATCGCTCGTGCGGTGGTGTGCCATTGGCTCCCACCTTAGCCATATCAATAGTGATATTTTGATGTTCACCACGTGTGGGAGTTTGCACAGGCCTATGCTCAGTGGTGGCCCTATCTGCATGCCCCTGAATGGGTGGGTCTCGATCACATCTATACTCCAAAGGTGGAGCCATGGATCCTCCTATAGACCTATGATGTAGGGGTACCAATTTGGATCCCTGTATAACATACTCTTTAGCCGATCCTATGGATGCACATGCAATGCGATCCTGGTAATGGCTTTCGAGTGGAACACCCTCATGCTGAGAGGCTCCATGCTCTATTCTATATCTAGAGGAATGCATAGAAGCTCCTCTATTGGGGGTTTGCTCAATAGGTTCCCCCCTTGTCAAATTATCTCCTCTAATGCTCATCGAACGATGTTCGAGGAGCACATGTGGGTGAGGATTCGACATGTGCTGATGTGAATCTATTGGGGCTTGGTCATGGGCTTTAGGCTTGTGCCTTTGTCGATCACCCCGTGTCTCCACCATGGTGCACCTAGTGTCTAGATTTATTCTTTATTAAGCAAAAAAGGTATACAATGGTTTTTATCTCATATTAAGTTTTAAAAAGTGAGCCCTAGACTATTTGATGTTGTTTCAATGATTTTTTGTATCAGTATAGAACTCCTTATCATGTTTTGAAAAGCATTGAATGATATTCTCAGTTTAAATTGGCTTTCACCTATACACTCACAGCTCGACAACTTGGCTATGAACTCCAAGTCATGTAATCCAACCTATAATGTGTGGTAATAAAGCCCACACACGGTCAAGGAGCACAGGTCCTCCCAGATCCTCACCCATTTTCCCCTAGTCAACATTATACCCTCCAAAGAGAATACATGCAAATTTTCCAGGGTACGAAAGGTTCTTGGATTTGATATTGGTCTAGTAACAAAGGGTGCATAGTATTTGGGCTAGCGGATGGAAATTACGCCCACCGTCGTTGAACCCTACTAGTGGTTGGATGTCAAGCCCAACTCACTAGTGTTTAAGTGCCAAGTGGTGTGTGTGGTTCATTTTATTGTACATAAAATAAATGCATCATATAGCACTCATGCTCATTTTCTATATGCTATGCAAATGAAAGAACGTTTTACATTCAAAAAATACAAACTAATCTAGATGATCTTTTAGACAATGCACATTATGATGATGATGGCCACTAATTGGGCCTCACACATGCAAACCAAATAGACACTTCTATAAAGCACATTATAGCCTAGGGTAGACTGTAATCATAGGTCCGATGTTCCTAGTAGTGCCTTTATACAAATGCAAATTGAAATGAACTAGGACATAATTGATTTCCTTTTTTTTAATTTTCTTTTCCTAATTACCTTTCAAAATGAGCATTTTGTAAAAACACAGAGAGTAAAAAAGAACAGAGAGTGGAAAATAGGGCATACCTCAGGTCCTGAGTTGATCTGCACTCTAATTTCTGTTGTCTGTGTTGTTAGGTGTAAACCGCAGGTCTAGTCTGTGGTTCAGACTGTAAACCACATATTGAACCTACAGTTCAATCGTTGGGCTATAGTTGATAGTTGTGGTCTATACCTGCAATTTCCAAAAATCAAGAAACAATAGTTAGATCGCATGAATTGTGGAGTTCCAACGTGATCGCCTTCTGACCCATCCCAAAAAGCGTACACCTAACTATTGCATTAATGAAATCAACATGAGAGCATAACAAAAGAACAAGATTGCATGTAACAATGAAAATGTGTGTTTCTTTTATTAATTTTGCCAATGAAATGTGGTTACAATATTGCCCCTCTTAGGGTCACCAGAATGTTGATACTCTTAATACAATTGCCAAATCCCCCAACGGGGTAGGTGCACTATAAGTGCTTTTCCAAATGGTCACAAACTGCCTTAGGGTGGAGTAGATCCTCTTCTTCACGTTGAGGAAGGAAGTTGGTGATTGAAGCTCCTTTGAAATTTCCTACGATCAAGAAATTATTCTACATGACATGTTTAAGGTGTCTACACCAACAAGTGTTCCAAAAACCATGTTGATCTAAGGAATTATTCTAACTTCGAATTAAGTATTATACCCCTAAATTTAAGTTTCAACTAGGTTGGATGGGTTTTCCAAAGGCTTCCCCTAACCTCTAGATTAAATTTGACTTCCTAATTTTATTGTATGGATCTCTAATACAAAAAATTTACTTTGCATTAATTAAATGCATGGAAGGAAATACATGAAATTAAAGTGTAAAATTAAACTACATAAATAAAATGTGTAAAGTGAAGTGCAAAAATTAAATTCTTAAAGTTTAGAGTGTAAGAAATAAAAGCAAATATGATTGTAATATTGTAGTGAGGATAGCATATGATCAATCAACACATGATAAATAGAATAACATCTATGCTCATCCATTCATTTGATTATGGAGTTGTTAAGTGAATGATAATATGAGCTAGAATAGTTGTACCCAACCATCGCACACTTAGCAAACAAGGAGGGAAAATGGGATGCATAATAACTTATCAATTTCTTACAACCTAATGATTCAAAGGCATAATGTGGGTTTCATAGATTGTAGGTCTAAATTTTTATGGCCAAAACATGATTACAATGAGATCCTTAGGCCCCTATTTATAGAAAAAATTTACCCTTGAGTTACCTGGGGTGAAAAATAATTACTCATAGTGAAAGTAAAGATATGGGAGAAACTTCAGAAAAATGTTGCACCTCCAAATATTACAAGTCTCAAATTATGCATTTAATAGGCTTAAAATATCAAAAAAATACTTATTGTGACATGATTTTCCAAAAATATCACTTTTTGTAAGATTTTCCTTGAAATTCACATAGATTTTCACTTTTGTGTCATGTCTAATTGATTTACTTGATTTTGCAAGTGATTCACATGCATCAGCAAGTAAACTATTCATCTTAGTCAATTGAATCACTCTTCAAGCAAATTGGTACCTTTGTTGAGCAAATCACTCTTTTGAGCTAATTGGTAGGTTTTGCAAATGAATCAATACCTCACTAAAAATGAGTAAAATTTTGGATTTTGGGAAATTTTCTTACCATCTAGCGTCTTGGTGCTATTTATTATTTCCAAAATGGGAAAAATTAACAAAGGTAATCTCTAGATACTACAACACCATATGATGATAAAATATCACTCTCCTTTCCTAGATGTTTCCTCAAATTCTATATTATCCTTGTCTTCTTAAACCTAAAAATGGTGATTCATCGATTTTGAAAGTCTTAATTTGTTGATTTACAAAATGGTTCTTTGTTACATTGAGATAAATTACTCTTTTTGATGGATTGACCATTTTTATCAATCACTCATTTTTATGGATCACCCTTTTTATACAAAGCTAAATTTCATACATTCCTCAAAATTTATGGACCTATAATGATGTTCCTAGGGATACAAAATTTGGACTTATTTTTTCTTTATGGATTATTATTGGATGGAATTTGAAGGTAATATTCAGGCTACTATAGTTAGCATTCCTTAGACTTAACACTACAATGATTTCATACAATAAAAATAGTAAATCAGTAGATTTAATTTGCATGCATTTTTATGGAGGATAATGTAACTAAACTACATGAACAAAATATGTAGTTAACATTGAAAAAGAACTATTATTTTAATTTTAGTTAAAACTACAATTTTATATAATTTGACCCCTACACAATCTTATATTTTCATAGTATTTATAAAAAAAGGGACTAAAATAACATATTACTCATATCTCATAATAAAGGAGAAATAGAGAGTTAAAATATAATGATAAAGAAATACAAATATGAGAGGATAGTCTCAAGCACCCAAATACTAATGATAATCATATGATCACACATTGATACAAAGGATTAGGTAAGAGAGTTATATAAATATATCTAATAATTATGTAACTATTACATAAATATTTCACTAACAAATTACTAAAGTTAGGATATAAATTTAACTTTCCAAAGTTAACTATGACATATGAGACTAGAATAAACCCATTGCACACTACACAATGTTATAGATAAGCATATATTATAAATCATATTATAGTATCGACCTTGGCCATTTGAAAGATTAAATAATTGAATTCCTCATACAATATAAATTGAGGCATCAAGGAGAGAAGATGTTAGAACTCTTTCCCTCCAAAACAGAATCTATACCACACTAATTGACTTGTATAAGAAGAGGACCCATCATAATTTCCCTCATCATTTTAAACTTTACCTTCATCCTTATTAAATCTTCATTCAATATTTTTAATATTGAATAAGATAATGCTTGATAATATGTTTTCTTGCCTATTCTATAAATAAATGGGCTTTAATATATTTGAAGGTTTTGACTCACCCTTAGGTCACCTGATCCTTTCTATTATAAATTTGATAGCCTTTGCATGATCCTATTCATAATGAGGATCACCATAATTCTCTAAATCCACCTAAAAATAAACTTGAAGAAAGAATAGATTATTAAGGTATGCATCTTTAAGAATTCCCAAACAACATGAACCCAATTGTCTAAGCATTTTAGTAGATTAGAAGGAATGACATTAACACATTTTGGACTTTTCTTCTTATTACCTTCAAAATATGCAATATATGCTCTTAAATGACATAAATATTATACCATAGTTCTCAATGTTATTAAACTCACTCATCTTTTGAGTAGAAATATCTCCCAATGACTAATTTTAGGAATTTCCACCTTTTCAAAAAGATCTTGGAGTGTATCCCATAATTTGACTGGATCTCCAAAATCTTTGAGATAAAAAAAAAAAAAAAAACTAATTTTAGTAACAAAAATAAAACAAGATCCTACTTATGCTCAAGTCTATGAATTGATTCATCAAAGGCATATATTATCTCCTTCTTAGAAATGCAATGAATTGTTTTGATCTATACTAACTATATCATTTTAATTAACTATATATAGTAATTTCATCCATTCAAACTGATAACATATGCCTAGGGTTGCCTAAATATGCATCCCTTAATAAAAAAATTCCTTGAACAAATGTTGCCAAAATCTATTGAAAACTCATTTGATTTAAAAAATATGTCCAATATACTTTTGTATATATTAATATGTTTATTATTTTGGGGGCTAATATGAAAAACCTTTCTAAGGACATAAATTTGGCATCAAATAGATCCAACCTTTTGATATATTGGATGATGCCCTTCAAAAAAATAAGAGGATAGTCAAAACACAAGGGCAAAAATCAACCTTGTAATCTACCTAAGCTTAGATACCAAATTAAAATCATTATACACACTCTAAAAAACCATATCATTTGGAAGGAAAAGTATACATGTCACTAAATTCATCATCAACATCCATTATGCCATCAAAATAAATCCTTTTTTCACATGTCTAATGTGGGAATGGGGTTATGACCACAAGATTAGAGTATTCCACCATTAGCCTAAAGTAGGTATAATCACAAATCAATCCTTGTATTGAGTTAAACAAATACAATATTTATTAAGGATATTTTTTATCTATCTCAACACAAAAGAATATGTGGATGAATGAGATTTAAACTAGTGATAGACAATAACCGAATAAATAAATTTGAATAATAAAATAATTCCTTCTAAGCATAAGGATGGGAGAATATTGGTAACAAGACCTTGATTAGAACATACAAGCCTCTTATCCATCTCAAAGAATATGTACCCACTTTTATTAATCTTGATAAAATGAGCAAGAAACTAAATTTCAAAAAAAATTAAATTAAATTTCCCCTTCAATATACAAACTTTATTAATGAATCCCATAGTGGAAAGCAGATGGACCCCCTAAATTATATGAACTCTGGAAAGTGTCCTTTAAAATTGTAATGGAAAGACAAATTGTATGGAAGAACTAACATCTTATTATTGTACAAGAAGGACTTCATATATGATGCTAAATTCTTCTATAGAATTTTAATACACTTAGGAATTATAAAAATAATCCCATTTTTTTCTTATTATACTTCAATATAGAATACCTTATGAAGCCCTAGGTAGGATAATTTTCTTTTATATTTAAAAGGAATGATATAGGATCTAGAAAAATCCTTCACATAATCAAGCAATGATGTTTCAAATAAGATTTGATGCCATTAAGGAATACACAATATTTATAAAAATGAATTAAAATATTATATTACTTAGATCTCATAGTAAAGGAGATATACATAGTGAAAATAGAACTATGAGGGAATATTAAAATTATAGAATGCCCTTAGACATCTATGATAATCAAATGACCACATATCAATGCAATGAATCGAATGGAATAGAAGTATTAATAACTTTTATGATTACATAATATTTTTTAAAATTGGTATATGGCATTGAAATGGACCCCACTCATATTACATTATGACCATATAGTGTTGTTACAATACCTTTTCTATTATGCATGTATCTCTTGGCAAGATTCAAGCCTAGGTCTCTCCTTAAAATTTGAGGAGTTTAAACAGATGGGCTAATTCCATTTGATGAGTAAATAACAATTATATAAACCCTTAACTAACATATTGCTAATATTAGGGCATAAAGTTAATTATGTAAATTTAAAATTCTTATAGACTTATAAAAAAAACCCTTCTTACACTATAGAATATTAGCCCATAGGCTTGCACAATATATTACATTATATAATTCCAGTATTGGCCATGATGAAAGATTACACAATTCAACAAAAATTTGTATAATAAGCATGTGTTTAACTACCATGAGAACCCATATTTAGTTATCTTCATAATAATTATTCCTTTGAAAAGACATTTTCATGGGTACTAAATAAATTAAGAGACTATGAAAGTGCATAGAATAAGAAATAACTTAGAAGAGGTATTCCTTTCAATGTGAAAGCTGACATGTTTACAATAAATTTTTATTTAAAAATGATTTAAATAAAGAGTAATTTCTAGCACTACATTTAATTCATGTATATCGCATATAAAATATAAAAATGTAACCTTTAATTAAATCAACTATGCATATAATGTGGTTTTGATTAAAGGGTAAATGTGTTATAGTATACTTGAAATCACTATGAGTGAATATTATTAATTTTTATAATAAGTCAAAAATGGATCATGGGACTAAAGAGAATGGCATTTTAGAAGGGTATAGGAGTGTAAAACATAGCATAGATAAATAGTTATATATGTGTATGAAAATATATGAAACAACTTATTTGAAAGAATAAAATTGCTTAATAGAGATTGTAGTAGAACTAAAGCTTTTTATGCCTAAGGAAATTAGTACAAATTTGTTCCCATAAAAAATTATAAGATATACATGAATATTATGTTCTAATGGAACTATCACATCCTAAGGATGTTCCGTTAATATTTAGACAACCATTAAAATCCCTCTTCTTACTTGGATTTGAAAGAGGGGGCTAAAAGAAGGATGAAGTGCTACTTGTCTAGATGCTTTAAGAGGATTTCATTTTAAGTAGATTTCCATGATATTCAAAATATCTCCTTTAAAAAATGTTGTAGATATATATTATCCTTGTAATCCATGAAAATATAAAAAGAGTTATGCAAATCTTTAAACTTGAAGAATCACCTCCTTACATTATAGTAAAGAGAACACTCTAATAAAAAATGATCTTTTTAATTTTGGATCTAGAGGGAGGGAAATGACACGTATGATATTTTGAAGGAATATAATGATCTACCTCAAATTTTAGCTTGATGGTTCTTTCCAAATAAGAACAAAAACTAGACAACAATTGAAGCACATATTTGAGAAATCCTTGATCTAAACTTAATTGATTTTGTTACTTTGTCTAATTTTATAACGTTGATTTAGGCCTAACTTGACATAATGTGTTGTTGGTACATATTGTTCTATTATGGTTGATATCCTATTAAATAAATTAAAAATATCCTTTTATTAATAAATGACCAATTTTCTCTATAAATATTCATCAGTTTTGATAGCTCCCTATCAAATCACTTTATAGAAATAAGTATACAAACTTCCACATCTTCACTCAATATTAACTTATAAATTATTTATCTAAAAACATACAAATGAACTTGAAAGATATTTCAAAGTGACTTAAATATATAGATCTTAATGATAATATGTGTTCAGGGCTTAAAGTGACCCTTGTGCCTCGAGTTCCATGAACCCTTGTTGTTGAGGTTTTGTCTTCATCTATTCGAGCAGGTGCATCCAGTGCCCTGCACCTCATGTGGGGCATCACTCTTGAAAAATATGGGGAAGCATGGGATGTAGCTTCTCTGGATGACCTCTAATATTTTTTACCAAGTCCATATCTTTATTTTTATGTAATATTTTGGCACTCATTCCTTCTATACTGGCCTACTCTACAAGGTTTCTCCAATAAAAGGAAAAAGGAAGAAAATAGGAAATGACTTGAAAGCTAAATTATGGAAAATGAAACCATTCTAGCCTATTTAGACTAACTAAGGGTGGTGATGTGCCAAGAGAATATAATTTCCATTTTACAACTTAGTGGGATGAGTGAACACATGAACCAAACAAGATAATGTATTTGATCATACATACATGCAATTCTAATAACTTTCTATAGAGGCTAGGAAGAAATACTAGAGTAGTCACAGTCCCCTATAAAAAGTATATGAACATTCAAAACAGGAAAAAAATATTGGTGTAGTCACAACCCCTTGCATTCATATTGAAAGTGCATATTACATTTATATAACCAAAGAACGCTTAGTGGCCTGTACATGTAGTTGGTCAAAAACTCGAGTCCAAACTGAGAAGCAAAATGGAAAAGGGAGAGAAAATTCCTCAACTCAGATACTAGACACAATAATAATTCTAAATCTACTTCTTTCTTTATAGGTAATATTATTTATAATATTTATAGGCAAAATTTAAAATTCAAAATTCCTCCCAAAATGGGTATGGGCAAGAGCATCGACGTCATTTCTGGTTGCTAGATCAGGAGGCTTGTGTTGCATTAATTTTTGGGAGCTCTAAGTTGGTTGGGAGTTATATCGTCGTAAATACCTCCACAAGTGATATAGTCCACTTTTTATAGGTATAATTAATGCTTCCAACTCCCACCATATAGATATTATTTTGAGTGGCAGTATCCAAGGACAAAGCTCTATGCAAGTGGTTGCAGACTTATGCCTCTTCAACCTTCAATTCATCTTGATGATTCATGCTCCTTTATACCAGCTCATTGTACTTTGGTATTATCTTGGCCTAAGACCTCTCCTATAATTATTTGGTTGCTCTAGTGGCCTCCATTTTTGTATTTATGGTTGGTCCTTAGTCTTCCAGATATAGCTTTTGTTGTTTCCTTTTTTCTCCTAATAATTGATTTTTTACGATGCCCCTACATGGGATTCCATTGGATCCTATTTGATGGGGATGTTTTTGGTTCTTGGTGGAATTTCCATGCTCTTCTTAGCCCTTCCACCTCTAAGCCTTTAGATAATTTGTATTAGGATAGATAAGGTCTATTGGCCCCACTAAGTCCTTACTTGACTCATCCAATCCCCCTTATTCTTTCCCTCTAAGACCCTTGGGTTTTCCCTTATGGGTTTGTCACTCATGCCATTGAGAAACTCTCACTAGGTATATGGAGTGCTACAACCTAATTTTTAGAGGAGGATGTCTTGATTTTGGGGTCTTTCTACTAAATAGATGGGCAAGTCTCAAAAAACCAAGCTCTCAGAGGCCTCATCATTAAGGGAATTCTTTTAGTCACCACCAGGAAGGTTTAGGGGTTCCTCTTGATAATGGTATGGGTTTAGTCACCATAAAAAAGGCTAAAAATATTTATTGCTTTGATCTAGGTAAATGACTTTGCCTTAAGATGAGGGAATTTTTGAGCATATTCTCGATTTTCTACGTAGATTTTCCTTGGTGGGTGCATTCTTCAAATCAGCTACTTGATGTGTGGATAGAGCTTTAGGACCCTCATTTGATCCTTTTTGGTGGATAATTTGCTTGAATTTCTTTTTAAATGAGGTTCTAACCCATTGTAATGAAATCTTCACTATAATTTGGTGACTCACAAAGGACTCTTGCTTGTAGGAGTTAAAGAATCTAACAAATGATAGCCTTGTCTATTGGACATAAAGTCTTTGGGGTAGATTCTGGAAGTTTAGGAACTCAAGAGAGAAAGTTTGGGCTCTTGAATATGTATCGAGGAGGAGCCCACCTTTTATGAACTTCTAACAAATGGAGCATTTAATATCCCTAAACTATCTATCTCTCTCCAAAATATTTCTTATGTAGTTGAATTGATGATGGCATAGTTATATGTTGTGTTATCATTCATTGGTCATGGGAGGTCTCTCTTCATAGCTTTGATGGCCTTGGAATGTTAGAATAGGAAATGATCACCATAGATTATTGGTCCTATTTCATGAAACCTCTCCCTTCACACATGTCATGAGTTTCCCAAAATATTTTGTCTTGGCATCCTGTCTTTTTGCCTTCTATACATGTGTCGTCTATTTACATTGGACAATAAATATAGCACTTGACCTTTATATTTTTATTTAAATTCCACTTATTTGCATTATAGTACATAACTTGATGTGTGAGCACATGTTGGTCTTAATAATGAATCCCATGGAGCTACTTCATCGCAACCTACAATGTCAAACCATAGCGATCTAAAATTCTGATCATTTTAGTGGCTTGGCTAGGTAGGGAGGCATTATCTTGGTTTTAATAAAGGATGGATATTAGGAGGCTCAAAATACTTCTATGTGTTGATTTCTTCTCTTTGTATTGGATACACCATAGGTTTGGTTGCTCTGGATCCCTGTATAGGTCTATTTCCCATATGTCATCAGCTCACTCATCCATCTCGTCATTTGGCACTTGAGTGTGTACTTCATCGCTAAGCATTTTTGGCTCTACATCTTTCTCGATAATTAGGAAATCACATTCCTGTTTAACTTTATTTGTTGTATTATGCTCCATATGATGCATGTGGAGTGGTTTAGAAGGAACCTTCATCTTAGCCCTATAGAAGGTCATCAAGAACATTGGGACAAATCTAAGGAAAGGTACCCCCCAATTTTTGTAGTGAAATTATGGGAGAGACAAAGACTGAATAACGTAGGAAAATAAATCTTGCCACATTTTGGTTACAGTTACATTGGGGTAAGCATATAAAGATATCTAAAATTATTTTAGAAGGTCAAGGATGGGTATTGGAATTATATCTAGTTGCACTACCCCTTGTTTGATTGATTTGTACGTTAGCTCCAATGCATCAGCCACTCTTTTAGGTATGACTAAAGTGCTTGCTCCTGAAACCATGAGGTAATTATGAATGATCTTGTCATTGCATATGAGTTTCGAGTAGAATGATTGAAACTTAGGCTAGGTGTGGTTAGATACTTATAGAATGACTTACTCCTACTTCTTGATTATCTTCAGCTTCTCCAAGGCTTGCTCTATTAGCTTCATCTATTGTGGAAGGGTGAGGACATCCCATATTGATATAAGTACGATGAACCTCTTAATATGCTCAATAATGTTGAAATACTATAGTTGCTAGGCTTTTAGTGTGTTGTTTGGGGTCCATTGTGGCCTAGGCCTCTTAGTGTTAAATATTGGCACTTGAATTGAACCCGATACCAATTGTCTGAGTACTGGCTATTTCAGTATTGATGGCCTTGTCTAGTCTTAATTTATCTCCTAGGATTGGCTAATATTTGGTCTTCAATTTTTTGATACCAGTTGCTACTACCCTTGAGTCTCCTCTATCACCCTCTTCTTACTCAAAATAACACTAGACTATAATTGAGCCTAGTTGTCCAATGGAGAGCTTGTTTATCCAAGGATGGCATAGACTTTTCCTTTATCTCATGCCACTAAGGTATGCTCTAGTGCTCTAGTTTTTTATAATGAAGGAATATTTGATGGTAAGCTTTGAGTGGTTGATCCCAATATTTGAAAAGTATCATTCTAATATATTAGTGGAGGCATTGTACATGTCACGTATTGGATCATTCCATAGTCTAGATAATATGGATTAGGATAGTAACATGACCAACCATAAAAATCTCCTATATAGCTATTTTGGGTGGGGACCATGTACCTTACTGAATTTGAGGGTATTGGTTGCATTGGGATGGGGATAGACACTATTTAACTATTGAGGTATTGGAAGGGATATGACTCTCTATTATATGGAGGGAGAAATATTTGGTATCCATTTAGTGGAGGCTGATATCCTTGATTGCCTTGATGAAAAGGGGGATGGGGATGGTTCTACTAACCAAACCTTTGGAAGTTATACTAGTGCTTAAGGGATATTATCTGATTGTTCATGTCCCCCATGGTATTTTTGCATCCTTTATATTTTTGGGGATTGTGAAGCTAAGGAAATGAAGGTTATGGTAGATAGGGATGTTGATGCAATAGGTTGACCAAAAACCAAGGTTCATTGGAAGGTGGTGGGTTGTATGGTTAGAGGGGGTTGATGTGGTGACTAAATGTCTAGGAAAAGAGGTATAGGTGGTTTAGGGGCTAACCTCCTAATTTGAGTGAGGTCTCTTAGCTTGAGTGGCTATCCCATAAGTTTTTGATAATGAATTGCTTCCCCAATTTTCACCATCATGGATTTTTAGAATTGATTGCTTTGGGGTAGTATATGAAAGCCATACCTAGTATAGACCAAATTTATTTTAGAATTCTATTGTAATACTTTTGGAATCTAGAATTAAAATCATCCATGGCATCCACAGGAGCCCTTTTTATGGTTTTTGATTGCTCTAATAATGATACCCCATTTGTCTTCTCCCAAAAATAATCAACAAGCTAGTTTGCAAGCTGGTCCTAGTTGATGATAGAGTTAGGGGTGAGAGAGACATACCAATCCCTTGCTTTTCCTTTGATTTAGGTTGTTAGTAGTCTAAGGGTTATGTCTTGCTCTCTGACTCTAT
Organism: Wollemia nobilis; assembly: GCA_028583015.1. NCBI lineage: Eukaryota > Viridiplantae > Streptophyta > Pinopsida > Araucariales > Araucariaceae > Wollemia > Wollemia nobilis. The sequence continues at coordinate 6,429,141 of JAQPPZ010001340.1, forward strand.
AAAGTGCATAAAGATTTACCATGTGTTAGAGATGATCTATTACGATGGTTATGTCCTTTGATAAAATATAACAAGAACTTTACCATAGAGGTTGGGATCTAATTCTAAGTGTTTGATGGTGCTGGTGGTTGTAGGGGACATCCATTATCCCAAGTCAAGAGCCTTATTTGATTTGGATTAAATAGGGTAGACATATTTTATTATTTATTTCTCCAATAGTTGATATAATTTTGAGGGGTAAGGAGCAATTGAGGGTTTACTCTTGTCGTTGATATGGTGGTAAGCCTTGTGCTCATGAAACTACAAGACTATATTTAGTCACCTTGCATGAGGCTTTATCTATTATTCATGTAGCAAAGTCACCAGGTGGTGATTGCTTAGATGGGAGGAGGTTCCCATCATAACCTTATTTGAAAATGGTAAATTTTTCATGCAATAAAGATGCCAAATGAATTTCTTAGATGCTTCAAAAAGTTGATAATTGAGGTCTTCACTAAAACCATGGCATGGTTCATATTAGGGGATGGATTTCATATTTTGTGTCATAGTGGGCATGTCATTTTGAGCTGTTGGGGGCATAAAATAATTCTTGCACCCTATGTGTCATGACCACTCACAGTTGTGGTTTTCTCTTTGTCTCTTTGAGCAAGTGCATTCAATGCCCTGTGCCTCATGCGATGTGCTAGTATTAGGAATTCTAGGGAAGTGTAGGATACTTCTCTGGATGACCTTTAGGATTTTTTACCAAGGTCATCTCCTTGTTTTGATGCAATATTTTGGTACTTGTTCCTTCTATACTAGCCTACTCTATAGGCTTTATCCAAGAAAAGGGGAAAGGAAAAAATAAGAAATAAATTGAAAGGAAAATTGTATAAAATGAAACCTATCTAGCCTATCTATCCTAACTAAGGGTGGTGATGCACCAAGAGAATACAATTTCCATTTTACAACTCAATGGGATGAGTGAACACATGAACCAAACAAGATAACAAAAGTGAATAAATATTCGATCATACATACATGTAATTTAAATGACTTTCTATAGAGGTTAGGATAAAAATACTAGAGTAGTCATAGTCCCCTACAAAAATTATATGAAAACTCAAAATAGGACATAAATTATATTGTAGTCATAGCCCCTTACATTCATATTGAAATTTTTTATTACATATATATAACCAAAGGAGTCTCGATGGCCTGTAAATATAGTTGGTCCAAGACTTGAGTTCAAACTAAGAAGCAAAATAGAAAAGAGAGAGAAAATACCACATGTCATATACTAGAAAATAACAATTATAACTCTCCTTCTTTCCCTATAGGGACTACTATTTATAATATTTATAGGTAAATTTTATAATTCAAAATCCCCCTCAAAATGGGTATGGATGAGAGCATTGATGTCATTTTTAGTTGTTGGATCAAGAGGTCTACACTGCATTAATTTTTGGGAGGTCCAAAGTTGGTTGGGAGCTATATCACCATAAATTCCTCCACAAGTGGGATAGTACTATTTTCAAAGGTATCATTAATGCTTCCAACTCCCACTATGGATATATAAGTTTGGGTGGCAGTATCCAAGGACAAAGCTCCACACAAGTTGTTGTAGACTTATGCCTCTTCGACCTATGACTCATCTTGATGATTTGGTCTCCTTCATACTAGCCCATCGAACTCTGGTATTGGCTTGGCTTGGCATATCCTCTCTAATTATTTGGTTGCTCTAGTAGCCTCATTTCCTATACTTTTGGTTTTCCCTTAGTCTTGTGGATGTTGCTTCTACTGTTGTCTTGTTTCTCCTAATAGCTAATTTTTTGAAGATACCCCTATGTGGGACTCCATAGAATCTCATTTGATGGGTATACTTATAGTTCCTAGTGGCTTTTCCATGTTCTTATTGCCTCTCCCACATTCAATCATCTGGGGAATCTATATGAGGGCCAATAAGATTTTTTGGTCTCATTGAGTCCTTACTTGACTCATCCAATCTCCTTTATTCTTTCCCTCCAAGGCTCTTGGGTTTCCTCTTATGAGTGTGTTGCTCATGCCATTGAGTAACTCTTCCTAGGTATATGGAGTGGTGCAACCCATTTATCAAAGGAGGGTGGTTTAATTTTGGGATCTTTCTACTAGTTGGGTAGGCTGGTCCAAGTAAACCAAGCTCTTGGAAGCCTCATCATCAAGAAAACTCTTTTAGTCACCATCAATAAGGTTCAAGGATTCATCTTGATGATGGGATAGGGTCTAATCACCAATGAAAAGGTTAAGATTCTTTGTTGGCTTAATCTAGGTGAATGACTTTACCTCAAGGTGAGGGGAGTTTAGAGTATTTTCTCGGTATTTGGCATAGACTATCCTTGGTTGGTGCCTTCTTCAAATCAGCTACTTTGATGTGTGCATAGAGCTTCAAGGCCCCTCAACTAATCCTTTTTAGTGGTTGCTTTGCTTGAATTTATCTTGGAATGAGGTTCTACCTCACTATAGTGGAATCTTCACTACAATATGTTTTTTAAAAGTTATCATTAAATATTGGCACCTCATCCCATGTATGTCCCCTTCTAAGCAATTCAAACCACTATGCTTATCTCTTGAATGAGGTTCATCCTTCTGAGAAGGCTACTCCCCCCATTGACGACTTCCTTGACCTTGAATTGAATGTCATACAAAGTGTCTCCCTCTCTCTTTCTAAGGATTTCTTCTCATTAATAGGTAGTGACCCTCCCTTAACAGGGAGCCTCTCCCCTAGAGCTACACCTATCCCCAACCCTCCACCAAGAAACTCTATCTGAAGCCCTTCTCGACTAGTGACCAAGAATAAAAAGTAATCTATTGATTTTGGCAGTGACAAGAAGAGAGGGAGACCATTCAATACATCTGAATAAGACATAGCTAATGGAAATCAATCCACCCTATGCTTATCACAAAAGGATAACATCCTTTTGAGACATTCTTCAACAAATGAGCACCAAACCAAACCTCCCCTGTCCCATGGAAAGGGGAAGAAATATTAATCCAAATTTTCCAAATGAAGATCCTCTCATGGAATGTTAGAGGCCTCAATGAACATTCCAAATAGCTTATGGTTGTGTCCATGAGGAAAGACTAGAAACCCACTATAATAGTTCTTTAGGAAACCAAAATAGAAGGCAATAATATACAGAAATTTTCAAAAACTCTATGAAGAAACTATGAATATCTTGCTAACCCAACCTAGGGTGCCTCTGGAGGGTTGCTCTAATTGTGGGACCCATACAAGGTTTAAGGAATACTCCTCTATTTTTTATATTAAATCACAAATATTTTATTCTATTGCAAAGATATCAATGTTAGATGGGTCCTCATGAATGTCTATGCATTGAACACACCTTCAAGATGAACTGATCTCTAGAACACCTTGAATCGGATGAGGGGAATATTCTCCAATGAAGGCTCGATGCTTGTCAATGAATTTAACTCTCCCATATTCCCTTTCAACAAGTGAGGAGGAGCAACCATCGCACCTAGATGCTATGAAGAATTTGCAAATTTTATGGATAACAATAAACTAATGGACATCCAATTCAAATAGATGAAGTTCACTTGGAGCAACAGAAGGTTTGAGAATCATCTCATCCAACCCAGACTTGATAGGGCCCTTTCCAAAGAGGTAATTTATCTCTTTGGTGATGCTACACTTCTTTCTCTTCTCAAAATTGGCTCTGACCATAATCCTCTTCTTCTTAAGGGCCTCCAATCAGCTTCATCATTCAAAACATTATTCATGTTCAATGTTATGTGGCACTATCATCCTGATATTAGGAATCTCATCTCTGATTGGTGGAATAAGATATTTTTTGATCCTCTTACCACCTAGGTGGTCAAAAAACTTTGTTTCATAAAATCCAGCCTTAAGCAATGGAACAGGGAAGTGTTTGGCAATATCTTTGTCAAAAATCAAGACATTGAAAGGCAACTAATAATCATAGAATACTCTATCCAAAATGGAAATACTTCTCCAAACCTAATAAATGCTTAAAAGGAGCTCCTCTCTGAATTTTACAACATTTTGTCCTATGAGGAAGTCCTATGGAGGTAAAATTCTAGAGTAATATAGTATAAATAGAGGGATTCCAACACTAAATTATTCCATACCACCACTCTTAGATATCGTAGCTACAAAAAAATTCAAATAATTAACTAAAGTTGATGGCTTAATGATTGAAAACTTATTGGAGATCAAGTTTGAAGTTGTTGCTCATTTTGAAAGTCTCCTAAGTCCAGAAAACTCTTGTGCTTCTTCAACGGCTAAAAAGCTTCTAACCAACATGACCTAACTTATTTCTCCTGCCCATAATTCTCTTTTATTGTCCCTTTACCCATGATAAAATAAAAAAGGCTATCTTTTCCATGGTTGGGGACAAGGCCCTAGGTCCTGATGGTTTCCCTACTCTCTTCTTCTAAAACTTCTAGAACATCATTGGCCCTAATATTTTGGCTACTACTTAAGAAGTACAAAAGAATAGGCACATTCTTAGAGATATCAATTCCACATTTTTAACCCTCATTCCTAAGATCTCTGATGCCAAGTCCCTTTCTAACTACAGACCTATCAGTTTGTGTAACCTCATCTATAAGATTCTCACCAAGGTCATTGCCCACAAGCTTATAGTAATTCTTCTCCTTATTATTGATCCTTGAAAATGAAGCTTTATCTAAGGTTGTATCATTACAAATGGAATCATAACGATTCATGAACTTATCCATTTTGTTACTAAGAGTGGAAAAATTAGATTTTTCTTAATGATATGAACAAAGCCTTTGATAGGGTGTCATGGAAGTTCCTCTTCTCATTCTTATCCAAGTTTGACTTCCATTATGATTGGATCATGCTCATCAGAGAATGCATCTCATCCACCAAATTCTCTATCATTTTTAATGGATCAACTACTAGCTACTTCAAGAGCATCAGAGTACTAAGGCAAGGAGACCCCCTATCACCCTTCCTTTTCATCATCATTGTGGAAACTTTGGGAAGATCTCTTAAGGTGGACTACCTCAATGGATCCATTTACAGAATCAAAGCAAATTCTTCTATCAACCCCATTTTGCATCAATAATTTATTGATGATACCATCCTTGCCACCTTGTCCTCTATTACCCAAGCTAAAGTCATCAAATCCATTCTTGACCTCTATGAGGAAGCTATGGGACAAAAAATCAATTTCCTCAAAAGTAAAATTTTCTTCCTCAATACCCTCATTAGTAGACAACTCAAGATAGCCCACATCCTTAGTTGCACAATTTAAAACCTCTCCCCCACCTATCTTGGCCTACCACTATTCTATTATCATGCCTTAGACAGCCTTTGGACCAACATCATTGAAAGTCTTCACAAAATACTTACAAGTTGGAAAGGGGCTCTCCTTAGTCAGGCCAAAAAAGCCACTCTTGTCCAAGCCTACCTCCAAAGTATCCCTATATTTTTCCTTTCCCTTTTCAAGGCTCCCTCAACCATCTACCACAAAATAAAGCAAATTCAGAGAGACTTCATGTGGTCTAGGACTGAAGCCTATAGAATATTTCCCTTGGTGGCCTAGGATAAAGTTTATTTGAAAAAATAGCATGGAATATTGGGATTCAATAAATTCAAACATATGAATCTAGCTCTCATCAACGAAACAAGGATGGATACTTCTCAACAATAATAAAGTTGGATGGATCAAAATCATAAATAGAAAGTACCTCTAGCAAAATAATAAACTACTAGGTGATAACACTCTCCCTAAAGGATCTATCTTCTAGAACTCTATCCTAAAATCTAGATATCTCACTCAAAAAGAGATCAAATGGAATTTTTGCAATGGTAGAAAATTTTAATTCTAGCAAGACCCCTAGATTTTGGACTATCCCTTGGAAGATCATCCAAGTCTAGTCATTCTAAAGCCTATCACTAACAATCTCTTTGGAAACAAAGTTTGCAACTTCTTGGATATCAACCAAGAGTATAAAATGTGGAAATTCATTCCCCAACAATCTCAATGATGAATAGGAAAGATTTGTCAAAGAACTTTTAAATATACTAAGGACCTATGCCATTCCAAGTGACTATTGTGAAGGCATTCTAGTTTGGAAATCCAACAACAGTGGGTAGTTCTTTATCCAAATGGACTACTACACCATGAAGGACCATAAAGATACATGGAACCTAGCCACTCTCATCTAGATTAAGTTCCTTACCCTCAAAGTTACTTTCTTCTATTAGTTGGTGTCTTAGAACAAAATCCTCACCATCAACAACCTCATTTCCAAAGGAATAACCATTCCCAATAGATGCTATATTTTTTATTCATGTTTTGAATCCATCCATCACCTTTTCCTTGATTGCCCTTTCTCCCTGATTGTTCTCCATACCATATTTTTTGCTTTTGAGATTGCATGGATATACCCCTGCTCCATCCTTGACTTTTGCCTCCAGTGGCCCACACCCTTCGTTGGTCCTTATCTCAAGTCATTTTATCTCCCCACTATCTTTGGAAATTATGGAAAGAGAGAAACTTCAGAACCTTTCACAATATCTCCAAATATCCTACTTTGACTAGAGCTTGCATCCTCTCTACTACTAAATAAAACTCCCTTTTAGTTACCTCATCCAATTTATTTCCCTATAAGAAATCCTATTTAGCCTCCTCCTTTGGTCTTTTCCCTTCCCACCCCTCCACCCCCCTAACCCCTATGTTGATAGATCCATCATTAGGTGAACTCCTCCTCTGGTGGGTTGGATTAAGCTCAATTTTAACAAATTTGCAGGAGTTGGTGGAGTCTTCAGAGACAGACAAGGTAAAATTCTTCTTGCCTATGCTAAAAATATTGGTATTCAAACCAATCACTTCACTAAATTCAAGGTCTTCTACCTTGGATTATATATTATAAAAGTACCTCCCCTCTATCAATCTCGTCATAGAGGGCAACTCATTGAATATAATTAAAAACCTCAAAGAAATCCACCATAATCTCATTAAATAATCCAATATTTCCTTACATAGTATTAACAACCATGTCATCCAACACATCTATCATGAAGGAAATCAAGTTGCAAACGTCATGGCCAACTTAGGCCTATCCCAAGATAGTCTTCACATTTGACACAATAATTTCTCTAATCCCTAACTAGAGGCTATCCCAATAGTTGTCACTCATTGCTTTAAATCTATCTATGGTCTGGATTCCCCCCTTGTTGTTTACCTCCATGTCATACTGATATGGATCTATTTCTTTTTTCCATTGATGTGGTTCATCATTAGTCTTTGGGTCAATCCCTCTTCGATCCACATCACTCGCTTAATGTTTTGGTCTGCCACATCCCTCACTAATGTCAATGGCAATATTTTCCCTATCATGTGTTCTCTCTCTCATGACACCTTTGGCTTGTTGTAGGGTGTCAATTCTACTTAGTGATACACTTTGGTTTACAACATCAACTCTATCCTCTTTATTATTGGTAATTGCATATTCTTACCTCATGTTGGGTTGCTCATTTTCCACCACCACTCGCTTAGTAATAATACCCAATCATGCACTAGTATCTCCAATCATAACCCTCAAGCCTCCTCATGGCATCCCCACATCATTTGTGAGTGCTCTAGTGTGTAAATTCTCAAGGCACTCTTTATTATTTTCAAGTCTTCCACTATCCAATGCAATACAGAGTCCACCTCTTCATCCTTTCCAATATTGGTGTCAGTGACAAAGAGGTTTTTATGACATGAATTTAATAAATGGTAAAAAGTTCACATTGATATGTGCAATAGCTTATTCTCAACTCTTCTATCTCCCAAAAATGGTAAGCTTTTAAGAGTGCATTGGACCTAGAATTTCTCTAATACTTATTGCAATTACTTTTGGTCTACTTGTATCTTGTTCACTGGTCCTGTTCTGCCCTGGTGGTCTAAAGAGTGTTCTATAGTGCATAGACCCCTTGGTCTCCACCCTCATTTTATTCCCACCATATTAGCTTCCACTACCTCTGCTACCCCTACCACCTTCCTTACTTCCTCCATTCCTTCCTTCCTATCACCACCCCTACTTCCTCCATCCTTGTCCTCCCTATTATCACCCTATCCATGGCTCACCCCACTCTTCACTTTCCCCTCCTCTAACCATGGGTGATTATAAATTTAAACCAGAGACCCTCTAGCTAGATGCCACTATGGAAGAAATATTCATAGAGCATGTCCTCCTCATGTTCTTACAAAATTTCCATGGTAATGATATGGAAATTTTCTCCATAGCTTCTATCTAGCCTTCCTTAATATTCTTCATGGAAATAAAGTCATCAATATCTCAAAATATCTTTTTAGATCTATTGAAAGGTCCATCCATAATGTCAAGAAAGGAACTTCTTCCTTTCCAGTTCACCAGCGACTCCACCTTATTATATATAGATATAGCCTCCATAGAGAGTCCAATAAAGCAATTATATCATGCATTGTTGGTCCCTCGGCCCCTTCCCAATTGTCTAGTCACTATGAATGCCCTTCCTCTACTGTTCTCGAAGAAATAATTTCAAAGCCAGGCTCTCCCAAAACTAGTTGCATGCTAGATTTTAAATCCCATGGCACTCCTCCAACATTCAAAATTTAAGGTCGTTATCACTCTTCTTACAACAAATCTCAAACAAGGAAACATAAATCTCCCATAATTCTAGAGCAATATGGGGACTTCTCTAAAGACTCTCCCGTTGGCACCCACAAATTCAAACATGAATATGCTCCAATATAATCCTCTTCCTAGAAAGGAGCTCCTTTGCATGGCTCCTCCAGGCCATCCAACCATAGCCAGTAGCATGCATGCATCCCCTTCATCAACAATATGGGCTACATATAGAAGTTGGACTTTCTCATGAACACGATGTCATGGGCTATCAAAATGAATATGTCACTACTACAACAAGCCTCTATCATCCTAGAGAATATTCACATCTAGTTTGAAGGTGACGATCCAATAGATAATGTTGACTCCCCTATTCTTGGTATGAATAGTTTATGGGTTTTTGACCCTTGGTTGGGGTTCCCTTTGTGTCTATATCTTTGCTCGCTTAGGCATCCTCCCAATTTGGTGACCCCCTCTTTTGTTTTCTTATTGTTGTCCTTCTCTTGGAGATCATATTTAGTTATTTTTTTGTATCTTTTTATTTTGGGAGATAACCTCCCTTGCCGATATTTTTGTACAAGGTTCGAGGATCCTTTCAAAACCCCTTCCTCCAACTAATAAAAAAATTCATCACTAAATAAAATCATTTAATTAATTATTTAATATATTTTTTTTTAAAGCGAAAAACCCCTTGTGGAGCCGCCTTGGTCTGAGAGACCACGAACAGGGGGTTCTACACCGTCAAAGTCACCCGGGGGTCGCACCCGACCCTGCTTGCACCAACAATATCAATTGGATTTTGGATACCCAATTCAGCTTTTTGGTGGGGTGGAGATTTGAACTTGGGACCTCCCTTGGAGGATTTTTCTCTCCTCTCCAACTCACCTACAACACCTGGGTTTAATTATTTAATATTTAAAAATAGTTGAAATTTCTTTAAAAATATATTTACTTTGATAAATTCTTTTTTTAATAACGAAAAGAAATAATTATATGTCATCACACATTTTAAATATTTACTAAATTCCAAGCAATATAATTTTAAAAATCATTAATAAAAAATTATTAAAATTCTTTTTTTCTTTAATTATCATTTCTTAACATCGTAATCAATTAATTAAATAATATAAATATCTTATTTACTTAATTATTTATTTTTTTATTAATAGGTTAAGAAGAGGATTGAAAGGGTCCCCATCTCTTTTACATAAACTTCCTTACAAGCAGATTATAAAAGACAAAGAAAACAAGGTGTCACGTCCATCTGAAATATCAATAATCATGAAGAACCAACCTAAAGCACCAAAAAAATAAACACACATAATACACTAACAATAACAAAAGTAACCAAACAATAATTGACTTTGCATACATAACAGTCTATCACATATGGATCGGGTCATCCATAATAGTTTACCCCAAGAGCTGATCCCCAAGATTTAGCTTCTTCCAATTGGAAATTGAACATCATTGGCCTATTTTGGCTTAACCCTAGCCACAAATTCAATAAGTTGAGATGAGAAATTATCTTCCCATATAATAATATCCTGAGCCTCCACCCCCATTTTTGCTAGTAAATTTGTAGCTCCATTCCCCTCTCCATAAACATTCTTCAACTAAAGTTTGTAAAAGGATTATAGGATCTTTTTCGTCCTCACAACCATATCTACAAGGCTCCAACCAACTTTCTATCCTTATTTTAAATTATTTATAAGGTTTAGGGAGTCCCCTTCCATAATAATATTTCTATAATGCCCTTAGTTGATTAACTTAGTCTTTGTGAAAAAGGCTGGAGCCTTAGTGAAATGGTTGGATTGGATGAATTGAGGTTCAACAAAGGTTTGCACAAACATCCCCCTAGAATACCTAAAAACTCCACCTGCACTAGCACGCCCCAAGTTCCCTTTCGCAATGCCATCCACATTCAATTTGATCCACCCATATGGAGGGGGTTCCCAATTAAATTTTGATCTTAAAGACCTCAACAGCTTAACACAGATTAAAGGCTTCAATTTACAATGAATAACAATGGCTTCCTCGAGTCTACTTTTAACTACCTCAAGAATGAATAATATCTGAGAGTTCTCCACAAAAATATTGAGAATACAAAAAAAAACCACAAAAGCCTCTCTTTTCCAATTTTCAAAAGCCTTGTTATTCTACTCCTTATAAATTCCTCAAATAAAATGGGAGAGAAAAAACCTCCAGAGAACTTTCAATCTACCATTGTTGAAAGGAGGATCCCACTGCACACATAAATATCTTATAGTGGTTAGGAAGACCCAAGGAACATCAAAGGGTTCCAAAACCTTCTCTAAAATTTATCTAGCAAAGGAAAATTTAAGAAAAAGTTGATGAATTGATTCCAAATTATGTTCACACAAATAACATCTATTTATAATACGAATACCTCTTTTGTGTAAGTTATCAATCATTAATATTCTATTTTGAGCCACCAACCATAAGAAGAAAACCATTTTAAAGATAAACTTTTAATCCATTTTTTTATCAATTATAATTATCTATATAAAATAAATAATTTTTTTTTTATATAAGGGGAATTGGTAACATCCTTTCATTATTAAAAAATGGGTATGGGGGGCATAAATTCTTCCCTAGGTTTCTACCTCTGAACACATCCTTTCATCCTTAGCAACTGGGTATGGGGTCATACATTCTTCCCTAGGTTTCTACCTCTAAATATAGGTTAAATCATTGAAGTTGCCTCTATAACCCCTACTTGTCCTTAGTAAACATGGCTCGAATTGAGGGAGACCCCCGGTGGCTCAAGGTTGGTATCGTCATCATCAAGTTGGCGTGAACTCAACATAATCAAGTTAGACTAGTACCTTACCCAGATTGAAAATGTCCCCAAGGTTTAAACCTAGATCTCCTCTTGGGATTAAATAAATAATGTTATACCTAACAAGAAAGAACTATAATATTTATTCTCTTTCAATTATTTTCATTCACACTAATTTTTTACTGATTTCCACACATTAATGCAATCATTTGTTATCTTTAGTTAAAATGCTGGTTTGTGGTGAAGGCATTTAATCCTAATTAAAAGGGATACTTGACATGAACAAGACTTTAATATGAATCAAACATCAAACAAGGATTTACTTGAAGTTCAGTTGAGTGAATTCAATCACCATACCAAAACATCCATCCATCATCAAGCAGATTTAACAGTAAATATTTTAGAATTTTAAATATAAGTTTAAGTTTTAAATTGTATAAAATATAGTCGTATATCATATTTTAAGTATAATTTTGATAGGGACATTGTAATGGTAAAATTTATTGGGTTTTCTTAACAAATATTCAAGTTCAATTTTTTTTGGTAAGTTAATAGGTATTATCTTAAGTCGGGAAATTTGAAGGCTCCCAAAGACCTATTACATCAACAGTAAATTGTGTAACAATAGGCAATAGAAATAACTTCATAGAAAAAGAACCAAATCCTCCAAACAAAAAGTAAACCATCACCTATTACTATAGCATTAGATTTTACAAAAAATAATGAAGCACAACCACCAGTGCTTAACAGAACTATAACCCATCACAAAAATAAAAGAAGCAGGCAATACACCAAGGAATAGGGAAGCCCTCAAGGCATAAACCACAAAAAACATAAGAACTCAAACCAACATAAGGGTTACTGAGCAGAGCTACCCATGGCCTCTTTTTGTTCATCTACCTTCTTGATCGCTTGCTGGACAATTTCTTGAATCTCCCCAGTTATCACCTCAGTTGTTTTGGCTATCACCTCAGGATCTTCACCAGGAAAGTTGTCACAGTAGAATAACAAATACAGAGTGTTTATGTGGTCCTTCAATGAGTTCACAACACATTCCAGATGGGTAATGGTAGTGGAATAGGACTTTATAACATGAGATACACCTCTAAAAATGTAGTGGTACCAATGATGCTTCCACACGCAGCAAGGATCACATGAATTTGGTTGAGGCCTTCATCTGCATGGAAAATATATCCACTAAATCTACAAAAATCAACCTTTAGGATGAACCAAATCCTTCTATTTTTATTATTAATAAACCTTGGAAAAATATTTATACTCCGGGCAGCCAATAGAATGTAAATTCTCTTGGAAAACAAAAATATCATGAGATAAAATTCATAAGTGATAGACATACTGGGAATTAAGTACAAGAACACCCGCAACCAAATAAGTGACAACCAATAGACCTTGGAAAAATATTTATACTCCGGGTAGCCAATAGGATGGAAATTCTCTTGGAAAACAAAAATATCATGAGGTAAATTTCATAAGTGACAAACATACTGGGAATTAAGTACCAGAACACCCGTCAGAAATGGACATAATATGAAATGAAATTTTGGGTGAACATGTGAATTCTAATCACTTGACACTTCCAATGGATAAATGGAACACCAAGGTGATGGGAATGGTTTTCCAAGGGGACATACCAAATGACCATAAACTCTATAACCAAATGACATATTCAAGTTCAATTTATGGTAAGGGTGGTCCCTAATATAATAATAACAACTCAAATATAATTTTTATATATATATATATATATATATATATATATATATATATATATATATATATATATTTATTTATTAAGATTATGTTAGAAACCCCTACGATCGACGCAGAATTGGCATTCTCATTTCAACCATGACCTCTAATAAGGGTGAGAGTTGAGCTTATCAATAAAGATCAAACACACAACTTATTAAATAACTATATATTAACTAAAATAATACTTTTGCAATGTTTATTTTTTTAGGGAAATAACTCCTTGTCCCACCTCTTTAAATTTTTACTCTTAGTGAGGGGGACTTGGAAGGGCTTGAGATTGAAACCCCCAACCTCAAGTTGACATAACTTATAATAATCTTTTGTAAACATTAAAACTACTTTTTAAATTATTATAAAAAAACTTTTGTTAAAAGTTTAATCTTAGTGAGGGGGGGTTGGAGGGGCTTGATATTGGAACCACCAACCTCAAGTTGACATAACTTATAATATTTTTTTGTAAACATTAAAACTACTTTTTAAATTATTAAAAAAAAAAATTCATGTCCCAAGGAGAGAGCAACAGTTCAAGGTTTGGCTCGAGAGGTCCAAGGTTCAAACCATGGCATATTGGGGCAGTGTGTTAATCCTCTATTGATAAGTTTAGTTTATAGTATTATGAGGGATCATGGATGGTATGGGCATTCTCAGTCCTAAATGTAGTCATACGGGTTTCATTAAATTTTAAATTTTATATTAGTTAAAAAATAATTTATATTTTAAATTTAAATTTTATTTATTCATTATTAAAAAATAATACATTTAAACATTTAATCAAATGGTATTAGATCAACCAATTAGGTTCCTCAACATTTAAGGAGGAGACCAAGATTCAAATCTTACCCAGAAATACATGAATAATATCCAAGCTTTGTTGTAATACCATTACGTGATGATGATGTAATATGAGTGGGGTTTGTTGCAATCCCATATAACCAATTTTTAAAAAGCACATTTAAACACTTAATTTTTTTATTTACATTTTCTTTGAGTCAACTTAAAACTATTATGCTTAACCGCATATATTTGTTCTATCGCATATAAAGCAAATATATAAATTTGAATAATATATTTATTCTCTAATACTAAGAGAACTTTATTTGTCAAGGTCATAAAAAAATTTAAATGCTTTCTCTATAAATAATAAAAATACATATTTATGAAATAAGGATATTTGAAGCAATAATTTCAGTAATATTACATTTATTGTACAAGTAATAAGTCAATCACTAAAATAATAATTTGTTTTCTATATATTGTTCAATCTCTATAAATCTTTGTACATCATTATAGTCATAATAACGTTTTTTAAAATATGGAAATAAGGGGTTTTGGAAGGGTCCGTGAACCTTTTACATAATTACATCACTATCTAAAAGAGATAGGATAGAGCGGAATACCAAGTGAACATGAACCAATGAACCAAGTTCAAAAATAAACCAATAAAAGAACAATTACATACAAGCTACAAAGACCAAAAGAGAAACAAGGGTGAATCCCACAAATCAAACCAACCATAAGCACCATAAGCAAAGCATCCTAGAAGCAAATTGAGACAGGGAGAAATCCCACAAACAACCAAAAAATACACGATAGAGAAAGGAGAGCAAATAGGAGAAATCAAGAGAACTGGAGAATCCTTTGAACTACTCAAGATTTCTAAAGAAGGAGATATAAGGGCCTTTGAAATACCTCAGCAGCATCCAAGTAAGTTCTTCCACATAGATAGTTGACATCTTTACAGTCTTGGAGAGGGAGGCCTAAAGACTACTGGCAAGTAATATGTTATAAATTTTTGTTGAGATGATCATAGTCTCTTCTTGCTGCCAAAATGAGATCATGTGAAAAATTCTCTTTCCACACCTTCAGTCCTTCAATTTGGGTACCCAAATTAGTAAGAAGTTTTGGAGATGAATTACCTTATTTTATGTATGTGGGCTTTGAAAGTTTTCAAAGTTACTTAGTCATACTAACTTAATATCACTGTCATACTTTTATTACATCACATAAAATTTAAGAATCAATTGACACAATATTATTTCATCTTTCTTATTATATTTATTGGGCACAAGAATTCATGTGGAACAATTATCAAAGAAATAAAGACTTGACTACCTTGCCTACCACTAATTCATGTTGTAAAACCCAAAATGTTTCACAATTAGTTCATTCACACAAACATATTATATGTTGGGTACTCATTCAAAGGTTGAGACAACATAGTGGTTAATCAAGGGAAATACCAATGTCAATTGCACATTGCATACATAGAATCTTCTTTCAAGGATCTCTGAACCCTTAGTAGAGTGTTGAGCATCATGGAGAAGCTCAATTCCACTCCATTATTTTTGTATCAAGGGGGAACTCCAACTTAACCCCTTGCAACCATAGAGAAACTACAACTTAATTCTAGGCTTAGGAGTAGATCCAACTAATTTTTGTTATAAATCATTAGAGGAAAAACACTCTAATATACACCAAAAGAAGAGTCATTATATTCATTATTTAGGAAGAGTATATAACACTCTTTTCTTATAAGGAAAGCCTCCATCACCCAATTCTTCAAAAAAGATCATAGGAAATATATCACTTCATACTATGTCACTTCATCAAATTCTCATACATCCTATAGCTTAACGCTTTTTAATCATGAAACATTGAGATATAATCAAAATCCATGTATAACTTCTTGATTTTCACAAAATACTTTAACCATCCCCCTTGTGGTTAATTCTACATCAATCTACTAATGAGGTGACACATAAAATTCTACCTCAATATGTAATAAGGCGACATAGAGAATGACTATTGTAAGTACTCGAATTTGCATATGAAACACAATGAGTGAAATTTCATGAATATAACAATACTTAGGATGCATAAATAATCTTACTATACCACAAGTGAAAGCATGAAGAAGACTATGGTATCCATAAGTTTTCTAGTTCAAAAACTTCATATTAATAAGGCATGTATTGGTTATTGTTTCATTGTCTAATTTTACATAAGAAGAGAGCATTATAGAGAATTAGTATTTTTAAGCCTTAGTTGATCCAAAGCAGTATTAAAAAATGTAAATTTATACTAATTTCTAATTTATTTAACCATCTACCTTCTCATCCTTCCTCTAAAAGCCTTCATCCTAGTCTTCTTATCCCCCCTTATATCCTTCTTCATTCCTTTTTTCCATTTTACACTTCGTCAATTATCTTCATCTGACTCCACTCTCTCTCTACATGTATATTACCATATTACTCCCCACTTTCCATTCTTCCATCTCCAAATCTCAAGCCCCATTTTTCATAATTTTTCCTATCCATTTTATTAGTATTTATTGATCATTTTACCTTTCCCTCTTTAAACATTGTATTTATTTTATTTTATTACTTTATAATTGCTATTTGGGAAAGATGATTAAGGTTAAATTTTAATCAATACCTTTCTTATACCAAGGGATCATTTTCAACATGAGTGGCTATGGTGGACTAGCATTCATCACTCATGTGTGACTTAAACAAGAATGAATGACTCACAATATGTTCAATCATTAGCATACATGAGTGATTTTTTCTTAATAGCCTTGGAAACCTTCAATGACATATAACATTTTTGCCTTTTCTAATTTTATTAGTGAGAATAAATATGTTACTAAAAAAGCCAATCTAATAAATCACCATACATACAATAAGTTTAAAAATGTTTTATTTATTGTCTCTTTTATTCTTTTTGTTAATCTTACCCAATAAATTCAAATGATAACATCATCATGCTAAATTAATTTAATATTTATAGCAATGGAAGGAAGCTGAGGAAGCGGAGGAGGAGCAAAAATGATAGGCAAGAATTTTGAACCAATGGAAGGAGAAGATCCAGAGGCAGGGTAGAATGTTGTAGATGGAAAGGAAAAGGATTCTCTGTTAGCTCAGTTTGAAAATGCTAAAGGTATAGATCCTCTAGATAAAACCTCAGACAAAGGGTCCCACTGGGGTTCGGGAGCTGGCAACAAGGGCCCAACCTTTTTGGAAATGCTGAAATGGAAAAATAAGGATCCATTCAGTGAACTACCGCCCCTAATACCAAACAATAATAGGTTAAATGTGCTAGTGGATATTATGGAAAGATCCTTGGATATGGAGGCATCATCCTTAGTTGGCAAGTTTTTGGGAGGAAGGTCGAACATTGAGACTATTTGCTCATGGGCCACAGCAAAGTGGAAAACTTTAGGAAGCTTAGAAATAGTAGCCATGTCAAGAGTTTTTTTTATGATAAGACTCAACAACAAAGATGATGCAGAGCGCATCTTGACAGGAGGACCCTAGTTTCTAGGAAGGCGTAGCCTCTTTTTGAGGAAGTGGGGGGAGGATTTCAACCCTGAGAAGTAGAACATTAATATAGCACCCATTTGGGTCCGCTTACCAAACCTCCCAGCCCATTTTGTTAATGAGTAATGGCTTAGTGGCATAGAAAATATGATAGGAGAGCTCGTGGTAATAGACCATTCAACCTAGGCAAGGACTAGACTGACGCATGCCAGGATCTGTGTAAATGCAAACTTGGATTCTGATCTACCTTCTCAGGTGGAACTAGCATATGGAGAGTTTCTAAGGATTTAGCTTGTGGAGTATGAGAACAAGCTAACATTTTGTAGCATGTGCAAACCCCAGGGCCACCTTCAAGCCCAATGTCTAACAATAACTGCAAACAAGGAAGCCACGAGCAAAGGTTTTTTGGGGAAAGCTAATGGGAGAGGGATCCCAAAGTTTCAAGGACCGCGTATTAACTTGGAAGGATACAAAAAAGTTAAGAATAACCAGGCTGACCAAGCCAACACAGAACTAGCAAAAATCCAAGAGAAAGGAAAGCAACATAATGAGGGAGGCAAAAATCATAAGGTATGTAATAAAGATCCCAACTTGAACATGTTTGATATCCTAGCAAATCTAGAATTTGAAAAATAAAATAGTAAGTATGATACCATCAGTGTCAAGTTTCCTGAAACCCTAGACTCCCCATCCAAATCGGGACCATCCATAGTTATGACAAAAATCCCCAAAAGCTATGCTCAAAATGAAGAAAAATTGCTAGGTCATTTCAGTTTAAACATGGAAAAAATAGAGTCAAGAGTCGAAGTTGTGGAAACAAGATGCAGGAATGTAGCTCCTAATTCGATAGTGGAGCAAATTATCCCTTATCAGACGAGCCCAACGGTAAAAGGTTCCTTGAAGGAAAGCCTCCTGTTTAGGAACCAGATAGGAGAGGTGAACCAAAACAAGGTTGAGGATGAAGTGGGAATTGAAAACCCCCAAAATGAGGAAGAAGGTTCAAGCCCTAGACTATCACAGTATATGCCCCCTCATTTCAGTCCAAAACAGACTAGAAGCACCACCAAGCCTCCGATAGATTATGGAAGTGAAAGAAAGAAAGGGAAAATATCTATAGCAGAGCACTATAGAATGAGAATCAATGAAGAAATTGCAAACAAAAAGCAAATAACATTGTTACAGCAAGCTATTCCTGGCCAGGATAATAGCAAAATTGACAAACCCCCTTTGGCTCAGGGAAGGGGGTAGGGAAAAAATATCAAACAGTCTAAATGAAGGTTCTCTCATGGAATGTGAGAGGCCTAAATGGCCCACCAAAATAAAGGATGGTGAAGTCTATAAGGAAATATTGGAATCCTACTATCATTTTTCTTCAAGAAACCAAAACAAATGTGGCACAATCAACACTTATAGCTAGAAGGATTTGGAAGCAAGGGGAAGTGGCCTTTCAACAAGCGAGAGGAGCATCTGGGGGACTCATGATCTTATGGGATCCTATTAAAATAGAAGGAAGTATTATTCAGGCAAATGAAAGAGTCTTAAGCGTATTATTTCATGATTTTGATAGTAATAAGAATTGGGTTATGTCAAATGTTTATGCCCCCACTTCTGTCCAAGGACGGTCTGAATTGTGGGAGTTTTTGGGGCATTTGAGCCAAGCTTTTAAAGACATTCCTTGGGTGATTAGGGGAGATTTCAATACCCCCATTTACCCATCTGATAAGAAGGGAGGATCTGGGTTACCCTTAAGGAGCATGGAGGACTTCAATGAATTCATTAACACAAATGAATTGATGGATGTAAGACTAAAAGGAGCCAAATTTACATGGAGTAACAAGAGGATAGGAAGTCAACTGATTCAAGAAAGGTTGGACAGAATTTTTTTTATCCAAGGAAGCTACAACAATGTTTAGTGATTCAACGTTACAACCCCTTCCTAAATGCGCTTCAGACCATAATCTTATTCTATGGGAGGCATTTCAGGATAACTCCTTTAAAAATCCATTCATATTTCTGTCAATGTGGGTTAAACATCCGAAATTCAAGAAACAAATAGAGGAATGGTGGCAGTAGCCTATCCAGGGAAGTGCTTCCTTCAAACTTTCTCAAAAACTTAAGTTGGTGAAAAGCAACCTTAGAATATGGAATAAAAAATTCTTTGGAAATATTTTTGAGAATAAGAGAGCAGTGGGGGAAAAACTGAGAATAATAGAAAGCAAAATCTAAAATGGAACCTATGATGAGGTTACAAGGATTGAAGAGAAGGAAACCCTTTGTGAGTTTTATAATATTTTAGCTTGTGAAGAGATGTATTGGAGGCAAAAATCAAGGGCATTATGGCTAAAGGAAGGGGACTCTAATTCAAAGTTTTTCCATGTTACCACATTGAGCAATAGAAGCAACAATAATATTAGAAATTTAACTAAGGTGGATGGATCCTCAACTCAAAACATTCAGGAGATCAGGGACAAGGCTATTACTTTTTCCAGTTCATTATTGGGTGAAGAACGGGCCTATAATGCCCAAGCAAAGGACTCTCTCCTTCAATTCATTCCACAACTCATTGATGAAACGATTAACAAGTCTCTTACAATAGCTTTTTTAGACGAAGAGATCAAATAGGCTTTGTTTAACATGGATCCTGACAAAGCTCCTAGGTCGAATGGGTTTTCATCGTGGTTTTTCCAAGTTTGTTGGGATATTTTTGGAGCAGAAGTTATTGCTGCAATCAAGGAGTTCCAAAGTTCAAATCATATTCCAAGGGGTTTCAATTCAACTTTCATTGCTTTGATCCCTAAAGGCCCCAACCCCAAGACTATGGCTGACTTTAGGCTGGTTAGCCTATGTAATATATCCTATAAAATTATGTCTAAAGTTTTAGCCAACCGTTTGAAGAAAGTTCTACCGATTATCATTGATCCAAGTCAAGGAGGTTCTGTACAAGGAAGATCAATCTTAGATGGAGTTATTACTATTCATGAGGCTCTTCATACAGTCGCTCAGACCAAAAAATCATTCATGGCTTTAAGGTTAGACATGAACAAAGCTTATGACAGGATAAATTGGGAATTCCTAGAGGCTATTTTATTAAAATTTGGCTTCAACATGAAATGGGTCAAGTTAATAAGAGAGTGTATTTCTAAGCCTTGTTTTTTAGTTTTGGTTAATGGGTCTACTGTAGGTTTTTTCCAAAGCAAATGTGGTCTAAGACAAGGAGATCCCATAAGTCCTATGATGTTCATCATCGTAGTTGAGGCCTTGGGAAGAACCATTAAGGCAACAGTGGTAGCTGGACTCATATCAGGTATCAAGGACATGTCGCTAACTACCCCGGTGACACATCAACAATTTTTTGATGATACATTGCTACTGACTTTGGCTTCTATGGTTGAGGCAAGAAGGATTAAAAATATTCTCATAATTTATGAAGAAGCAGCTAGACAGAAAGTGAATTTTGATAAGAGCAAACTTTATTTCATCAATACCCCCATTCCTAGGCAAAACAGCATAGCAAGGATCATGGAATGTCAGATTGCATCCCTTCCCACCTCCTATTTAGGTCTTCCCCTGTTTTCGGGGAAACCTGAAGGATCAATGTGGAACATAGTTCTGGAGAGGATCCAAAAAAAGCTAGCAATTTAGAAAGGACATCTGTTATCTCAAGTAGGCAAAGTAGTTTTAACTATGGCTTCACTTCAAAGTATACCCATTTACTTCCTATCAGTGTTCAGAGCTCCCAACAAGGTGTATCACAAAATTGAGCAGCTTCAAAAAAAAATTTCTCTCGGTCGTGCATTGAGGATAAGAAAAGGATCCATTTAGTAGGTTGGAACAAGGTTTGCAAACCTAAAGCCGATGGGGGGTTAGGATTGAGGAGAGTTGCTCATATCAATATAGATTTGTTAGCCAAACAAGCGTGGCGGTTATTGACTAAGGTCGATAATGAATGGACTGCCATAGTTAGGAGGAAATACCTCCAAGGTGTGAACTTCCTTAATGAAAACTTAGCAATCAGGGGGTCTACTTTTTGGAAGGCAATCCTCACGAGCAGGGATCTTGTCAAGAAAGGTCTTAGATGGATTCTAGGAAATGGGCAAACAATAGACTTTTGGAAGGATCGGTGGGTGAGAGCTGAGGAGTTATCCTAGAATCCTCGTTTGGCTAGGATTCAAGAGCATATGGAGTAGCATATTGGGAAGAAGGTTGCAAATTATATGTGGCAGGATATAAATATCAACAGGTGGAAACACATCAAAGTACAGGGTTTTGAAGCGGAGTCTGAAGAGCTTTATAACATTTTAACTCAGCAAATTATTCCCTTTGGAGAGGATGAATATCACATTGTTTGGGCTGAGACTGAAAGTGGTGACTTCATAGTTAAGTCTACCTATAATTTGCTTCTCAATGTGGAAGGTCAACAATTTCAACCGAGTTTGGTTTGGATCAAAGGCTTAATTCCTAAAATATCCCTTTTTTCATGGTTGGTGATTCAAGGAAAAATCCTCACTATGGACAATATGTTATCCAAAGGTATGGTTATTACTAACCATTACTACATGTGCAGGACAGGATGGGAGACAACCCAACACTTGTTTCTGGAGTGTCCGATAGTGGAGACCATCTTGGATGAACTTTTACAAGCCTTTAGGATCTCGTGGGTTAAGCTTGCTCTTATATCCGAAGTGTTCCATCAATGGCCTCAACCCTTTGTTAGCCTAAAACTTAAGTACCTATGGAAAATCTGTTGGCATCATTTTCTCTAGCAGATTTGGCTAGAAAAGAACCATAGAGCCTTTAAGGATACCATTCACAACCTAAAAACCATCCTCAACAGGATTATTGTCTTTGCGAAAGAAAACCTTAGCACCTTAGTGGATGAGAACCACTCAATTCCTCCCCAAGAAAAACAATTAGCTCGGGCCTTAGGTATTGAGGACAAACCTTCCATTCCTTTGCCCAATACCAAAAATGGGATTTCTTGGGAGCCACCCCCCAGGGTTGGTTCAAACTAAATTTTGATGGTGCAACCAAGGAGAACCCAAGAAGAGCTGGAGCTGGAGGAATAATTAGGGATCATCAAGGAAATCTGGTCAAGGCCTTCGCTGAACCATTGGGAATCATAAATAATAATGAAGCAGAAGCTAGAGCCCATTGGAGAGGGTTGCAAGTAGGCCAAGCAACTCAAGGTAACTTGATGATTGAAGGTGATTCGATGAACATCATCAACTGGTTAACCAATGGCAAAAAACCTCCATGGAGAATCGAGGGAGTCATCTATGAAGTGAGGATTCTTTATGCGGCAAGACAGAACAGGAGGGCTCGTCGCATGTATCATGAGGCCAATAGGTCAGCTGATAAATTAGCCAACATAGGTGTTGATGTTGGTAGTTTGGTGACATGGACAAAATGTGTGCCATGTGAAGTGGAAAACATTATTAGTCATGAAAATAAACCTACCTGTTAAGCAGAAATATGAATGGGTGTTCTTTCCCCATGGAGCTGGTAATAACTATGGGGTTTCCCTCTAAATCATACCAAATTGGAAATGAAGGTAACAATATGTAAGCCTTGGAGGGTTCCGACAGAGAATAGGAAATGGGCAAGCGACAGGTTTCACAAGTGCAAAGTTCCAAACTTCAATTTCCTGTCAATGTAAGTAATGTTTACAGTTATGTTTAGGTATAGGTGTGCCTTGTTAGTAAGGTGTTGTAGGGGATTCAACACAAGTTCTGGTAAGAAAGTTTCAAGGATGACTAGTATCTACAATCTCAGCAGAAGGTTGGATATTGTAATAGGTTTTGGGTTAACCTGCAAAACCCGGTAACTAATGAAGACTTTTATTTACCAAAAAAAAAAATTAATATTTGTAGATCCTGCTTATATATACAATATATTTTAACCCAAAAATAATCATGTTGTTCACATCAAAAACTAAAATCATAAAGTGGCAAAAAGGATGGCCATCATAGATTGTGGGAGTAAAACCCCCAAGGAAACCCTTAAGCCACAATAAAACTAGATTCTAAGATACTATAGATGCTATAAGAAATCCTTGTTGAAGTAGAAACAAGAATTATAATGGTATTGAAGTTTTAATGAGAGTGGCTCTCATGGCTCAAGCTACATAGACTAAAGATAGAATCTATAAATCTCTTCTTCGATATATTTAGTTATCTCTCTTGGTGAGACTTTTGTCATATATTGAAAATCCATAAGGAAGTATTCTATCCATCTCAAAACTAACCAAATAAATAGAGGAAAATATTTTATATACCAGTTGGATTTATGTTAGAATAATAAATTATATCCTGATTTGTTACTAGGATAAGTTGTATGGCTGAGATTAGCTCAGTTAGTTATTATCCAATGGATCAGATTGTATGTCTTTGCTATTTAAGCAAGGCTCCTTTCAATGAATAATAACAAGTCTCTTATTTTCTAACATGGTATCAGAGTAGGCTTTCCTTGCCCCCCATACATTAAGAATAGGTGGTCCCCTAAAAAAATTGGTCCATTCAGGCCATTATTTTCCACTTTGCATGAGGAAAGTTTAAAACAATGGGCTAATACAATTTAAATTTTAAATCCCCATTCCACCTCCACGTGAAATTAAAAAATATGATAGCCCTTTACATATAAATAATAAGGGGTTCCACTATTTTATTTTCCCCATCAAAAACTTGGATGTCTCAATACAATGATAGCGAACAAGTGAAACTCATCCACCGCTTCCGCCATGAATGCCTCATGCAACATTGCCACCTCTGCTGCTCATTGACCGCCACCATCCTGCTCCACATGGCACTACACCAGTCTAATTAGATATAAAATTAAACTAGCATGGCAGTCGACATCGCGTGTAGGTTCGAATCACAGAATCTTACGAGCATAATCATCGAAATCCTTCCATAGCTACGGAGTGATTACTAGGCACAATCCTCCCATAATGGTAAACAACTATAAAAACTCCTGTGAAGTCACCTCAAAACTGGGCAGTGTTGAAGCAAGAAAAATAGTCATCGAGAGTGCACTACCTAGTGCAAGCCAAGTCATCAAAAAAATGGGTGTGGTGCACTCCCAAAAACATATGTAGGGTGCTCGAGAAACATCAAATTTCACCTTACGCTCCATCAAACCTTAAGCATCTTCCTTATCATTTAGACTTTCTACAATAGATATGTGACATGTGGGCCCCACGGTACAAAAAAATAGTAGCAATGGAAGTTTCTTGAAGCTGGTGTGTGTGTCATCTATCACGAAAAAAAATTGCACCTCCCAATCCACCAAATGGACAAAATAAAATAGCACAACAAACTTTCCATCCAACCAACATGTAGCAAAAAATATATTTGTTTAATTTCCATCATGGCAGTGCAGACACAAAGAATTTATTTCACAGTAGCGCAGACACACCACTTTCACAGCACCCATAATGGCACCCCGTGGCTCCACCATCAATGGCCGCTCCAGCACCAGGATATTTGCTTCTCAACACCTCAAAAAACATTTATATGGGCTCCTAAAGGGGGTCTTTTTGGAACTGTCTATCGCTTTTGCTCGAACAAATGACAAGCTCCTCTACGGTGCCATTGACCCGCCAACATCCCTCAGCCTTGATAAAATCGTATCGTCTGCAGTGTCTAAACCGAA
Organism: Wollemia nobilis; assembly: GCA_028583015.1. Lineage (NCBI taxonomy): Eukaryota > Viridiplantae > Streptophyta > Pinopsida > Araucariales > Araucariaceae > Wollemia > Wollemia nobilis. The sequence continues at coordinate 6,454,311 of JAQPPZ010001340.1, forward strand.
AACAAAAACCATATCTATGATGAACTTGGTATTTAGCATCTTAAAAAAATGGTTCATTGAGATATTTTTGATAGAGGAGAAGATAACTACGATGCCAGTGAGGCTCAAACAACATAGCAAACACGATCGCTAGATTTTAAGCAAAAAATCATGTACATGACTCCACATTATTCATGGAAACTGGGCCATCAAATGATCTCTCAAATGTTCATGAGAAATATTCTCCAGCACTTGTGTAGTAATCTATCCTTCAGTTGTAGCAGTACCACATCGTCTTCCCCTCTATAGTGATCTGCCTTTACCATTGATTATTGGTTGTTCACTAGTTGCTGCAATCGTAGTCTACTGCAAGCTCTGCCATGAGAGAGTCTTCACCATATTGCGGTGTCGAGCGTTGCTATTATTGTCATGTGAATATCTCAACACAGATGTTAGGGCGACTTATTGTGCACGCTCCAACACTGCATAAAAAATTTGGAGAAATATCGATGCCAGAAACTCTAGAAAATTTTTAAAAAATGGAGAGAATAGAGCGAGAAATAGCAACGGTGTCGCTGATCAAGTTGCACCATCATAGGCATTGGATATGAGGTTGAAAAGGACGTAGTTGTTTGGTCCAGCAACACAAAAGACTCCTGAAATTTCTTTTTTTTATGTAGTTGAAGCTCAGAAAAATCAACGTTCATCTATTTTTTGTTGCAGCATCAGAATCTCGTAGATGATTTGCACAGTCCATGTGATTCTTGTGGTTCTTTCCACACTATCTTCATAATATTTTTTTGTGAGACACTTTGGTTTTATGGGTTTTTTTATTTAGTGATCTTTTTTCATGGCTCAAAGCCTTGATCTGTGTCACAGGTATCATTCTAGGAGTATGGTCATAGGCATTAGTCTAGCAGTATGATTTCATTATTTCGATGACGAGTCTCTACTTTTTTGAGACATTTGATGGATCCTTTGCAGGCTTCTTGATGGAAGTTGTCCTAAGGGGGGTTGAAGAGGATATATTCCTTCCTATCCATCCTCCATGCACATCTTCCTTATTCTTCTTCTTTTATTCTAGCAGGTGGTTTTCTCCCTTGTGGTTTTTCCTTCATCTCTCGAGCAGAGCTTTTTTATGCATATATTGTGTTAGACATTGAATATGTTTTCTCTACGTAACTAAAGTTAGTTAGCATTTGGTTTTAATGTGTTTTCTATTCTGGTTTTAGTGTGTTTTAAAATTATTAATTTTTATCAAGCCTTGTTACTAGGACTCATACTTGTGGATATGACACTTGTTTAGTATCACTTAAGGGGGGGTGTTAGTATATCCTAGTACCACTTAAGGGGGGGTGTTAGAATAATAAATTATATCCTAAGTTGTTACTAGGATAAGTTGTATGGCTGAGATTAGCTCAGTTAGTTATGATCCAATGGATCAGATTGTATGCCTTTGCTATTTCCTTTCAATGAATAATATCAAGTCTCTTATTTTCTAACAATTGAATCCCACATCTGCCTATTATATTGATGATTTAAAAGCAAGATATGAATATTTGGGATTGTCTATATAGGGGTTGAACATTTTTTTAATCTTGCATATCATGCTAATAACTTAAAAAATCATAATAGTGATTAGTAAAGTTATGAAAAATATTACAAGGATGATAAATTTGAAAATTGATCTTTTGATGTGAATATGTTTGGATAACATCAAAATAAAAACCTTTTCAATATAGTTATAGTCTTCCAATCTAATTTAAGGCTCTCAATCATACTTCCATTTAATAGGGTAAGTGTCAGTAGAGAGTGGAAGAGGCAAATCTTCACCCAAATGTATTTGAATTTAAGTTGAAAATATTGCTTCTCAAGGGTAGTGAATGATGCATAACCCTTACTCAATCTTAACTCAGTATCAATTTTAAGTGTGTGTATGAGATAAGAACTCCTAAATATTTATATGAAGGTACCATGTCTACTCTGTCATTCTTGTACATGACAAGAACCTATTTGGACTCTCAATTAGAGGTGTTAAAAACCATAACTTTTAATTTTCCAAGGCTTACTTGTATACCATGAGTATCACATAAAAGATGTTAAAATATCCAGTTGTATTTTTTAACTTAGTAAAAGGAACATCAAATTGAAATATTTTTACTAAATAAAAATAACAATTTACACTTAAAACAATAATTAACCATTTTTATTTTTTATGCATCAAGTTCTTCCATATAAATTCCCAAAAAAAAAATGAAAAACCTTGTTTAAATGATGCTTTACATGTTTCTTTAAAAATAATCTTGTATAAACTTATTGCTAATAAAATTAATAATTTTAAAGAACCTAAAATATTGTACCTAAAAGTAAATAAATGTGAAAAAATAATATTAATAAACCTTATAAAATTTAACAAAATAGGAAAATGCTTTGTATTTTTTAGCCTTGGATTCCTCAATAATAGGTAGGGTGAATATATAGCCACTAATATTATTGTTCTTCTTAAAGACTACTTAATTCTTAGGTTTTAGCCTTCAAGTTTAATCATGTAAAGATTTGATTTTTTTTTGTTGGATAATAAGGGGTTGTACTCAGGTCCCCCATCCTTGAAAATTTACAACTCTCTTCTTTAGATCTTGAGAGTTTACAAATAGATACACTTCTCATCTCAATTGAGATGCTATATCTAGAAACCTACATCATTTTACATAAAATGTCTGAATTCTAGATTTTCATTTTTTGGATCTTTTCAATTTTCTATATGAATACAAATATTCTAGAATTTAGCATCCTTCTTGACATTTTCCTATAGCAATATTCACAATACCAAAACTTCACCTCTACTATATATGCCTTGCATCTTAGTAGAGTAATATTTTCAAAACATCACATTATCATAGTCTGCTTTACCAAATTTGGATTGCTAGTTTCCTTCCTGAAACACAAGTGCAACCACAATTATAATAAATAGTCTATATGAAAACACATTACTATTACAAAATAAAGTAGATATTACCAATGGAAAACATTAAAGTAAAACTTAATCTTTTATTGATTCAGGCAATCCATAATTTCTTGTTAGCTTCCACTAAACTTACTACTTCCTCTAACCATGGAAATGAGAATTTAACTTCATGATCCTCAATCAAAATCCCTCTATTGGCTAGCCTATTTGTACATTTGTTACCTTCCCTTAATGTATGTGTAAACCTGATTTCTTCAAACTCTTTAACAAGATCTTGAATTTCCATAATTATCTCTTGTATGTTCCATGTAGCCTTTGCTTTCCTCAAAATTACATTTATTACTATGAGAGAATTACCTTCCATCCATACTCTGTTCCATTTTATTTGTTTGCATATTTTTAACCCTTCTAAAGCTACCTAAGCTTCAAATTCATTATTTGTCTTAAATCCACTATTGAAAGAGTAATGAGACAAAATCTCTCCTCTATTATTTTTAATAATTCCTCCTCTTGGTCCTGGATTTCCTTTAGAAGCTTCATAAAAAATCAATTTAACCCACTCCACATCTGGTGGTTTCCACTTTATATTCTTTACCTTCTTTTTGCTTCTTTTGTACCCAACATCATAATTCCATTTAATGACTTGACTCCATCTATTAAGGCTCTCTGCTTCCATATTAGGGACTGGGTGAGTTGATAGGGTTGGTTTAGACTCCTCTATGGCTAAACATATCTTCCTTTTCATTACATCTAAATTAATTTTCTTTCCTTTGAATATTCTTCTATTCCTTTCTAGCCATACAGTCCAAAGTATTATATCTTTTAATATATCCCATATTATCTGTAAAGCCTCACTTTTATAAGTGCTCTACCATTGCTTTCACCAATCTCCAATTATGCTATTCATCATCATGTATTTACCAAATATATTAAGAATCCATTGTCATAGATTCCAAACTATTGAGCAATATCCCAATATATGATCTATACTCTCCTCCTTTGTACAAAAAATACATTAAGAGAAACCATGAAAACCCCTTATCATAAGGTTATCCCATGATTGAATTTTTTTATGACCTACTAGCCAAATAAACATTTTGACTTTAGGAATGCTTGGGCTATCCCAAATATCTCTCCATATTCTAGTGATATTATTATTTTATTGGTGTTGTACATTATATCCACTTCTTGTTGTGTATTCTCTTGAGCTATTCAACTCTAAAATCAATTTATCCTTGGCTCCCCTTGAAATAATCACAGTTGTTATCTTTCTACTCAAATTTCTCCTAGAATCAATGTCTTGTATACTTGTAAAAAAATCTTCTTTCTATTTGTACTTCCTTCCTAATATTTGTACAAAATGTTTGAAACCCTATGACCATATTTATCTTGAAGCAATCTCATCCAAGGTTTCAATATTGGATCTAAATTGAGTGGTTTTTTATCACACCAAATATCCATCCAAATAGAATTTTTTTTCCAGTTCCCACCACCCATATTAAACCTTTAATCATAAGATTAATAGATTTTTTTAAACCATTCCAAAGAGAAAAACCATTTGGTAGAGAGAAAGCAGTCAATATTAAACTTGGGTCATTGAGATCAACATACTTCGAAGAATTATTTCCCATTGTCTTTGACTCTCTTTGTACAATCTCTAGATAAATTTTTCCCTAAGAGCTAATTTTGCATCTATAAGAACTCTTAAACCAAGATACCCCCTAGTTTTATCATCATACACCTTGCTCCATTTCACCAAAGGAAATTTCCTTTTATCATGTAAACCTAACCACAAAAAAGATCGCATAATATAGATTAATTTTTTTCAACTAATCTTGGCATAGAATACAATGATATAATTTGTTGGGTTGGTCTGAAAGACTGACTTAATTAACTGCACTCTTCCTGTTAACGATAACCATTTACCTTTCTAAGCTGGAATTTTATTCTGAACTTTACTAAAAATTGGATTCCATAATTCTCTCCTCATTCTCCCCTAAAATAAAGGCATCCCTAGATAAGTTGCATGTAAATTTGCCTCCTCCATTTGAAGTAACCTAAAAATTCTTACTTTGATATTAGTAGGAGTGTTAAGGAGGTAAATTATAGATTTTGTCCTATTAACTTTTTTTCTTGATGCTCTTTCATATTCCTTTAAAAAGTTATTCAAATATTTGGCCTCATTTATCCTTGCCCTTCCAAAAGGGTTGTATCATCTACAAATTGTTGATGGGTGATGTTGTCGATGTTATTACTAACCTTAAGTCCACTTATAAGCCCATATTTGTAAGCCTTCTTTAAGTTCTTACTCAAAACCTCTACAATAATAATGAATAAATAAGGAGATAGAGGATCTCCTTATCTAAGGCCTCTCTTGGATTTAAAATATTTTGTTACTAACCCATTGATCAACACTGAATAAGAAACTATAGAGACACTATCTTTAATCCATCTAACCCATTTCTTGTCGAATCCAAACTTTTCTAAAACTACAGAAAGAAAATTTTATTTAACCCTATCATAGGCTTTACTCATATCAAGTTTTAAGATCATTGCTTTCTCTTTTCTTAAATCTGTTGAATGTATAACTTCATGAGCTACTATGATCCTATCCAAAATTTGTCTCCCTTTCACAAATCCTCCTTGCTCTTCTAAAATAATTTTGTCTAACAATGGCCTTAATCGATTTGCCATCACTTTGTAGATAATCTTATATGCCAAATTACATAGGTTTATGGGTCTAAAAGAATCAAACAATTCAACATCCTTCTATTTTGGAATTAGGATAAGATATGTTGCATTTATTTTATAAGGTAAGCATCATTTTACCCTAGGTTGTTCCACTACCACCAATAAATAATCCTTCACTATATCCCGATTATGTTGGTAAAAAGTTATAGAGAGCCCATCTAGACCTAGGATTTATCCTTATTAAAAGAGAAAAAAACTAAATGAAATTCTTCTAGAGTAATATGTTCCATCGGTTTCCTATTGTCTTCATTCGTTATAACTGAAGGAACATCTTGAAGAAGTTTATCATTAAGAAATTTAGTCTCCTCTAATCCTAGAATATTTTGATAAAAAGACTTAACCTCTTTTCTAATTTCACTTTGATATTCAATCCAAACCCCTTCTATTGATTTAATTCTACTAATTTTGGATGTTGATCTATGTACTATAGCCATCCTATGAAAAACTTTGTATTTTTATCTCCTTTTAACCAAGTATATCTTGATTTTAATCTCTAAAATTTCTCTTCTATACTCAAAATATTATGATATTCACTAAGCAACTACATTTCCTCTAAGTTTGGATTATTATATTCACCTTTTTGGAATTTTGAAATTTTATCTTTTAGTTCTTCTTTCTTCTCAAAAATATTTCCAAAAGTATTCTTGTTCCATTATTTTAATCTAGATGTCATAGATTTAATTTGATTTGGAAGAGTGTACAACCCACCATTACCTGAATAATTCCACATTTGAGCTATCATATTAGCAAATTGAGGATGACCTTCCCACGTCTTCTCATATTTAAAATATGATCTTTTTTTGAATTCACAAACCACCATTTTAACTCTTATTGGCCAGTGATCTAAACCAAACCTTGTTAAGGTACTAATTTTAGCACAAGTTCCTTCATCTAGCCAATGATTTGAGAGAATGTACCTGTCTATTTTTTCTACTATTAGGTTTTGGCCTCTCCCATTGTTGGTCCAAGTATAGTTGTCTTCTTCAAACTCAACCTCCCATAGATTATTATTTTGAATAAAAGCTAAGAAATATTTCATACTTTGGGTTAATTTCCTAATTCCTCCAAATTTTTCATCCAACTTGATTATGGCATTAAAATATTCTATGATCATGAATCAGATTTCTTGGTCTTTACTTCTCATCAAGGATTCAATCCCACTCTAGACTTCTAATCTACCTAACTAAGTTATAGGTCCATAGATATTGATAAAACAAATATCTGCAAAGTAGCAAGTGACTAAAGAGGCTAACCAATGCCTAGTTTTATGAATGGTTACACAAGAGGTTCTAGAAGGATTCCAACAAGTTAGAATTCTCCCTATTACTTCTTCAAAATCTATAGCGTCTCATTCACATCTTACCCATACTACTTTCATAGTTTTTGAAACTTCTTTTATAATTTTAGTTTCTTGGATACAAAGAATATTAGGCTTATTACTTAAACATAGGTCCCTAATATACCTATGCTTTGAGGGGGCATTAACACCCCTTATATTCCATGAGATAATATTCATGTCTCATTAAGGGCTTTTTGTCCTACCTATGTATTACTAATATGATTTTGTTGTTTGGTAAAGAGAAGTTCAACCAACTTAGTTTGTGTTCCTTTCTCTATGTTTACTCTTACTTCCCTGGATCTTGCTTGATAATTTGAGGGTTTTCCTCTTTTTGCCTTACCTATATCAAGAGTAGGTCTTATTATTCTATTCCTCGATATTATTTCAAAAAAAAAGTCATCATATTTATCCTCTTGTGGCTCTATTATAGGAGCTTTTAACTTGTCCTACTCATTTTCTAGTATTTCCTTACTAATGGCAGAGGTATTAACTTCTAAAATTACATTTTCTTTACCAATTTTCTTTTTTTTGAATGGTGCATGGTACTTCAAGAGATTCTTCAAAATATGATGAGACACATTCCTTAGGTTCATCGAGAATGTTCTTTCTTAAATCAAGATCATACTGAATAGACGATTCCTTGTTAATATGTTGAAATTGGTGTATTGTGTCTTCATAGGCTTCGATCTTTGATCTATAAAAATATTTGATAAAAACTTTATAATAATTTGCATTCACAATTTCTAAGATAAAGATAGGAAAAAAAAATAGCTAATTTTTTTTTTCTAGATAGAATGTCTTGCCTCGCTGAAGTCCTAGCCCTTCATTGCTCTTCCCATCATTCGAACCCTAGATGAAACATATTTGCAATTTCATTTTTCGTGACTTGAAAATTTGTCACTACTATTGTTCCAAATGGTTGATTTCATAGGGTCATATCTTCCTCAATATTGCTCAGATTCTTTCATATGACCACTCATTTTAAAGCTATTCAAATTCTGCACAAGTTGATCTAAGAATCAACTGAATCGGATAAACCTTCGTGAAGATATGACTCCTAAAAGATGAGACGTTTTAAAAAAAAAAAAACTAATGCTTTGCAAATAGTTGATGCTCACTCTTAATTCACATATCCTCTTACTCTTAATTCATTTTTGTAAAGATTTAAATACTTAAAGCAGATTTAAATACTTGAAGCAATTGTAAAAATATTTTCAAATGTAAACATTCATAAAATGCTAAAAATGTTTCCATCATTTTAATTCTAGAAATACATATTTGAATGAATAAAATGTTAGAATAATATGTTATTGGAAGGGTTCAGGCTTAGGTGCATTGTAAGTTTTGGTGCTTACCATGAAGAGATCTAAGTTCAAACCTTGGGGGCATGTTTGTTTGTGCAAAGATAATATTCTAATCGATATCTACTAAGTGCGTGCAAACCTGAAAATAACAGTACCAATCTCAAAATCCCAGTGCTCTTGCTCACACCAGATTAAATAATAATAAGGTGGAATAGGTGTTGTTGAGAACAACTCTATAATTTGAATCCTACTTGGTAGTAGAAAAGGAATATAACCAATTCTCATATAAATTTAATAAGAAAAAAAAATTATATATATAAAGGAGGAAGAAAAAGTAAAACTATTATGTATAATTAAATAAGACACCAATAATAAAGGTATTTTACTCTTAATAAAAACTACTTGGTTAAATTCACGAAGGAAAGATGACCCAATATATCTTAGATATATAAAATATATATATCTTGAGGTGCCTATCTCATTTCTTGGGGTGTGATAGATAAGCGCCTCGGGATTTATATATATATATCTTGAGGTGCCTATCTCATTTCTTGGGGTGTGATAGATAAGCGCCTCGGGATTGATCGTTTATAGATATATATATTTTATATATTTAAGCTAGTTTAAATATTTTAAATCCACGTAACCTTTAATGTCGACCGATAATTTTCTTAATATCGATTTTTTTTAATAAAATATTAATATTGTTTACGGCGTGGCGTGGCTGAACTTCGTGGCTGCAATTGTAGGACGCCTATCGGCGTAATTATATGTTTTCAATAAATTATGTTTGGTTGCCCACCAATATTTGCTACTTGGTTGTGACCATACAGTGTGCGTAATCGTGCTTTTAATATATTAATACAAACAGAGGGAAAAGTCATGGTCTGACGTAAAAGCGTACAGCAATCCAATGGTCAATCTTTTTAAAAAATGTATGTGAATATAAATGGTAGGCTTATTTACAAGTGAAGGTTGAGAAATTACTTTTTGTTTGGGATAAGCATTTGCTTATCCGTAGCTATAGCTGACTTCATCATTACAATGCAATGCATCGTGAACCATTTGATTGAGCAACTAGTCCTTTCATTATTACTATAATAATAATATTTAGTATTTACAATTCAATCCAATTTGTTGTTATGCAACTTGGACGAGGACAAAAAGAAATCCTATTGTGGAGGGAGGGAACTTGAGGTCCTTTCTTTTCATGGTTACGTAATCTTCTTCCCTCCCAAATCCCAAGCTCTGGCACAGACAATAGATAGGTTATCCAGCGGGGCCAAGGCGACTATGAGAAGTCAATGCTTTTTATTGTTAGTCTTACTCATGTGGAGGGGTGGAGTGGAGGTGGAGAGCTATTACCATGGTTACATGCCCAAAGGGTTTCACGTTTCCGCCATTTCAGAAGCGGCAGAGGATGTTTGGGGACAGTTCAATGTACTTCTGCTGAGTCCCAATGGCCGTTTTGCCTTGGGATTTCAAAGAGTTGAGGAATATTGTTTTCTTCTCAGTGTTGTATGTGTTGTACAAATCACCAAGGGCAAGGAGAAAGAGAAGCTAACAGAGATTGTATGGAGCCCAAACAGAAATAGTATTGTAAAAACAGATTCTGAGTTGATACAAGCTGCAAATGGAAGCCTCGCTTTGCGAGACGAGCGAGGGAGTGTTATATGGCAGGTACTGGTTGAAGCGCCAGATGCCGTTTTAGCCCTCCTAGATTCGGGGAACCTGCAACTGCAACAGCAGCTGACGGGGGGAGAGAGAATGCTTTGGCAGAGCTTCGATCATCCCGCGGATACGTTGCTCCAAGGTCAGAATTTCACAGGCTCCATGAAGCTTGTCTCCGCCGCTTCTTCGTCAAACTATTCGGAGGGGAAATATTCTCTCCAAATGGAGGCGACGGGCATGTCCCTCGCTTGGAATGTTCCCTCAAGGTCTAGAGAGTTGTATTGGAGGAGGGAAGCGATGCAGGAGAAGGCGCTCATAGTGCCCGGAAAGGGCGAAATCTACGCGCGTTTGGAAGCCGGCGGATATCTTGCTATGTACCAGACTGAATCACAGTTAGTTGACGTGAATCCGTTGGACACGTTCCATCAGAACGTCAGCATCAGAAGGCTTAAGATCGAGAGAGACGGAAATCTAAGGTCATATTACTGGCGCTCCCCTCAGTGGGAGATGGATTTCCAGGCCCTACCAAGCAGCTGCCACCTGCCCAGCTTCTGCGGGCCTTACGCCCTTTGTACTTTGGAAGATCGGTGCACCTGCTTGCCTTCTCCTTCCACCCAAACTACAACCACAAATCAAAATGGTTGTTTGCAGGAAAGCACCGGCACCGGCACCACTGATTCTGATGCTGCTCTTGAGTTTTGCACACAACGGAAGGAAGGTGTTGGTGTTGCCAGAATAGCTAGCCTCGATTTGCCCTTCAGCCAGTTTGCTGGTTTTGCCGGGACGGAATCCGAAACGGAGTGCCTGGATTTGTGTGTGAATAACTGCAGCTGCGCCGCCGCTGTGTTTCATAATTATTCAAGGCGGTGTTACTTGGTTCGGAGCCCTCTGCAGACGCTGATGCAAGTCCCTTCTCCAAACATGGTTGCTTTCCTCAAATTTGTCAATCACTCTCACACCATCATCAACAACTATGGCAGATCTGGAAGCTCCAACTCCAAATCTACACCATTGACGGTATTTGGATTGGTGGCCATCGTCTTAGGCGGGATTGCTTTGCTAGGCGCTTCTGTTTTTATCGTTTGGCGCTGCAAGGTTCAGGGCGACGGTCCTAAAAATGATATTTCAGTTCAGATGTGTGAGAAATTCATGGGTGGCCTGCCTTACAAGGATCTTAACAAGTTCTCTTCCATGCTCTAACTTTTAGTTGAGGCAACTTCTGTCCTTGTCCATAACTGTTGGGTTTTCCTCGCTTGAAAGAAGCGTTGACCTTCAACCAAAGTTGGGGGACATGATCCATCCAGGTGAGCGCCTAGGCATCTTCACAAGTTACAGCGTCAATTGAGTAGATGGATGCATTTTTTTTTTTTTCATACGAATAGTGTGAGAATTGTTTTGAATATTATTTTAATTATAATTTTTTTTTAAGGTTTAAAGTTAAACTTATTAATAAAAAATATCCCACATTCCCAATTTTTTTATCAATATATCTATATTATATCTTTTAAAAATATATAATATTTATATTTTATGCAAGTCTTCTCTTGTATTTTGTTCTCCAAAAACAATAGTCAACCAAACGAAAGCATCCAGGTGAATGGTTGGTTGATGACAGATCCCGAAAGGCTGCTCCTTGGATCATTTCGATGGGCAAAATGGATTCTGCTTAGTCTCAGATGATCATCCATCTTTACCGCATTGCAAATAATTATTACGATATATATGTATCATAGATAATATTAATTATTGTTTTATGATCCATTTGTTTTTAATTATATATAATTAAAAGTAAATAAATAAAAAATTATTTATTGTTTTGGTGTTTATAATGTTTTTTCATTTTTTTTAAATTCATTTTTTATATTTTTTTGTTCACTCACAATATTCAATTTTCATTATCCCTTGTCTCTCTATCTATATGTTTTCTTTCCTTCCTTGTTTTCAGTATTTAAGCTTATGCTTCCATTGCTATGTCTTCCTTTACTTCTTAAGCACTAAATGTGCATCCTACTCAACCTTCCATCATTGATTTAATTCGACATGTAATGAGTAATGACTTATAGTCTATGTTTCTTATCAATTCTAGCAATTATAAGAAGACCAAATTTGTCAAATATATTCGATTTGTTCATCTATTAATTAGAAGGAAATTATGGAGCATAAAACAATGGCTAACCTTTATAATTTTCAACTTTGTTCTCCAACAATGAGTTTCTTTAAGAAAGGTTTTATTTTTGTAATTGTCCTAAGGAATATTTTTACGATTGCATTGAAGGTACAATTAAGGATTTACTAGTGGAGAGTCTAAAGGAAATTAGACAAGACTGGGTGGTTAACCTTCATCATTTTAAGTTTCCAAAGAAGAACCTATCACGTGAAGATCATGTGTTATGTGGTCTTAGTAAAACAAGAATATCATTATTGCAAAGGTAAATAAGGATAACATGACAGTTGTTATGAATATAGAATACATGGAGAAGATAACTAAACCTTTAAATGAAAGTTAAACCTATTGTAAAAACAACTTCAATTCCATTAGTAAAAATATTACAAATATTATGAGGTTGTATTCATATTTAGATTATAACATCAAGAACAAATTAATTCTTAATAAGAAGGTTACTTCAATAAACTAATAAACTAATTACGACACACAAGGCAAATATTCCACTTTGACTTATTATTGACACCATAGGCTCTCCACTTAATTGTCTATAAATTTCCATTCAAATGAATCATATAAATTCTTCGAGAAAAATGACTTTTTACCAAAGACTCATTCTTCTTTTTAAATTTTTGAATGATAAAGTGTGGAGGATAATGACATTATTTCAAGTTTTAATATGGTCTCCTTCCTCACCAGTATCCTATTATCGACTAAAGTGAATGCCAGTGCGGAATATTATTTATAAGGAGGTGTTCATATTTATCAATATTTGTTTATGATCATATTTTTTCATTTCTAAGGTGTTATTTATGAGCAACCAAAGGGTGTAGCAATGGGTTCTCCTTTATCTTTAATTAATATCCATCTCATCACGAAGAACTTTAACAAAATGCAATTAATTCCTTTCCCAAAAAACCTCAATGGTGAAAGTGGTATGTTGTTAACATAAATATCAATTGGCCTCATAGGCTAGAGAATTTATATAGGTTACATGAATACTTAAGCAATTATTGCAACACAATTTGATTCACTATCGAGATTGAACATTAATGGTCCATGCATTTGGAATGGTCATATTTCAAAGAAACTTTCTAGAAATCCTACTCACACAAACCTATATTTGAAGGTGTTTTATATCAACTTCCATCTCAAAATAAGGGTTTCCTCAAGACATTAATCATTATGGCGCTAAACATAAGTGATAAAGAGTGTGATGACCAAAAGAGAGCACATTTCTATAAGATTTTTTCAATTTAATATCTACTTCCAACAACAAATTCATAAAGCATTTTATACTACAAAAGGCATATGAATCTATAATAGATTTAGAATAATTAGGACCAAATGTTTTCTCCCATTTATCAAAGGCTTCGCTAGTGAAATTGTCGGAGTATTAAAAAGAAAAATATTGTTTCATATTTCAAACCCATTAATATTATCAAAAAAAAATTATGTGGACTCAAAGCTCAATAGCAGAGTCGATATAGTCCCATGCTCATGTGGGAGGCTATACATCAAAGAAACATACAAGACCATAAAATTTTCATCAAAGAGTATTGTAGATATTTATGTTTTCATTCCATAAGCAAATCAACATTAGCATAGTGCGTAGCTAGATTGAATCTTCATCTTGCCCAACGGAATTGAATTTCAAAATTATTTATTATTCTTTTTGTTAATTGGAAATTGTTCTAATAATATTTAATGAATAAAATTTCGTGGTAATGATTGCACAAATAATTGTTCATAATTCAAACCAGCACATGTCCTTTTTAATATATGACTTTGTAATCTAACCATTTGTAGTATCTTGATCATGCATTATGAATAATACTCTAAAAAGTTGATAATCTTTCTTTCATTCATGTAAATTTTCTAGAATTATTTTCCATAAATTAATTTGCTATTAAATATTTTGAAGTTCTAAAAAATAAGGTCTCATATCAAGTAATTGATTTTTTCAAATATATTTTAATGCTATTACTTTTTATGGTTAATTTTGGGGTTGATTAAGGTCTCTTCCTTTGTTATAATATTTGTACATTATCATGGATGGATTCCTTATCATAAAAGTGTCCATATGTATAGGATGCCTTATCATAGTGCAAGGATTTGAATTATGGTTGTTCTCTCCATTCAACACCATTTCATAATGCCTACAATATTTTTAAAATATTATTATTATTATTATTATTCTAATAGGCTATGTGTGGTTTCTATTGGGGGCCACTCTCATCAAAATAACAAAATATTATATTTGTTGTCAAGTCAATCAAGCCATATTCAACTTGTCTGTCAAAGATGTTCTTCATTTCCTTTTCTATCAAATATATTCTTCATATTCCACTAATTTCTATGTTTCTGTAGTCAACTTCTTGACATCATTTTTATTAAGAGGTATCTCATTCAACTAGTTGCCTTATAAAAAACGTATCTTGCCAACATGAAGATCAACACCACAATTGGCTAAATTATTTGCCACCCAATTTCCTTCTCTATAGACATGTTCATATTTCTAAGAGATTACCTACAAAAATAGTTGATAAACATCAATAATAATGTTATTTTTAATCCAATCTCCACATCCTTTTTAGTTGATAATATTAATGATCATTTTTTGATTCCCCCTCAATTGAAATATATTTCCATCCTTTTTCAATTATAGTTTTGATCCCTACAAGAAGTGTTGTAGTCTTTGCATAGTTGTTAGTTGAAGTTCCATATGATTCTAAAGTGAAGATTTTTCCTCATTATTTCAAAAGACACCACCTCATCCAATTTTTCCTAGATTTCCTTTAGAGACACCATCAAAATTAATTTAAATAAACCCAAATTTTAGATATTTCCATTTTTCCATAGATCAAATTAAATCCTTTGTGTGAACTTCGTTGTTGTAGACGACCTTTCCATGTATATTCAAATCCTATAACAAAGAGGCTAGAACCTCTTTTCTACACTTGAGACTTCCCATTATGAGTACCATGCCTATAAACATTCTACAAGGGAGACAAAAATAGAATTCTAAATTTAGGCATGATTGTGAGATTTAATTTTAAAAATTCTATTATTCCTTTCAAGCCATAAATTTCAACAAATAATGGTAGGACCAATCCTCCACAGAACATATAATGCTTTAGCTTTGAAGTAACTAATACATCAGTTTATCAACTCTTTCAATGTTGATAGAGCTACCTAATATATTATCGTATTCTTGAAAAAGTAACCCTAAATGTTGTAAGTAAAGGGACAATAAAGAAGTAAATGATATGATGTTTATAGATCCTTCTCACATAAGGCATGTCTATAATATCCATGGTATCGTCTTCCTTGTAAACTCTCTCCTATAATAACTTTACTTTAGACTGGTAACAAAAGGAACTTTGAGGACTTAAGGAGGGTCTTTAATGACCAAACACTCTTCCAAGGGAAATTATTAAGACTAGGAAACTTTGATCACTTTAAAGCCTTATATAAAAAATTGACTAAGTATCTACCATGATAGATCCTAAACCAACTCATTCTTCTAATAAAAAGTAGACAAATAGAACTCTTGAAGCTCGTCAATTATTTAATTGTGTTCCTCTCCTTCAAAAATTACTAATAGAAATCCATGATCTAGAGTTTGAATATTTTAAATGTTATTGAGAAAATTTAAGAATTACAAGAAGCTACCAAAAAAACTATAATGGCTAGAAATTTTCACATAAAGTGGCTAATTTTCACATAAAATCTAGTACAAGTGCAACATTAAATTCAGCTAACAATGGCTAAAAAATATCACCATGTTAGATTGTAGTAAAATTTCACTATATGGGATCAAGTGACATTAGCTCAATGGTTAGATTCCTCAACATTTCAAGGAGATCCAAGTTTAAATCTTGTCAAATGATATATGGAAAATTTCCAATCTTTGTTGTAATACCACTATATGATGATGATGTAATACGGGTGGGACCCATTTCAATCCCATATAACCCATTAAAAAATTCACTATATAGGGAAACCCACACCCAAAATAGAAGTTTTGAACAAGATTACTACTTGAAGCTAAGAGAAATGAGAGGCCTTGAGTTCCCTCCATATATCAAGTAGTTGATTTAAAGAAGATGCCAGCAAGGAAAGGCCTATGCCAAAAACTGCTAACATGTTCAAAGCTCCCCACACCATGAAGAGAAACTAACCACCTAGACCAGATCAACAAAGGCTAGGGAGAAATTAAGGAACACAGATATGGGAGATACTCGAGCAACTGGACCACTAGAAGAAAGGGTCCAAACCAATATAGTTGTCAGAACCTGATAATCTAGCCTAAAAGGTGAAGTATATTGAGTTGGGGCATAATTTAAAGGAAGCAAAGCCACGACTATCAAAATAATAGACAATTAAAACTAGATTCGATGGGAATAGCAGGGCTTTGTTAGCAAGCCACAAGCCACCACCCAAGCTCGAGTTTCCACGAGAATAGAATGAGACCTCTACAATAATACCAACTCTACTCATAGGAATATATATAATGATTAGACCCCCCAAACAACTCTAGATATTTTATAAATAAATGCAACATGTTACCCCTAGCTCAACAACCAATAATGACACAGCGCTTCCACTCATAGCTGCTTGAGAGAAATTTTTGAATTTTAAATTTTGATGTGAATACTATAAATAGATAATTTTGGAGGATGAAAAGAGGAAGAATTATTTTCATGCCTAGTATCTAGTCTTGAATATTTTTCTCAATTTCTCCTTTTGTATATCAATATAGACTCGAGCCTCACATCACCACATGTATAGGCCATTGAGACCCTCTCTATTTTGTATGATTGTAGTATATTTTTAATATGAATGCAAGAAACCATGACTATTGACTCCCAAATTAGATAAACCTAATTGTTTTGTCTACTTTTGCAGGTTTAAAAAATGCCAATCAATGGAAAATTTACTAGTGGTGAATTTGATAGTCAATGGTAAATTTTATTAGGCTTCAAAAAAGGTAATCCTACCACTTGGCATCTCTTTGATCTCTGCTTTTCCTTACATTTTTATTTTTTATCTTTGTTTTTATAGTCTTTTTGCTTAAATTCGCAATTATTTTGGTCAATCAAGGAAACTCAAATTAATTTAAATCTCTCTCTTAATCACATTCATCTTGGACAAAAATCAAGGAACCCTATATTAAGTCTAAATTCTTTCCTCTTACAAGCATTTAGGCAAGAAATCAAAATCTTATAGTTGCATTTTAGGCTAAATTGTTTGATGCATAAATCTCTTGTTGCCTTGGAAAAGAAATTCTCTTCTAGCATAGCCTATCATTTGAAATCCAAAAGCATACTAGGTTAGCTCTTGTATTCTTGCATTTTTTGTGTTTATACTTAGCATGCATTTTAGATGATCTTTACTTTAAGTTTAAACAAATTTTATTTTTAGTAAGGCTCAATAAAGAGTCAGATTAACAATCCAAACCTTAGGTGTTTGTTGAATAAACCCATTAAATATTGTCAAGCATAACGTCAACAACACACATAGACACCTTGATAAATTGCATGAAGTAGACCCTACTCACGTTGAAGATTCCCATTTCTTTGGGGCCTCCTTTGAAAATATGCCCTCAAAAGTGGGGAAGTAAGAAAGTCCTAATGGATCTCCCTCCCCCACTATGCATGGCGAGGTTTAAAAATCTACATATTGTTCATATATAATTCTACTCTTGATTATTGATATTTTGAACTAAAATATTGTGGCTTATTTATATTGGGACTTATGATAAATTAAGATAGTTTTAAAATCCAACACTTGGCTTCAATCCTTTCTTCTTGTGGTTCAATTGCTTCCATATCTTCCATTTTCACATTCCTTGCTTTCCCCTAGCCTAGTTGATGTTGCATTCAATGTCACTTTACTCCTTTTGATTCTAATAAGTTGAAGATACCTCTATGTAAGGATTACAAAACTTTGTTTGATGGGTATGCTTTGGGTCTAGTTTGGCTTATGCATGCTCTTCTTGTGGTTTTTGCCATGATTTCTTTAGGGGATGTGTATCTGGATTAACAAGATTAGATGATCCTATTGAACCCCTACTTAGTTTATCTTATCCCCCTCCCCCTTTTCATTTAAGGTCCTTGGGTTTTCTTAGTGGATATGTTGTTTGTGCTAGTAAGCAATTGTACTTGGGTATATGGCGTGCTATAATCCAATTACCAAAAGAGGGAAGCTTTTTTGGACAACCACCTGTCGAGTTAGGGAATGGTCCTAGGTGGACCAAATTGATAGGGGTACCATCAATGGAACCATTTTTGTTACCACTAGAAAGGCTTTGGGATTCCTATTGATGGTGGGATGCAATTTAATTACCATGAAAAAAGTTATAATCATTTGTTGATATAGTCCGGGTGGTTAGCTTCACCTTGTGGCACGGGGAGCTTTGAACATGTTAGCAATTTTTGGCATAGGACTTCCCTTATTGGCATCTTATTAAGATCAACTACTTGATATGTTGAGGGAACTTTAGGTTCTCTCATTTCACTTAGCTTCAGGAATCAATCTTGTTCAGAACTTCCTTTTTGAATGACAGTTTGCCTTGTGTAGTAAAAGTTTACTACAGTTCTAGCAACTCACAGGGGAATTTTTCTTGTAGGATATGAGGAACACAGAAGCAATAGCCTCATCTTTTGGACATGGATTCTATGGGGATTTTGGAGGCCCTAGGATTTGAAATAAAAATAGGTGTACTCTTTGTTGGGTCTACTTCGAGGCTCATGGGATGTATCAAGAGGATCCCTCTATTATGGACCTTTTGTTGGTAAAGCATTGAAGCCCCTATTATGTCAATCCTCCTTTTCAATATTTCTCATATAGCCAAATCGATGATGGCATGGTCATCCACTATGTTACCTCATACTTAGCCATAATAGATGTATTTTCATCAATATGATGGCAACATAGGGAATGATTTTCTTTAGCTCTTCTCATTGATTATTGGTCCTCCTAATTTGTGTAGCCCTCCTTTGCTTATGCATGTGGTTTGATGGTGTGCTTCCAAAAAATAATTTTGCATAGGTGCTTTGAATTTTTACTTCTCTATATGCAATTATTTACTTCAACCAATAGTTATGTAATACTTAGATTTTATCAACTTTTATGTAAATATCATCTATTTACAATATGGTATATAGTCTGACACATTCTCACATACCAACTACTACGTGCAGAGCTTACTCATCAAAAATATACAATATATGGACCAAAGCGACCCAAAATTTTACCTATCTTGGTTGTCCAACTCTTGTGGTGTGTGGCCTATAAATTTTGATAAGTGATTAGCCCTTGTGAATTTGACAACCTTTGTTATGGCCCCCACATCCTCTTGGATTAGGTATATATCTTCTTTGGTTGGCACAAGCTCATCACATAGGTCTTCTTTCCATATTCTAATGGTCCATTCACCCATCTAGTCATCTGGTCTTGGGGTGTGAACTTCATTCCTAAGTATCTCATAATTTGATTCTTCTTTTGAAGCTAGAAAAGTCCTATTGGGCTTCAAAAATCCCAACTTATATTACACCCATAATTTTTCAAAAGATCTCAAATATTTGGTGTCTAGGTTATTATAGTATGTAGTGGTCAATGTCAAAAATGATAAAGTCTCAAAAAGTTCATGTTTGCTCAAAAGAAGTCTCCATGGTCATGAAAAGTATAGGTCTTGGTCATTTCGTGCTCAATTTATTTAAGGGTGTACTTCACAAATTCATTCCTATCATTTAATCATGAAATTACCATTTTAACCATTTTATCATTTATCTCCATCAAAGTTTACACTTCATAGACCCACACCACCATCCATCCATTTTGCCTAAATCCACCTTCATCCATTCATAGCCACCATATTCACCCTATATGTTAACACATCCATATATCATTTTATCACCCCTAATCCATGATATTATCAAATATTTTAGCCATTTACTTTATAATTCCATAAATATTTTATAATTCACTAAATACGCCCCATTAGACCATATATATGTCATGGTCATTTTTCCTCTTATTAAGTCATAGCCACATCAAATATTAAAGTCAATGATTATCGCTACCCCCATGTCCATTAAGGTTATTCCCCTTTAATATTTTGTTTTCGCCTAAGTTGTTTAACAAATCAAATAAGCCATATTCCTAATCTGTGTTTCCCTAAGGTTAGCCTGCAAAAATGTTGCCATGGCCATTAAATTTTTTCTAAGACCTTAAGTCATCCATCATCATGCATAAATCCGCCAGACTTATTTTCCTAAGTTTTTGAGGGTCACGAGCACGTAGCGAATCCTCCCCCTTTTGACTTGACCTAAGACCTTGCCTTAAAAAAAAAATTATACCCGCCCCCATCTTCATTAAACCTAAGGCTGAAAACTATTAGCAATTTCCTAAAGCTAAGGGATAAATCCTCATTGGTTCATCAATTGGAAGACAACTAGCGAGTGGTCCGCTAGGTCTTGGTGGATAGCGACGATTGGGTGATACTAAAGGATAAAATAAATCCCCCCATGGCAAGTTTATACATGACAGGCGCAAAGGACCCTATGGTGCTAATTTGGTTGGTCCACCAAAGAATCATGCTCAATGACTATTGGTTCACCAGCAAGTAGTGTGCCTGAGTGATTGGCCCATGCTACAAGACAAGAAAGAATCCCCTCGATGAATAGATACAAAGGAGTTGCATCCCAACAGCGATTGGTCCATTGAATCTTAGATTTTGCTAGCAATTGGTCTGCCCCCTCTGCGAAGGCTGATGATTGGTCAACATATAAGGACAAACAAGTGGTCCCCATGATGGATGAAGTTTCAAGTTGTACCACGGAAAAAGATAAATATGCAAATGAAAAAGAGGTAAAGGTTGACCAATTCATTGGCCAGCTCATAGTGCTTGACGGTAATTAGTTTTCTAAATGTTGGTAGAGAACGGTGATTGGCTCACACTACAGGACAAGTGAGGTGACACCACAAGACGTAGAGAAAAAACGAAATAAAAGGGAGAAGCCTAAGGTTAAAGTTTGACCAGTCCACTTCAAAATCATGCTCAAAGGCGATTGGGTCGCTAAATCCTAGTGCACCTCAACGATTGGCTAACGCTAAAAGACAAGGGAGAGGATACCACGATGGAGGAAGCGTTCAACTTGTACCTCGAACAAATAATTAAAAAGAAATAGAAAAGGTCCTAAGAAATACACAAACTTCATTGGTCTGCTAAGGCATGGTGTGCAATAGCAATTGGATGGAATTAAATGGTTGAGATTCAAGCGCTATTAAGAAATGGAAGGCCTAGATTGGTCTGCTAATCTTCAAGCACTGAACAACGATTGGCTGATAGGATAAAAAGCACCACAGGTAAAATAAAAGAAAAAAATTTCGTACCACAACAAAAATATTAAAAGAACATAAAAAGGTACAAGATCTCAAATTTTAATTTTTCGCATCATAAAGTTTTCCCTCCTTTGTTTAACCATCAATGCTCCCCGTGATCTATATCATTTCCAGAAAAAAAAAAAAAAAAAAATTCTAAGGTCCACATAATCCATAAAAATCTTCAGATTCGTTTTATCTTCCCTAAGCCATTAGTATCACTAGTGGAATTCATTTCCCTAAGGCCTAGGACCCATTCCCTCTAATATTACACATTCCCCCCCTAGCAAGTGAATTATTTTTGTTTATGTTTTGGTAATACCCAAAGCTCATTGCCACTATTTAACCCAACATTTCCATAACCTCAAAATATCATACCCGTGTCCATGTAGACGTCCCCTTTCTATTTCTTGCAATGCAAAATGGAAACACTACCTTAGGATTGTACAAAAATTAGAAGGAAAATCTCCTATTGGCTCGCTAAAGAATAGCGCTCGATGGCGATTAGCTACTATATAAAGACAAAATATAAACCACCATGGAGGTTAAAATGGGGGTAAGTGGAGACAAATATATTTGTCTATGAAGAAAGGGAAGGAAGATGTTGAAGCGGAGTTTTTAATCAAAGGTGATTGGTCCGCCAGGCTGTGGTGCATGATGGCCATTGGTTGGTTTAAAAGGACAATGAATCCTTTCAATGATTATCTCCCGCTAGAATTCTTCAGCAGATAGTCGAACCAAGAAGCAACCTTCCATCCCCAAATTCATAGAGGACTTTCAATAATTCACTTAAAAAATATAGAACCCTAATACTCAAATCACATATGTATTCCCTTATAAGATGAAAGTATACCCTAGCACCTGGGTTGGAGTATTCCTCTGTGAGCATTAGGATGTCCACTTTTAAAATTACTACAAGAAATCATGTATAAAATTTATCTTCTTCCATCATGAGAGAACAAAATATTTTTGAAGGAGATTCTTACTCCATAGTTACTGGATTAAATATTAGACCCAGGTCACAAACAATAAATAAGGCTACTACAATGTTTCAAACTATTACCAATAACTCAATGACGATGCTTTCCTCATCCATAAGGAGAGCCCAAATTATTTTTGGGGATAATTCCACATCAGAGGTGCTTGAATCAGACACCAACTATTCTCCAAAAATAGCAAGGGATCTCGCTACCATGTTTCAAAACACACCAAGAAAAACTTGTATCAATATCAAGAGTTTTAGTGAAAAGAAACATGTCTATTCTTATTGGCGATGGCATGGCTGGTGTTAATGAAGACCATATCACTTTTGATATATTTCATATTACCATTGAAGAGCCTTTAAGAGCATATTTACCCTATAATAGAATAGGTGACATGGTTCATAAGGAAGGTAGAACAAAAAGAGTGAGATGGGCATCAAAAAGATAGAGGATGGCAAAGACACACATAAATTTTGTATGGGAATTGGTGATCATCCTAAATTATAGGAAATAAACAATGTTTCCTTTGAGTCTGCCAATAGGCCCATTGTCATGCATGTTTCAGGTGAATTTGAAAAGGAAATCAAGTTTGTTGTCCTTAAAGCTCATTCTCATCAATCCTTATTTAAGATTAGCTATGGTAAGCCTGTTAAAAGCTCCATCTCTGGTATGTCCAGAGCTGAGGCAATGCTGGAAACTAAGGGTTTTGAATTTTGCACTGCAAATAAGGCTTGTAGAACATTTGATGGTTTTTCCAATATAGTTCTTGTTTCAACATCTGATAAATCTAAATTTTATTGGATAAAGTCTTGATAGCCCCTTCCATTGGTCATAATATTTGCTCAATGGACTTGTTAAATCCACACTCTAATCAAACATATTAATTCATAGTTCAAATTGCAGTAGGTCAGTCTGTTAATGTATCCACAAAAGCTATGAGACACAAGGAATCTACTTGGAGATGAAACAAGCAAGGAAAGGTTTTATCAAATTGGTTCAAATACTCTACACTAGGGAGACATAAGGAAGACAACTTCAAAAGGTTTATTATGGAGGAAATAATTAAGAATGCATTCAATGAGAATATTGAAATGATATTTCATGAACTTAGGTTCTATTCACAAAATCTAATAGAAAACTTTGATGGATTCAATCTCTTATCTATAGAGTTGAAAGAAAGATTATCTTTATTTTTGAAAGAAGCAAAGGAAGAGAAATTTACAACATTAATTGGATATATTCATGAAACTCTATTAAAAACTTGGTGGAATACTCAAAATGTGATTATTCTTTCTCCAAAAGTGTGCTTAATGTTCTATTTGTCATTAATCACTTTTGAGTTCTTTAGAGGAATGAAACAAAAGAAAGTAAATGTTGGTAGTGAATCCTTGAATCCAAGTCAATTTTATTGTGATGATAGACTAACTCATCATGAAGCAAATATTCCTCTAGTAACAATGTAGAAACGAAGAAGGAGGAAGAAAAAACATGGTAGAAGAAAACAAGATAAAGATCCTAATTTGGACACAAATAGAGAGTATAATGAAGAAAGCACAAAGACTAAACTAAATGAGTATGATCAATTCAAAGAACTGAAAGAACCTATAGCTGAACCTTAAGTCAAATATCTCTCTGCAAAGACAACATTTAATGAAGACACTAACTACTTGCTTGAATAGGACACAGACAACAAAGAAGGAGAATTCAAACTCTAAAAGAACCATATTATAGACTAAAGTCTTGAACACCCAAATAATGTAATACAGGGGGTGTTAAAGTATATTACATCATTTGGGTCATGTAAATGTACCACCTTTGGTACATAACTAGAGTAGAAGTTTACTTCAAGCTAGTTAGTTACTTCAAGTATTGTAATAAATGCACAAGTGTCAATATGCAAGTTGTAAATGTGTATGTAGTCCACATGTACATGAGTCTTAGGTTGATTAAGGTCCAAGGAATCTATCTTCCTATATAAATGCCTCATAGTGAGTGATTATAGAGGGTATAGTAAATATAGAGAGTGTGAGGTATAGTTTAATACTATGGTACAATGTAGTCATTTCATATCTATTCATGGAGTGTTCATGTCCTCCATTATATAGCATTATACTATTTTCATCACTTTTATAAATGCTATATTTTTGAGTTATTTGTAGATGTTCATCTCATTATTTTCCTACGTATTATTGTGTCATTAGTTTATATTTATCTCAGATTAGTTATCTTGCATCTTGTGGTTGTACTTCCTATAATACTATCCCATCAAGCTAACAGTTATCTATTGATTTTAAACCTTGATCAAATGAAAGGTTATTTATTGATTAAATGATAGGATAATTATTCAATTTTAAACCTTTGATTATTGGAAAAAGAAGAATGAATGTGGGAGCCTCACCATGGCAAAGAGGGAGAGGGCCAATGAGCCTAACTGTAGCAGATAGGGTCTGAGAGGGCCTAAGCCTCACCATGGCAGAGAGGGCTTGAGCCTCACCGTGGCAGAGAGAGCCAGTGAGGGTTTCCTCCATGAGTGCTTCCTTCACGAGGATTTCACTCCCACTCTAACTTCGATGCTCTGAAACCCTTTGAGCAGGGGGTCTCCTTTCTCCCATTCTGGATCTAGCTTCTATTCATGCTTAGTTTCTCTATTGTGGTTTATGACCAGGGTGTTTTTCTTGCTAGGGGTCTTACTAGTATATCTTGCTCTCTTATGGGTTTGTCATTATCACTCTTATTTGGGGAAGAAGTTCGAATGCTGACCCAAACATGTAGGGATGATCTTGGGCCATTATAATGCAGTGGAAAATTTTAGTTGTTGACCCCTTGGCTGGCTCTCACTCTGGTTGGTGGGAGTGTTGGGTGGTTGTGTTTCTTGGGTTGTTTGCTAGTTTTTGGGACTTGGTTGGATTGTGCAACATTTCTTTTGGGTTCGGTAGTTTCATATTTTTTTAGCTTTCTAGGGAGAGGAAAGGGCCATATACCGACCCAAACCCATTGGGGTGATCTTGGTATGGTGTTTGGTTATGGTAATCTGATGGTGTTCCCTTGGCTGGCTTCAGCTCTGATGGCTTGGTTGCTCTAGTTGGATGGTGCTTGGATGGATCTGTTGCTAGGGTTCTCTACCAGTAATGTGTCTATGGCTGATTTGTACTGCTTTCTTCTAGGTTCAGTAATTTCTTTCTATATCTGGTTGTTCCAGGGAGAACTAACCCAAACCAGTTGGGTTGAAAGCGGATTGTTATGCTACGATGGTTATCAGCTTTTGACCCCATGTCTCTGGTGAGTTTTCTAGCTTCTCTAATCTACAGAGATCTCTTTCTTCAATTCCAGCAGTGGTGGTGTGTTTGATCCCAGGGTTCTAAGACTTTTTTTTTTAGATCTTACCCTTATCTCTCTCAGGTGCAGTGCAAAATGTTGCTATCTCCTTTTTCTTGTAATTAAGAGTGGTTCTTGTTTTGCAGCTCTTGCTTCGATTTAGGTGGCTCATAGTTTTTTACTTTATCTTTCGTACCATTGCAAGTGTAATCCTCAAATATTTCATTGGGCAAAGTGATTTTCTCCTGGTTTTAGTTTACTCCCATTAGATGGGTGTGGTGTTGTTCCCCATCTAGGGCATTCAGTTCATATCCTCTAGGACTTTATTGTTGTACTTTACGTAGGAGGGTTGGTGGCTTATTTTTTTGACCTTTGCTCCTCGTTGGTGGGTTACCCTTTTGGATGTAAACTGTATTTCTTCTTTTGGAGCTTGTTGTTGGGTAACCCTTTTGGATCTTATTGTAATGGTTGTGGGATCCTCTCAAAACCCTCAAGTTCAGGGATCCTTAAAACTCCTTTACCTAATAAAAAAAAAAAGAACGGAATTCATTCAAGGTAATTATGGGGTTCCCTCATTTACTTATAATATGAATTAAAGAAATTATTCATGTACTGGGTACATAAAAATCATGGAGTTCTTATGTAATTATTTTTATGATGATGTTTTGAAAAAAGAAGAATGAATATGAAATTCATTCGAGGGAATTATGGGGTTTCCTCATTAATTTGTAATATGAATTAAAAGAACTTTTCATGTATTGGGAAACTTAAGAACTACGGGGTTCTTACATTCTTATATTGATATTGTTGTATAAAAAAAAGAAATGATGAGATTATTTTGTATAGATGTTGGAGATAACAAAACCTATGAAATAAAAAAGATGTTTTTGAGGTTGGATTTTTATCATAAGGGTTTCCCAGGATATATGATGTATTATGTGTGTATCAAATATCTTCATCTTTTAATCTTGCATTTGATGAATCTTAGATGGATAGAAAATGACATCTTTTAATGTTTATGTTAATGGATTAAAATATTAGAAATAGGTTGAGAAAGAGACGAGACAAATAGCCTATTTTCAATATGCTTAGTGCACCTACATAGATGGACTTATGTATGGTGTAGATATGGGCGTACCCTTTTAATAGACTAAAAGGGATAATTTAGCTCAACTTGGAGATGACATAGATAGCTTATTTTCATTATGCTTAGTGCACCTACATAGACAGACTTATGTATAGTGTAGGGATGGGTGTATCCTTTTGACAAATTAAAAGGGATAAGTTGGCTCATTCAAATATGAGACAAACAACTTAATCATAAGGTATTTCATCAATAAACAACTTCATAGAATGACTTATGCAAGGTGGGGATATGTAGATTCCTAACTAGTGTATAAAAAAAAATTCTCTCTCGAGTGGGTTAGTTTTTTGGATTGTTACACTAGATCTATCTTTCTTTTAGACTTTTCAATAAAATTCTTGATCTCAAATTTTATGACATCTACTTTTTCTTTTTGTATCATGAACTCCATTAAGTTTGTAGATTTTGATTCTTTTGAAGTAGACATCCTTATAACTCCCTAGTTTTAAATAAATCAAAGTTTCTAAATTACAAAACTATGAAGTAGAATTCCTTATTTCTTCCTAATATTTAGAAACTAAGAAAATATGATTTTTGTAAATTTAATGTTTTCCTAAATTTGAAGTTGTAAGCCTTTTGACTCCCAAATAATTAATTTGCAAAAAATCATTAATCTATTATTTCAAAAAATAATAAATCAAATTAATCTATAAAGCAATTATAACATTACACCATAATCCTACTTATTTATCCATTAATTAAATTATTTCTCTTTCAACTACTTATCACTCCTAAACTTAATTAATATTTAGCTTATAACTTAATAACCTTAATAATCAAAAACTTATTTCTCCTAAAGTCTTAACCTTATTGCTCCAAAAATAAATTTGGTAAACCCTAAATTTAAATTTGAATCTACCTCCTATTTGATGCATGCCAATTATGCCTTGCTTCAATGAAGTAGCTTGACTACTCTCGATGTAAGCTTGACTATTATTGATGTAATCTTGAATGCTCTTGAAGTAACCTTGGTAGGCTTCTTTAATTCACACACTCCAAAAGATGTTACATGGCTCAAAACCGATTTACCTTCAAATGCTTGACAATTCGATTTTGAGTGGTAGGAGGATATGCGTCTTTGTTGTTATTATTTTGTTGCTTTATGTAATGCTCTAAGTATTGTTTGAAGTGTCAAGAATTCTAATACTCGTAAAATCCTACACTTGTTTTATCAAACATTTCCCAATCATTCCTTTCTCCTTTGCTTTAGTGTTGATCTTCAATTTTTGCCTGTTAGTTATTCCTTAGATGCAGTTGTTTGTATGCTCAATGTTCTAAATTTCTTTGAAGTGCTCAACATCTTAGGTGATATTTTGAATTTCCTTGGAATGAACAACATCTCAAATTACATTTTGAATGCCCTTGGAATGCTCGATGTCTCAAGTGATGTTATGATTACCCTTAGAGTGTTTGCTCAACATAGCTATGTTGAGTAATTCACATATTGAGCTCTCCACCTAATAGCTTGGTGATATGAACTCTCTTGTTCTATTCACTATTGGATAGCTTGGGAGAATGAGCTTACTATTTTCCTAGTGGAGGATGTGCTCTATAGCATACTTATATGTTCTACCTTGTTAATATATTTTGTGTCCTGTGATTTGCCTTGATAAGTAGATGCACGTCTATGCTCTTTTATTTATGCACTATTGCACTAATGGTATCTTAGAAAATACTTCTGCTTTTATAACTTAATCTTACTTCCTTGATATAGGCAGTTTTATTGTTGCTCTTATTATAGGATACAATGCTCTACCTCTTGCTCTTTGACGTTCTTTCCCAATACTTAGATGTGGTACTCGCCTTCTTGTTTGTTAATGCATGTAGCTCTATACTCCTTTTCTTTAGTAGAGATTACCTTCAACTTCTATGCTTGTAACTAGGAATTTTATAATGCTTATGTTACCTTTGTTCTTGTAGCAAACTCTCCTTATATTCATAGGTGAATGTATGCAGAATACTCCTTAAGTCTTAGGGATCATAGCTCTTTGTGTATAAATATTGGTCTTTCTTTCTTCTCTTTGTCATTGGTTCTATAGTTCTTCTCCTTCTTTAGTATTATCTATTTTTATTCATTGGTTGAATAGATTATTTCATTCACTTGGTTAAATACCATTATCTTTATTATCTTGGCAAATAATGTTGCTCTTAGTGTTGTGAATTTCTCAAACATCGCTCACTTCATTTTCTCTGATGTTGGCTTCTTTCCTTTTCTTCTATAGAACTTATATCATTGTGAAACATTATTTCTTATCATAGCATTTCTATAATGGCCTCTCATTCACCTTTATATAGGCCCCTTTTTTCTTATTCTTCTCTAGAACCTACATATCTTTTCTATATTCAAACCCCCTTTATTTTTAACTTAGAAGAGCCTTTTTTGGACCTCTTTTCTCAAAGGGTCTCTTCCTTGACCTCTTGGGTCTATATCTTCTATATTGGTTTCTTGAACCAATGTCAAGGTCTCTAAATGACCTAAAATCTTCTATAGTCCTTTGCTTTTTTAAGGTTTATCTTCAAGACTTGAATCCTTTTTATAGACCACCTCTATTCCGAATAGAATTTTAGAATAGGTAATCTTGATCTATTTACTTTTTTCAAGGCCTTTCTCAAAGACCTAAATCTTTAATATTTTTCAACTTAAATCAATCATTGATCGATAAAAGCTTTCTGCCTTCATCTTGCACTTGAAGATGAAAGTCTTTTCTATCTATTGTAGGAAGCTTTTCACACTTTTTATGATCAACCTTTACTATAGCAATGTCTTAGGTCACACCTAATAACTCCAATAATTTCAATGTGACTATAAACTTCCCTAATGATCCAACCAATATAGCTTGATTGTATTGAATCCTACAACTTTATTTTGAGTGTTGATAGAAATTAGTTATCAAGGATTATCTATGTCCCTGAAAAACCTTTATCAATGTTAAGATTGGTTATTTTCCTAAATAATAAACTATCTTCAATTTTATTCACCCAAATATGAGGCATAGCCTTCACTAGTTATCCTTCAACCTAGTGGAAAGAATCTATAGTTGAGTCCTAGTATTCACTAGTTGTTCCTGCAACTGTGGAAAGACTAATATTTTTTGCTTCCTTTGATCTTACAATACAGAATAGGTCTATCTCACTTTAAAGTAGATAAACTTTAAATCAATTTTATCACACTGGATAAAATTGAATCTTATATGCAACTAAACAAATTTACCTTGTGCAAGAAACTTCTTGTTGTAGCTTTGATACCACTAATGGCTTTTGAAGCCTTAATATTAATGTAAATTCACAGGATAAAATATATGATAGTTGCAATATAGTAAGATAAATATAATGATGTAAATAATAATAATATGAGCCAAATCATATGTAAATCAAGGCTTATAATATATCAACTAACATTCATTAATAAGCAAAAATATGAATGTAA
Source organism: Wollemia nobilis (assembly GCA_028583015.1). Taxonomy (NCBI): domain Eukaryota; kingdom Viridiplantae; phylum Streptophyta; class Pinopsida; order Araucariales; family Araucariaceae; genus Wollemia; species Wollemia nobilis. Next base: position 6,484,743 of record JAQPPZ010001340.1, read on the forward strand.
TAGCCTAAATCATACATGTACAAAGCATGTAGTACAACTTACAATATTAGTTGCTCAAATGTATGCAATCTTTATTACTCCTCTTCCTCTTACAAATGTATCATAAACTCTCTTACAATGATGATAACAATGCTCTCTATACTCACTATGAATGCTATATGAAAGCTATATGAGTGTTATAAATGCTATATCCAATATGCTCCTCCATGGAGTAATATATAGCCATTGTAGAATGACTCTTTGGATACTTGAATCTTCCTTTCCTTATGCCAAGTCTCATGACTCTTGGCTTCTCTACTTGACACTTGCATACACATGAATCTTCACTTAGCACTCTCTAATCTAAGGACACTTGTGCACACTTACATATAAGACACTTGTGCACATATACACACATCACACTTGCACACTTACATGACACTTGTGTATTCTTGCGTATTATTACATTACATAAAATATTTAGTCATACTTTAATCTAATATTTGATCCTAGTCTAATATTTACAAGGTGTACCATGAAGGTACTATGGAGGTACATTAGCATGTACCAAATAATGTAATATTCTCCAACAATCTCCTTTTCTTGATATATTTTAGATGTAAGAGTTTTATAAATATTCTTTACATGCTAGAGGTCTTCTATCTAAAGAGAACATAAATATGTGCACTTTCTTCCTCCATGATGTAACAACTAGAATTTTACATCATATGATTCATATACTTGTGTAACGCATATATCTCTACTTAATATTAAAGGATTTTCTAGTTTTTGTAACTTACATTATAAGGACTAAGAATAGTTTGATATTAATTATTTTATATCTACATATGATTATTTATATTTTATAAAAAATAGAAGAGTGTTTAGGGGTAGTACCTTACCTCCTATTATAGGATTACCTATTAACTTGATCACATCAGCTCTACATAATATGTTATGGAATTCATTAATGTTTTATTGGATTTTTTATGTGATTGGTTATAATTTATGTCTTGATTTGAGCATGAACATGGAAAAATAATGATGGTATCCAATCTAACCACTAGATTTTAACTCTAGTATTCATAAATTCTTTTATATTATGAAGTATTATCTCCATGCTTGAATATTTTGGTTTGCACTATTGATCAAATATTGAGGGATGGAGGATAACTCCTTAATTCATCTAGTTAAGCTACACAAATAATATTTTAAAGTTACACAAGAAAGGAACAATAAATACTTCCTCATACAATATCATGTTATATGGAAAAGAAAATCATAAATAAGAGATATTGATAAAACTATAATAATAATAAACCATGTAAATAAATAGAAAACTTTATTTATAGATAGTGCAAATCTAACTAAACAATAAAATTTAAGGCTCACTAGGCTAGCTGCAAGTTGGAGTAGGATTGGTGTTATATGCATAAATATTAGGTAATGATTTGACTATAACTCTAATGATTGTAATTTCCATAGAGTGATAAGAAAATAGAGAAAGAGCCTATACTTTGTAATTACCTTATCCATAAAATATGCAATAATAATTATTAGGATACTAAATGAAAGATAAAATAGTTCATCATTTAGTAGCTATAAAAAGAAGTTTATCTAATTCACATAACACTATATTCTTCATATTCCTTGGTACTTAGTAGCGATACCTAAAATTAATGTATTATAACAACTAGCATTAGTCGTTAACAACTAACACTGGAAATTGATGTTGGTATTAGCTTACTAGAGTTGGTGCTTGATACTGACAATTAGCATTGATAGTTGGGTACTAAGTTGAACTCAAGACTAGTATCTAGTTATTAGAGCTATAGATGGGATAACATTGCTTGGTACTAAGTTATGATATTACATTGATAGTTAGTTATTGAATGTCAAGACTTATAACTAGCATCTTGATGGCCAAAACTTATGTTCATGCAAACTTGAGCATTAATTATTTTTCTCTAATAATTTATTTCTATTTAAGGACTAACATTCTTCATTCCATCTACTTCCAACTAAGGATATGAACAATTGACTGTCTAGTATGTACCATTCACCACAATGGAAAATTGACCAAACTCTAATAACTTTAAATAAAGTGTGAGTTTCTTAATAGTTGTGCTTTTAAGTTAAGTCTATTAGTTAATACTCTAATGCTTGAAAAACATATTTGCATCTTAGGTATAATAGATGTTGTACAACTACTAGTTCAAATAAAAATAAAATATAATACTCAAGTGTAACATAGTTATATTAATCACATTATATTTTCCATCTATTTAAATATAACTATTTTAGTGTCAAGTAGACCCTATAAGTGTTGCTAGGCTAGAAAAATTAGAGCCATGATTTGATATATAGATATTGGGTTTTGAAATGAATTAAACCATGTAAAAAGATAATTTGTGCTATCTAAGTAGTATAAATTAAGTTCTTGCATGTTATTATGATATCCATATTTAAGAACATATCAACCTTGATAAATATTAAATCATGAAACCAATGATTGAAGATACTTTTTACAAATGTTGGAAATATCAAGCACATTGGTTGTCATTGATGTCAATGATAGCTTGGCAAGGTTCACTCCAATGCAAGAAAATTGATAAAAAGAAAAGGTTATAATATTTACTTTAAACATTAGAAGCCAAAGAAGTTTGGGACAAAGCTCTAAGTGTTTGGTTAAAAAGTTGAAGGCCCTAGTTTAAGACCATGAAGAAAGCAAGTGACTAAGGCTTAAAAAGAAATAATATTGTAATATTTTAATATTATAATATTAAGGACAAAATTTTGAAGCCAAAGGTTTAAATAATAAAAATTTTATTATAATATTTTATATTATAATTTAAACCCAAGATGGGTTTTGGTGCCAACATTTTTGAAGGTTTCAAATAAAACTTATAAAGTATCGACATCAAGAAAGAGGGGTAAAAAGCATATTAATATGGATTAAATTTATGCACTAAGGAAATGTTTTTTTAATTGCAATAGTGTTTGATTTCCCTCATGCGTGTTTGTGAGAAAAATAAAATAATAGACAAAATTTAAAAAAGGGACCCTGGATTTTTTAATAAAGAGCGCATCATGGGAGTTTGTTCTCAAGTATTGGTTGGCCTAATGGTAGTCTAGGAAACACTAAGGTGCAGGGCAAGCAATAGGTCTTAGGGTCAAAACTCAATGGCGATAGTTTTTGTTTGTTTTACCAACAAGTAGGTTTGGCGAAGGGTTTAAATTATAAAGCATGTACCTTTTGGTTTTGTGTGGGTGGTTGGCCTAGCAGCAGCCCAAGCGGTGCTAGTGCACTAGCAGGCTAAAGGTTTCATGGTCAATTCCCACCTGTGGCAGTTGTGGTAAGCGAAATAATATTTTTTTTTGTGACTACGGTTGAGTTATTAAGGGCCTAAGTCATGCTTTGTTATTGTGTGCACTATTGGACTTAGGGAGTTATAAGGGAAATAATTTTTTTTTTTTTTGCCATTGTTCTAGAAGGAAATAAAAGGGGGAAATTGCAATTAATTTTTGAAGTATCATTGTATGGAGTAATAAGGTGTAATTAGTGGTTAATCAATTTGTGTTTATGTTTGAAATATAGAAGTGGGATATAAAAGGTGTATGATGTTCTTTTATTTTTTGTAATACTTGCATTAGTATTGAAGGGTTTGGTTTATAATTTGATGTTTTATTTTGAGAAACCAAGAGAGTTATAGAGCATTGGTTTGGAACATAATTATGCACACATTTTGAGAAGGGTTTCCAATATATGAAAAGGTGTTGTGCTAATCCTTTTGAAGTTGCAAAAGATATTATTTTTGAGACATGTATTTGAGGACATCTTCATCAAGCATTTTGAGGTATGGTGGTTCAAATTTTTATCTATGTGGTTGTTTTGAGAAAGTAGTTTTGATGTGGAGTTAAAAGGGTTGATTGGTATGCATTGTTGGAAATATTTGAGCTAGGGTTTGTGAAAAAAAATGTGCATTCATTGTTTGAATGGTTTTTGAAGCATTGATTTGGATGTATTGTATGTGGATGACCAAGATTTGTAAAGCAATTGTGTATTTGGTTTGAAAAGAACATATGGTGGAATTATATTACATATCATTTCCTATGTGTTCTTGAAAAAGAATTCTTGGTAGAATACATTTGAAGTATTATGTTAAAGCAAGTGTTATGAGAAAATTTTGAGCATGTGTTAGAGCAGAATTAAGCAAATACAGTAAGCAGACTAGAGCATAATTGTGAGTTGTTTGAGTAGGTCTATTTGGGAGAAGACTTATGAGTAGTTCTAGGTAGATTTGAAGCATTCTTGTGAGTAGGTCTGAGGTATATTTGTGAGCAGGTATGAGATAGATCAGTACAGGTAGTTGAGCATATTTGATCAGATTGGTGAGCAGTTTTGATCAAAGTTGTGAGCAAAATTGATCAAACTTGAGCAAAGTTGATAATAGGCTTTGGAAGCCAACTAGTGCAAAAGGGATAGGGTTCTCCTATGAATAGAGGTCCATAAATCAGAGCAGTAGGGACAGAGATCTCCTGTGGATAGAAATCCATGAATTTAAGCATAGGGGATTGGTGTCTCCTTTGGACAAAAGTCCATAAATATTGTAATAAGGATTTGGTTCCCAAGAGACGTAACCCACATTGGGTGAACCACGTTAAATCATGTCTCTCATGTGTGTGATAAAGTGTGAATTATTTACTATCTTGATATTATTGTTGTTATCATTTGTGTTGAAAAGTAAAAAAAATTATCTTATACTATTCACCCCCCTCTCAGTATAAGCTTATGTTACACAATTGGTATCAGAGTTGGTTCCTTCATGAAAAACCTAACATCTTGAAGGAAGATCCCACAAGAACATACATGACCACAGAAAATGGAGAAGAAGCCATGATCGACATGAAAGAGAAACTTATTGCTACTCTTAGAAACTTAGAAAGAGTTAGAAAGAAGAATTCAAGTTTGAAGACTCAAATTCAAGAGGATGAGGAAGCAAAGACGAAACTTCTACAAAATTTCACAAAGCTAAAGGTAAAATTTGAAGAGGCAAAGAAAATTGAAAAGGATATGGTAGAACAGTTAAAGGCAAAAGAGTTAGAATGTGAAAGGTTGGAATCTAAAATTGTCTCTCTAAGAAAGGGAGTTGAAAAGTCTAAAGATAAGTTACAACAAGATATAAATTTAGGGAAATAGAAAGAGGAGTTAAGCTCCAAAGGAACAAAGATATCAAAGAAAGAAGAATCCATGACCTATGCTAATGTATTGAAAGGACAAAGAATCAAGAAGGAAGAAAATAGAGAAGCTTCATGGACAAAAGTTAGTTACAAAAACAACAAAGGAAGAATGATGCGACCATATTATTCAAGGCAATCTAACACATTACAAAATTTCTTCCATGGTTATTATTTTTCATGTAACAAATATGGTCATAGAGTTGTACATTGTTTGGTCCGTATGAGAAATAATTTTGATAGAAATTTCAATTCATTTGCACCTCTCATGGATAAAAATATCATCTGTTACAAATGTAATAACTTTGGGTACAAGGCCAAATGGTGTAAAAAAGTTTTTTCCAGAATCAAGCAAAAATAAGGAGGGTCAAAAGGTTCAAAAGAACACAACCTCAAAAGTTTGGAAAGAGAGAAAAGAGCAAGAAAAGGAGAAGTCAATGTTGGTACAAACAAATCTTCATGCACAAGATAAGAGAAATTAGTGGTTTTTTTATAGTGGTTGTTCGAGTCATATGATAGGTGACAAAAGTAAATTTATTACACTTAAAGAAATCAATGGAGGATCAGTAAAATTTTGTGACAATGGTTCAGAAAAAATTGTTGGGAAAGGGACCTTGAGTTTAGATAATGGAAAATCAAAGACAGAAAATGTATTGTATGTCAAGGGATTGAAGCACAATTTACTAAGTGTAAGTCAACTTTGTGATCAAGGGCACATAGTCACCTTTAATCCAAATCGATGTGAGATTATAAAATCCAAGATAGAAAAGCTTATTGTAGATGCCATTAGAACTACAAATAATCTCTACATGTTGAGTGAAATTAAGGGAGAAAAATGTTTCTTATCACAAGAGGATGAGAGTTGTTTGTGGCATAGAAGAATGGGTCATCTGAACTTTGACAACATTGTGAAAATAAGCAACAAACAGGCTGGCAGATATTTGCCTAGGATAAAAATATTGGACATTTTGAGTCAAATTTGTCATTGATGTCAAGGAATAAGCAACCGTTGATGTCAAAAGGTCAAGAGGAAAAATGCACAGGTTAAAGGCAAAAAGCTTCATAATATTTTTGATATTATGTGGAAGCATAATTCAGAAGGATTTTTATTAAAACCATGGGTGAGCGAAAATAAAAGGCTTTTCATAAAATCCCAAGGGAGTTTTAATATTTATTTAAATTCAAATTGAATTTAAATATTATTTATACAACCCAGATGTTGTAGGTGAGTTGGAGAGGAGAGGGCAATCCTCCAAGGGAGGTCCCAGGTTCAAATCTCCACCCTACCAAAAAGCTGAATTGGGTATCCAAAATCCAACTGATAATGTTGGTGCGGGCAGGGTCAGGTGCGACTCCTGGGTGACTTTGATGGTGTAGAACCCTTTGTTCATGGTCTCTCAAACCAAGGCTACCCCGCAAGGGGTTTTTTGCCCCAAATATATATATATTATTTATACAAAGTGGTAAAATAAAAAAGGCTTTAATAAAGCCAAAGGGATTTAAAAATTTAATTTATAAAATTTAAATTCTAAAGAATTTAAATAATTTATAAATTAATAAGTTTGAAGGAAAATCGAAGTGCCGACATTTAAGTTTGAAGGAAAATCGAAGCGCCGACGTTTATGTTTGAAGGAGGAAATTGATATAAAAACAATATGCCTTAGAGGCATTTGATTATCCTTTTGCTCGAATGATAAAAGCATGCAATCGTGTGTGTAAGAACTCGTGCGAAGAAAGAGACAAGTGTATTGTTTTAAGTTCCAACAAATAAGGATAAAATCGATGAGCACCAAAATTCAAGAGCCATCCAGGCAATGTGGCCTAGTGGCAAGTGGATAGAGGCTAGAGTGTTGGGAGCAGAGTGACCTACGATCGAATTGCAGTGGTAGTATTGTTTTGTTGGTAGTATTGGAAACGTCGAAGGAAGCGGTGTACATTTTTTGCTTAGGTGCACTAGAGGAGCATTATAGAGCACATGGTGCTCTTTACTCCCCAAGCGAGCGCCTAGCTTGTGCAACGGTTGGAGTCGCGACTAGGACACTGGTTGAGGCTACGTCATGAGTTCGAGTCCCACCAAGGCAAAGGTAATAAATTTTGAATATAATTTTTATGATGCCTAAGGTTTGACATGAGGTCTTAGGGAGTTAAAAGGGTTAGTTCAAAAGGTTTTTAATTAATCATTATTTTTGGTAAATTGGAGGAATAAGGAGTTAGCTTTATTTTTGAATAAAGGATTTGTGTCACATTGGTCTATTGGATATTTAAAGTGTTGAGAGGACTTCTTGCATTGAGTTATTTTGAAAAGGAGAGTGTATTGATATTATTCTTGGTATTGAATATTATTTTAATTGGGAGATTATAAGGTGTATTTGGCCAATTATTTTTATATTTTGATGAATTTTTTCTTAAATATGGAATGATAAGGTGTATTTGTGTTTTGATATTTACATTGTATTTTGAGGGATTTTATCATCTTATAACTTCTTTGAGCTTGGCAAAGAAGTGTTTGTGGTTGTGGCAAATTTATGATATTCCTTCATCATCAAGAAAAAGGTATGGGCACACTCTTCCATAGTTGAGTTGATTGGTTGGTTTTCTGAAAATAAGATTGGAGTGAAAAGGACTTGATTAGGATTTCCTTTTTGAATGTGTTGAGTTAATGCTTCAAGGTTTTCTAGAATAAAGAGTTGTTAAAACATTGTTTTATAAGCATTATTGTTGAAGCCATTGGTTGTGTGAAGAACTTGAACTAGGGTTTGCAAAGAACATGAGTATCATTGTTATGTGAAGATTGTTTTATAAGAATTTTTGTTGAAGTGATTTGTTGAGTGAATAACTTGAACTAGGGTTTGAAAAGAATATGAGTATCATTGTTATGTAAGATTGGTAATTGAGCATTATTGGAAGACATTTTGAGTGAGTGTTCGTATGCTTGGACTAGGGTTTGTAAGCAAGGATTATTTCATTGAGTGATTGGTTGAGTAGAGTTGGTTGAGCCTAGTCAAGTGGATGTGTGAAGTGATTGTTCAAGTTCCATAAAACAAACTATTCTATATTTTGAATTTATTTGAGAGAGTGATTGAGTATTGAATTGAAGCATATTGAGTCTCTAACAATTCTATGTATGTTTCTGAAAGAGTGATTGGAAGTGTTTGAGTATTGAGTTGAAGCATATTGAGTCTCTAACAATTCTCTATATGTTTCTAAAAGAGTGATTGAAAGTGATTGAGCATTGTGATGAGTATAGAGCATATTGAGTCTCTAACATTTCTCTTTATGTTTCTATGATATTGGAAAAGTTCTAGTGTGGACTTGTTGAGCAGATTTAAAGCAAGTATTTAAGAAGACTTGTGGACAGATTTGGGTAAGCTTTTGTGGAAGCTTACAATACAGATTAAGAGCAGATTTGGATAAGTTCTTGAGAGAACTTATTGAGCATATTTGGACAAGTTCTAGTGAGGACTTGTAGAGCAATTTTAGATAAGTTCTAGTGAGCACTTGTAGAGCAAATTTGAACAAGTTCTAGTGAGGACTTGTAGAACATATTGGAAAAGTTCTAGAGAGGACTTGAGGATAGATTATTATGAGATTTTGTGGAATCTTGAAATGCATATTTGAGATAAGTCTTTGTGAAGACTTGTGAGCAAAGTTGATTGATTGATTTGTTCAAACCTTGAGTAAGGGTTTGGGATAGATCTAGCTGAGTTGATTTGAGATTGAGTCAAGCTTTGAGTTAAGGCTTGAGGACAGATTTGTGCTAGATCGAAGGACTATTTTTAGTACAGATTCAAGGATAGATTTTGGTGTAGATTTGAGGATAGGTTTGTGCCAGACCATAGACAGAGATTGAGTATAGATTTGTGCTAGACCGAAGGACTGTGTTTAGTGCATATTTGAGACAAATATTTGGAGGTGATAAAGTTAAGGATAGATATCTCTAACCAGAGCAAGGAATATAGGTATATTTTGTGGATAAAGTTCCATTTGCTAAGGATAGTGGAGGCAGAGGTCTTCTAGAGGATCACCAACTAGAGCAGAGTTAGGATATTGGTATCTCCTATGGATAGAGATCCACAAACTTGATTAGGGAATTGGTGTCTCCTTTGGATAGAGGTCCATAAACATTGTAATAGGGAAAGGATTACCAAGAGATTTATTAAGAAAATTTTAGTGAAATATTTTCTCCGTGGAGTATCCCACATTGGGTGAACCACATAAATTTTGGTGTCTCAATTGTGTGTGGTGATTTTTGTATTTATTTGATTACTGCTATTGATATTGCTATCTATACATTGCATAATATTGATTAGGAAAGAAAAGTAAAAAGTGGTTTTTTACTGTTCACCCCCCTCTCAATATAAGCTTGTGTTCTTCAAAAAAGACCTCAAAGCACAATCTATGCACAATGTCAGCATGGAAAGCAAACAAGAACAAGTTTTAAGTCAAAATAATTTACTTCATTTGAACCATTGAAACTAGTTCACACTGATTTATGTGGTCCTACAAGGACAAAGAGTTTACAAGGTGAAAGTTACTTCATGCTATTTATAGATGATTTCTCCATAATGACTTGCGTAGCTTTCTTAAAAGAAAGTTTAGAAGCCTTTGAGAAGTTCAAGGTATTCAAAGTGTTAGTAGAAAATGAAATAGGTAAAAATATAAAGTATCTAAGATCAGATAGAGAAGGATAATTTACTTCAGGTGTATTCATAGAATTTTGTGAACAACATGGAATCAAAAGATAATATTCAACAGTAAGAACTCCACAAAAAAATGGAGTAGTTGAAAAAAAATAGAAATATCGAGAATATGGCCAGAGCTATGCTAAATGAGTCTAAGATTTCAGATGGTTTTTGGAGAGAGGCAGTTCATACAATTGTATATATCATCAATAGAGCTCAAGTAAGAGTAAATCATCATAAAATCCCATATGAGCTTTGGAAAGGAAGACCAGCTACTGTGAAGTATTTCAAAGTTTTTGGAAGCAAATGTTACATTAGACGAGAAGAGAAAAACTTGGGCAAGTTTGATTCAAGATGCAATGAGAATATCTTCCTTGGATATTCCACTAAGAGCTAAGCCTATAAATGCTACAATAAAAGGACACATACAATTATGGAAAGTACAAATATGACAGTTGATGAACAAAAGAATCAGCTCAATAAATTGAATATCAAGAAGAAGAAAATTTCCAATAAGAAGTAGGTGAAGAATCAGAAAAAGATGAAGCATAAATAACACCACCTAAGTCTCCATCCAGGTATGTGCAAAACAATCATCCAAGAGATCTGATTATTGTAAATCTAGATGAAAGACAAACAAGGAGGAATATAATAGGAATAAGTGAAAATGCAAATCTTTCCTTGCTATCTAAAATTGAGCCCAAGGATTTCAATGAGGTGAGAGAAGATAAATTTTGGGTCAAGGCAATGGATGAGGAGTTGGATCAAATAGAAAAAAAGTGAGACTTGAGAACTTGTCCCATGACCAAAAAAAAAGAATATAATTGGTACTAAATGGGTTTATAGAAATAAGTTAAATGAAGATGGTCAGGTAGTCAGAAATAAAGCAATATTGGTATGCAAAGGCTATGCACAGGTTGAAGGGATTTATTTTGATGAAACATTTGCTCTTGTTGCACGACTTGAGGCCGTAAGGATATTTTTAGCTTTCTCAAGTTTCAAAAACTTTAAATTATATCAAATGGATGTAAAATCAACTTTTCTCAATGGCTTCTTGGAAGAAGAGGTCTACATTGAGAAACCTAAGGGGTTCAACCTAACTGATAAGCCATATTATGTATGTAGATTAAAGAAAACTCTTTATGGACTAAAGCAATATCCTAGAGCTTGGTATTCAAGGTTGGATAAGTATCTTCAAGAACAAAGTTTTAGAAAAGGAATAGCTGACAATAATTTATACATCAAAAATGAAGGAAATGACTTGTTGATTATGGTTGTCTATGTGGATGATATCATTTTTGGATGTAATAATGATAAGATGTGTCAAAAATTTGTAAAGAGTATGCACAATGAATTTGAAATATCAATGCTTGGTGAGTTGTCCTTCTTCCTTGGACTACAGATTTCACAATCAGAAAAGGGTGTACTTCTCTCACAAACCAAGTATATAAAAGAAATGTTGAAGAAATTCAAATTGAAATATTGCAAACCAGTGAGTACCTCCATGGTTACAGGATGTAATTTGAGTAAATATGATGAATCTCCAAAGGTAAATCATACATTGTATAGATCTATGAATGGTATATTATTATATGACACAACTACAAGACCAGATATAATGCAGATAGTGGGACTAGTGGCAAGATTTCAAGCAACACCAAAGGAAACACATGTACTGGTAGTAAATAGAATTCTCAGGTATTTAAAAGGAACTATGGATTTTGGACTTTGGTATCCCATAAGTAATAGCTTCACTCTCACATCACAAATGCATATTGGACAGGCAGTATTGATGATAGAAAAAGTACAAGTGGAGGAGCATTCTTTCTTGGATATTATTTAGTCTCTTGGCTAAGCAAGAAAAAAACATTGGTATCCTTATCCACGACAGAGGCATAGTACATTACAACAGTTGCTTGTTGTACACAAGTGTTATGGATGGAGCAAAATTTAAAATATTTTAAAATAGAGCATGATCATCCCATCTCCATACTATGTGATAATACAAGTGCCATAAACATTTCAAAGAATCTAGTGATGCATTCAAGGACTAAGCACATTCCAATCAAGTATCATTTTTGAGAGAACAGGTGATAGATAAGCAAGTCAAATTGGAATATGTTACTACAAAGGAATAGATTGCGGACATATTTACTAAGCCACTTCCAAAGGAAACTTTTGAGTATCTTAGAGAAATTTTAGGAGTAGTCTTACTCCCATCCCAAACTTAACCACCTCAAGAAGATGAGGTGCGGAGGGGGGTTGAGCTAAGATTCTTATATTTAGCCCCAAAGGAGTCCCTTTGCCATTGATGTCAAAGGGGAAGAGATTTGAGTAATGGGGAGAGCATTCAGTCAGGAGGAGCAGTTTTGGAATCCAGTGGTTGTAAAAGGTTTTATTTTAGAAGGGTTGCCATCAATGACAAAGGGGGATATTGTTGGAAATATTAAGTACTTTGGTTGTTATTTATGTCAATGATAGCTTGGCAAGGTTCATTCCAATGCAAGGAAATTGATAAAAATAAAAGGTTATAATATTTACTTTAAATATTATAAGCCAAAGAGGTTTGGGACAAAGCTCTAAGTGTTTGGTTAAAAATTTGAAGGCCCTAGTTTAAGACCATGAAGAAAGCAAGTGACTAAGGCTTAAAAAGAAATAATATTATAATATTTTAATATTATAATATTAAGGACAAAATTTTGAAGCCAAAGGTTTAAATAATAAAAAGTTTATTATAATATTTTATATTATAATTTAAACCCAAATATGTGTTTTGGCACCAACATTTTTGAAGGTTTCAAATAAAACTTATAAAGCACCGACGTCAAGAAAGGGGGGTAAAATCCATATTAATATGGATTAAATTTATGCACTAAGAAAATGTTTTTTTAATTGCAATAGTGTTTGATTTCCCTTGTGCGCGTTCGTGAGAAAAAGAAAAGAATAGAAAAAATTTAAAAAGGGACACTAGACTATTGAATAAAGAGTGCATCATGGGAGTTTGTTCTCAAGCGCGCGGTTAGCCTAGCGGAATTCTAGGTAGTGCTAAGGCGTAGGGCAAGCAACGGGTCTTAGGGTGGAAACTCGATGGCGACAATTTTTTTTATTTTACCAACAAGGAGGTTTGGCGAAGGCTTTAAATTATAAAATGTGCATCTTTTGGTTCTGTGTGGATGATTGGCCTAGCGACAACACAAGCGGTGCTAGCACGCTGGTAGGCAAGAGGTTTCGTGGTTGATTCCCACCCGCAACAGTTATGGTAAGCGAAATAATATTTTTTTGTGACTAGGGTTTAGTTTATTAAGGGCCTAAGTTGTGCTTGATTATTGTGCTCACTATTGGACTTAGGGAGTTATAAGGAAAATATTTTTTTTTATTTTGGCCATTGTTTTAGAAGGAAATAAAAGGGGGAAATTGCAATTAATTTTTGAAGTATTATTGTATGGAGTAATAAGGTTTAATTAGTGGTTAATCAATTTGTGTTTGTGTTTGTTGAAATATTGAAGTGGGAGATAAAAGGTGTATGATGTTATTTTATTGTTTGTAATACTTGCATTAGTATTGAAGGGTTTGGTTTATAATTTGATGTTTTATTTTGAGAAACCAAGAGAGTTATAGAGCATTGGTTTGAAACATAATTGTGCATACATTTTGAGAAGGGTTTCCAATATATGAAAGGTGTTGTGCTAATCCTTTTGAAGTTGCAAAAGATATTATTTTTGAGACAGGTATTTGAGGACACATCTTCATCAAGCATTTTGAGGTATGGTGGTTCAACTTTTTATATAGGTGGTTGTTTTGAGAAAGTAGTTTTGAGGTGGAGTTAAAAGGGTTGATTGGTATGCATTGTTGGAAATATTTGAGCTAGGGTTTGTGAAATAAAATGTGCATTCATTGTCTGAATGGTTTTTGAAGCATTGATTTGTATGTGTTGTATGTGGATGAGCAAGTTTTGTAAAGAAATTATGTATTTGGTTTAAAAAGAACATATGGTGGAATTATATTGCATATCATTTCCTATGTGTTCTTGAAAAAGAATTCTTGGTAGAATATGTTTGAAGTATTATGTTCAAGAAAGTGTTATGAGTAAATTTTGAGCATGTGTTAGAGCATAATTAAGCAAAGACAATAAGTAGACTAGAGCAAAATTGTAAGATGTTTGAGCAGACCTCTTTGGAAGAGGACTTATGAGCAATTCTAGGCAAATTTGAAGTAGTCTTGTGAGAAGGTTTGAGGCAGATTTGTGAGCAGGTATGAGACAGATCAGTACAGGTAGTTGAGCAGATTTGATCAAATTGGTGAGAAATTTTGATCAGAGTTGTGGGAAAAATTGATTAGAGTTGAGCAGAGTTGAGAACAAGATTTTGAAGTCAACCAGCGCAAAGGGGATAAGGTTCTCCTATGGATAGAGGTCCACAAATCAGAGCAGTGGGGATAGAGGTCTCTTGTGGATAGAGATCCACAAATTTGATCATAGGGGATTGGTGTCTCCTTTGGACATAGGTCCATAAATATTGTAATAGGGATTTTGTTCCCAAGATATTCATTGATAAAATTTATAAGAAATATTTTCTCCGTGGACGTAACCCACATTGGGTGAACCACGTTAAATCATGTCTCTCATGTGTGTGATGATGTGTGCATTATTTTTTGCTTTGATATTATTGTTGTTATCATTTGGGTTGAAAAGTAGAAGGTTTTATCTTATACTGTTCACCCCCCCATCTCAGTATAAGCTTATGTTCAATAAAATCTATGGTGATAAATCTCTAAGATCTAGAAGGAATGAATAGTGGTGTGTATAGTCTAAATTTCCTATTTTATATTACTGGTAGTTCATGTAATGTGATATTATATATTTATATCTATATTATGGTCCATGTAATGCCCACAAAAAAATTATTTTATAGAAGACATTGGTGATGCATGTCAAACAAGACATAAAGGTTCTTAAAAGTATATAGAAATCAATCATTGAGATATGATCAATAATTGGATTGATCAATATGAGATAGCAATGCATATAAATAAAGTCACATTTATCTTAGTGATTCCTACTTGATAAACTTGTAGACATATGTATCTATTATTATTTATAAGCATCTAGACTAACAATAAGTGAGATAATAGTTAATGGTTTTCCTTATATCCATTTCACATGATATGCATTCTCTGTTGAGATATTTTACATTATTTAGTACATGCTAATGTATCCCCATGGTACCTTCATGGTATAATTGTTAATATGTAATAGATTAGGGTTGAGTCTATAGTTTAGAGTGTGATTTATTTTTCCCTTTTACATAAATTTTAATGTACAATAAATGCACAAGTGTCATGTAAGTTAGAGTGCAAGTGTAGGTTGATAAAATGTGCACAAGTTTCGTGTATGTAAGAGTGAAAATATGTAATGTGAGGATGTGCACAAGTGTCCTAGATTAGGAGTGCATGTATAAGTGTAAGAGTCATGTGTGCAAGTGTCTTAGATTCAAGTGTCCATCTAGTATGCAAGTGACAAGTTGATAATCCAAGAGTCATGAGACTTGGCATATGGAGAGCAATAGTCAAATACTTGAAGAGTCACATTACTATGGCTATATTATGGAGATAATACTCCATAGAAAAATCAAATCAAGACAATTCATATCTCATTATCTGATTGTAAGAGAAAGAGGAGTAATAAAGCTTGTATACATTTTGAGCAATTAATATGCATAGTTCATGAATGATTCAGGATATTTACATTTATTTTTCAATACATAAATAAATGTTATTTTTCTTTATTATATAAGCCTTGATATACATATTAATTTGCTCATATTATTCTACTCATATTATTATTACTTTGACCTTTAATATTATGGCTATTTTATATTGGGGCCTATTTAATATTGTAAGATAACCTAAGATATTTTGTGGTAGTAGGGATTAAAATGCCAATGGTGGTATCAAAGCTACCACTTGACTTTGTCTAGTTTGATAGAGTTATTTATTAGCCACCATTATTAATTAGCTTTGTCCATTTTTGATAAAGTTAATTTAGAGTATGTCCACTTTAAAGGCAGTGAAGACTTGGACTCTTTTTAAAGGTTTTATTGAGTAGAATAGGCTAGGGTCTTTCCACTCGATTGAAGAAAAACCAATGAAGACTAGGACTCGGTTATATTAAATATAAGGTCCAACTTAGAAGAGAAGTTGGACATTGGTAGATAGTAAAAACCAACCCTAAATAAAGTTGGTTATTCAGGTATAGAGCCACCCTGACATCGAATTTGAAGTTTTTAGGATTTACAGATTGAAGTTTGAGGTAGAATCAATTTAGAATATAGTTGATCATTCAAGGATATTTAGTGCCACCCTAACATTGATATTGGGTTATCTAATAAGGAGGAGAATTATATTGAGTTATTAGGTGAGATCTAAGATATTGAGGATTTTAGATTTCATATTGATAGAAAGTGCAACATAGATTAACCTATAGAAGTTTGAGAAGCTTCCTACAGAAGACATGGAAGAATTTTAGCTTCTAAGTATAGAGATAAGTAAGAAATCAAAAAGAAAAGAAGAAGAAAAGTTTAAGTTGCAGCGTATTGAGAAGCATTTAAATCTTCCTAAGAATAGAGAATAAAAAAGCAGACAAGAAAGCAACAGAGAAAGAGAAGAAGAATCAGATCAAATTGACCTTGACATATTTGAAGAAGAATCAAAATTTTAGAGAGCGAAAAAGAGGGAAGTATCTTCCCATAATACATTGAAGAACTAGGTTGACTGAATATATCTTTATATCATTTTAGTCTTGGTTGTAGATTATTTTTTGAAGCATGTTCTTCAAGGTAGATACTTTTGTAACAAAATACAAAAAAATTCCTAAGAGGTCCATATAGTAAATAAATTAAGCCCATATTGTTGAATAACAAGCCCATTTAGGAAACTCAAGAATGTAGATGAAGAGAGGTCCATTTGACCAACTCAAGAAGAAGATAACAGAATTGGCCATTCAGTCATATAGTAAATAAATAGGCCATTCAATAAAGCAAAACAACATATATCATAAGAAAAGGATGCTACATTCAAAAAGCAAAGCAAAAAAAATGGTTAATAGTTATCTTATGTATAAGTACCATATGTAGAAGCTTATACAAAGATTCTAGACAAAAAAAAAATGCCATATAAACTTATATAAATCTTCTATCCAAACAACCATTGTCATTAAGAGCCATCATTGCCATCCAAATGAGAGCATAGCAACCAATGAATCTATAGCAATGAAGTAGGCCAAATTGAAAAGCAGGACATAGAAGCAGCACGATGATATCAGTGAAGGAGGTTAATGAAGGGAAAGGATAAGGGAGTCTAACTATGAACCAACATCTAAAGAAATAATAAAAGCTTCTAGTGTCTAAGGGAAGAAGTAAAGCTTCCATTGTCTAAGGGAAGAATCAAGATTTCCAATATATAAGGAATGAAACAAGGCTACCAGTGTCTAAGGAAAGAAGTAAATCTTCTAGTGCCTAAGGAATAAGTATAGCTTCAAACATTGAAGGACATAACCAACGCACCAGCAAAGCATCAAGCGAAACATCCAGTATTGTAAGAAGGTGAAGCATCTAGTACTAAAGTGTATACACCTGAGTAAGGAAGAGATAAGTCTAACCGTGAAGACAACTATATCAACGTGTGCAACATAATAATTTTTTTAGTAATGCATTGAACGTTAAATCATAAGGAAATAAAGTATTTTTTCTAAACACATGTAGAGATCCACATGGAATTTAATCATCATTTGGCACACCCAAACTAGGATTAACTTAAATAGAAATACAAAGGGAGTACATCCATAAGCATGTACAAATAATTAACACTAGTGAACAAGTGCAGCATAATTCAGAGACCGCCAATGAGTAAGCAAAGCATGATTCAGAGAACAAGTTTCCCTAAGAAGTATAGGGTTAGATTGCAAATTATATTTTGGAGTTATAAGGTGCTTACATAGTCTAAGTAGGATTTAATTCAGAAGTTATAAGTGAATTTAATTTAGGAGTTATAAGGGTTAGGTTGAAGTTTAAGTTTTCTAATTTTTTAAAAGATATGGAGTAATAAGGGTTTCTACTTTAATTAGTTAATTTGATTACTCAAAGTTTTTTTATATTTGAAGTTTTTAAGGTAGAAGATTTATTTCAAGAAAATATTGAAAAATATATATTAGAAGGTTTTTGAAATTTTGCAAATTTAAATTTTGGAGTTAAAAGGCTTTCAACATCAAAGGATTAGAAAACACAAAAAATTGCAAATTTCATATTTGAATTATTTGAGTTATTTCTAGACCAAGGAGTTATAAGGTTTACTAGTTCGAAGGAAATAAATCATTCAATTGCATTCAATGATTTAAGGAAATAATATTTTAATAATTTCATACCATGGAAGAAATTATTAGAAATGCATTCAATGAGGATAGTGAAGAAATGGTGCACAAACTTAAGTTTTATTCTCAAAACTTAATAGATGATTTTTATGGAAAGAAACAAATGACAAATGTTTTAAAAGAGAAATTATCTTTATTTCTCAAGGATGCAAAAGATGAAAATTTCACAATGCTTATAAGCTATCTTCATGAAACTATTTTAGAACATGGTGGAATTCACAAAACACCATTATACTTTCATTAGAAGAATTCTTAATGATGTATTTATCATTACTTAGATTTGATATCTTTCAAGAAAAAATACAAGAAAAGAAAGATGACATATACAACTTGAATGAAGCTTATATTAGCTTCAATGAAGAATCATTGAAATCAAGAATGTATTATTGTGATGATTTACTAACTCAATGTTTAGAAGCCACATCATCAGGTACATCACAATTAAATATGAAGAAGAAAAGAGGAAAGAAGAAAAATAGAAGAAATCACACAAGGAAGGCTAATAGAAGATCTGAATCCAAAGTCAAAGAAGAATCATATACTACAAATTTAGATATTGATCTAAAAGATGTGGATTGAAGACGAATTTCAAACAGAGGTTTATGAACAGTGCAAGGTTACTTGAAGATTGAAGATAAATATGAATACCAATATTGAAGACTAAAGTCTTCAATAATAAAATAATGTAATACAGGGGTGTGTTGATATATATTACATTATTTGGTACATGCTAATGTACCCTCATGGTACCTTCATTGTACAATTGTAAATATGTAATAGTTTAGGGTTAAGTCTCTAGTTTAGAGTATGATTTATATTTCCATTTTATGTAAGTATTAATGTGCAGGAAATGCACAAGTGTTATGTAAGAGTGCAATGTGCAGGAAATGCACAAGTGTCATGTAAGTTAGAGTGCAAGTGTAGGTTGAGAGAATGTGCACAAGTGTCTTGTATGTAAGAGTTAAAATATGTAATGTGAGGATATGCACAAGTATCCTAAATTAGGTGTGCATATAGAAGTGTAAGAGTCATGTGTGAAAGTGTCTTAGAGTCAAGTTTCCATTTAGTATGCAAGTGACAAGTTGATAAGCCAAGATTTAGGAGACTTGGAATATGGAGAGCAATAGTCAAGTACTTGAAGAGTCACATTACTATAGCTATATTATGGAGATAATGCTCCATAGGAAAACCATCAAATAAAGATAATTCATATCTCATTATCTGATTGTAAGAGGAAGAGGAGTAATAAAGCTTGTATACATTTTGAGCAATTAATATTGTAATTTTTCTTCATGCATAGTTCATGAATGATTTAGGCTATTTACATTCATATTTCAATATATAAATGAATGTTATTTTCTTTATTATATAAGCCTTGATATACATATTAATTTGCTCATATTATTCTACTCATATTATTATTACTTTGACCTTTAATATTATGGCTATTTTATATTGGGACCTATGTGATATTGTGAGATAACCTATGATATTTTGTGGTAGTAAGGCTTAAAAAGCCAACATTCTCCATATTATGTTTAGAAATAAAAATAAAGAGGCTTCTGATCAAAGTGAATGATGTAATCCTTTCCCATAATGTAGTGGTTCCATTAGTGAACAACATGTATAATGTCTTACAACTCTTTCTTGTAGGTGGATCTTCATTATAATTTACCTATAAAAGTCTTTGAATGATAGGAAATAATATGTCCATGTTGTATGAGGGAGGGATCAAGTGTGCATTTAGAATACTTCAATTTCAATCTCAAATTACTAAGTGATATTTTATATGTCTAACACTCTCGTTAAGCAAAGATACTTCTTAAGGTATTTAAACACTTATGTTGGATGTTGATTCATCTAATTCAAGGATTGTATATATGTGAGAATCATAATATAAGAAAATATTAAAAGTTTATTAATTTTAATAAGCTTATGATTTCAATATTATTTGTATATATAGGCCATACTTGAATTACTGTAGTCTTATTTATATCTATATGGATACCATGGTGGTCAATGATATAGCCTAGATATTGGATATTTGAGATACCAAATATACACTTGGCCATATTAGCTTGTAACTTTTAATGGTAATTGAAACAATCAAATTCATGTCACCTTCCTAAAGAGGTCAAGATTAGGTGAATAGTATTGACCTCATTTGCAGAGATTGTATGTTCATCTGACGATTCCCCTTGAAAAATAGAACCTCAAATTGTATTGTAAGTAGACTATCAGTTCTATTTGTTGAAATTTTGTAATCTATGTATTTTTATCTCAATATTATATGATCACAAGGTTTGTAGCAAAGAAATTAGAGAACCCACCACCATTTTTAGAATTACCCATTCATAAGCCAAGATGCATTGAGGTTCCACTGCCTGATTCTTGTCCTGAAAAGTGAATATTCCTCATTGGCTAATTTATTTACGCCATTATGCTCACCATGCCTTAGAATCATGGCTCAAAATCAACAACAAATTCCTCCAAGTTTTCCTGATTGGAATACCACTAGACCTATAGGTTTAGCGTATTTGAATGATATTCCACAAGTTGCACTTAAAGCTCTCCCTACTTATGATGGCATGGGTAAAACCACTTATGAGAATTTTTAAGTTTTAGTATCATTAGCAACAATCCCTAACATCAACGAGAAATACATTATGGTCAGGTTACTTGCCATGTCCTTCATAGGGAATATACTTAACTGGTATCAAACCTTGGAAGACACAAGTATTTATACATGGGCCAACCTGGATAGACTATTCATGGAAGAATTCAATGAGTTAGTAGATCCATTCTCACTTATCCAGTTTATTGTCATACATTGTCATCCTCAAGAGATAAACATTGATTTTAATCTTAGATTCAGTAGAACCTAGAAGAGAATTCCATAGAATATAAGACCCTCGGGCTCCTTAGCATACATCTATCATATAATAGTTTTAGGCCCTAACTTAGGGTTGCAAACCCAACAGTTTAGTATAACCACTTTCACTTAGGTATATCAAGTTGTCATTACCATTGAGAATACTCTAATTTATGTAGGAAGACTATCTTTGAGAGTTGTAATGGTATATTTTCTAGAATTAGGTTCACATTTTAAACAAAGTGATTCATCCATGGATCTTGTCATAATTTTGTCTTTTCCATAAATTTCTCCCATTCCCATACCTAAAGCATTGCCTCCAGTACCCATGTTGCCAAAATTACCAATGCTTGAGCCTAAAGAGTCACCAATAATAGTAGAGGTATTGCTTATGCTCAAAATGCTAAATAATAATGTGATGGTGATTGAGAAAAGAGAAGCAAAAATATCTCAATTTAGAATATTATGTATGTTTCTAAATATCAAAAGGCTTAAAGTAGCAATATTACTAAAAAGGTTAATAATAGCTACCAAAATCAAGATCCTTCAACTTCAAAACCCAAAATTTGCCCTTAATGTCTAGTATGTAGCAATCACCATAGCGCAAATACTTATGTAATGAATTAGAATCACACATAGTTGGTTGTTGAAAAATCTGATAGGTCTCATAAAGGTTAATTCAATATGCTATGGGAACCAGAGCAGATCATGCTTACTCAAGATCCATTGGAGGAGGAATGCATATCCGTGCTAACTTGGTCTGGTAAATAATAAATTCAAGTAGATCCTCAAAATTTGAAACCATTCAAGGTCCCATTTCAGTCTTAAAAGCCTAAAGAGAAAAATTTGCTCGAGACCAAGAAGATTATAACTCAAAGAATTGGAGAAAGCTCCATCTACGCTAGAGTCACAAAAAGAACCTTCTAGCTAAAAGAAGTCATATAAGGCTAAGGAGGTATTACCTAAGATAAAATAATAGGCATGGGATAAGCTCAGATTCTATTTAGTCACCAAGAGATAGATAATTGAAGCACCCAAGAATATAGAAGAAGGCTTGATGAACCAGAAAAGAAAAATAAAAATAAGCTAGTAGAAGCACCCAATTTTAATATAGTGGAAGAATTAAAAAAGACTCCCTTCAAAGTGAGCATGTATGACACACTGATGATCCCTAGATAGATATATTTACTCAAAGCTTCATTGAAGAAAGTCAATATAGAAGATTAGCCAAGTTTAGAGTATAATCTTGTTCAATATACAATGACTCTAGGAGCTATGAAGAACATGTCATCCCCTTTTTACATATCTTTGAGAATGGAATGGTGGGTAGTTCATGACTACATAATTGATTCTAGAGTAGCTCCTACTACAATACCTACAACAATATACAAAATTATGGGTATGAAATACACATTTTCATGTCCTAGAGTCCTCAAATTAGATGACTCTATTGTGAAAATAATGGAAGTTATCAATGATGGATGTTCCAATGACACTCCATAGAATGCCAGAGATCACCGTGATACAAGAGATAGTAGTTGTTGACTTAGAACCATACTTTGGTCTCTACCTTCACAATAATTCATGGAAAATTTGGGAGGCTATATGTACCTGTACTATTAACATATGATGATTCCTTATAAAGGTAAAAATATTAAGGTCATTCTAGAAAATCCCACTACTTATCACATTGAAAAAATTGAAGATTAGTATATCAACACAATCTTTGAAGAAGTTAATCCTCTAGAAGATATTATGGATGAGTTGGAAATAGAGGATAAATTTTATCTAAATAATTTCAATGCCCTAGTTGAGACTAGAATTGGCACATACCACACCTTAGGCTGAGAGTACAAGAATATTTTGATAGCCATCCATATTTTGATGGAGCTAGATGCAAAAACAATGATAGATCTAGAGTTGTGTTGGTATCCCCCTTATAAGGAATTAAAATTTTTCTTTATAGACTAACTTGGAGCTGCACCAATAATATTGTTGAATATGAGGCTTTATCCCTTGGTTTGATGCAAGTAGAGAAAATGAGCATTAAACTCCTTACAATCTATGATGACTCTAAGCTCATTGTAAATCAAGTAATAGAAATATGTAACATTATACATCATTATTTTGAAAGCATACTGAAATAAGGTATGGTATTTGATGGAAATATTTGATGATTTTAACATAAAGATCATCCCACAAGAGCAGAATGAGTTGGTTGATGCATTTGCTTTTCAAGGAGTAGCACCTGTAGAAGAATATTATTAAAGAAAGAAAAATAAAATAAAGTTGATCTTCAGGCCATTGGTCCTAGACAAAGAGATATTCTAGCAAGTGTTCGAAGATGACCATCAAATAATTGAATTCTTAACAAAAGAAGCAATCTACTTATCTTAGGAAGAGGAGGTATCTCAATAGATTGATCAGGAATATATCCAATTGAAAACTAATCATATACCTAAAGGGGTGATCACTCTAGAAAGCTTGTTCAACAACAATAACAAAAATACGAATTCAAAAATGAATATAGAAGAACAAGCTTATAAAGAAATTGAGTTTGAATAAGGTAAAAATTTGAAGATCAGATTCCATTGTACCACAAAAGAAATAGACCAATTCAAATCACTTTGTATGCAGTATCAAGACATAATAGCATGGAGTTATACTGATCTTTGATTCTATGACAAAGATGTGATTCATCATACTATTGAGCTAGCCCCTATTGAAAATCCATTTAGGCAAAAATAGAGGTCAATAAATCCTAAAATACAAACAACCATGAAGAAAAAACTTTTTAACCTGTTGAATTCCAATATCATATATCCATTCAATCACTCCACATGGGTTGCAAATTTAGTGTCCATTAGAAATAAGAATAGAGACATTTGTCTATGCATTGATTTAAGAAACTTGAATAATACATCACTAAAGGATCATTATTCCCTTCCTCAAATTGACTAGATTTTACAAATAATGGCAAGGGTAGAGATATTTTCTCTCCTAGATGGATTTTTAGGGTACAATCAAATATGGGTAAAATATGAAGATCAACACAAGATAATATTCACTACCAAATGGGGAATTTTTGCATATCAAATAATGCCATTTGGACTATAAAATACTGGTGCTACCTTCCAATGCATCATGGATTTTTTCTTTGGAGACTTAGTCAATAAGATAATTCTTATACATTTAGATGATATGATAGTCTTATCTCATGACAAGCAACTGCACTTAGAACATCTTGAAAAAGTTTTTTAGAAATATAGAGAATTTAAAATATCATAAAATCCAAAGAAATCCATATTTTCTATTCATGAAGGTAAGCTTCTAGGTCGTGTGGTCTCGAAGTATAGCATCGCCATTGATGCAAAGAGAATCCAAGATATTTTATCTCTTCCACTCCCCTTAAGTAAAAAAGCTTTTCAATCATTTTTTGGGTAGATCAATTTCATCCAAAAATTCATTTTAGAGTTTGCACAAATTGTCAAGCCTATGACAAAGCTTTTGAAGAAAGATGCTACATTCAAATGGACCATGGAGAGGAGAAAATAATTTGAGTAAATTAAAGAAGCTATTATAGAGGCCCCTATGTTGATAAACCCAAATTTTAGCAAGGACTTCATTCTATATGCCTACGAATTTGAAGACATATATGTTGTAGTATTAACTCATAAAGATAGCAAAGGATATGAACATCCAATATTTTTTCTAAGCTAGAATTTTCATGATTATCAAAATAACTACAATTTTATAGAAAAAAAGGTGTTTTCCATCATGAAGTCTTTGAAGAAATTCAGACGTTATCTATCATTGAGTAAAACCATAGTTTATGTGGTTCATCCAGATGTCAAAAACTTCATTTTACAAGGAGAACTGAGTGACAACAAAGTTGGATGGGTCACTAAGATCCAAGAGTATGATTTTGAAATACATCCAACCAAACTGGTAAAAGGCAAAGCCTTATGGAGTCTGAGGTCTTGGTTCAATGGTTAAAACACTTCTATGGAAGCGCGAAGACCAGGGTTCCAATCCCTCAGGCCCTGTAGTACCGATGGGCATGGTGTGTCAACATCATTGGCTACGTAAAAGGTTTACCCCAATGCAACTCGAGGTTATAATGGTGATAAGGAGTAAGATTCGAACCCACGAAGAGGCATAGAAAATTGTAATGTGTTACTGATTCCTCTAGTATAATAAAAAAAAAAGGTAAAACATTATGCCAATAGTTAGCTACTTTAGCATAACAGGGGTATAATATGTGTATTGAAGAGGACACCGAGAGAAATCCTAGGACTGCACAA
This sequence comes from Wollemia nobilis, assembly GCA_028583015.1. NCBI lineage: Eukaryota > Viridiplantae > Streptophyta > Pinopsida > Araucariales > Araucariaceae > Wollemia > Wollemia nobilis. Next base: position 6,510,240 of record JAQPPZ010001340.1, read on the forward strand.
CATGAAGAAAGGCTTGATTGGGTAGAAGAGCTAATTAAATGTTTTTAGACAAAAAAATATCTTGAAGGATTAAATGCATTGCAATGAAGAAGATATAGGCTACAAGATCTAGAGGATGTGTTGTTACTAGAAGGTCTATATAGAATTTTTTTATGGAGTCCTTCTACATTGCATAAAGCTAGAAGAAAAAAGAGAAAGTGTTGAATGAATTTCACTCAGGTATATCTGGTGGACATTACATAGGTCAGGCCATTGCTGCTAAAATCCTTAGGGCAGGATATTATTGGCTGGCAATTTTTTTAGATTCATTCAAAGTGGCTCGATCTTGCAAAAAATGTCAAAGTTTCATTGGGAGGAATAGAAATGCTTCACTTCCATTACACAAATTGTAACTGAAGAGTCATTTTAGTAGTAGGGGTTAGACTTCATTGGAGTCATCAACCCAAATTCATCAATGAGTCATAAGTATTTTTTAACAATAACTAATTAGTTTATCAGGTGGACTGAAGTAGTTGCTATGAAGATAGCCAATCAAGATATAGTTATTGAGTTTGTTGAGAAATTGATAACAAGTTTCGACATCCTAGATGCATTGGTGAGTGGTAATAGGACTCATTTCATAGGAGCAAGATTCATAAATTTTACCAATAAATATGACATTTATTTGAAGATGTCATCCAATTATTACCCATAGGGGAATGAGTTGGCTAAATATACTAATAAGAATATTTTAAAGATTACTAAAAGAACTATTTGAGAGAATAAAAGGAGTTGGCACTTGCGAGTAGATCAAGTGCTAGATTGTATCATAGTGAAAACATCATTAAAAGTTTCTCCTTACTCATTGGTCTATGATAAAGAAGACATTCTCTTATTGTATATCAAACTACCAGCTATAAAGTTAATCACTCAAGTAGAACTCCTCAACATGGAAGTGGTGGAAGCGTAAATGGTATAGTTACTACTATTGGAGGATTAGAGAAAAAATGTGTATTGCAATTTCCAAAGCCATTCAGCCATGACCAAGAAATGGTTCAACAAAAAGGTGATACCTCAAGAATATAAAATCAATGATCTCATCCTCATATGGGAGGAAGACAAATCAAAACCAAGAATTCATCAAAATTTTGATTCGTTCTGGTCGAGACCATATCAAATCATCGCTAAATAAGAATTTAATGCATATGAACTATCAAATGAAAGTGGCCAAATTTTTTTGATATCTATGAATGACCACCACTAGAAGCACTTCATGTGAAATGTCATAAACTTATTATATATTATGTACATAGAAAACATGATAATAAAACATACCACAATAATTTTGAATTCATGAAGTCGATTGGCTAAGACAGGCACTAACTGTCTTTGGTTTTTCAATGTCATTTAATCATTGGTCGAAGGTTATAATAGCTTAGAAAGTCAAATGACATACAAAATATCTTTGCATGATCCAAGGTAATAAGAAAAGTTGGTTTCTAGAAAGCAACTCGAGCTTCAACTACTACAGTAACTATATAACAACCAGTACATCACTTCTACAACACAAACAAAACTCAACTTTGTGAAGAAAAAATACAGAGTAGAATAAAAATTGCATTTGGAATTATTTTAAGTCGTAAGCCATAAACAGAGTTTAGAGAGTGCACAAAAGCTTGTTCAAACACTAAAATTACAAAGCAATGGCTAGAAATACATGAGCATTAAACAGTACATAAAAAGAGAAAACATTGCAAGATCAAATGTGTTGAATCATAGACATAGATCTAACGATAAAAATTCTAGAGCAGTTGTGAAAATATGTCAAGCAACAAATAGACCAAAGGATTTTTCCTAGCAGTCCAGGTTCTTTTGCATCACTCTTTTCTATCTCTTTATGTTTGCAAATCTACACACCCTTGCCCTAAACTTGTAAAAGCAGTTTCAAAATACTATAATGTCCAATTAAGAACGATTCAAGATTCTCAGGGGAAAATTTTATCCATCTTACCCTAGAAATATTTAGAGATACCTTTGTCATAGGAGTTAAGCCTAGATCTCCTGCCAAGCCCTTTAACACTACATCATAGATAAAATTATATTATTCTAAGAAGCATTTTGAAGGAGGTAATACTTTAGAAAATGGCTTCACTCATAACTTCATAACCCCCTAGCTAAGGATAAGCTCCCAAAAGCACCTCTAAACATTAGAGTTCAAAAGCCCAAAGTTATTTTCTATGCTAGCCATCATTTTTGCCATTGACCAAGTAGTGTATGACTATCAAATGGCCATGGCATATGCTATTTCTAACCCTCACCATTATTACCAGTCAAACACCCCCCTATTTTTTGATTGGGCTAAGTACCTATGTGAAAAATGCATGAACAACTTACTCAGCTACAAATGTCACCACATGGTACATTTCACTATTATTCACATATTACAAGGTTGTTTATATATTATACTATTGACAGTATGCCTTGGATAGGCTTAAACAAACTTGACAACAAGGAAATAGTTTAGTAGTAGTAGACTAGACCAACTTACTAAGGAAGTATGAGTCTTATTACAACTTTAACAAGGAATTTCTACGGTTGGCTCTAAAATCTATTTTTGGATAATTGCCTTGTTTTTCCTCTCAAGCAAGATTCCTCTTGCAAACTCATCATGTAGAGGAAGGATACTGGTATTTTCTAATAGAAGGTATAATCATAAGGCTATATGGTTTCATAGGGAAACATTTTTTGTTGCCCTATTATATCATAGATAGACTCTTTGCCATAGAGTTTTGTAGATAAATTGATGCTATTAACATCACTTTTAGCACTAGGATTAATAAGAAAGAAACATGTGAATATCATTTGACTTACAGGTAAAATATGGTAACTGCAAAAGGGAAATAAGAATTTGTAGACACTAAAATCTGGTCAATCCGATTGTGCTACCATAAACAGTGGCTTCGTGACACACTAGAGCCCCTAGGGCAGCCCTCAGGAGGCATACAGTGGTTCTAACCACTTGGCACAGGGTTTTGAAAGGTTCTAGGCCACTTTTGGCACCTTTTGGACACCCTGCTACTATTCATTCCACCCTGGGATGAATACAGAACCTATTCATCCCACCCTGGGGCGAATAGCAACATTCATTCCAGGGTGGAGCGAATAGCAGGTTTGACTGGAAAAAAGTCAAATCTGGACAAATGGCGACTGCCAATGGTTACTTTTCTGGTTCCTAATGGCCAGAAATTTAGTGCACACAGCATCTTAATGCTCCAGCCCATGAGGGAGGCCAAATTGGGAGATTCTCTTCTCCCTCCAGTGCATGTCACCCTGATGGCCAAGTGGCGCCCCTTGCCTTGCATGCCCTCGCATGCCTTTTGACCCATGAAGCCTCCTTGGGCTATAAAGTGGATACATTTTCCACACAAAAAGAGAGGATATTTTGAGGACAAAGCAATGGAGTGCTGCCAAGATTTCCTTCCACCCTTTTGCACCCATTTTTCCCTCGAAATCTCTTCCTAGCGAAGGAGGTTTGCGAGTGAGTTAGGAGGCATAATCTGTTACAAAACCAAACCAATTGAGTGAATTCCCTCACCAAAATTTGATGAAAACACATCCCATAGGTTTTTGCATCATTCCCAAGTGGAATTGGTGGTAAAATTTAGGCAGATTCTATGGGCATCCCACCCCTGGGCACCCCCAATCTATGACAGTCCTATTCGTCCCACCCTATGATGAATAGATATATGTGCATTATTTATTGACTATTTTTAATTATATATTTTACACATGCTTATATGATGTTGCAGTTCAAATTTCATGTCATTCTGAGCTATATTGGCCGAGATATTGCATTTTTAGTGTTTTGTAGGGTCTCTTGCAGGTATCCGACGGTCATCTGAGAGAACACCCAAACTGTGATCGATATCACAAATATAATCAAATGGGTTTTCTTAGAATAGTATTTCATATATTTTTTCCAATTTTCATGCATTTTGGATATGCGTAGGGTCATAATTTGCTTGCTTTGGGTTTTGTAGGTTATGAACGGTCATTCGAGTTTTGAAGCCCCATCGGATGCAATTTTGGTGCAATTTCTAGTGATATCTTCCCAAAACCTTCCTTTTTACATCCCTCTAAAATTTCATGCTATTTGGAGTTTATTTGATATGTTTTCTCATTATTAGCCATTTTGCCCCTATGGGGATTGCATGCTTTTTATCATACGCACTCGCTATTTGACGATTCTGGTTTCCTTGTGTGTAGGTGCAGGTCATTACAGTGCATTGGGAGGTAGCCTAAGACATCATAGATCAAAGACACAAGTGGCGGAAACCTTGGCCCGCCCACTTCGATTGTGGGTACGAGGAAAGACATTGGATGTGCACCCAAATTCCTTGAAGGATATTTGACCCTTGGGCACCCGAGTTGTAAAAATTTGTATCACCCATTTTGAGCCCTCAAGGGGATGCATTGTAACCTAGAATATTGATCATTTTTATTAATAAGAGATCTATTTGTTTTGCTTTACTTCTTGTTATTCGTCATCTTTCCATTTTACTTGCATGCTTCCGTTTGGCGCTCATTAGCGATAGGGCATAGATACGTGCATTTTTTATCTTCATTTGGTGCACCATTTTTCCCTACTTTAGTGGTGATCATGGTGGGACCTAGTCCCTTTTGCTTTAGGTGAAATTTGGATCTCATTTTTCATCTTTTTATGTTGCAGGTGCTATTCGTTCTGGCCTGAAACGAACCCTGACCTGCTATTCGTGCCACCCTGGGATGAACGCAAGTTCGTCCCACCCTAGGATGAATACAGACCTGCTATTCATCACACCCTAGAGTGAATAGAAAATAGAGAGCTTTCGGAGCAGAATTCCAGAAATAGCAAGTTTTGGCAGTGATGAGGTAGGTCCCTGAATCTTTCATCTCTATTTTGCATTTACAGAAACTATTTATTTTTTAGATTATTTGGTTTTTCTCGCATATTTGTTTGTTTAGAAAGGTTAAAAGTTAGTTTCCTTTTCTTAAATGCAAAATAACAAAAACACATAAAACAAAAAAATCAAAACAAATTCAGAGTAGGAATGCATCTCTATGGTTTGCGTGCTTGTAGCCTACCCAATGGGTAGGCTAACATTTAGGGTTTTGCATTTCTAGATGCATTTGTGAGTTCCTTTTTATACTAACATTTCTGAAAGTAAAACGCACCTTACGCATGCATTTAGTGAATGATCATTGAATGCTTCTTTGCTTGCTTTCTTTAAAGTTAAAAGGAACCCCACACATCACGTTTCATTTTAACATCGATGACGTTGGGCTCTCACATCCAACCCGTCGATCGAGACCAACAGTGGATGTCATTACCACTTGATTGGCTCATGTGAAAGAGTATCATCGGGACCCATCCATGGCCAAGGCCGACCCAAGATCTATCCTAACCATGCAAAATAGCACGCATTCCTCTTCGGAGGGGTGTATCACTATGCACGGGGTGTTGGGTGAGGGTTGGTAGTACCTATGCTACCTCGTTGGATATGGATTTCATCACCATATTCAGCTTGTGTGAGTATATAGGTGAAATCCTTTAAACATTTGAGTGCATCATCCAACAATATTTCAAATACGTGACACAAGGTCATTCTTTACAAGCAACACATCTGAAACACACAAAATAGTTTAGGGATTCACATCTAAAACTTAAACGAGATAATCATCTATCTTATTGAGTGTTTCCTTTCTTGTTTGTTGTTTCATTAAAAATTTGTAAAGAAGATAATCACTTGGGGTTTTGATAGAGGAGCGCAATGGTGCGCACCCGCAGCCAAGCCCAAACACGGGTGAAAGCTACGGAGAGTGGATTAGGAGACATGAATCATCTCTGCTATAGCCCTAGGGACTTGGTTATACCTCCATGGTGAGCTTCTACTCCACCTAGCCCCAAGAAAGTAGGGCACGAGCCTCATCTCCGAAGGGACCCTCTATAGGACACCTCGAGGGATGATGGACATTACATGGGAGAGTGTTCTCGGTATGTAGATGCATCACAGGTCTTCCTTGATGAAAGGCAACAATGCGCTGAGGTGCTAATAGACAGAGTGGTGCCACGCATCCATGTACCCATCAGGGCTGACACACCTATTCATAGGCAAGAGCATGACTTCACACATTGGTCGAAGCAAGTCGATACGACTTTACCTCCGCATCACCTTGATAGGATACAATAGCTCATGCAACCCGATGGGTATGACACTCGTCGCTCTAGGTGAGCCAATTTTGCCCTACCCTTCCTCGTCCAGGAAGGAAGGCATGAGGAAATCCTAGATTTTCCTCAAGAGCAGTATTCTGTGCATGCCCGATGTGCCTCTATGCCTGCTGAGTATAATGAGCAGATGTTCCAGCCCAAACCTCAAGTCAATGCGGTGAACCTCGAAAGAGGCAAGCACCCGATAGATATCACAGATTATCTTGAATGAGGTCGGCCCCAAGGTGAGGCCCCTAGACCCCCTAGGCCTCGCATGGTGGAACAAATCAAGCAAGCAGTTGCAAAATACATGGAATGCCAAGCTCAGTTCAAGCAGCTTCGATAGGACAAAGAGCAACTAGACCACTTGCATCAACTTGAGAAAGAGAGGATTGAGTGGTAGACCAATGAGTTGTTCCAACAGACTCTATGGGAGAGGGTCCCTACCCCTAAGACCCATAGGCAGGAAGTCCCCCCGAGGCAACCCACACTCATTCGAGATAGGTCTCCTAGACCTTATCCAACATTACCTCTATGACCTCCTAGGCCGGATCGAGACTTACCTCATAGGCCAGATACAGGGCACCCATAATGGGCAGATACCCCTCTTTATAGACCGGCTCGAGAGATGCCCTATGGGGCCTACAATGAGCATGAGCTAGAAGTAGAGTATTTGGAGATGCCTTATCAAGGTAGGGGGGTGACAGGCCACCACCCCGTAATAGGTTGGAGGATCCTAGACCTCCACCGCAGGATGTGAGCAAGAATGAGGAAATCAAGTCCTCAGACCCATACAAAGAGCTGCTAGAGTGCCTAGAGTCGATGGAGCACAAGACCTCTAGGTCTGGATCTCAGAAGCCCACTATGCACCAGCTGCGTAGTCAGCCCATCCATCCTTCAGTGCCTATGCCTCCCTATCCAGAGCAGTATAAGTTGCCATAATTGGCTATGTTTAAGGGAGAAGAGGATGCGTAGGAGCATGTCACCAGATTTTTGGGCCAATGCTTCGGCATTCATGATGATGATGCTTTGCTTTTATGGATATTTGTGACTACCCTTTTGGGCCCCACCATGGAATGGTTTTACCAACTCCCTAAGCATAGCATCCACACTTTGGATCAACTTGCAGATGTGTTCCTAGAACGCTTCACCTTCAATACCAAGAGGAAGGTGACACTGGCCGACGTAGTTGGGTTGAAGTAGTATGATGATGAGTCAATAACAAATTATGGCAATAGGTGGTGGGCTTTGCTCACCAAACTACCTTATCTCCTCCCCATGTCGGAGCTGACTCAGATGTTCTCCAAGAGCTACCTGAAGCCAATCTCCTTGTTGTTGCAACTACAATAGTATCCGACTCTTGAAGATGCCCTAGCACAGGCTAGGATCATCGAAGAAATCAAGATTCAAGAGGGAGAAATTGTGAAGCCTCACAAGGAGTGGAGCAAGAACAATAAGAGCACCCCAATGTAGTCTAAGCCAGTAGTAGTGAATCAGGTTGCCATTAGCATCCCGGGGGTAGCGCAAGCTACACCACCTCAAAAGCCCAATTATCAGGCCACACATCGGGACTATACTAAGGACAATCAGAATAGTCAAGGGCAGAATCAATAGCACCACCCAAAGTGGTAGTTTACACCCCTTGTAGAGTCCATGGACTCATTGTTTGAGTACCTCTTAGCGGTAAATTTGATCAATCTACCTGAGAGTCGACCTATCGACCCGAATGCCCCCAAGCCCAAAGGGTACAGAGAAGACCTATATTGCAAATTTCATAGGCAAAATGGGCATGATGTGAACATGTGCTACAAGTTTAAAAACTTGGTACAAGACATGATCGATAGGAAGGACCTTTAGGTAGACAACCCTATCATGCCAAACAACCAATAGATGGAGATCTTTAAAGATCCCTTGCCTACCCATGTGGAGCAGGCCAAGCCAGTGCCCCAGGTGAATGAGGTTCACCATGCCCCTCCTCAGCAGGGGTATGTCGGCATGATCAGCATTGTCATGAGGAATAGGTGGTACCCAAGTCTAGCCGCACCACCTACGGCTCAAAGTGATGTCCCTTCGACATCACAACAGCCATCGCCTCCTCTGCCAAGCCTTCCACCTAGGCCTATGGCCACCCTCAAGAGTAAGCTCACTCAGAGCTTGAGAACAACGTCTGCCTGAATCTCCATCTATGAGTTGATTCAACAATCGCAACCTCACAGAGAGGCTTTGATGGAGATCCTTAAGGCCATAGAGCTTCAGCCCTAGGAGTCCAACTCCTTCAACAATTTTGTGGGGCATGTCAGATAGTGCACTGAACCTGATGATCACCTTTCGAGAGGATGAGCTTAAACTAGTCCCAAATGATATGGTGGACCCTCCCTTGCACATCGTCGCATGTGTAAATGGGACACCATACAAGAGAGTGTTGATAGACATAGGGTCTTCTAGCAATATCATCACTACAACCGCTCTCAAGCACTTGAAGCTCCCGACATCCCATATTATCGCATCTACATACACCCTCCAAGCATTTAATGATGCCATATGCTCGATAGTTGGTACGATCGTCCTACCTATTTAGGTAGGAGAAAAGACCATCTCGATGCTATGCCACATATTAGAGGGTGAGATGGTGTACAATATCCTGTTAGGTAGACCATGGATTAGGGACATGAAGTGTGTCCCTTCCATTGCTCACCAGTGCCTCAAGTACACTCATGAAGGGCAAGTTCATGTCATCCCTATGGACCTAGAGCCCTACAAGTACTGTAACATGGTGCAGCAGATCCCCGAGTCAACCTTGCCATCGACACATCTGGATTTCCAACCGAATAAATCTAGCCAAGGTTTGACCCCCTCATCATCACATGACATACCTTCCTCATCATCGACACCTCCTTCGATGCCCATCGGGTCGGTGGAACCATTGTTGAGGAACCTAGGGAAGAAGCCCATTGATGAGGTACAATCGACCATATCCACCATCTCCATAGAGGAGATACCTAGCCCAGATGATGAAGAGCTACCACAAGTGATAGATGATGAATCAGATCAGATCTCACTCTCATCACTCTTCTATCCATAGCCTCAAGTGATAGTGCACTTGGCTTCCACTAGATTAGGAGAATACATGGTTAGGGAGGTCACAACTACCCCTACTATAGAGTCGATGCAAGACATGGGTCGACCCCGTCTTCCCATAGGCACTATCGTACCCCTAGGCATCCCCCCTAATCAAACGAATTTCATCTATGGGGGACTAGACTACGACATCGAACCCTACCAACAGCAGGAGGAGGATGAGGAGCCCTTTGGAGAAGACATCCACTACTTGTCTAACCCTAACTTCACCCTAAAGTATCTTGACCTATGCAATTGGCATGGTTATGGGTTAGGCTTGTATGAGCAAGGCACACGGGTTCCATTTCAACCCCGGTACCAGATGCCATATGATAAATCAAGCTTGGGACATAATCACCCCTTGCCCTTGGATATTCTCATAGATGGCATGGAGTGCCTATGCCTCAACTATAGAGATGAGTTGGCCCGAGATCCCTTCGCCAACCCTAATCATGTCTACTCACTGGGGGACTATTTCCCTATGCCCTTGGGAGATGATGAACCACCTCGAGATGGTATCCAATCCTACGAGAGAGGTGAAGGTTCATGCACTCTTCCCCATGATAGTGAGGAAGAAGATCCAAGGTCCCCTTATGAGTGGACATCAGATGATGAGTCAGACTATGGAGTCGCACCGATTGACTCTGATAGTTCTGATGGAGAATACATGCAGGTCATCCCTTGGGATGATGATGATGAATACTATCTATGCATGTTCCCATTACAAGATCCCATTTGGAGATAGATTTTGCCTCATGAAGAGCAAGTTCACCCACAACCACATCGACCACCGCCTATCATTCCACCACCTCTGTAGCCACCTCCTTAGGTCATGCTGCATCCAGAGGTCCATGGTCACCACCAACCACCTAGGGGAAATCATCCATCCATAAATATGATTTCCATAGATCTGTTTGAGCCATTGCGAGATCCGAATAACCCATCAAAGCCATTGCACCTCGACTTGGGGGTAATTGAATTTGACTAGGGAGATTCACCCCCATCGCCCTCTGAGTATTGGCCTTGCGATGAGATGCTACAACCATTTCACTTCTCTTCAGGGCCAGCTCATGATGTCTTCCATGTTGAGGAGGAACCCGAGGTTCCCATTGATGATCTAAATCCAACAGATGACATCCATTTGATCCCTACCCCCCACCAGCTGGAGGAGGGGTCACATATGTCAATCGAGCCTATGATTGACATAGATATCGGCTCAGATCCGGAGAATCCATAGTATATCAAGCTAGGGGAAAGTCTATCCCCCAAAGAGCAAGCCGATTACATAGCCCTTCTCACCAAGAAGAAGGAAGCTTTTGCATGGTCCTATAAAGACATGTCAGGGCTAGATCCAAATCTAGTCACCCACAATCTGACGCTTGACCCGAAGGCCAAGCCTATCAAGCAAAAGCTAAGAAAGATGCATCCAACAGTGGCCTTGATGGTCAAAGATGAGCTACAAAAGTTGTTGGATGCCCAGTTTGTCATTTTTATAGACTATCCACCATGGTTGTCCAACATGGTTCCCGTCAAGAAGCCAGATGGGAGGATTCACATTTGCACCAATTTTTGAGACCTAAACAAAGTGAGTCCTAAGGATGATTTCCCTTTGCCAAGCATCGATGCCCTGGTAGATGCCATAATGGGCCATGAAATGTTATCCCTTATGGATGGTTTCTTTGGGTACAATCAGATTCATATTAACCTAGAGGACCAGCTCAAAATGGTATTCACAATGCCCTGGGGGACATTTTGCTACAAGGTCATGCCTTTTGGCCTTAAAAATGTCAGTGCCACCTACCAGCATGCAATGACATACATCTTCCATGACTACATGCATAAAATTTTGGAAGATTACATGGATGACTTATTGGCTAAATCATTATTATGCCATGAGCATCTTGAGGTCTTGAGCAAAGTGTTAGACCGCCTCATCGAGCACAACGTGAGACTGAACCCCAAGAAGTGCGTCTTTGACGTCACATCTGGAAAGCTCTTGGGATTTATCATCTCTAAGTGAGGCATTGAAGTGGACCCCAATAAGGTCAAGGCCATCCTCGAGATGCCTCCCCCAACCATGATCAAGTAGCTCCAAAGTCTACAGGGCAAGATCACGTCCATCAAATGCTTCATAGCATAATTTTCGGACAAGTGTCACCCCATGAACAAGTTGTTGCACAAGGGGGTCACATTCCATTGGGATGATGAGTGTCAGGAGGCCTTCGATGCAATAAAATAATACTTGGCTTCACCGCCAGTGTTGGCACCACCTAGACCAGGAGTGTCATTCCGCTTATACATCTCAGCCACTGAGATTGCATTGGGTGCCATGTTAGCCTAGAACAATGAATTTCATAAGGAACAGGCTACTTACTATCTTAGCCGCACCCTGGTTAGTTATGAGATCAAGTACGCATACGTTGAGAAATTATGCCTAGCGGTGGTTTTCACCACCAAGAAGCTATGACATTACATGCTTAGCAATACCACGTATGTTGTATCTAAAGAGAATCCATTGCGCTACATGATGAGTCGCACTTATCATAGTAGTCGCACGATGAAATGGATCATGTTGTTGATGGAGTTCGACCTTGAGTTTGTTGGACAAAAATCAATTAAGGGTCAGGTCATCGTCGATCAACTCGTAGAGGCTCCTCTCCAGGATGATCAACCTCTTAGCATGGAGCTTCCCGATGATGGGGTCTTCCAAATATCAGAATCGCTAGATTTTGACGAGCCTGAGATGCAGGCAGATATGACCCTATTTTTTGATGGCTCCAAATGCGAGCAAGGGGGTGGCATAGGAATCATGTTTTTCACACCGCATGGGGCTCCCATACCCCTATCATTTAAACTCGATTTCCCATGCACCAACAATAATGTCGAGTACGAGGCCCTGCTCATAGGCCTTCAGACGACTGTCACCATGAAAATAACAAAGCTCAATATTTTTGGTGACTCCTTGCTCATTGTTAACCAGGTCAAGGGGATCTACCAGTGCAAATGCCCAGTTCTGCAAGCCTATAAAGCCCTTGTGGATAAATTCCTAGAAAAATTTGAATGGTATAACATCGAGGCACTCCCTCGATCATCTAATCATTTTGTGGATACAATGGCCTCTCTAGGGTCCTTGATCCCGCAAGACCCTACGGATCAGATGACTACCATCTAGGTCAAAATGCTCTCGCAATCTACGGTTGAGCATGAGAACAATCAAGTCATGCCGGAAGTCCACTTGATTCAAATTGAACCTCATCAAGAGAGATTCTCGCACATTCATGAGTGCTTGAACCAAGCCGATTGGGGGACTTTGTTCCCTCAAGCCCCTTTTGATAGCAGTACAATGCTATTCTTGCAAGTTCTTTCCCAATCAGATTTTTCTAGGGATGAACTTCGAGAGGGATAGGTCATTCATGCGCTCGAGGCTTCTTCACAATAGGACTGGTCAACACAAATCAAGGAATACCTAAAGCTTGGTAACCTCCCTCCTGGACTGTCACACGCCGCTAAAAGAACATTCAGATGGAAGGCGACAAAATATGTCTTGCTAGGAGACATTATGTATCGTCAGAGCTATGAAGGGATCCTCCTTCACTGCTTAGAGCATCAAGAGTCGACTTGGGCAATTTCCCAAGCACACGACGATACATGCGGTGGCCATTTCAGTGGCATGGCCATCGCCAAATGCATTCTTTGCATGGGCTATTATTGGCCAACTTTAGAGCGAGATTGTTGTGCATATGTGAGGAAGTGCATGAAGTGTCAGCACCATGCTAACTTGACACACGTACCTTCTCAGGCCTTGCAACCGATCCAATCGGTGTGGCCATTTTCATAATGGGGATTGGATTTAATCGAGAAAATCTCTCTCGCATCCTCGGGCCATCACACATTTATTATAATGGCTATCGAGTATTTCACTAAATGGGTGGAAGCAATTCCCCTTACCACTACGATAGGACCCCGCATAGCGGAGTTCCTATTGCATAATATCATTTGTCATTTTGGTATTCCATCCAAGATCATTTCGGATAATGGGACATCATTTAAAAATAAATATGTGCATGCTTTGACAACAAAGTATAATATCCAACATAATTTTTTGACACCCTACTATCCGCAAGCAAATGGGCAAGCAGAGGCTTCCAACAAAACATTGATTGCCATTCTCAAGAAAATTGTTAGAGAGAGTCACATAGATTGGCATACGCAAATGCCCCTTGCTCTATGGGCCTATCGCACTAGTATCCGGATGCCCACTAGGGCTACTCCATTTTCACTAGTGTATGGCATCGAGGTGGTCATGCCTCTAGAGCTCGAAATCCCATCGTTGTGCATATCCATGCAAGAGTTCATCGATGATGACACCGTGCAGTAGGCTCACCTAGATCAGCTTACGCTACTTGATGAACATCATATTAATGCTCTCGAGCACCTGCACGTCTATCAAGAGTGACTTAAGAGAGCCTACAATATGAAAGTCCACCTAAGAGACTTTCAGGTTGGTGACCTCATTCTGAAGGAGAACCAACAAAATTCTAATTTGCTACCCCATCTGAGGGACAAGTTCATGGTAAACTGGTTAGGTCCCTATGTCATTACTAGTCAGATAGGACCCGAAACGTATCGCCTAGCCTCCCTTGAAGGTGTCGAGGATCCTAAACCCTTGAACATACTTCATTTGTGGCCATTCCATGCCTAAGGCATGATGGTCAACCTAAAATGCTCCTAGGTGGTCTAGAACCATCTAGGTCACCCCAAAATGCTCCAAGGGTGCCTACATCCCACTTGGTCAACCTAAAATGCTCCTAGGTGGTCTAGAACCATCTAGGTCACCCCAAAATGCTCCAAGGGTGCCTACAACCCACTTGGTCAACCTAAAATGCTCCTAGGTGGTCTAGAACCATCTAGGTCACCCCAAAAATCCCCAAAGGCATCCATAAGCCCTTTGGTCACCCCAAAAAGCCCCAAAGGCATCCATAAGCCCTTTGGTCACCCCAAATGCCCCAATGGCCCCCAATAAGCCCGTTGGTCACATGTACATATATATCAATCAAAAATACAAAAACATCATATATATCAATAAAAAATACAAAAATATTGCATTGCATCACATTGCATTTCAAAAACATCATCAAAAATCCAAAAATATTGCATCGCATCACATTGCATCCCATTGCACTCTATCATCGCTTGCATTTAGGCATACTCACCATTTGCACTTTACATTTTAGAGTTGCTCATACATGTCTAGCACCATGATGGTACACTACTTATCACCCAAAATCAATGTTGTGAAAGTAATCATAGTTCAATGTGTCACTTATCATTTTCACCCACATTTTCCATGTTCCATATTTGTGTCCACCCCTTCACTTAGTCATTTGTTCTAGAATGTTATTAGGGTTTTTGGTCACTCAACCATCTCTAGTTTTCTTTTCAGGTCTTGTAGAAAGCTAGCTTGATTTTTAGGAGGTAGAGTCTTGCATTGATTATGCCTTGTGTACATCAGATCCCAAACACACTTACACATTAATAAATCCAAGTTTTGCATGAAGAAAGATGAAATCCATGAAGTGGTCTAGGTTACCTTAAGTGAAAAGGTCATCCTGCTCATCCCCCTATGTGAATGGTTCAAGAATTTTGAGAGTTGGCAAAAGGACAAGCTCTTCCCTACCCAATTCCCCAAAATAAATAGTGGTTTTCACCACTATCAAAAATCCCAATTCCCACAAATCCCCAAATTTCAATATCAAAAATCAAAAAATCAAAGAAATCAAAAGTTCAAAAGCAAAAATCAAAAGCAAAGTCAACAGTGGTTTTCACCACTAATCCCAATCCCAAATCCCAAATCCCTTGCTCAAAGAAAACAAAATTCAAAATAAATAGTGATTTTCATCACTACACATGAGCAAGTATCCCAATAAAATTGAAGAAAAGAAGGGAGTCGAACTTGAATCCCTAGAACTCTCAGCATTTGGAAAACCATCAGGTGATCCTCATTACAGGTTTGGTGGATAGCCTACTTGTCAATGGTGGTAGCCTCCCGCATGATGATATGTCTATCACATTAGCTTTTGTGTGTGTGCAGACCAATGTTTGCATGTGGATGAGATAGCTTTTGGTAACCTAGATTGCCTAGTGGTCTAGTCCTACTAAGTACAGAACCCAGGATCGTGACATTCATAGGGTGATCCTCATTCCAGGTTTGGTGGATAGCCTATCTGGCAATGGTGGTATCTTTATGCATTTCATAGGAATGAACTCACTTGCACACACAAGGATATGAAGTACCTTGGTCATCCTAGCAGATTCATACCTCGTCAAAAAGTCTTGCATAGTCAGTATACAACCTTTGATCAAGTTAGCTAGAGTGTTTGAGTCTCATTAAAACCTCATCTACATTCTCTAACATATCAGGTCAATCACTCCATTTTTACCACATTGCAATAATACATTTCCACATTCCTATTACACAAAAACAACACAAAAACAAAAAGGAACAAAAAAAGAGCGTTAATGTGTTTTGTACAATCTATGGTGCTAACATAGTGTGACAAATCATTAGCCACAATTCATTTTTATCAATCAATCAAATATCACATCTCAACTATGCATCCACACATATAGATAGCTGCAAAACAAATCAAATCAAAATACACATGCATACATGATATCTATCTATCACCATCTCATTGCATCCATATGCATACATACTAAGCATTTAACCTATAAGCATAAATCAGTACACACATTGCATTCATACAATAAAGCAATAAACGAAACACATGATGATCACAACAAAATCTCATATATATATATATGGGGCAAAAAAAAGTACATCAAAGTTTCCAAAATGCCCATAGGCTACAATAAAGTGGGCCCTCAGACCTCACCACCCAAAAACCCAAAAATAGTCCCACGAGTCTCCATCACCATGATCACGCAGGATCGATGCTATGACTCACACTGCTCCTAGTAGCCCTGTCCTCCCTCTATCGAGTAGAGGACTGTACCATCTCGCTCCATCAAGATCGGTGTGATCGGTTGCTCTCCCCATCATCCGACAGTCACCCCCCAAGGTGCACTACCTCCATCTCTAGTCGACCCACATATTCCTATCTCCACTATCCCCACACCTGATAGGTCTCCACCACTGACTATAGCCGCAACACCTCAACCCATAACCTCTCCATCTCCCTAGTGTTGGATCCCTCCTACCTCAGACCCTGAGCTCTCAACTATGCTCATAGGGAGGCTATCTCAGCTTGATCCTCCCATGTCTACACCTACAAGAGATCCCTATCCTACCTAACCCTAGCCAACTCAGCCTATAGCTCTACATAATGGCCACCCTATGTACCCTACGATACTTGTGCCCTAAGATCCTCTACATCCATGTAGTCCCCATGATCTCCCAAGTCCAAGAGATCTCCCTACTCATCGCCCTCTGCCCAGTCCTCCTCTAGAGCATCCGACATCACCTCATCGGCCGCCCCAGCCACCTCACCCCCTAAGGCCCCTGCACCTCACCACTAGTGCATCACCCACCATGAGTCATACTCCTCTATAGTCTCCAACATCATCCACATCCGGAACAACTACCACAAGGTCTGCCTCATCACCCACCTCCTCCATGGTAGGCCATACCAGTGTCCTCTCATCCTCGTGATGCTGGTACACCACTGGCTCCTCGAGAAACCCCTATCATAGCCCAAACTACCGCATGACATGACCAAATGGGAAGTACTCCCACTCGGTCCCATGTCGGGCAATCACCCATCTGCCTCGCCTCACTCGCTAGAGCTGCTCTCCGACATCTACCCAAAGTGGACAATCCTTGTACGATCACCATAGCACCTACCCTAGCGCTAGGCGAGAGAAGAGATCGATGTAGTGATCCACATCACCCATGAACCACTAACTCTACCCTCTCTCCTATATCATCTACCATAGGATGCCATATCCTATCTCCCGATCTACTAGCTGCACCCGGGTCGACCAGGGTAAACCCTATGGTCACCCCATAGCTATGTGTTGCCACCCCCAACACTGCAATAGAAAACTGCATCCCAAACCCTTCCACTTCTAGCAATGGATCTCGTACAACTCATCATAGAGTTGTGCCAGCAGGGTAGTCCCCCATGCCATCACCAATGGCTCCTCCTTGGTGCACCCCGCTAGGGCATACACCAGCTCTAACAGGTTCCAAGGGAACCTAGCTCCTGATGAGTCTAGGAGGAGCATATTGGAGATGAGGGTCATCAGTAGTGCATGCCTCACCCCCAACACCCCCTCCTCATACCAATACCCCACCAGTATACCTCCAGTCCGGTAGTCCAGCTCCATCGCATCTGCATCCTCCCCGAAGTACCTCGTCAGCACTACATCCCTCAGGTCATGGTGTGACGATCGGATAGGTCACCCCTCTATCAAAATCCTTAAAATCTGATAGATGTCCTCCAGCATCACCATCATCTCTCCCATTGATAGATGGAAGGTGTTGGTGCATGGGTCCCATAGGCTAATCAATGTTGTCAAATAAGCCCGATCGTCGACCATAGGCTCCAATCGAGTGACTTGCTTGAGCCCTAGGGCATCAAGCCACTCCCAGTCCTCCTCAATCAATGCATCCCGCATGGTCCCGAAGAGCTTTGACTTGTGATACCGACTCTTCACCACCTAATAAAAACATAAAAACACATAAAAACATCAAAAATACAAATTAACAACAAAAACAAAAAAAACAATAAAATAGGTATTACACTTGTAATAAATGAGGTCATTTTGAGTTAGCATTTTACCATCCTCGCATTGGCCCCTTCATTGGATGCCTCCGCCTACTGACTCATGATGATAGTGGGATGATTTTTATAGCACTCCGCTACGCAAAATAACAAAACATGCAATAATGAGCCCAAAACTAGTTTTTGGAGTTTATATAGGCCTACAACAGTCCTATTCATCCCAAGGTGGGATGAATGCACTTTTGGCCATTCATTCTACCCTGGGATGAATACCAAATTTGTATTCATTCCACCCTAGGATGAATACAGGCTTCATAGGCCAAAACAGCTTCAAAATGCACCAAAAGGGTCCAAAAACCCCCAAAAATAGCTCTATTTCGGTCCAAAATTTTGTCTCAGTCCAGAGGCAAATAATAACACTCCTGGATGCCTAGAAAGAACCTTACTTCAATCCCTAAGAAGGCCACTATGGCTGGACCACCCCATGGGAATGAGTTTTTTTCATTCTTTTCCTCCAGGAAGCAGCAAAGAAAAGGGTTCCAAACCCACCAAAAACAAGTCAAATCTGATGGAATTCATTCAGGGTCAATATGGAACACAAATTTCTCTTGGATGCATGGAAAAGTTACTACTTTACTCCCTAAGAAGGCCATTGTGGTCGGACCGCCCCACGGGAATAACGTTTTCAACTTCGTGCTTCCAAGAAACCTCCATAGCGTCATTCAAATCCAGTCAAAACTATGCCATTATTCAATGAGTACCACTGAAGGCAACCCTAACAAAAGTCATCTGGGTCAAGTGACTCATCACTTTTCTCATGAGTCATTCCCTCATCGACTCATCGCTTGAGGGGGTAGTCATACTCAAGTCAAACCAACAAGCACACACTCAATCATGCAATTTGCGTTCGTTCAACGAATCTTTGACAAAGACAATCATGCTCCTGCTTGGGGCAGCAAACAAGCACAAAGTATCAAGTTAAAATGCTCAGCATTGCTGGCATCATGGAACTGTAGGCCTCGCCTCTCCATGATAGACAATGTCTAAGCTAAAGCAAGTTCCTTAGCTCGTCAAAAGCAAGGATTCAAGAACGCATGCTCTTTCCAAGATTGGGGCATCTAAAGTTGGTTAGGTTATTGAGTAACCCTAATCATTGAACATTTTAGTCATCTATTTTTGCTCGATGTTGTGCTGCACACAATGCATCCCAAAAAGGGGCATCTGTAGACACTAAAATCTGGTCAATCCGATTGTGCTACCATAAACAGTGGCTTCATGACACACCAGAGCCCCTAGGGCAGCCCTCAGGAGGCATACAGTGGTTCTAACCACTTGGCACAGGGTTTTGAAAGGTTCTAGGCCACTTTTGGCACCTTTTGGACACCCTGCTACTATTCATTCCACCCTGGGATGAATACAGAACCTATTCGTCCCACCCTAGGGCGAATAGCAGCATTCATTCCAGGGTGGAGCGAATAGCAAGTTTGACTGGAAAAAAGTCAAATCTGGACAAATGGTGACTGCCAACGGTTACTTTTCTGGTTCCTAATGGCCATAAATTCAGTGCACGCAGCATCTTAATGCTCCAGCCCATGAGGGAGGCCAAATTGGGAGATTCTCTTCTCCCTCCAACGCATGTCACCCTGATGGCCAAGTGGCGCCCCTTGCCTTGCATGCCCTCGCATGCCTTTTGACCCATGAAGCCTCCTTGGGCTATAAAGTGGATACATTTTCCACACAAAAGGAGAGGATATTTTTGAGGACAAAGCAATGGAGTGCTGCCAAGATTTCCTTCCACCCTTTTGCGCCCATTTTTCCCTCGAAATCTCTTCCTAGCGAAGGAGGTTTGCGAGTGAGTTAGGAGGCGTAATCTGTTACAAAACCAAACCAATTGAGTGAATTCCCTCACAAAATTTTATGACAACACATCCCATAGGGTTTTGCACCATTCCCAAGTGGAATTGGTGGTAAAATTTAGGCAGATTCTGTGGGCGTCCCACCCCCGGTGCCCCCCAATCTGTGACAGTCCTATTCGTCCCACCCTATGATGAATAGAGATATGTGCATGATTTCTTGACTATTTTTAATTATATATTTTACACATGCTTATATGATGTTGCAGTTCAAATTTCATGTCATTCTGAGCTATATTGGCCGAGATATTGCATTTTTAGTGTTTTGTAGGGTCTCTTGCAGGTATCCGACGGTCATCTGAGAGAACACCCAAAATGTGATTGATCTCACAAATATAATCAAATGGGTTTTCTTATAATAGTATTTCATATATTCTTTCCAATTTTCATGCATTTTGGATATGCGTAGGGTCAGAATTTGCTTGCTTTGGGTTTTGCAGGTTGCGAACGGTCATTCAAGTTTTGAAGCCCCATCGGATGCAATTTTGGTGCAATTTCTGGTGATATCTTCCCAAAACATTCCTTTTTACATCCCTCTACAATTTTGTGCTATTTGGAGTTGATTTGATATGTTTTCTCATTATTAGCCGTTTTGCCCCTATGGGGATTGCATGCTTTTTATCATACGCACTCGCTATTTGACGATTCTGGTTTCCTTGTGTGTAGGTGTAGGTCATTACAGTGCATTGGGAGGCAGCATAAGACATCATATATCAAAGACACAAGTGGCAGCAACCTTGGCCCGCCCACTTCGATTGTGGGTACGAGGAAAGACATTGGATGTGCACCCAAATTTCTTGAAGGATTTTGATCCTTGGGCACCCGAGTTGTAAACATTTGTATCACCCATTTTGAGCCCTCAAGGGGATGCATTGTAACCTATAATCTTGATCATTTTTATTAATAAGAGATCTATTTGTTTTGCTTTACTTCTTGTTATTCGTCATCTTTCCATTTTACTTGCATGCTTCCGTTTGGCGCTCATTAGCGATAGGGCATAGATACGCACATTTTTTATCTTCATTTGGTGCACCATTTTTCCCTACTTCAGAATTGTTTCATATATTGCAAAATCTAGGGCTATCGCCACTACCTCAAAGATGGAAGTATGATCCTATGGATAAATTTAAGGAAAGGTTGGGTATCTTAAACACACGTAAGTTGCCTATGTTCAAGAAAACCAGTAGGCCCAAAACAGAGTGACTACAAAATGATCATGAGAATAATGAGCTCAACTAGTATGTCAATAAGATGCAAGATTTACCTCCATAGAGAGACTGGTATAAGAAAGAAGATGACTATAATCCTAAAGAAAATCTAAATCATGCATTGACTATAAATAACTTAGATGCTTTCATAAGGAAAACTAAATGAGAGGAGCCTAAGGTCGTAGAATGGTGGTGTTGGCAATTTTGGGTACTTTGGGTACATTGCCTTTGCTCAAGTGTATAAGTTGTCATTGATGTCAAAAGGCATTTTTGTGTTGATATCAAAAGAGTGTGATGTCAAGAATATCTTGAGAAGCTTCATTATGTTAAAGGGTTTTTATTAAAACCATGGTGACAAGGTTAAAGGTTTTTCTTAAAACCATTTGGACTCATTAAGGTTTTTTATTAAAACCAAGCTTAACTTAATGCAAAGGTCCATGTTTATTATTAATAATTAAATTAACTCAAACCTTTGTCAAAGGTCCAAGTTTAATTTATTATTAATAAAATAATAATAATTATTATTTTAATTATTATTAAAGGGTCTTTCAACCCTTAAGCGACGGAAGGAAAAATAATTCTTTCGCCAATATGTTGCCATCGTTGGAGGAGCGCCGATGTCAAACATTAAGGAGAAATGGCTATATAAGTGGGGATGTTTTTCTAAAGTTAGGACCATCGATTTTTGACATCTGCGATTTGTGGTTTGCTTTGTATCTTTCGATTTGTGCTTGGCGTCTACGATTTTGCATTTTCTCTATTCTTTTGAACAATGCTTTGTGTCTTCGAATCTCCGGTTGACGTCTTTGAATCGTGCTTGTTCTATGTCTTGGAAACCGTGCTTGGCATATTCGGATTTGAGCTTGGGCTGCATCCTTACCTTTTTGCTTGACGGTAGTGGATTGGCAATTGCACCTAAACTGCAT
This sequence comes from Wollemia nobilis, assembly GCA_028583015.1. Lineage (NCBI taxonomy): Eukaryota > Viridiplantae > Streptophyta > Pinopsida > Araucariales > Araucariaceae > Wollemia > Wollemia nobilis. The sequence continues at coordinate 6,532,377 of JAQPPZ010001340.1, forward strand.
TTTTCCAGACTGTGTTGTGAGATGTTTAATGCAAGCATTCAGTGACTTACGTTTTGGACAACGCTCACCAGTTTGCATGTGGCTTGCAAAAGACGTTTATGTTTTCCAGATTCTTGGCATCAAAGGAAGATAAAAAAGAGGGCAGTGTTGTATTTCTTTGTTGGGCACTTGTGACCCAATGACGGTGGCGTTTAAGCAAAAGCGCTAGACGACAGAGGTGCCGAGTTCGATTCTCTTCGTTGGGAATTTCTTTTGGTCATGGTGTGCAAAGGATAGCGGCTGTAAATGCACGGGAGGTATAAGGTTAAGGTATCATATTTGCTTTGACATTATTTTATTGATGCTTAATGTTTATGTGGAGTAATAAGGTGTAAAGAGGTTTTACTTTGTATGTATATTACTCTTATAGTGGTTCTTATTAAGTTGGAGAAATAAGGTGTTAATTTGGATCTTTATTGTGTATTATTGTATAGTTGCTAACTCTAATTGGTGGCAAATTGAGAGTTAGTGTTGTGACAGATTTTGAGTTCTCCTTCTTCATCAAAGTAAAGGTATGGGCAACTTCTTCTATGTATGTTGTTGATGGTATAGTTTCTGAAATTGAGTTTGGAGTGAAAAGGTTGTCTACTAGGTATTTTTGGTGTGAATCTTATTTTTTGGATATTGAAGATTGTTTATGCATTAAAATCATTGATGAGTTTTTGGGTGAATGCATAATTCTGGTTAAGGAAGTGGAAGCATTTTTGCACTAGGGTTTATGTTAGTAAGTCTTACTACTTGCATTGAGATGATGAAAACCTTTAGTTGGCTGTTTTGATATTGATGGTTGAGTTGCTTCCATAGAGGTTGTTTTGATCAAGTTAGTGCTTTACTTGATACATGATATTGGGTTTACTCCATTGAGTTGATTTGAGCAAGTTATTCTTTACATTTGGTGATATTGTGTTGGTGGTGGTTTTTTTCAAATATCTTTGGAGGGAAAAGGATTTCTACTTGTTTCCTTTTCTTGTGTTGATTGGTTAATGCTTCAAGGTTGATGTTGAGTTGAATGGTGTTGGTTGACTAAACCTTGTTTGATGAGAATTGTTGTTGAAATCCTAATTGTTGGTAAAAAGAATATGAGTATCATTGCTATATAAGATATTGCATGGTTGGCAATTGTTGGGTTGTGTTTCATATTCTTGAGAAAATCATACTACATCTATCTTATTCTTTTGATATTGAGATTGAGTTGAGATTGAGATTGGGAGTTAAGTATAGAACATATTGGGTCTCTAACAATTCTCTTTATGTTTCTATGAGATTTGAGATTGAGATTGGGAGTTAAGTATAGAACATATTGAGTCTCTAACAATTCTCTTTATGCTTCTATGAGGTTTATGAATCACATTGGGTCTCTAACAATTCTCTTTGTGGGTTCATGCTAAGCAAGTTTTTCTTGGTGAGCTTGCTGAGGTTTTGGACAGGTTTCGGTGGGGACTTGTGAGCAGGTTTTGGACAGGTTCCGGTGGGGACTTGTGAGCAGATTTGGACAGGTCCTAGCAGAGGACTTGTGAGCTAAGTTTTTGAGAGTTCTATCGGAGAACTTGAGGACAAAGGTGCATTGGTTCTTTGAGAAGAACCTGAGGACAGATTTGGCGAGTCTTTGAGAAGGCTTGTGTGCAGAGGATTGATTTGTTCAAAGAGTTGGACAGATCTGATAGACAAAGGAAGACTTGTACTAGACCGACTGATTGTGTTTGGTACAGGTAGCTGAGCTGCTGTGGACGTGATCATATAAGGTAGAGGTCTCTTAGGCTAAGCATTGAGAATAGGAGGTCTTCGATGGAAAGGAGTTCCACGTGCTGGTAAGAGGTAGAGGTAGTAGATCTTCTGAGGGATCATTTCCAGAGTAGAGGGGAAGGTATCTCCTTTGAGCAGAGGCTCATAAATTCAAATTGGGGGAAGGTGTCTCCTTTGGGCCAAGGCTCATAAACATTGTAATTGGGAAGGTTTCCCAAAGAACTTTGAGATAACTTTTAGAGAAAATATTTGTGGACGAAGCCCATGCCTTCTAGGTGAACCACGTTAAAATTGGTGTCACTTTGTGGATGATATTGTGCATTGTTTTGATATTGCTTTGGGTATATTGCTTTACTGTTTTGAAGTATAAAGAAAAAAGTAAAAAGAGGTCTTATACTGTTCACCCCCCCTCTCAGTATAAGCTTGTGTTCTTCAGGTGGATATTCAGAATTGAATAAAATATTATTAATTCTAAATATCCAATCTCAATGGACAATGAATTTTCACATAGATATGACAAAAATATAAATAGATGGAACTCTAAAAATAGGTGAACAAAAGTCATAGTCTTTGGTGAATGGGGCAAAGAAACACAAGATATGGAGCCAAAGATAGAGGAAATAGTTGTTACAAAGAAATTTTCCTCCAAATAAGTGTTTATTGAAGAATTTCAAGTACTTAAGTAAAGGTCACCATTGATGATGTTGTAACTCTTCCAAAAAATAATGTGTAATAGAAACTCCTCAATCTAAGCCACAAGCCATGGATTTCATTCCAACAAAACTGCAACAATAATTTTATCCCAAAGGGTCTCAAATTATAGGAAGAGAGATTTTAGGGAAGATGTCTACTGGCCCTCAAGAGATCATAGAGGTACAAGAGAGACCTAAACATTTGGCCTTGGGTGCACCCTTCCCCAGTTCCCCTGCCCTAAAAATAAAGAAGAAATGGAGTCAGTGGTCTACCTCAAAAATCCCTCTTAGATCAATACTCATATTTGTTGTAGGAAAAATAGAGTATTAAAAAAATCTAGAGTAAGAAACATTGGTTGAAAACACACAAACATCAAGTCAATCCATCAACAATGATGAGGCACTTGATACTAATGTACAGTTAAATGTGTGATAGTTTTCCTAGACCAAGGCAATCTCTTCCACTCCTCAGAAAATGATTGGGAAAAGTAAAGTCAACTCATCTAAGGAATTAGAGGAAAGGAATGGAAATATATAAGAAACCTAAAAGCCATTCCCAAAAACCGAAGCAACAACTGAAGTAGTAACTAAGGTAACAACCAAACTGGTGATGGAGAAACCTTTAGTAGCTAAAGCAGGTATTGATTCTTCAAATCCATCTAGTACTCTTCCTTCTTCTTATATCCCTGATACTATATCTTTCCTTTCTACACCACCTCCAAGCTCTACACAAGAGTTAAATATTCAAAATACTTTAACATCAAAAATTGCTTCAATTACCATACCCACTCCACTAATACAAACACCTCCACTCATCACCACAACCTCCATATAAAAAACTCCATATCCATTTCCTCTTTTATAATCCTTTCTCGCCACTCTACCACCACCTAACCACCCAACCACAACCACCATAAACAAGCTTAAAGAGATGAGTTCTAACATTCAAGAATGGTGGAGAATAAATACATCTAGGTAGGTAAGAGAATTATCCATTCCTAAGTGATAAGTGTCATTAATCACATCATTTAATCCTTAAGATTTGTCAATCCAGGGCGGTGTCCAAGGCTATATACGAAAGCAGATATAGGCAGCTTGAAAATTAGCTCATTTAGAAAACAGGCTTTATTGGTAGAACAAGTTAGCTTTTGGGGGTGTTTGGTGTCACTTCTAATCCTAAGAACTGAATTTAAATTCTAATTATGCTTGCAGAAGTAAAATTGCAAAAATGGAAATATTGCAGAAAATGAAACCTAATTACTCTTGCAGAATTTGAAATAACAGGAATGAAACCTTCTTACTCTTGCAAAATGGAAATGATAGAAATAAAGAGTTGTAGAAAATAAAACCTAACTACATTTGCAGAATTAAAATGACAGGAATGAAAGTGTTGCAGAAATAAAACACACAAGTTGCTAATCAATCAACATAATGGAAATGCCAGAAAGTTGGAAATAACTGCTGAAAAATAGGGGAAAACCACAAATGTTGTAAAATTCCAAAACCTATGCTATGAGATCAGCTGACATGCACACGTATCTATCCTATGCACAAACCACAAACATTAAATGCATTTACTACAAACACAGTTAGTAACAAGAAATAGAAAATGACAAGTTTCTGCTAATCTGCAACAAAAGGTTAACAGAAAAACCTGTCAATAATTGATCCTTCCTCTGGGTCTGGAAGTGGCCCTTGCTCCCTAATCTAGAAGAAGGTGAAAAATGCTGCTCCTAACTACTCAATATGCCCACATTCACTCAAAACAATAAACATATGGAGAAACTGCACTTTTATTGCAAATCACACAACATTACAGTATTGCAAGAAAATCCTGCTAAATGATTGTTATGCTCAACAACTATCTGCTCTCTATTTCTATATCTATATCTATCTACTCAACCAACATAGGAGCCTATTATTTATAAGAACCTATTACATGTGCTAATCCATTTTGTTGCTATTTTCCAAGGATTCAACAACTGTTCTGAAGTTGTCTTCCTAAAAATCAGCAAACTGTTATGCTGCAACATCTCTATTATCCCTTGTTGTGCGTCCTCCATTGATGGAAATGTGTTGGAAGGGGTGATAAAACATCTCATACACCTGTATCCATTCTCATATTGACTTTCCACCTGTATGGATGTTTTGTTTACCTTTTTTATTAGAACTGGTCCTACTTTGCTCATTTCGGAGCTGCTTGGAATATCTGGTTGTGCAACATACTTTACGCTCAGATGCAATTAAAATGGTTAATAAAGCGGTTTTGACTGGATAGGAAGTCTTTCCTATTCCTCAGGAGATGATCCCAATTAGTTTTGCATGCCAATACTGACAAATTCCAAGCCATGCCATTTATTGACAACTGGCTGGAATTTGTATGATTGTGTCCTACATTTTCCAGATTTCTTGCATTTTAGTCTTTTTGACTTGTTGCTCCCATTTGGATCACGTGGAAGTGTTGTCAGGTGGAGAAAGAGTCACTCCTAGCCTCCCTCAACTGTTTCCAAGTGTTTACCTCATCTTTAGTTGACAAATTACATGCCTTCCTTCATAGTGACATGTGGCTAGAATTTGTATGGACTATCACCTATTTTTTCCAGCTATCAAAACATGCCCAACTACCCTTTTGGAGTGCTCATAAATTTTGCCTCGTAACTCCAATGTACACCAAATTTTACCCACGTGTTCTTAGTTGTATGAACTACATCAGGTTCAATTTTTAGCTCTTAACTCCTCAGTAATCACTCCCATCATCGTTGTCAAGTTTTCCTCTAACACAAATTTTTACCAAAATTTCCAACTGTCAAAAAGTGTGAAACTATCATTTTGTGGGCCCCATAACTTCCATATTACGTGTCCATATTCCTTAAAATTCAGGTAATTTGTTCTTTATACTATGAAGTACCATTTGTATGAATTTGGTACCTTAACTCACTTTGTATCATTCCCAGTAGATTCGCCAATGTTCCCTTTAATGCATATTTGCACCTGTTAACAGCTCCAGAAAAGACGAAAGCATGAACATTGATTAAGCTCCAGAATGATAGAACCTTCATAACTTTTTATCTATAGCTCGGATTGAATTACTTCAAAAAGCAAAGTTGTAGTTCTATATGAGAGGAATCTGTTCATACCATCAGAATGTAAGTTTACTATAGTATGACACCAAAAATTGAAATGATACTCATTTTTGACCTTTTACAAGTATACTTAGACTGTGTTGACAACAATGACAAAACATCCTAACAACTTGAAAACAATGAAAAAATAATATAGGGCCTCCTTTACTCAACATACAACATTTGGCTAATTGACATACATGTTTTATTTGCTACTTAATCAACTGAAACAGTGCATAAAATGCTTAAAATAGTCAAAACAGGGGTATAATGTTCCTATCATAAAATCATGCAAACAATTAACAAATAATATATTCTTATCAACTATTTGGCAATTTAACTTTGTCATATTTAATAATATGGCAGTTTTTATATGTCAACCATAGTGTAACAATGAGGTATTTCTAGGCCTCATCACCAAGGAGATGACCATAGTAGATCCTACCACCTACCAGCAGATGAGGGGTCATACCTAAACCAGAGGTAAGAAGACTAGAGGCCAAAATGACACCTAATTATTATCTTGTGGAAACCCAAACTGTGGACATTTCTCAGCTACGACTGGAAGACTCTCTACTAAATACCTAAGCTCATGTTAGTACAATCTATTTGTAAGGAGATAGGCTAATAGATAGGTGTTGATAGTTAGAAGAAAGGGTTAAAGAGCTAGAAGCAATGTCTAAGGAGGAGTAAAATTTGTTGAAATACCTATAGATCAAAAGCCAAAAATAAAAGAAGAATTTCATAGAGATGGCAGACACCAAATTATAGGCTCAAAAAATTTAAGAGCTAAATAATAAATTGACAAAGTAGGTCTAGAATTTTTAGCAACAGTTATGAGCTAAAAAAGAGAAAGTCAATGCTTCTAGCTTCTCTAAAGAAACTCTTAAGAAACTCAAATGAGATAGTTGGGGAAATATTCTCAAAAATACCCTCAAAGCCTACATCATTATGGATTATCTCGACTTCTGTAGACAAGACATGCAAGAAGCAAAGGTAAATTTTAAGCAATCTCAAATTGGAATTGGAGTCATGGTTAGACAAGCTGAAATATTAATGAAAATATCTAAAAAAATATTTGAGTATATAGCTAGAGTCATTCCTAGTGACTAGTGGAATGTAACAAGAAATATCTCCTAGAATGTGGTTGAAAGACACAAACTAATCCAGGAAGGAAGAGAGATGATAGCAAGATTGCAATACAGGACTGAAAAAATCATGGAACCAATGTGGAAATCCCAAGAACTAGGATTCCATGGCTTTTGGGATCAATAGATGCAACTTCTAACCAAAGAAGACTTCCAATATCAAATAGAATTAGTTGCTAATGATGAGTCAAGGTAGATCAGTGGCAAGAGTCTGTCGAAGAAACTCAAGTGCTTGAATTTATAAATAAAATGGCTCTTCTGTAATCATAAATCTAAGAAGTAGCTAGGAGATACAAATATCCATCCTATAAAAATTTATATCAACCAAAGAAAATATAAGAACAAGTTTGTTGACTCAAGATTCCTCCACAAGAAGTATGGGTAGGAGTCTGCATAGTGCTTGAGAAAGCAAAGAAAATATTTTATGGAGAAGGAGAGGAAGATCAAGAAGGAGAAGGGAATCATTAGGTGGATATCCCTTTTAAAAGACATGAATCCAAGGCCCTTAGATGATTGGGAGACACCTGGCAGGTAGGCAAAGATACTAAAAAAACAACTGCCAATGAGGTGACACCTACAATACCACAGGGGTAAAAGGACAAAGTACAAGTATTAGAATAGAAACAAGCCATCTAGAAGGTCTAACAAGGTAAAATATCCTTTTATTCTATTCATTTCCATATCATCTGCCATTTCATTAATACATCACTCATATTTTTCACTTTTTTACTCATTCACCACATTTCACTCTTCATAAAAAAATTATTTTTCATTCATGATGAAATACCACTCGCATTTTATTCCATCATCACATTGACTCCACACCCAATGGAAGAAGGTCTTTTGAGTTCTCAATTCCCATTAGTAGAAATTCCCCAGGAGGCACAAAACATGTGGGACAAATTTGCAACCACATTTGCAAAGTAAAGAGAAAAGGGATCACATTTGCATAGCAAAGAGAAAAATATTTTGATTCCCCCAAAATTCACTAAGTGTGTTAAATATTAAAGGCCTACTCAAAACGATGATGTCCAAGATCGGGGTTATGTAAACAATAACATCAATGGAAGCTTGGTCTCTGTGAGAATGCACAAAAAATAAATGTTCAAGGTTGCAATGCTTGAAATTGGGCTAAAACTGGCCACATCAACAATTCAAAGGATAAGCATGGGATTGAAAAGAGGTATACAAAAGCCCAAATTCATGATGTCCTAAAACTAGACCACACAATATAATGGCATCAGCCAAGGAGATGAAGAGTCTGGTATTACACAGGTCAAAATTTAAAGCCTGCTCGAGATCGCGATCAAGACCGTGTGATATCTAGTGATGACATAAGCAAACTCAAAGTTAAGCCCAAAACCATAACAAGTGATCAAAAGTGCCCAAAACTGGGATGTGAGCAAATAAAGTTAAAAGTGCTCAAAGCCATGCTACTCAAGCTGGTGATATCACCATTATTAAGTTGGAGCCTAGGATCATGCATATAAAGAAAATAACATAAAAGAAGAAGGTGCACAAGGTCAAAATGAACCAAAACCATGAATTAACTCCAGAAGAGCTTTGTAAGCAAAATAAAGGGCTCGGTTTTGAGTAACTTTCTAGTTAAACATAATTTTCAGACCTGTAACTACCATGGTGCTCGTTAGCTAGTTCTAGCCAAATACATCAAAGCATGAAAGTTGTGGTCCCAATAATGTATCCACTTGTAGGAAGTAGTTGCAAATAAATGGGTCAAATTCAAATTTATACCCGAGATAAAACTTAATATTGCCACATCAGCATTTATGATTTCTTTCCAAACTATCCTCTCAATGACCATACAACTATATTCCCACTAAAAATTTTGAAATTCTAAACTATAAATATATAGAGACACCTCATTACAAGGGTCAACTTTGTAGTCCTTGCTTGGTATTACTTTGTAATTTTGCTATTGATCAATAAAGTGATAATTGTTTAACCTCCATTACTATGTAGTTGCAGGTTTTTGTGTATTTTACTTTAAGTAATTTTTGTTACACTCAGTTCTTAGTGTATTATGTTAAAGAAATTCTACAATTTGGATTACCTATTGGATTTCTAACAATTGAAGTCCTTGGAATGATTAAATTCTTTATACATTTCTTTAAGTCATTTCTATTACATTCAACACTTTGTTTATTCTATTAAAGTGAGTTTGAATTGCCTATTGCATTGCTAATTATTTGAATCCTTAGAATGATTAAAGTGAATTTTTTAAGCTTAATGAACCTATAATTATAGGTGATAATGGTTGGTATGTTAAGTGCCATGTAATTGATTTGATAACATATTGCTCAACGAAATCCAATGTTGCTACACTATACCTCGTCCACTTTTTTATATCTTTCTCTAATCCTTACTCTTTTCCTATCCCTTTTTTCCAAATTTAAATCATTCTAAAGGAGTTGGCCTTCTCTGAAGGTTGAAATAGAGAGCAATCTCTATTCATCCAATTCTATACTTTGGTTAAAATCAGGTGCAACACCTTTCCATGATAATGGTAATTTTTTGTCCAACAGGTATCAAAAAATTAACTTAGATGTTCAACATATTCTTAACAAGTATTATTATAGGTGAAGATGTCATCCAAGTAGAGAATGATAAAGGATCCAAGAAAAATCTCAAATATCACTCATTAGATACATTAATATGGCTAATATGATCATCATAAAAAAGAGCATAAATAACCATTTGAGAAACCACTCCTTGGTTTAAAAGTTATCTCCATGATTGAATGGTAGATTATGATAACTTGAACTTGGACCAGTCTTCATGAAATATCAAGCTTATTATAGTTGATCTAGATAATCATATATGTGAGGTAGGGAATGAACTATTTTCATAGTAATTAATGTATAGGAACCGGGTTATATACTTATTTGATAATAAAATGATGGGGTTTATATAGGAAGAACAAATTATATGTATTTTCCCTTAATTAGTCTAATTTTTTATTTCATACATTGATCTCATATTCTCCTAAAAATTATGGTGGCAGAGGATTATTTGGTCAAGGTGAACCTAGAATAAATATTCCAATGTTTGTAGCACAATAATCCATGTGATTAATGAAAACATGAAAATATGGATGAAGTAGTGTCTATTTATGGAATTATCTAAAAGTGACTTAATTATGCACAAGGTAATGCTTCTTGGCATGATTAAGTAGATTTGGATAGATGGCAAGTAACATAAACTTTTGATCATGAGAAATGAGGTTCTTATACATATTAGATAAACCATGTTTCTTACATCTTGGGAAGATACTTATGGATAAAGGTATTAGAGGTATATAAAGACAATATATAACATGTGATAATATTACCTAAGGGTTTTATCACTTCCTCATAGGTGATTTATGCTTGAATTTAATTACCTTTCTTATTCATAGCCACATTAGGGAATATGGATGAGGAAGTACTTCAGTATAAAAAAATAGATGCTTGATAATATATTAAGCCATGATTTTCTTTTAAATTTCATAATTAATGATAATATGAAGTGACTTGATTTTAATCTCATAATGAGTGCCAATAAAGTGTGGTGTTTCTTTATCTACATTTAAATGGAGGTGTTGATAGTCAAATATATGTTGGTACTAAAACTGTGGTGTCTATGTTCCATTTGATTTTTGGTTTCTATGTGCAATTAGTATAATTAGAATGTACATTTAAAACCATTATGATGATGGGTTTTATGATGGTTTTAACACTTACCCCCTATACTTTATTATTGTTTTTTCTAAATTTTCTAGAGGCTTTGGATTATGTTACATAGAGTAAACCCTTGGATATGGTACCTTAGATTATTGTGGTGGAATTTGAATGGATGGATGTTCTTTATTTCTTATTGAATATTGTATAAAGACCGCAAAAATATTTTTCCTTTCTTGATAGTTCTCTATAAATTTAGTTATAAATGGATAAGATTTTTCCAATATATTAAAACAAAAAATTTCCATTTTAAAGTGAATATTATAGTAAAGGTGACTAATATACTTGATAACTTAAAGTTTCTTATTGTTGCTAATTCATATGCAAGTGAAGGGTTTATTGAACTCCTTAATGTATTGTTTTATGAACTATCATGTCATTAGCATGATAACTAAACATACAAATAATCATATCAATAGTGATTTAAGGATAATAAGGAGCATATACAACTTTGAAAAACTTTCTCTAGGTGTTTATCAAGTCACAATTTCTCTCACATTAAGTACTAGTGGTTTCCAGCTTATATAAGATAAATTTATATATTGTATAGGCCACAAAAATAATATTTTTAGTATTGATGAATTAGTTGATCACATAGTAGGATTCCATTTATTAGAGTCAAATATCTAATGATTTAGAATTTATATTACCTTGAGAGACTATAATAAAATGTTCATTTACACTTCAATAGACTTTGGCTCTAAAAAGGGAGGAATGGAGGTAGCTTTGAGATCTAGTTAAACCATGGGGTCATGTAGTTGTCCAACTACTCTCATCATCTATTCTTTTACTATTTAATTAATGATTTTTTTTTTTGAATTTAGGATTAAATATACTTTGTAGAATCATTCATATTTATATTTATATTTAAATATCATTCATCAATTTGTTGGACACAAAACCAAGTTGAATACCATTTTTCTAATATTTTGAAATTCTAGAAGTAAATAAAGAGGTGAAATGCATTGAACAAATAATCATAAGTAAATGTTATGGATAGAATAGGGGACGATGATAACAAAGTAATCTATCATGAATATGCTCTAATACTAATTATCTACATCAAAACGTTAAATGTGGTGTTATGAATACAATTAACTAGTTCATTTGATAAAGCTAGATTAGTTATATTTCATACTTATGAAATATACCAAGGAATAATAAAAACTTACTTATAACTATTTATGCAAAAATAAAAAATAAAATAAAAAAGGATAATTGATTAGAAAAATTGGAAAAAAAAGAAACTATTTAGATAAATGGTAAGCTTTATATATAGAAAATGTGAATACAAATAAAAAATAAAATATGAGATGATTGTGAAGACAAGTTGATTTAGTATCACAAATAAGTATTAGAAAAAAATATAGGAAAGCATTGACGCTATATGCATAAATATTGGGTAATGATGTCTATCTATAGTTATTAATAATCCAAACATCATATAAAGTATAGAGAATGAAGAAGTATTTGCATTAAAGAAGTACCATATACACATAATGCACATAGGAAATACAAAAATACATAATATTTTTTAAAATATTTCATAAATAAGTTGAGATAGTTCACACAAAAGTCATATTGGAGTATATTACATTATTTGGTACATGCTAATGTACCCCCATGGTATGTTCATGGTATATTTGTAAATAATAGATTAGGTTTGAGTCATAGTTTAGAGTGAGAAATATTTCCCTTTATGTAAGTGTGAATGTGCAAGATATGCACAAGTGTCATGTAAAGTTGTAATGTGTAGGAAATACACAAGTGTCATGTGAGTTAGTGTGCAAGTGTAAGTTGAGTCTATGTGCACAAGTGTCTTATATGTAAGATATCAAATATGTAATGTAAAGATGTGCACAAGTGTCTTAGGTTAGAGTGTGCAAGTTATGGAAGTGTAAGAGTCATCTATAGGTGTGCATACAATATAGAGTCAAGTGTTCATCAAGTATGCAAGTGCCAAGTAGATAAGCCAAGATTCATGAGACTTGGCATATGGAAAGGAATAGTCAAGTATCCAAAGAGTCATTCTACTATGGATATATACTCCATAGATTGAAGGAATGTCATATCACATTACAAAGAAAAGAGAACATCACTATCATATTTGTAAGAGAAAAAGGAGTAATAAATATTGCATACATTTTGAGCAATTAATATTGTAAGTTGTTCTTCATGCATAGTACATGAATGATTCAAGCTATTTACATTCATATTGCTACTTATTATTGAATGTTATTTGATATATTATTAGCCTTGATATACATATTAATTTGCTCATATTATTCTACTCATATCATTATCTTGACCTTATTATATTGTGGCTACATTATATTTGATCTTATGATATTTAACTTGTGATATTTGTGGTAGTATTAAGGCTTAAAAAGCCACCAGTGGTATCAGAGCTACCACTAGACTCTATCCAGATTGATAGAGTTTATTAGCCACTTACAAAAATTTGATTTTATAAAGTTGATTAAGATTTTGTCCACTTTGAAGGTAGTGAGACTTAGACTCTATTTGAAGGTCATAGTGAGTAGATAGGCTAGGGTATTTCCACGATTGAAGAATAACCAGTGAAGACTAGGACTCAACTATATTGGTTAAAAGGTGAATCAAATTTGAGATAGTTGATCATTCAAGGACATAGCCAACCCTTGACATTGATAGAGGATTTAGGGAACATAGATATCCCTTGACATTGATTTTAGAAAGTTGAGGATTCAAGGAACATAGATATCCCTCGACTTTGATTTTAAAAAGTTGAAGATACAGGGACATTCAAGTCATATTGACATTGATAGAGGAATCGGTGACATCCAAGTCACCTTGATATTGATAGAGCAAGAGAAAGAATATTTAGGTCACAAAGAAATTGATCTTGACATTGTAGCCAGTAGAGACTAAGAGATAGAGTTGCAACAAAGATTAAGCTACAAAAGTGTGGGAAGCTTCCTACAAATGATAGAGAATATTTTCAACTTCTAAGTGCAAAGAAAGCAAATTTAGGTCATAGAGAAATTAACCTTGACATTGGTCTAAGAAGCCAATAAAGAAGACTTAGATAATAGCAGCAAAGTGAGAAGCATTCAGAGATTCCAAAGAGAATACAAAAAGAAAGAGAGCATAACAAAGATATTTAGAAGATTCAAATTTTAGAATAATTTCGAGAGATAAATTGTGGAGAATGAATAAAGACCCTTCATGTAACACCCCAAGTCAACCCACTTGGTTGTCAATTCACACCAAGTCTTCCACTTGGTTTTCTAATATCAGAGATCTCATTATGAGAAAAAAAATTATCTATTATTTTTTTTGTTTCATTTTCTAGTATGAGCATGTTAAGTTCATCTTCATGAGTGCCATTTTGTTGCAGTCAAAATACTCATGAGATCGATATTGGCCAAATCTCATATTGTTACCTATTTTGAACTTCACTCTCCTTTCGATATTCCAAGTTTAGGCAGTGGATTTATTTTCCTCTAGGGCCCATAACACATAGAGGTTTGACGCATAACTTTCTCATGTCTTTATATGAATACATGAACTCATATCTTATATTAAATCCATGTAAGACTTAGCGCATACATGCTCGAGCTAGATGATCAGCCATTCTTTATGAAGCATAGACTAGGGTCTTACCAATACCCTAGTAACCACTCGATGACTTATGCTGATTAACCAACATGATATCCCATACCATCATGTTATCGGTTTCACCTATTCTAACATAATTCAGCACTTGTCGCTAGTAGGGTTAACCTAGAAGAGATGCCCATACAACTCTTTGTTACCTCCCGTTCTAACTTTTTTTCATCAGAAGTATAGTTAGAGCCTTGTTCCATGATGTTTGCCTACCCACAACATCATCATTATTTTTTCCATCAGATTGTCTACCCACAATCCTAAATTTCAATCAAGGTTGGCATGCCCACAACCTTAGGTTACATTTTAAGATTACCTAATCCCACAATATTAATAATGATAATTATATTTTTTGTAAACTTAGCTACGGTTTGAAGGGTCTATCATTGTTTTTGACTAATCTATGGTTAATCAAACACCATTTTCGAATGATTTCGAGGTTTAAAAAAGTAACTCAAGTTATCAAGTTTTCATCTTTCTGTATTACAAGTTTACCACTAAAATTAAATAGAAATCACTAAACAAAGGAACCATTGTAGTCATTTTAAATGATCTATGCTTTTGCCATACTATATGTAAATAATTTTTTTTTACAAATATAAACTATCTCCCACTTTAGTAAAATAAAGGCATTTTCTACTAATTAAAAACTTCCACAAAGAATAAATTACATAAACATAGAGATGAACGGTTTGCTTTAATCAGAATAAGTATTGGGGTCAAGACTCCACAATGTTTAGGCTTAACGAAACATAATTCTTTCTAATATAATAATAAGATAAATACCATCCAAATTTTGGATAACATTGTACAACGAATACTCTAAAATAAATATGGTTTATAATTTCTTACAAATGTCTTGGCCCATTGACCCTTCAATATTGTACGACAATGACATAAGCTACGTTTTCCCTAAGCTACGTTTTCCCTAACCTCTCTATTGGTTTAAAGTGAACATTCTTTAATCTTGACTATCTTATAATTCACTTCTACGCTTCAAGACTTCAGGGCTTACATAAACTAGTGTATACAATAAACTTAATAAATCTCATAATCTGAAATAGCTATACTCAGTGCTAATATATACAGTCTCAAGTTGACCTTAGAAGAAATAAATGTTCATTGATTGTCGTAGAGTATAAACAAGCAATAGCTCTTCTAAAAATAAAGATTCAAAATGCATTCTATTTCAATCAAATATTTATAAATAAAAGTAGCAGCATATCCTTTTAAAATTACAATTTACATCTAACATTCAGTCTTTGACCAATTCATATTTTTCTAGAGTTATGTTTTAGCAGTCAGTGAAAGGTTTACAACTTTGCTCTACGTATGACCAAGGAATTATATACTCATTTACTATGGCATGATACATTTTGGCTATATCTTCTCTCTTATGACTTAGGACTCATTACTCCTGAGTGGAGTTACTAAGTATGCACAACATAATATTTCATTTCTATGTGTAATTTAGAACCCGAAAGCTGTCAATATCACTAAAAAAATAATAGCATGCATTGTATTTTGTCATGCTTAGCAGTAGTCCTTCCCATTAATCTGATTAACCAGTGTTTTCCAAGGGTCAGAGCGGTCGTCTACGATGAAATGCAGCTAATCCCTAGAATGCATACATCATTTCTTCATTTAAATCAACATGCAGAACTCCAAATATTTTCTAACACAAACACAATATCAAGCATATCTTGACATAGCATACCACACCAAACTTGGTCTTGGTTCGCTTCCAACCATACTCCCGGTAAACATTGGTATTTAGCATTATCATAGCATGCAACAATAATCAATTCAAAGAAGAGTCTAGGTTCACATCCAACCATTCACACAATACTTGGCAAACGCTTGCAGTATAAGCATATTCAATTCACACATCCCATTGCCTCAACTAACACATGCAATATGAACATCTCCAGTTCACACAATGTATCACTTCAATGAACACATGTATTAAAGCATATCCAGTTCACTCTATTTAACACTTCAACGAATGCATGTATTAAAAGCATATCCAATTCACACAAGGTATTTTTATTTTATTTTTCTATAATATGTTTGATGTTCTGGGAAAACACACAGAGCACCATCATATTTGTTTTTAAAGAAAAACCATACAAACATAATTGTAATAACTATTGGCTTTTTCCCTGAGATTTTAAAATCAGAATGGCTTACCAGTTTTTACACGCAACCAACTCTTGATCTTCCTCTGCCATGTTTTTTCCTTTCCTCCACTAACGCCTAGGTCACCCGCTTACCTTACCTTCAAAGTATTATTTGCTTCTACAATTTTATATATATTAATATTTATGCAATTAGTATAGTTGTATATAAATGTATGTATATATTTATATATATAAGTTAATTTTTAAATAAGTCAATTTCCAAAGCAAAACACACATATTATTTTCTTTTTAAACTCTGCATACTACTACTTATATATATATATATATATATATATATATATATATATATATATATATATATATTTTCCAGATCATTTTATTAATTTTAAATAATGATTCCTATGCATTAAGCATTTTTATTATCCATCAATAATTTAAACCATGGTTCCCATGCATTAAGCACTTTCATTGCCATACAAACAACTCAATTCACAATTTTAATAAACATTAAACACCCCTATGAATGTAACTACATTATATGAATTCTACATGGACCGCTGGCGAATGCATTGCCTATAGGGTTCTTTGCCCCTATGAACTGGAAATTACACCATCGCTCATCATCTCCCTTGACTTACCTTACACCGAATAATCCTTTTTGCCTATTGAGGATACCTCTTTCCTTTGCATCACCCTGCCAATAACATTTACCTATCTCCTACAACCACAAATACATTAGTAGTATCTCATCCTTACAAATAAATTAGGTTTATAATAAAATAGAGTTTTGGAGGTTTGTTACACTTCAAAGAAAGAGGTCCATATAGAAAAGATATTGAAGAATAGATAGAGGTTCTAATAGTGAATAGAAGAAGAGGCCTGCATAGAGAATAGAGTAAAGAGGCCTTATAGAGAAGAGAAAAGCCCTTTATAGAACATAAAAGAGGATTGAATAAAGAGGTGTAATATATTATAGAAGAAGAGAAATAAATCTTCCATATAAAATAAATAAGACATATATAGAGCATACATAAGTAAAGAGTCTTGTAGAAAAGAAAAGGAGCCCATGATATGAAGTAATAGAAAGCAAAAATATCCTTGTTAGAAGATAAGCAAAAAGGTCCATGATAAGTAAAAATTCCATGAGAGAAGGTGGTCCAAGCTAAGAACGAAGGTCCATTTGTTTCTTTAGCTCCAAAGGAAGAAGAGCCCATAAGCCAACGATCATCATCTACAAAAAAAAAAAAAGAGATTAAGCAAGCTAATAGAATAATGTAGAAGCTAAGATCTATAGTTTGTAGAGGCCAATAATCTTAAGTGAATGTAGGAAAGGAAAAAGCCATTTTTTTAGCATACGTGTACAAGGAAACATTCAAGCAAAGTTAACAAAGTAGATTATATATCTATAAGAGAGTTTATGCAACACAACATCTAAGCAATAGAGAAGTGTTGAATGTCTAAATGTAGCGTCTAAGCATCTAAGAAGAAGTATTGAATTTCTAAGCATAATGTTTAAGAAACTAAGGCATCTAAGCATCTGATAAGAAATATCATAACACCAAAGCATCATAGCAGAAATGCTAAGAAAAACAACTAAAGCTCCAAATAAGGGATGGTAAATATCTAAGCATAAACTAGATCATCTCAACAGCAGTCTGAGAATGAAATGAGAAAGACCAAAATTTCTAAGAGCAAATAGATCATCACAACAACAATCGAAGCTCAAAAGGAAAAACCATAATGTCTTAGAAGAAGTCTAATTTTCTAAAAGGTATTCCAAGAGCCAATAGAAGTTGTCTAGCGTTAAGGGAAAGTTTTGAGCATTGGTATAATGTAGTGTAACACCCAAGAAGAACTTGTACATTGAAGAGTGTCATAGGGCAAGGTCTAAGCATATTATAACGCCTAAGAAGAGCCTATACATTGAAAAGTGCCATAGAGAAAGATTTGAGTAAGTTGTAACATCCAATGACATGCCTAAGCATTGAAGAGGGTAGTATGTAATGTCTAAGGAAGAAGAAACACCTCAATGCATACATAATATTAGTTTCCAGTGCTTTTATGAAAGAACATTGGTCTCACACGAGCAAGGTAGAACAACGAGCATCTAAGACAACGAGTAGCAAGATCAAACAAAAATCTATAGTGAGATGTTATTTTAGGGTTTGAATTTGAAAATTTAAAATTTATAATAGGAGAGATAAGGTAGTTGATTAACTAAAGTTTTAAGGTATTTGGTTAGTTAAGGTTTTAAGGTTTATAATTTAGTTTTTGAAAATAGGAGAAATAAGGAATGTTTATGGTTATTTATTTTTAGGAGTGATAAGTTTATAAGTTAAGAGTTTTTTAAAGTTGAAGTTATTTAGATATGGAGTAATAAGGATGCCTACTTTATTTTTTGGTTAGTAGAATTATTAATGTATCTAGAAGGTTGGAGTAATAAGGTTTTCAACTAGGTTATTTAATTTTGTAAAGTTTTTCAAATTTGAGTTTTTTGAAATTCAATTTGATTTCATACTTTGAGAAAATAAAAAATTGAAATTATTTACAAATTTATCTATTTGGGAGATAAAAGGATTTCAACTTCAAAATACTAGGAAAAACATAAATTTGCAAATTTATTCTTAGTTTCTAAAACTAGGGAGACATAAGGTTTACTACTTCATAGGAATTAAATTAGAAACTTTGATTTATCTAAACTTAGGAGTTATAAGGTTTTCTACATCAAAGTATTTTTTGAATGAATACTACTATGTCTAATAACAAGTTTTTCCTTTCTGAGTCTCAACTTTTGAAAGGACCAAATTTTGCTTCATGGAAAAACAAAGTAAAATCAATTTTAGTTGTAGTAAAATTTTGGGATATAGTTAGTGGAACAAAAATAGAACCTATTGAATATGTAAGATAAATTCAAATATTTGAAGAAGGTGAATCCAAAGCACTTATGATAATAACGTTTGGAATAACTGATGAAATACAACCTTATATAAGTGGAGTAGAAACTTCTACAAAATCTTGGAATACTCTATGTAAAATATTTGAAGGGAAAAACAAAGCTGTTATTCTTAATCTTCAATCTCAATTATACTCCTTAAAATTTAATAGTGGTGAAAGTATTGAACTATTTCTTTGAAAGGTAGCAGATATAAAAGCAAAACTATTAACTCTAGGAGAAAAAGTAGAAGATAAATTTCTTGTTCAAGTGATATTGAGAGCACTTCCAAAAATTTACAAACATCTAGTCACATATTTGCAATTTTTAAGCAAAGAAACTACATTTGATGAGTTAGTCAACATTCTAAAATAATATGAAGTAGAAAATTCGATCAAAAATGAAATGACTAATTTACAAGGCAATATTTTGTCAACTCCAAGATATAGATCCAAATGGAATACAAAATATTATCAAATATGCAAGAAAATGTGTAGTATAAAGGAAATCAAATGAATATGAATCAAGGTGGTCAAACAAATAAGTTAGTACAACAAAGGCAATATCAATCTCAATATAATCCACAACGACAACAACAATTTTAGCCTCAACATTTTCAATGTCAGTATCCTTCTCAATATCAGTATAGTCATCAACATCAACCTTAATTACAATATAGAGAGGGAAATCAAAAAGGACATCTAGCTCAAGAAATTCATGAAATTCAAGAGTTAGAAGAAAAAACTAAAGAAAAATAATTCAAAGCTCTCAAAAAAATTGATAATCAATAAAGATGTATTTCTCTCAAAGAATTTTTAAGGTACTAACTTTGTAGTTGATCATGATATAGGAAGGCAACGTGATAAGACCAAGACAGAAAAGAACAAAATGAAAAAATTGAAGAAGAAGATCAGGAAAATTTAGAAGAAAGCAAAAAGAGAACAAAGCAAGCACAGGTCCTAGGATCACTTGAAGATTGAAGATGAAGATGAATACCATGATTGAAGACTAAAGTCTTCAATAACCAAATAATGTAATACATGGGGTTGTTGGATTATATTACATTATTTGGTACATGCTAATATACCCCCATGGTACCTTCATGGTACAATTGTAAATAATAGATTATGGTTCAGTCATAGTTTAGAGTGTGAGTAATATTTTCTTTCATGTAAGTGTGAATGTGCAGGATATGCACAAGTGTGATGTAAAGTTGTAATATGCAAGAAATGTCACAAGTGTCATGTGAGTTAGTTTGTAAGTGTAAGTAGAGTCTATGTGCACAAGTGTCTACGTAAGAGATCAAATATTTAATGTAAATATGTGTACAAGTGTCTTAGGTTAGAGTGTGCAAGTTATGGAAGTGTAAGAGGTATCTATAAGTGTGCATATAATATAGAGTCAAGTTTTCATCAAGTATACAAGTGTCAAGTAGAGAAGCCAAGAGTCATGAGACTTGGCATATGGAAAGGAATAGTCAAGTATACAAAGATTCATTCTACTATGGATATATACTCCATAGATTGAAGGAACATCATATCACATTACAGAGAAAAGAGAACATCACTATCATATTTGTAAGAGGAAAATGAGTAATAAAAATTGCATATATTTTGAGCAATTAATATTGTAAGTTGTTCTTCATGCATAGTACATGAATGATTTAGGCTATTTACATTCATATTGCTACTTATTATTGAATTTTATTTGATATATTATTAGCCTTGATATACATATTAATTTGCTCATATTATTCTACTTATATCATTATCTTGATCTTATTATATTGTGGCTACATTATATTTAATCCTGTGATATTTGTAGTAGTATTAAGGATTAAAAAACCATCAAGCCAACCTTGATATTCCTAGTATGCAAGATTTAAAAACATGTTATAATGTATGTTGATAACTAGCAAGTTGATCTCTTGAAGCTAAAATTGGATGATGGTAAAAGTGCTAGGAGATCAGAATTTTCACTTAGTGTCTTATGTTGGTGCTTGGAGCTTGTTATTAGAATTTATTCCTAGGTCCTAAATCGATATTAAGAGTAGCATATGATGTTTAGATTTTTAGAAGGATTGACACTACTTGAAGGAAAACTATGATGTTACATTGGTGGTTGGTGAGTAAATATGGAGAGTTTTATTTATGTTAGAACCTTGATGACAACAAAATCTATGATCATGATGACTTGTGTGATACTTGCTCCAACTAGATCATTTTAATAAATGTCACTCAATGAGAAATAGTTATTGGTATGCTTACATTAGGTTACCACCATTATAATCATGATTTAATCTTGATTTAGAATTTCTATGAGGGTACTAAAGGTATTGAATTATGCTTTTCTTTCTTATAGATTCCTTTAACTTTCCATAATTAAATAGAGGGGTTAGATAGGAGTAATATTTTAAAAGGATTTCTAAATGATGGATGGGGTATAGCATAACAACATTAAATATATAATACATAAAATCCTAACACAATTAACTCACAATGAAACTTAATAGACCCATTGTCAAACGTATCATAGAATTCATTTAATTCTAACTAAATGCTTTAATCATTCCACATATTTATGGAAAGCATCCCTCAATATTGATCCAAAGAGCAGAATTTTCTTTAACAAAATACACTAATCATGAAGTGTAACAAAAATGAATTAAAACATGACATTCATTCATAAAAACCTACAATAACAATCATAATGGATGCCAAACAACTTTCACTTTTCATTAATTGGTAGCAGTAATTACACAACACATATCCAAGCAAATATTATAGAGTCGACCCTAATTTTGAGATCTACTGAACTATTGTAGGCTACTTTTGAATATTGCAGCATAAAAATTTATGATATTGTTATAATTTTGTTAGATAGACAATTTGGCAAAGAGTGCTCTTAGGAGTTGTCACTCTCAAATTGCATTGGTTTGATTACTTGTATTGCTAATGTGGTCAATCCATATTTTACCTTGCATCTTAATTCAAATGTGTTTGCAATCTAGTTCATGAATCCTTCAATTGTCTTATACTACAAATGATTGAGTTGTTGCAACTATTTATTAGAGAGGTCACTTTCAAGCTTAACAACCTTGGTTTGAACAGTTGGAAGGCACTAAGGTAGTTGTAGCTCTAAAAGAGGCATTCCAAGAATATGTGTATCAAAGTTGGGTTCATGGTAGTATCAGATCTTTTAGTTGCTTGGAGGGCCTTTTGAACCAAATCTAGAATTTCAAGGCGAATTGGTGATATCATCGCTCAACAAAGCGGCTAGTGCCTTGGTATTCCAACTTCATGTATGTTGGGCTATTGCATAACTTTATTATCATTAACATAAATCATTCACCAATATGCAAAAATATCAAATCATTCATCCACAAATAATTATCCACAATAACAATCCACAAATGAGAGAGATAGATAATACCCTTAAGGTAGGGAAACACCAATAATAATCCTTAAGGAAGGAATAACTCCACAAGATCTCCCAAGATGAGAGAGCCACTTAAGGAGGGCAAAGTCCCATAAGCCACTTTGTGGGCAAAGACGATTACATATGATTGATCTCCATGATGATTACAATGACAAATATCTCTTCTTTATATATCCATCTTCTCATTCTACTTTGGGGAGCCTACTACTAATATAATATTATATTATAATATAATATAATATTATAATACAATCAACCTTGGGTTATGTGTGGCCCATGCCAACCCTTATACAATATAATAATATATCCCCAAATATCTATTCCTAGGTACCCTAACATGCCACCCTCCTTACAAATGTTTCATCCTCAAAACATATGAAGAAACAAGATAATATGATTTGCTAAGCAATGTTAGCAACTGGTACCAATCTCGATCATCCATCCATCCAAGTGAAACATGTTGATGCTGGTATGCCATTTTGTTACTTGAGTATCCAAATCTGCTTTGTTGGCTCCACGCTTTTGCTACTGTATTTTGATAACTTGAATGATGGGTCCACTTGTTCCTTGATGTTGATGAACCACTCTGAAAACCAGGATCACTATGCTTTCTCTGCCAAACACTGCCATAGTTGGTGCCCTTCTGATTCCATGTAGAACCATAATATTGCTGCCTTGAACCATACCTCCAAGATTGTTGTTGCTCATGGTGGTGTGGATGGCGATATGGTGCAACCTTAACTTGATGTTCTACCTTCTTTGACTCCTCAACATTTGGCTCCATTGTTTTAAATTCTTCTACACATTGTTCTTTCATGTTCCCTTTGTTTGGTGTGTCCTTGTGCTCTTCTATCAAATCTTCCTTGGACTCTGTTACTATTATTTCCATGGACTCAATTGTTGCTACTTCTTCCATGGACTCTGTTGCTACTACTGCCTTCTTGGATTTTGTTTCAGGTTCTTCTATTTGTTCTTCAATTTGTTTCTCTACAACCACTTCTTGTTTTTCCTTGGATCCTTGCTCCTTAAGCTGAGAAATATCCTGCAATGTTATCTTCTTTTTCCTGTACCATAACTTCATAAACTTATTTTGCACATTAATGTTAACAATACCCAAAGAATCTAACCAAGGATAACCAAGAACAATATCCTCATCATCCATCTCAATAGCATGAAAATCTGAATGTAAAACATATTTATCCATGGTGATCTTCAAATCTTCAAAAATCTGAACATTCTCACCCTCCAACTGTATGTCCTTAATTTTTGTTGCTTGAACCTGCAACCTCTTAGCCAAAGCAATATTAATAAAATTATATCTGCTACTAGGGTCAATGGAAATAATAACATGTTCCTTTTGAATGCTTCCATGAACCTGCAAAATAGAACTTTTAGATGAATTTAAACCCTTTTGATCCTTTGCTTGCTTTTGAAAATCCAAATATGTGGCTTCATTCTTCTCACTATCTTCCTTAACATTTTCCTCTTTCTCCTTCTTGAGTAATTTTATTTCTTTTTCATAGTCTTCATTTTGTTTCTTGAAAACTTCCCATTCTCCTTTTATTTCATTCCGCTCATTTTGAATTCCCTGTAGTTTCTTTTCAAGGTCTTTGATGACATCCAATAGGCTATCTATATTTTTATCCCTTCCCTCAAGATATTTTTCTAGTTCTTCTTGAAGCATGTTTATTGCATCTTCATCATCCTTGAGGATGACCTTCAAACTAGCTATCTTTTTATATGGGTCCCATTTACTCAAGAATGCATGCTCCATTTCATCCCAAGTGATGGCACTATTAAAACTATAAAACCAAGAGAGAGCTTCTCCTCCAAGATAGCGAGGAAGCACAATTTTCCAAAGACAATGATGATGATACAACGATTTAAAAATTTTCCACCAATCCCTAACATCAATATCATCTTCTCCAAAAAATATTTGTAGCTCCATAGTTGATACCCTAATGCAAACTAGGGTTTTTTGACAATATATATCATGCCCTAATGCAAACTAGGGTTTTATGAAAATAAACATCTTCCCACTGATTTGAAGCTAAAATTCCATAGAGACAACTAGATCTGCAATTTTTCTTCCAAACAAAATAAATTGCAACTGATTTGCTTACCCGAACTAAACAAATTTCATCTTTCGAAAAAAATTACGAATTGAAAATTCGTCACTGCCCTTGTTCCAAATGGCTGACTTCACAAGGTCATATCTCCCTTAATACTACTCATATTCCTTCATATGACCACTCATTTTAAAGCTCTTCAAATTCTGCACAAATGATCCAAGAATCGTCTAAATCGGATAAACTTTCGCAGAGATATGGCTCCTGAAAGATGAGATATTTTTTCCAAAAAAATCTGCAAAATTTGTCACTATCCTTGTTCCAGATGACTAACTTCAAAAGGTCGTATCTCCATCAATACTACTCAAATTCCTTTATATGACCACTCATTTTAAATCTCTCCAAATTCTGCACAAACTGATCCAAGAATCGTCTAAATCAGATAAACTTTCGCAGAGATATGGCTCCTGAAAGATGAGATGTTTTCCAAAAAAAATCTGCAAAATTCGTCACTATCCTTGTTCCAGATGACTAACTTCAAAAGGTCGTATCTCCCTCAATACTACTCGGATTCCTTCATATGACCACTCATTTTAAAGCTCTTCAAATTCTGTACAAACTGATCCAAGAATAACCTAAATCAGATAAACTTTCGTAGAGATATGGCTCCTAAAAGATGAGACATTTTTTCCAAAAAAAAATTGCCCTAATTCTGCAATTCCACAAAAAAATCCCCACTTTGCCAAAATCGTTGCTCTGATACCACTTGTTACAAAAATTTATTATCATTAACAAAAATCATTCACCAATATGCAGAAATATCAAATCATTCATCCACAAATAATTATCCACAATAACAATCCACAAATGAGAGAGAGATAGATAATACCCTTAAGGTAGGGAAACACCAATAATAATCCTTAAGGAAGGAATAACTCCACAAGATCTCCCAAGATGAGAGAGCCACTTAAGGAGGGCAAAGTCCCATAAGCCACTTTGTGGGCAAAGATTATTACATATGATTGATCTCCATGATGATTACAATGACAAATATCTCTTCTTTATATATCCATCTTCTCATTCTACTTTGGGGAGCCTACTACTAATATAATATTATATTATAATATAATATAATATTATAATACAATCAACCTTGGGTTATGTGTGGCCCATGCCAACCCTTATACAATATAATAATATATCCCCAAATATCTATTCCTAGGTACCCTACCATGCCACCCTCCTTACAAATGTTTCATCCTCAAAATATATGAAGAAACATGATAATATGATTTGCTAATCAATGTTAGCAATTGGTACCAATCTCAATCATCCATCCATCCAAGTGAAACATGTTGATTTTGGTATGACATTTTTTTACTTGAGTATCCAAATCTGCTTTGTTGGTCCCACGCTTTTGCTACTATATTTTGATAACTTGAATTATGGGTCCACTTGTTCCTTGATGTTGATGAACCGCTCTGAAAAGCAAGATCACTATGCTTTCTCTACCAAACATTTCCATAGTTGGTGCCCTTCTGATTCCATATAGAACCATAATATTGTTGCCTTGTGAATAACACAAGCTTATACTAAGAGGGGGGTGAACAATATAAGACCACTTTTTACTTTTCTTTCCCAAAAATATTATACAATATATCAATGGAAATATCAAAAGCAGTAATCAAAGCAATATACAAATCACCACACACAATAAAGACACTAATTTAACGTGGTTCACCCAATGTGGACTACTCCACAGAGAAAATATTTCACTAAAATTTTCTCAACAAATCTCTTGGGAATCCTTTCCCTATTACAATGTTTATGGACCTCTGTCCAAAGGATACACAAATCCCCTAATTAAGTTCATGGATCACTATCCACAGGAGAACTCCTTCTTCTCTGCTCTGGCTGGTGATTCTCTTGAAGATTACTGCCTCCACTACACTGGATTGTAGATATCTCTCCATTGAATACTTTGTCCTCACTCAGAAGATCTTTGTCCTCACTGCCCTAACTAATGGATCTCTATCCACTGGAGACTATTGTACTCTACTCTGTCACCTCCAAAGTTTGGTCTTAGCTCTGTCTCAAATCTACACTAAACACAGTCTTTCGATCTAGCACAAATCTACTCAATCTCTATCTATGATCTGCACTAAACATAGTCCTTCGATCTAGCACAAATCTACTCAATCTCTATCTTTGATCTACAATAAACACAGTCCTTTGATCTAGCACAAATTTTCTCAATCTCTGTCTTTGATCTGTACTAAACACAGTCCTTCGATCTAGCACAAATTTGCTCAATCTCTGTCTCTGGTCTAGCACAAACCTATCCTCAAATCTACACCAAACTTTATCTCAAATATGTCCTCAAGCCTTAACTCAAAGCTTAACCCAATCACAAATCAACTCTGCTAGATCTGCCCCAAACCTTAACTCAAGGTTTGAACAAATAAATCAATAAAATCTGCTCACAATTCTTCTCAAATACTCACCTCAAATCTGTCCAACAAGTCCTCACTAGAGATTGTCCAATCTACTCAACAAGTCCTCACTAGAACTTGTCCAATATGCTCAACAAGTCTTCACCAAGACTTACCTCAAATTTGCTCAACAAGTCCTCACTAGAACTTACCTCAAATATGCTCAACAAGTCCTCACTAGAACTTGTCCAATTTGCTCAACAAGTCTTCACCAAGACTTACCTCAAATATGATTGTAAGCTTCCACAAAAGCTCACACAAATATATCCTTAAGTCCACTCTAGGACTTACTCAAATCTGCTCACTAGATTTTACAAAAGCTTGTTCAAATCAACTCAATCACACAAACAAGTTTCACATAGAATCTTGTTCTAATCTCACAAAAACATATAGAGAATGGTTAGAGACTCAATATGTTTCACACTCACAATAATGCTCAATCACTTTCAATATCTCTCTTGTTTTTACCATAGAAACATATAGAGAATTGTTAGAGACTCAATATGTTTCACTCACAACAATGCTCAATCACTTTCAATCTCTTCTTCAACTAAGAAATAATTTGTTTCACAGAACTTGAACTATCACTCCAACACTTCCAATCAATTATGCTCAATCAACTCCTCTCTACCAAACACTCAATGAAAGCTTATTCAACAATGCTTATCAAACAAACCTCACATAACAATGATACTCATGATCTTTCACAAACCCTAATCATGCACATGAAGGCTCACTCAATATTTCCAACAATGCTTATCAAACAAGGTTTCTATCATCAACCTTTATTCCAGAAAAACCTTCATCAATCAATATTGGATATCTCAAAACCAAACTCAACAATGCTTATCAAACAATCCTTTTCACTCCAACTTAGCATTCACAACATCCAATCCAACAATATTTTACTCACAAGGAAGATGTACCCATACATTTTATTTTGATGGAGATATGTCTTCAAAACCTGTCTTAACCACAATGAATTTTTTTTTGCCAACACTAGGGTTAGGTTACCACAACCTATCTCAAGATCTCCACAAAATAATTTTCTCAAAAATTATTTTCCATACAAAATATCAAATCCTTTTGTACACCTTATAATCTCCAAACTCACAATATTTAACTCAATAATTTCACCATAACAAAATACTTAACAATTTTCCTTGAACACCTTATAATCTCCACACTTTATAAAACAAGTTTCAATCACCAAAAATCAAAATAAAATATTTTAATTTTTCTTTACCTTATAACTCCCCTAAGAACTTAGCACTCACGACAATCTCAAAGTACTTTTAATTTTCAACACCTTGGAGAATAAAATTAAATGGCATACCTTAATTTGTTCTACCCATAAAAAATTATCTTCGATGAATTCGACCATGTGACCTTGCACTCCCAACACCCTAGCTCCAAGCTAGGCCACCAAGTGGGTTGCGTGCCCACATGAGACAAATGGCACACGCTGTCCCAAAAAAGCCACCTCACAAAAATGACAAGCAATTCAAACATAGGCCTCTTCCTCACGCAAAATGTTGATCACGTGGATCAAACCGCGATCTCCTTCATGCAAGCCTTAACACTCTCCCAATCATCGCCTGTGCTACCATCATCGATGGGATGTCAAATCATCGTGTGGCCTTTATTGCCTCATTTCCCTCCAAGCTTTTTGAAATGCAAATCATCTTCTTCCTAGATGCAGCACTCAATATTCTCTTTTTATCTCGCATTCGAAGGTGTAAAATCAACTTTAGGAAATAATTTTATTTCCTATATATATGCACATTGTTCTTTACTTCTCACATCGGTCCATTTTCAAATTTAAAAATTCGAATTTAGTTTTTAAATATTAAATTTAAAAACCTTTGCCTCCACTATTAATTTAAATTAAAATTTTAATCAAAGATTAAAATATTTTAATTTAAATTAAAAATTTTGAAAATTGCTCATGGGTCTTTTCAATTTGGACTTCATTTTTCTTCACCTTGTTATTTGGCCCGAAATATTATAATAATAGAATATTATTCTTTAATTTAAAATTGCTTCTCCTTCCTTGGGTCTTCATCCTTTAGGCCTTTTTTAGGCATCTAATATTAGAAATAAATATTAAATCCTATTCCTTTCCAAGACCTTCTTGCTTTTGGAAAAAATACTTGATGTCCTTAATGATGATGAAATTAAACCAAAATTCTTTTGACATCAATGACAACAAAACTACTCAAAATTTCCAACACCTTGAACCCTACCTCCAATATTGTTGTTGCTCATGGTGGTGTGGATGGCGATATGGTGCAACCTTAACTTGATGGGATAATATTATAATACAATCAACCTTGGGTTATGTGTGGCCCATGCCAACCCTTATACAATATAATAATATATCCCCAAAAATCTATTCCTAGATACCCTACCATGGGCTTTCATGATGCTTCTTCCACTTTGAAGATCCAGCTTTGTTCGACTTAGGTATCTTATGCATATTTTTAGACTTTAGCAAGATAATGTTGACGTCATTGCTTTGACAGGTCCAAAATTGTTCAATTTAGGCCTTGAGCTCAGAGAGTTATCTTTGATTGATTTCAAGGTTGTACTGCTCTTACTTTTTAAAAATTTTACTTCATTACCTTCAAGCGTTTAACACATTTTTGGACTTTCGAAGTGCTTTGCTCACATCATTGTTTGGGAAAAGTCTAAATTGGTTAAATTTATATTTACGTATTTCCCCAATTTCTTTTAGAACTCGATTGATTTTTAGAAAAAAAAAATGTCTGACAACCTTGGGGCTTAGTTTTGGACTAAAGCATTGAGACCGTTGCTACTTGTGTTGCTCGCGTATTCAAGCAAAATTTGAGATATTCTTTCCTTAGTGGAATTTGAGCAATATATCAGCAAAAGAATTTGTGAATGAGGGCACAATTTTGACATACAATTAACACTATAAAATCCATAATTTTTTCATTAACATTGTTGGCAAATGGGCCCAAAGATATCATAGGTATTTTTCCTAGGATCCTATAATCACATTCACATAATCTCATTCAATCTCATTAATAAAAATATTGCACAAAATGAAAGCTTTGTTGATAATATTGAATCACAATACATACTCTATTACAAACTTGTTACATAGCATGGGGCTTTATCTCCAATATATTACCTTCATAAGTATCTTCAATACTCCTAATTTTTGCTCTCCTAAAACTCATAGGAAATGTAGCCATTCACATGCCTCTCTTACATTATGACAACGTATCTCATGATTACATAAGTTCCTACTTATAATATTGACACATCACATATGACTCTTCACTTACACACATGATAACTTTCACTAATAACTCACACTTGCACACATGAAAAATTTCACTCATAACTCACACTTGCACACATGACACCTTTCACTCATAACTCTTACTTGATTACATGACACATAAACACACTTTACATCTTGACACGTACTTTTGATAAATACACTTCCTAATCTAAATATTTGCAACAGTACTCAAGGTACCAAATAATGTGATACCATTAGCACCCCCCATATTACATTATTTGGTATGAAGGTATTTGTCTTCAATCTCTATCTCATATATTCAACTTGTCTTGCGTCCTCTGATTTTGGCTTTGTCATTGCTCCTAGTACTAGTCCTATTCTACTAACCATTTCCCTATTCTTTTGCCATTAAAATATTATGCTCAATATAATATTTCTTTTGATTTTGCTCCTGTGGTAAAAGTTGATTTAGAAATTTTTGTGATATTTCTATCACATCCAATGCAAATATCCCACTCTTGTGGGAACCCATGGCCTCAATTTTATTTTATCTCTTAATGAGACATTTCTTATTGCCATTGATATATCTAAACTCCATTGTTCTTCCTCTATCAACCAATTGAGATACTAAGATAAGATTATTGGTTATCCCAGGGACAAAATATATTTTCTACTCTACACTTAGAATATGGTAAACTAAGTGTGATATTTCTACATCCCTATACATGATAAATTTTATTATCAACTATCTTCATTGGTGTGTTTGTTTTCACTTGTAATGAGTTAAACCAATATAGATTTCATGCCATGTGGTGACTTGTGCCTGAATCAATAGATTTCATGCCATATGGTGACTTGCACCTGAATCAATATGCCATGAATCATCATCTCTATCATTTTTGGGCTTGAATGGATTTCACATGATTTATTGTATCTTGCCACATCTCTAACAATATCTTTGTGTTTAAAAATTTCTTCTCATTAAATTTGGTCTTTTAAATTTGTATGATCTTCTTGACATATTTCTTTTAATCAAAAATTTGAATTTCCTTTGATGTAGACTTCCTTATCACTCCCAGATTTTAAGATTCAATCTCTCAACTCTTTAATTTCAAAAATCACTTCTTTTAAGCAATTTTCATAATCTTATTATTCTTCTTCAATATTCAAATTTTCATTCAACCTTAAATCAATCAATCAATTTCAATTCATTTTTCCACTTCTTAAAACTCCCAAATTTTGATTTCCAATTCTTCCTTCAATTTTCAAATTTTAGATTCAATTCCATCTTATATCTCCCTAATCAATTTTTGATTTCACAAATCCAATTTTCTCCTTTAACATTTAATTAATTAATTATCTTATTCCTTCATTCACTTCAGTATTTAATTAATTAAATCAATCCATTATATCTCCAAAAATACACAACACTTTAATCTTTTAATTAAAAAGATACACCTTATAACCCCAAGCAACCAACTCTAAATCAAATATGCACCCAAAATAATTAAACGTACCCAAAATATAAAATCTTACCTCCAATGGGGGTCATTTAAACATCTTGTTAGGGTGAATCGAATTACTCTCTTTAGGGTGAATCGAATTCCTCTCTTTAGGGTGAATCTTCTAAAAATATCTATGACTATATATAACACAATCAACTATTTTGAAGATATTATAGCAATTTGTAACCTTCTCCGCACATCAGTATACTTTAGGGATCCTACTGAACAACTACGTTACATGTATCTCCTTCATTGCTCACTTGCTATCCAAACCATTGTAAGTTTTGTCATTCAAACTATTTGCTCACTGAACTATTGTGTATCTTCTCCTTTCAATCTCTCTGCTCACAAAACTACGTATTGCTTATTTAGATTGCATATAGCAACTCTAGACTGCGTATAGCTCACCAAACTCTTCTATCACATATTAGCAGTATTATCTTCTCCTCAAAGCTCAATGCACCTCCTCCATGACATCCTCCTTCAAAATTCACTTCTATATCACTTCACCTTAAAAGCTCCAACATGACATTCAATATTAAATAACCAATCCTCTAGCAATCTTCCAATGCTTCAATAATTTCCTCTAACAAACATTCTTTCTAATCTCCCTCTCCTTAAATTATAACATGGACCACCATTCTAATATTTGTCTCCTTCAATAATCTCCTCCAAATCATCAATAATCATTCTCTAATAATTTTCTCCAAATATAACGTGGATCACTAGTCCGATATTTATTTCCTCCAAATATATTTTCTTCAAACTTAATCCAATCCTCTACTTCCAATATCACATTCTATATATCTTGTATGGATCAAAATAAAGTGACTTTCACCAATGTAGCTTTGAACCAATATGGCTCTAATACCACTATTGGAAAATAGGCCCAAAGATATCACAAGTTTATTTCCCAGTATCCTATAATCACATTCACATAATATCATTCAATCTCAATAACATAAGTATTGCACATAATAAAAAATTTATAGATAATATTGAATCACAGTACATACTCTATTACAAACTTGTTATATAGCATGGAACTTTATCTCCAATATAAAACCTTCATAAGAATCTTAAATACTCTTGACTTTTTCTCTTCTCAAAATCATGGGAGATGCAACCTTTCACATGCCTCTCTTACATTATGACAAAGTCTCTCATGATTACATAAGTTCCTACTTCCAATATTGACACATCACATATGACTCTTCACTTATACACATGATAACTTTCACTCATAACTCACACTTGCATACATGACACCTTTCACTTATAACTCACACTTGCACACATGACACCTTTCACTCCTACTTGATTACATAACATATAAACACACTTTACATCTTGAAACATACTTTTGACAAGCACACTTCCTAATCTAAATATTTACAATGGTACTTAAGGTACCAAATAATGTAATAAAGCAAACAATTTATTATTTTGGACCATTGATTTACAACATATTATTATGGATAATTTAGGGTTTAAATTGGAATATTTTCATCAACATAGTTGAGTATTCCTTTTTTTCATAAATGAAAGAAGAAGGAGCTTTAGAACCCATTTTTGAATAGAATTGAACCTTGTTTCATAGGTTGGAAAGGCAAGTTTGTAACCATAAAAATTTAAAGACATTTTCTTTGGAAAGGATATGAGGAAAAATATGGTTCCTTCTTTATAAGTGTATAGGGTTTTCAAAGGCAAAAATATTAAAAGGATAGATTTGTAGACTTTTAAGTTTGACATTAGGGGTTAAACTTTACTAGATATTATTGAACGATCAAGGAAAGAGCTGGATAAAAATGTTACTACAAAAATATATAGGTTCTCTTGGTGGAATGAAATTATTAAAACAATGACCCCTACTTAAATATGGCCAACATGGAACTTCATACAATATAGTTTGTAATTAATCAAGAAATATATTAGATTGACATTCAGTAAGGAAATTCTACAACTTTTGGTTCAATATTGGGTTGAAAACTTACCTTTTATTTCTTATTTAAAATGGAAACCATTGGCTCGAGCATTTCTAGCTTATAAAGGTCTAAATTTTAAATTTTATATTAATACATGCAACAACTCTAGATCATGGATTTCTATTAGTAACCTAGTTGAAGAGGAGAAACTCAAAAAAATAGCAAAGAAGCTTCAAAAAATGCTTAAAGATCTTTGTTTGTCTGTTTTTATGTGGAAGGTTGATCTAGTTTAGAATATACCAAAAGATGGTAGATATTTAATCAATTTCAAATAAGAGGATTTAGAGCAATCTAAATTTCCTAATCCTAATGATTTTCCTTGGAAGAATGTTTGGTCATTAGAGGCCCTCCCTAAGGCCTCAACATTCCTTTGGTTGGTAGTAAAAAGAAAGATTCTTATAGGAGAGTTTGCAAAGAAGAGGATACCATGGACCTTTCATGTGTGCCTTGTGTGAGAATAATCTTGAAATATTGAATCATTTACTTCTATATTGTCCCTTTGCTTACACCATTTATGTCCACTTTTTAAAAAATATGAGAATATGCTGAGTAGCTCCATCAACATTAAAAGAGTTTATGAAATATTGGGTTAATAATTTTAAATCTAAAGTATTATATATTCTATGAAGAATTGGTCTCTCCATTATTCATTAAAACTTATTCCCTTAAAGTTATAATAGAATTTTTAAAAATAAATCTCAAAATCATACCCAAATTTAGAATTTTATTATTACCTCTATTGCAAAATATTTTTAGACATGGTGCCCATCATGTGAAGTCTCAAGTATGGAAAAATAGGTGCTAACCCAAGTTTGAAATCATATTATTGCCTCTCTTGCATAATTTTTCTAGTAAGTAATCGATGAAGTTACCATACTAAACGGTGGGAGAGATGAGGAGCGGTGGAGGAAGCGAAGAAGGAGCAAAAATGGTAGGTAGGAATTTTGAACCAACGGAAGGAGAAGATCTAGAGGCAGGGCAGAATGTTGTAGCTAGAAAGGAAAAGGATTTCCTATCAGCTTAGTTCAAAAATGCTAAAGGTACAGATCCTCTAGATAAACCCTTAGACAAAGGGTCCCACTGGGATTCGAGAGCTGGCAACAAGGGCCCAACCTTTTTGGAAATGCTGAAAGGGAAAAATAAGGAGCCAGTCAGTGAACTACCGCCCCTAATACCAAACAATAATAGGTTAACTATGCCAGTGGATATTATGGAAATATTCTTGGATATGGAGGCATCATCCTTAGTTGGCAAGTTTTTGGGAGGAAGGCCGAACATTGAGACTATTCACTCATGGGCCATGACAAAGTGGAAAACTTTAGGAAGCTTAGAAATCATAGCCATGTCAAGAGGTTTTTTATGATAAGACTCAACAACAAAGATGATGCAGAGCGCATCTTGACAAGAGGAACCTAGTTTCTAGGAAGGCGTAGCCTCTTTCTGAGGAAGTGGGGGGAGGATTTCAACCTTGAGAAGCAGAACATTAATATAGCACCCATTTGGGTCCGTTTACCAAACCTCCCAGTCTAGTTTGTTAATGAGTACTGGCTTAGTGGCATAGCAAAGACAATAGGAGAGCTTGTGGCAATAGACCATTCAACCCGGGCAAGGACTAGACTGACGCATGCCAGGATCTGTGTAAATGCAAACTTGGATTCTGATCTACCTTCTTAGGTGGAACTAGCATATGGAAAGTTTCTAAGGATTCAACCTGTGGAGTATGAGAACAAGCTGGTATTTTGTAGCGTGTGCAAAACCCAGGGCCACCTTCAAGCCTAATGTCTGACAATAACTGCAAACAAGGAAGCCACAAGTGAAGGTTTTCTGGGGAAAGCTAATGGGAGAGGGATCCCAAAGTTTCAAGGACCATGTCTTAACTTGGAAGGATACATACAAGTTAAGAATAACCAGGCTGACCAAGCCAACACAGAACTGGAAAAAATCTAGGAGAAAGGAAAGCAACATAATGAGGGAGGCAAAAATCATAAGGTATGTAATAAAGATCCCAGCTTGAACATGTTTGATATCCTAGTAAATCTAGAAGTTGAAAAAGAAAACAGTAAGGATGATACCATCAGTTTCAAGTTTCCTAAAACCCTAGACTCCCCATTCAAATCGGGACCATCCACAGCTATGACAAAAAGCCCCAAAAGCTATGCTCAAAATGAAGAAAAATTTTCAAGTCATTTCAGTTTAAACATGGAAAAAATAGAGTCAAGATTCGAAGTTGTGGAAACAAGAGCCAGGAATGTAGCTCCTAATCTGGTAGTGGAGCAAATTATCCCTTATCAAACGAGCCCAACGGTAAAAGGTTCCTTGAAGGAAAGCCCCCTGTTT
This sequence comes from Wollemia nobilis, assembly GCA_028583015.1. Lineage (NCBI taxonomy): Eukaryota > Viridiplantae > Streptophyta > Pinopsida > Araucariales > Araucariaceae > Wollemia > Wollemia nobilis. Next base: position 6,568,679 of record JAQPPZ010001340.1, read on the forward strand.
AAGAACCAGATAGGAGAGGTGAACCAAAACAAGGCTAAGGATGAAGAGGGAATTGAAAACCCCCAAAATGAGGAAGAAGGTTCAAGCCCTAGACTATCACAGTATATGCCCCCTCATTTTAGTCCCAAATAGACTAGAAGCACTACCAAGCCTCCGATAGATTATGAAAGTGAAAGAAAGAAAGGGAGAATATCTACAGCAGAACACTATAAAATGAGAATCAATGAAGAAATTGCAAATGGAAAGCAAAGAACATTGTTACAAAAAGCTATTCCTGGCCAGGATAATAGCAAAATTGACAAACCCCCTTTGGATCAGGGAAGGGGGCGGGGAAAAAATATCAAACAGTCTAAATGAAGGTTCTCTCATTTAATGTGAGAGGCCTAAACGACCCACCAAAACAAAGGATGGTGAAGTCTATAAGGAAGGATTGGAATCCTATTATCATTTTTCTTCAAGAAACCAAAACAGATGCGGCACAATCAGCACTTATAGCTATAAGGATTTGGAAGCAAGGGGAAGTGGCCTTTCAACAGGTGAGAGGAGCATTTGGGGACCTCAAGATCTTATGGGATCCTATTAAAATAGAAGGAAGTATTATTCAGGCAAATGAAAGAGTCTTAAGCGTATTATTTCATGATTTTGATACTAATAAGAATTGGATTATGTCAAATGTTTATGCCCCCACTTCTGTCCAAGGGTGGTCTGAACTGTGGGAGTTTTTGGGGCATTTGAGCCAAGCTTTTAAATACATTCCTTGGGTGATTGGGGGAGATTTCAATACCCCCCTTTACCCATCTGATAAGAAGGGAGGATTTGGGTTACCCTCAAGGAGCATGGAGGACTTCAATGAATTCATTAACACAAATGAATTGATGGATGTAAGACTAAAAGGAGCCAAATTTACATGGAGTAACAAGAGGATAGGAAGTCAACTGATTCAAGAAAGTTTGGACAGGTTTTTTTATCCAAGGAAGCTACAACAATGTTTGGTGATTCAGCATTACAAGCCCTTCCTAAATGCGCTTCAGACCATAATCTTATTCTATGGAAGGAATTTCACGCTAACTCCTTTAAAAATCCATTCAGATTTCTGTCAATGTGGGTTAAACATCTGAACTTCAAGAAACGAATAGAAGAATGGTGGCAGCAGCCTATCCAGGGAAGTGCTTCCTTCAAACTATCTCAAAAAAGTAAGATGGTGAAAAACAACCTTAGAATATGGAATAAAGAAGTATTTGGAAATATGTTTGAGAATAAGAGAGCAGTGGGGGAAAAATTGAGAATAATAGAAAGCAAAATCCAAAATGGAACCTATGATGAGGCGATAAGGACTGAAGAGAAGGAAACCCTTTGTGAGTTTTATAATATTTTAGCTTGTGAAGAGATGTATTGGAGGCAAAAATCAAGGGCATTATGGCTAAAGGAAGGGGACTCTAGTTCAAAAATTTTCCATGTTATACCACATTGAGCAATAGAAGCAACAATAATATTAGAAATTTAACTAAGGTGGATGGATCCTCAACTCAAAACATTCAGGAGATCAGGGACGAGGCTGTTAATTTTTCAGTTCATTATTGGGTGAAGAACGAGCCTGTAATACCCAAGCAAAGGACTCTCTCCTTCAATTCATTCCACAACTCATTGATGAAACGATTAACGAGTCTATTACAGCAGCTTTTTTAGACGAAGAGATCAAGGAGGATTTGTTTAACATTGATCCTGACAAAGCTCCTAGGTCGGATGGGTTTTCATCACGGTTTTTCCAAGTTTGTTGGGATATTTTTGGATCAGAAGTTATTGCTGCAATCAAGGAGTTCCAAAGTTCAAATCATATTACAAGGGGTTTCAATTCAACTTTCATTGCTTTGATCCCTAAAGGCCCCAACCCCAAGACTATGGCTGACTTTAGGCTGGTTAGCCTATGTAATATATCCTATAAAATTATGTCCAAAGTTTTAGCCAACCGCTTGAAGAAAGTTCTACCGGTTATCATTGATCCAATTCAAGGAAGTTCTGTACAAGGAAGATCAATCTTAGATGGAGTTATTACTGTTCATGAGGCTCTTCATATAGCTGCTCAAACAAAAAAAATAGTCATGGCTTTAAAGTTAGACATGAACAAAGCTTATGACAGGATAAATTGGGAATTCCTAGAGGCAATTTTATTAAAATTTGGCTTCAACATGAAATGGGTCAAGTTAATAAGAGAGTGTATTTCTAAGACTTGTTTTTTAGTTTTGGTTAATGGGTCTACTGCAGGTTTTTTTCAAAGCAAATGTGGTCTAAGACAAGGAGATCCCATAAGTCCTATGTTGTTCATCATTGTAGTTGAGGCCTTGGGAAGAACCATTAAGGCAGACGGTAGCTGGACTCATATCAGGTATCAAGGCCACGTTGCTAACTACCCTGGTGACACATCAGCAATTTGTTGATGATACATTGCTACTAACTTTGGCTTCGTGGTTGAGGCAAGAAGGATTAAAAATATTCTCATAATGTATGAAGAAGCGACTGGATAGAAAGTGAATTTTGATAAGAGCAAACTTTATTTCATCAATACCCCCATTCCTAGGCAAAACGACATAGCAAGGATCATGGAATGTCGGATTGCATCCCTTCCCACCTCCTATTTAAGTCTTCCCCTATTTACGGGGAAACTCGAAGTATCAATGTGGAACATAGTTCGGAGAGGATCCACAAAAAGCTAGCGAGGTTGGAAAGGACATCTTTTATCTCAAGCGAGCAAAGCGAGTTTTAACTATGGCTTCACTTCAAAGTATACCTGTTTACTTCCTATCGGTCTTTAGAGCTCCCGACAAGGTGTATCACAAAATTGAGCAACTTCAAAAAAAAATTCTCTAGTCAGGGACTGAGGATAAGAAAAGGATCCATTTAGTAGGTTGGAACAAGGTTTGCAAACCTAAAGCCGATGGGGGGTTAGGATTGAGGAGAGTTGCTCATCTCAATATAGCTCTGTTAGCCAAAAAATCATGGCGGTTATTGACTAAGGTCGATAATGAATGGACTACCATAGTTAGGAGGATATACCTCCAAGGTGTGAACTTCCTTAATGACAACTTAGCAAGCATGGGGTCTGCTTTTTGGAAGGCAATCCTCACAAGCAGAGATCTTATCAAGAAAGGTCTTAGATGGATTCTAGGAAATGGCCAAACAATAGACTTTTGGAAGGATCGATGGGTGAGAGCTGAGTTATCCCAGAATCCTCGTTTGGCTAGGATTCAAGAGCACAAGGAGCAACATATTGGGAAGAAGGTTGCAAATTATATGTGGTAGGATATAAATATCAATAGGTGGAAACACATCAGAGTACAGGGTTTTGAAGCGGAGTCTGAAGAGCTTTATAACATTTTAACTCAACAAATTATTCCCTTTGGAGAGGATGAAGATCACATTGTTTGGGCTGAGACTGAAAGTGGCGACTTCACAGTTAAGTCTGTCTATAATTTGCTTCTCAATGTGGAAGGTCAACAATTTCAACCGAGTTTGGTTTGGATCAAATGCTTAATTCCTAAAATATCTTTTTTTTCATGGTCGGTGATTCAAGGAAAAATCCTCACTATGGACAATATGTTATCCAAAGGTATGGTTATTGCTAACCGTTGCTACATGTGTAGGGTAGGATGGGAGACAACCCAACACTTGTTTCTGGAGTGTCCGATAGCGAAGTCCATCTTGGATGAACTTTTCCAAGCCTTTAGGATCTCGTGGGTTAAGCCTGCTCTTATATCCGAAGTGTTCCATCAATGGCCTCAACCCTTTGTTAGCCTAAAACTTAAGTACCTATGGAAAATCTGTTGGCATCATTTTCTCTGGTATATTTGGCTAGAAAGGAACCATAGAGCCTTTAAGGATACCATTCACAACCCAAAAACCATCCTCAACAGGATTATTGTCTTTGCAAAAGAAAACCTTAGCACCTTAGTGGATGAGAACCACTCAATTCTTCCCTAAGAAAAACAATTAGCTCGGGCCTTAGGTATTGAGGACAAACCTTCCATTCCTTTGCCCAATCCCATAAATGGGATTTCTTGGGAGCCACCCCCCTAGGGTTGGTTTAAACTAAATTTTGATGGTGCAGCCAAGGAGAACCAAGGAAGAGCTGGAGCTGGAGGAATAATCAGGGATCATCAAGGAAATCTGGTCAAGGCCTTCGCCGAACCATTGGGAATCAGAACTAATAACGAAGCAGAAGCTAGAGCCCTTTGGAGAGGGTTGCAAGTAGCCCAAGCAACTCAAGGTAACTTGATGATTGAAGGTGATTCTATGAACATCATCAACCTATAACCAATGGCAAAAAACCTCCATGGAGAATCGAGGGAGTCATCCATGAAGTGAGGATCCTTTTTGCGACAAGACAAAATAGGAGGGCTCGTCATGTGTACCGTGAGGCCAACAAATCAGCTGACAAATTAGCCAACATAGGTGTTGATGTTGGTAGTTTAGTGACATGGACACAAGGTGTGCCACGTGAAGTGGAAAACATTATTAGTCATGAAAATAAACCTACCCGTTAAGGAGAAATATCAATGGGTATTCTTTCCCCATGGAGCTGGTAATAACTATGGGGTTTCCCTCTAAATCATACCAAATTGGAAATGAAGGTAACAGGGTGTAAGCCTTGGAAGATTTTGACAGAGAATAGGAAATGGGCAAGCAACGGGTTTCACAAGTGCAAAGTTCCAAACTTCAATTCTTGTCAATGTAAGTAATGTTTACAATTATGTTTAGGTATGGGTGTGCTTTGTTAGTAAGGTGTTGTAGGGGATTCAACACAATTTTTGGTAAGAAAGTTTCAAGGATGACTAGGATCTACAATCTCAGCAGAAGGCTGGATATTGTAATAGGTTTTGGGTTAACCTGCAAAACCCGGTAATTAATGAAGACTTTTATTTACCAAAAAATAATAATTTTTCTAGACATGGTGCTCATAATTTGAAGTCTCAAGTGTGGAAAAAGAGGTGCTAGCCTCTTGGTAATAGGATTTGAATATACATTGAAGGAATATATACAACAATGCAATTAATACAAAGGATTTGCTTTGATATATGGAAAATTGAAAATGTCTAAAAATTGAGTTTAACAAAATTAATTTTGATGGTGCCTTCAAAAAAATTTAAAAAAATTGAAGAAATCTAGTGGAGGTGGTTTTTTTTTTAAATAATGAAGATAAAATTATCCTCACTTAGAATCATATGGAACTTTAACTAACAATTATGGAGAGGCTAGGACACTTTTTACATGAATCAAAATTATAATTGAAAAGGAATGGAAATATATTCCAATTGAGAGAGATTCATAAATTATTATTAATTCTATTAACAAAAATAGATATGGGGATTAAGTAAAAAATAATATTTATTCCTTATATTCATCAACTATATTTTTGTAATCCATTGTATGGGATTGAATTTTCTCCACCTATATTATGTCATGACCACATAGTGGTATTACAACAACGTTCACTTGAAAATATTTAAACCTCAGACTCCTCTAAAATTAAGTAATTTGAATTAGTTGAGTTAATGACATTTGATATGTTCATCAACTATTATTGGATGTAATATATTGGAAATGTGAGTATATATAGAGAGAAGGAAACTAGGTAGCAAACAATTTAGCCAATCTTAATGTTGCTCTTCATCTTAACGAAATTTAAATTTTAGAAGGTAACTTGCTAGGTTAGATTTTATCTCTTCATGAAAATGATGTCAAGGAGTTGATTGCAGAAACATGACAATTTGAGGAAGATAAATAATATATTTGATAAAAAAGGAAATGAAGAATATCCTTGAAACAATAGAAGCTATATATGCTTTAATTCACTTAAGAACAAATGCAATATATTATTTTTTATGAGAGTGGCCCCAATAAAAACCACACATAGCTTATTTATTTATTAAAAAATATTTATAAATTCATTCTCTCTCTCTCTCTCTCTCTCTCTCTCTCTCTCTCTATATATATATATATATATATATATATATATATATATATATATATATATATATATATATACATATATATATATATATATATATATATCGTCAAAAAATCAATAACTTTCATTTCAAAATTTGAAAAAAAGTTACAATGAGATGGGTATTTTATACCCTCATATAGGCCTTACTAAATAGCTTCATTAAGACGTTAAAAGAACACAAAAAGTGTCCTAAAACACAAATTCTATAAAAAATAACAAGTATATAAAAGGAGCAGATTGTGCACAACTCCCACAACCATTATAGATGGAAGAACATACTGGTAGGAAAATAAGATAGGTAGCAATGGGGAGAACAAACCAATAATCAAAATAGAGTCAACAATTACAAAAGACGTCCACAATCACACCCCTCATAGGCCATCGCTCAAGAAACCAAAATGGAATCCAACTATTGTATGGTAATAATGGCAATGGCCCATCAATGCAACTCCACCCACTTGACTCAAGTGCCTATAGATAAAACTATGCATTGTTTGATCACCATCATACTACATTGAGTGGACCTCACGCATAAGTTGGATGAAGAGCACAAAAAAGCCTCTGGGCCAAAACTCTACCAAACAAAAATATCATCCATGAAAGAAAAAAAACTAACCCACCACCACTTCTTCCCATTATTGTCATCATGAGCTAAAGTATTCAAATAACCACGGTTGAAAGCACCATGATGGTGTCCCACACTAGTAACACTAAGCCTACACCTGATACGAATAAACCTTAAATAAGCCATTGGTAGAAAAATTAAATAAGTAATAGTGGAGAAAACAAACCCATAATTATGCCCCCACAAGCCACTGCTCAGGAAACCAAAATGGAATTCAAATGCTATGCAGAAATAATGGTAGTGACCCATCAATGTAGCTCCACCCATTTGACTCAAGAGCCTATAGAGAAACCCACACATCATTGGATCATCGTCACGCCATGTTGAGTAGCCATCACGTATAACATCAACTAAAGAGCACAAAAATGTCCCTAGACCACCAAGGAGATCCATCCCCTAGACACCAACATAAGTCATTTGCCACTTGGACTAGAACTCTACCAAACAAAAATGTCACCCATGAAAGAAAAAAAAAATTGACCTACACCACTTCTATTGGGAATTCTCCCATATTATCTCATAGGTCCAATATCAAGGATCATACAAAATAATGCTCAATAATATTGCACACAAAATACAAAAATATTATTAATCAAAGGTCTACTATAGCATGCATGAAGCTATGCTATTTTAATGCTTATTACAATGCTTTATCATAAATATATAATCACATGTGACTCCTCACATGTTGCACTTTTGACCTTCTCTCTTCTACATAACTCTTCACTTGCCTACTTGACACCTAACAATTATGATTATTGGCTTACTCACTTGACACCTCACGCCTTGCACACACTTTATTACATAACACTTGGATACTTCTCACATAATGACACATACACTAGATAAATATTTAATATACTCCCTAAACTAATATTTACAATGCTACCAAATAATGTAGTATCTCCAACTTATTCCAATTACCATTATCATGAGATAAATTATTTAGAGAACCATGGCCACTACCATGGATGGAAGCACCATTATAGTGGCCCACACCACCAACCCTAAGCTTACACCAAATATGCATAAACCCTAGTGGAGCTCCCATATACATAGTGTGTATATGTGTGTATGTATGTATGTATGTATGTATGTATGCTTGAGAAAAAGGGGTTGTACTTTGGTCTCCCACCCTTGACAAATCACAACTCTCTCCTTTAAATCTTGAGAGTTTACAAATAGATTCATTTCTCATCTCAATTGAGTTGCCATAGCTAGATACCTTCATCTTATTTTCATAAAAGGTTTGAATTCTTGATTTTCATTTTTTGGATCTTCTTCAATTTTCTTTGTAAATACAAATATTCCAAAATTCAACATCCTTCTTCTTGATATTTTTCTACAATAGCCTTCACAATACCAAAACTCCACCTCTACTACTTACACATTGTATCTTAGTAGAGTAATATTTCCAAAACTTTTGTTATCATAGTCTTCTTTACTAGCTTTGGACTGTTAGTTTCCTTCATGAAGCATAAGTGCAACCATAAGAATTGTAATAAATAGTTTAGTAGTCTCAAAAAGTTGAAAATTCATGATTAAATCTTATCAAGGAATATAATCATAATAACTAAACTATGGGTCATTATATAATACATTAATCCTAAATAACCAATTAATTTATTTTTTTAACATATTAATGAGCTATGAAATGAATCTCAATCGTATTATAATAACATTTTAATAAATCATAATGGTATTATTTTAATAAATAGTTTAGCAATCTCAAAAAGTTAAAAGTTCCAATCCATACTTTGTCCCATAATCCAACCAACAACTCAAATAATCCATTCATCCATGAAGTCCATTTGATATCATCTTCTTTTGCTTTAGCATACAAAAATTCTACTCACTTTACAAAATCATAGTCCACTTTACCAAATCTAGATTGTTAGTTTTCTCTAATGCATTAATCTATAAATGGATCCCCTAAAAATTTTTGTAATCCTTTGGAACATTATTTTTAAATTGATCCTTTCAAAATTTTCTTTCTACCTTCAGCTAAACTTACTACTTCCTCCAACCATAGAAAAAATAATTTAACTTCATGATCCTCTATTAAAACTCCTCTATTACCGACGTGTTGTAGGTGAGTTGGAGAGGGTAGGGAAATCCTCCAAGGTAGGTCCTTGGTTCAAATATCCACCCTACCAAATGCACATTGGGTACCCAAAATCCAGTTGATAATGTTGGTGCGGTCAGGGTCGGGCGCAACTCCTGGTTGATTTTGATAGTGTAGAACCATGTGGTTGTGGTTTCTCAGACCAACGTGGCCTCACAAGAAGTTTTTCACTAAATTAAAAAAAACCTCTATTGGCTAGCCCATTTATGCATTTGTTCCCTTCCCTTAACGTATTTTTAAACCTAAATTATTCAAACCGTGTAGCAAGATCTTGTATTTCCACAATTATATCTTGAATGTTCCATGGAGCCTTTGCTTTTCTCAAAATTGTATTTACTACTATTAGTAAATTTCCTTCCATACATACTATATTCCATTTCATTTGTTTACATGTTTTTAATCCTTCCAAGGATGCCCAAGCTTCAGCTTCATTATTTGTCTAAATCCACTACTAAAAGTGTAATGTGACAAAATAGCATCCTTGTTATTTCTAATTATTCCTCCTCCTCCTGTTGGCCCTAGATTTCATTTAGAATCTCCATAAAAATTTTCTTTGACCAACTCTACTTCCAATGGTTTTCACTTTATATTATTTGCCTTCTTTTTGTTTCTCATGTACCCACCATCATAATTCCAATTGATGACTAAACTCCATCTATCAAAGCACTTTGCTTTAAGATTAGGTATTTGATGAGTTGATATGGTTGGTTTAGACTCCTCTATGGCTAAAAAAATCTTCCTTTTCACTACCTCTAAACTGCTTTCCTTTCCTTTAAAAATTATTCTATTCATTTCGAGCCATATAGTCCAAAGTATTATATCTTTTGATGTATCACAGATTATCTCTAACACCTCACTTTTAAAAGTGCTCTAACATTGCTTTAACCATTCTTCAATTCTACCATTTATCACCATACATTTACCAAAGATATTAAGAATCCATTATCGTAGTTCCTATACTATTGAGGAGTGTCCCAAGAGATGGTCTATACTCTCCTCATTTTTACATAGAACACATTGTGAGGGGTCAATAAACCCCTTTTTCGTTATATTATCCTAGGATAAATGTTTCCTATGACCTACTAGCCATACAAATATTTTAACTTTTGGAATGCTCAGGCTATCCCAAATATCTCTTCATATTCTTGTGGTATTCCTATTTTGTTGGTTCTTTACATTATATCCACTTCTTGTTGTGCATTCTCCTGAGATACAACTCCAAAATTAGATTATCCTCAACTCCCCTTAGAATAATCGTTGTTGTTATTTTTCTGCTCAACTACCTCCTAGCAACTATGTCTGGTATACTTGCAAAAAATCTTATTTCCATTGGCATCTTCCTTCCTAATCCTTGTACATAATATTTGAAACCCTAGCATCATATTTATTCTAAAGTAATCTCATCCATGGTCTCAAAATTGTATCTAACTTGAGTGGTATTTTATCACACCAAGTATCCATCCAAATAGAAAGTTATCTCTAATTCCCACCACCCATCTTAGACCTTTAATCACTAGATCAACTAATTTTTTTAAATTGATCCATAGAGAAAAACCATCTATTAGTGAGAATGCAGTAAATATTAAGCTCAGGTAATTGGGCTTAATGTACTTAGAAGAATTCTTGCCCATTTTCTTTGACTCTCTTTGTGCAATCTCCAAATTAGTTTCCCCCTTAGAGCTAAGTTTACATTTGTAAGAACTCTTAAACCAAGACCTCCCCTAGTTTTATCATCACACACCTTGCTTCATTTCACCAAAGGAAATTTCCTTTTATCATGTAATCTTGACCACAAAAATGACCACATAATATAGATTAAACTTTTTTTACCAATTTTGGCATAATATACAAGGATATATAATATGTTGGAATGACCTATAAGACTGATTTAATTAGTTGCACTCTTCTTACTAATTATAACCATCTACCTTTCCATGTTGGTATTTTATTTTAAACTTTACTTATAACTAGATTCCATAATTCTATCCTCATTCTCCCCTCAAATAACAACATCCCTAGTAGATTTACCTCCTCCACTTGAAGTAACCTAAATATCCCTACTTTGATTATAGCTAGAGTGTTTAGGAAGTAAATTTTTAATATTGTCCTATTAATTTTATGCCTAGACACTCTCATATTCCTTTAATGAGTTATTCAAATATTTGGCCCCATTTTCCTCTACCCTCCCAAAAAGGGTTGTATCTTCTACAAACTATTGATAGGCGATACTGTTGATGTTGTTACTAGCCTTAAATCCGCTTACTAGCCCATATTTGTATGCCTTCTTTAGGTTCCTTCATAAAACCTCTACCATAATAATGAACAAATATGATGACAGAGGATCTCCCCGTCTAAGACCCCTCTTGGATTGAAATGATTATGTTACTAGTCCATTGACCAACACTGAATATGATACTATAGAGACACAAGCTTTAATCCATCTGACCCATTTCTTCCCAAATTCAAACTTTTTTAATACTACAAAAAGAAATCTCATTTAACCCTATCATAGGATTTATTCATATCAAGTTTTAAGACCATTGCTCTCACTTTTCAAGAAGTTGTTGAATGCATTACTCATTAGGTACTATGATCCCATCCAAAATCTATCTCCCTTTCACAAATTCTCCTTGTTCTTCAAAAATAATTTTGTCTAATAGTGGTCTTAACCAATTTGCCATCACTTTGGAGATTATCGTATATGTCATATTTCATAGGCTTATGGCCCTGAATGAATCAGAAAATTTTTCATCCTTATTTTTTGGAATTAGGGTAAGATATGTTGTATTTATTTTATACGATATATACTATTTTAGCTTAAATTATTCCACTATCACCAATAAAGAATCCTTCACTATTTCTCAGTTATGTTGATATAATGTTGCAAAGAGTCCATTCGGACCTAGGGATTTATCCTTATCAAAAGAGAAAAGAGTTGAATGGACTTCTTTCATAGTAATAGAATCCATCAATTTGTTATTATCTTCATCTATTATTATTGAAGGTACTTCTTATAGTATTTTATCATTAAGAACTTCAATCTCCTCCAATCCTTGAATATTTTGGAAAGCCTTACTATTGCATGCCAAACAAGGTTAAATTTTTCCTACTTTTTTCACATGCCCATGCATTTAATTTATCAACCCAGGGAGCTTCGTAAACTTGCGAAGGGTCTGAATAAGATTGCCTACAATACCACTTGAGATGATTTCGCTAATTATACTAGTGGGAGGTGTTTTAAAAATGGTTGTCAATCACTCATGCACTCCTCAATAATTTACGTAAGAAAATAATTAAATCTATGAAAATAAAACATTCACACATTCTTGAAAATGAATCTACTGCAAATACTGGAAATAGCAATGCGGTAAAGACCCTATAAAAGCAATAAACTAATCTAGAAAATAGAAGAAAAGTGGGGAAGAAATATCGGCTTGGAGTGGGCCCGGGCTCCAGCGACTTCCTCCCAGCTAAACACGCTTAGAACTCTTAGAACTGTAATATATTTATCAAAGTGTTACAATATCTATTTGTCTCTATATCTCTATATAAATCTATATCAATATATATCTCTCAGAGTGGTCTGCATGTGTTTATATAACACACCCGCAGAACTTCTGTTACAAAGATGTTACAACAGTCGATTCATCCCAAACTAAATTAAGACATTCTAGGTAATGCAATTGACGTCTGCTTAAAATTGGCATTTGGTTCTAACGACGATGTGTTCGTTGATTGGTTTGTGCTTCATCTGGCATTGGTAAGATGCTTCATACATTGGTGCGATCTCCAATTTATCTCTACATGACGTAGAGTTGGAACTGCACCAGTCACTGCTGTCCATGTCGTGCAAATCTATTCAACGGGCGAAGAATAGAGGTGCCTTCCCTATGATGAAGACGCCTAAGTATATCGGGTGCCTTCCTTATATGGAAGGTGTCTTACTGCCATGGTGCCTTCCTGGAAGAGGAAGGCGCTTATCTTCTGTTGGCGCCTTCCTATGAGAGGAAGGCACTTGCCTTATAGTTGCGCCTTCCTTATGGGAGGAAGGCGCTTGTCTTCTGTGAGAGGAAGGCGTTTGTCTTCTAGTGGTGCCTTCCTTATGGGAGGAATGCGCTTTGCCTGTCGTGGCACCTTCCCGTCGGTGCCTTCCTTATGAGAGGAAGGCGCTTCCTTCCCTTTTGCGCCTTCTTGGAGGAGGAAGGCGCTTATCTTTCCTTGGCGCCTTCCTGGAAGAGGAAGGCACCTACTTACTCTTGGCACCTTCTTGGAAGAGGAAGGCGCCTACGTTCTCTTGGCGCCTTCCTGGAAGATGAAGGCGCCCACTTTCTCTTGGCGCCTTCCTGGAAGAGTAAGGCGCCTATGTTCTCTGTATTGATCCCCAAAGAAACAAAGTGCCAAGTCCATCAAAAAGACCTCGACTGATCCAAATCTAACTAAACCACCTGCAATTCCACAAAACACACTAAAAATACACAAATTAGATAACATGCATAATTTCATCAAATATCTATATAATCATTTATAAAAGTATGCAATCCTTATTATACAACCGCATAATGATCAAGAAAATATGTACAAAATATGAGCATTTCTAGTGCTCATCATCCCCCCACGCCTAACATATGCCATGCCCTCATGGCATCAAAATTGCAGGTAGCCCTGTTGACCCTTCATCATTGTCATTTCTTGGAGGATTCGGTTGCACCTGCGGCCCGAGTCTGTCTCTTCTATGCGCTAGCATCTAAAGGTGTGGCTCGCCTTTTCCTACGTGGAACTGAGGGTGCGGTTGTCGACTGTCATTTTCTTGTTCTAGCCACTACTGGCAGTGATCTAGCCAACATCATCTCTACTGACTGGAATGTAGCTTCGACAGGGGTTACAATGTCTACTTTTGGGTTGCTTTGTTCTTCTTCTGTCGAGAGGAGTCATCGTAGACGTTTCCTCCTAGTGACTGGTTTTGTCGACCGAAACTCATCCTCATCGCTAATAAGCGACGCTCCTTCTTCCTCACGCTTGGGCACTAGGGAATGCCCTCTTTCCTTCGTGTTTTTGAGCACTGGTTACTGCCTTATTTCCTCTGTGTTTTCAAGCACTGGTTACTGCCCTCTTTCCTCTGTGAAATAGGGCAATTCCAATTGCCCGATACTAGCTATTTCCTCTATAGAGAATCTCTCATCTTGTCCTGTTTTGACAACAGCATCGTGTCTTCTTTCTTTGTCGCCATCTCCCTCTACGTCGGGGTTCTGCCTTTGCGCTTCTGCATGGTGGACCAGTGCCGATATCAGCCCATGGTGAGCTAAGTCAGACGGTGCCCCCTTCTAGTACCGATCTGCTTTGTCCTTCAGGGCATTCGCCAAGTAGAAGGGCACGTTCAACTTCCTTCCTTGCTCCAGGTGATTGAGAAATTGCACATGATTAGTGTGCAGATGGGTATATTTCCCGGTGCATGTGAAGAATCGAGCAACCTGCTCGAATATCTTTCGTAGATTCATGGGGAGGTTATTTTTGGATAACCCCTCCTTGTCTATCTACACATTCTCCCCTGGCAGCAACACCTCGGCATATGGCTTCAACAGTCTGCCCTTGTATACACATTCCCCTGTGAGGGGCAATCCAGTCGCCTGTGAGATGAACTCGAGGGTGACTGGAATTTCTACCCCTCACGCCTGGGCTACATCGCCCCTCAGAGAGGCAGTGAACTCCTTGGCTACCTCCATATCCTGGCCTTGACTAACCAGGGTGCATTATTCGAGCCATCCCTCGGCCTTGAACTGTGTCTTCACTGCTCCTCTGATTTCTTCCGTATCACCTGGTTCATTCTTCTTCACTACGTGATTCTTAGACCTTCCTCCCATGGCGCCTTCCCTTACTATTGCTATTTTTTTATGTCCTTCCTTCCTCAGGAAGGCGCCTTCTTATAGGGAAGACGCCTAACCCTAGCAGTTATGGAAGGCGCCATATCATTGGCACGCGGTTCTAGCTATTGGGGGGATATGATCTTTATGGCGACGGTATATTTTTTGGTACTACATATTTTATAAATAATTATATAAAAATTTGAATTAACATGCATGTACCTGATTCGGTGTTTCAGGCTCATGAAGGCCACTGATTCACTGATTTGTGATATAGGGGAGGGGTATGGTCATCTGGTGCCGCTCATTCGTGTGATGCTTCATTCCGCTTGAGGCGTCTGGGAGGCGTAAGTGTTGGTTGTACGCGGAAGGCATTCTTTGGTACCTTCCCCATGTGGAAGGCACTAATGTGGTGCCTTCCCAATGTTGTTGGTGCTCTCTGAATGGATGCACCTTTCGGTGATGGAAGGTGCCTCTGATTGGATGTGTCGTCCGATGGTGGAAGGCACCTTCTTGATGATGGCACCTTCCTGCTACGAAAGGTGCTCCTGATTGGGTGCGCCTTCCAATGGTGGAAGGCACCTCGATTTGTATGCGCCTTCCCGATGTGGAAGGCGCCTTGGCTTTTTTTTTTTAGATATATAGATTTTTTTTTTTTTGTGCCTTCTTTATAAGGAAGGCGCCTTCTTTATAAGGAAGGTGCCTTCTTCTTGCGGGGTGCCTTCTTTATAAGGAAGGTGCCTTCTTCTTACGGGGTGCCTTCTTTATAAGGAAGGTGCCTTCTTCTGGCGGGCGCCTTCTTTATAAGGAAGGCGCCTTCTTGCGAGGCACCTTCTTTATAAGGAAGGTGCCTTATTCTGGTGGGGTGCCTTCTAGATGTGGAAGGCGCCTTCTTCTGACTGGGCGCCTTATTTACAAGAAGGCATCTTCTTCTGGCTGGGCTCCCTCTTTATAAGGAAGGTGCCTTCTTCTGACTGGGCACCTTCTTTATAAGGAAGGTGCCTTCTTCTGGTGGGGTACCTTCTGGATTTGGAAGACGCCTTCTTCTGGCTGGGCGCCTTCTTTATAAGGAAGGTGCCTTCTTCTGGCTGGGTGCCTTCTTTATAAGGAAGGCGCCTTATTTTCAGCAATCATTTTGTGATTGACTGGGAAACGGTGATCAAGCCTTCTCAATCTTGCTTCATGCTGCCTCAGCTTCTACCTATGAGTGCTAATGTCGAAATGCTGAGTCGAACCAGGCCTGGTTTCCCAGATACCTATTCCTCGTGCTTTGTCAGGTCCTCCACCTACAAAAAGAAACCAAAAAATAAAGGAAAATAAAGGTAGTTAGACACATTTCATGCCTGTTAGGCCCTGGGTTAGGATGCCTGCAGCTTGCATGTGGGCATCGTCCCTACAAAAACACACTATAAGAAAAAAATCTACATTAACTAATTTTGGGTGAGCACTTCCATGCCCACCATTTCACCTATGAGAGTTCGGTCCAGATCTAACAAGATGGGGTCTCCCCCACGCCTATTCTAGATTCTACCTATAATGTTTTGAACATTTTATAGGGGTGTAGTCGGTGGCCATTGACTGTGAACACGGTGTTGCTGTCGTCAATTGTCTTGACGCGCACTGCTCTGTTCTTGATGAGCTCTACCACCTCATACGACCCCATCCATCTCTGCATTAATTTTCCTTTCCTCTCCTAGAACCGAGAATCGTACAATAGTACCCATTCCCCATATTGGAACTGCTTCAGCTTAATGTGGCTATCATGCCACCGCTTTCTTTGCTTCTGTATAATTTATGTTCTCTACAAAGCATCTAATCGGATTTCGTCCAGCTGATCTAGCTGTCGAATCATTTTTTTTTTAGCTTCATCCAAGCTCAAGTTCAATTTTGAAGTCGTTCTCAGTGTCTTGATTTCAAATTCGATTGGCATCATCGCATTTTTCCCATAGACCAGTTGGAAATGTGTAAAGCCTGTGGTGGATTTCCACGTGGTGTTATATGCCCAGACTGCCTTCGGCAACCGTGTAGCCCAATATTTCTTATGTTGTTGCACGGTCTTCATCAGGATGTTCTCTATTTCTCTATTTGTCACTTCCACTTGCCCATTTGCCTATGGATGGTAGGGTGTAGTTTTATTGTTTCGAACTCTGTATTGCTCCATCAGCTCATGGATAAACTGATGCAGGAGCATCCGGAGGTGGAAAAGAAATCTTGCATCACCCAAAAATATTTTTTTCTTTAAGTGCCAAAGCTGTCGCGATATCGCGACACTTTTTTGAGAAAGGGCACCAAAGGGTCAAATTGTCGTGATATCGCGATGCTTTTTGAGAAAAGGGGCCAAGGCACAAAATGGTCGCGAAATCATGACATTTTCAAAGCAAAGAGGCCAAGGCACAAAATGGTCATGAAATCACGACATTTTCGAAGCAATGGAGCCAAGGTGCAAAATGGTCGCGAAATCACTACACTTTCAGAGGCAAATCTCTAAGGCACAAAGTGGTCGCGAAATCACGACACTTCCGGAGGCAAGACTCGAAGGCGCAAAGTGGTCGCGAAATCGTGACACTTTCAAAAGCTGGGCTCAAAGGCGCAAAGTGGTCATGAAATCACGACACTTCCGGAGGCAAGACTCGAAGGTGCAAAGTGGTCGTGAAATCGTGACACTTTCGGAAGCTGGGCTCGAAGGCGCAAAGTGGTCACGAAATCGTGACACTTTCGGAGGCAAGACTCGAAGGCGCAAAGTGGTCGCGAAATCGTGACACTTTCGGAAGCTGGGCTCAAAGGCGCAAAGTGGTCGTGAAATCGTGACACTTTCGGAAGCTAGACTCGAAGGCGCAAAGTGGTCACAAAATTGTGACACTTTCGAAAGCAAGGTGGCAGGGTGCAAAGTGGTCGCGAAATCGCAACACTTTTGGGGCAAAGGCACCAAGGGGCAAAATGGTCGCGAAATCGCGACACGTCGTGGTTTCGCGGCCCGAAGGAGAAAACAGAAGCTGAACACCAAAACGTTGCAATATCGCGATCGAAGAGGAGAGAGGGCATAAGGAAGCAAACACGTCACGATATCGTGATAAAACGCTCATGACTCCAGACCAGCCGACGATTGCAGAGGCCATTACAGAAGGGCACGCGGCATCAAATTACAGGTGGCCAGAGAGCACTAGGCGGTTACAGAGGCCATTGCAGAAGGGCACGTGGTAGCAGATTACAGATGGCTATGGCGCATTCCTATGAATGATGACTCGACGGGTGGATGGACAGGTGGTCGTAGGGCACTCCGCCATCCCATGCCATGATGATGGAAGATACCTGGCCACAACATGCATGCGGCGACAGAACACTCATGTGGGCGGTTACAGGGAATCCCGCATTCTGTGTAATGATGTCCGAAGGGGGTCGGGTCTGTGATAAGAGGAAGGCATACATTGTAAAAAGGACTCTTGGCCATTTGAATATAAGGGCTATATTTCTGAATTCGAAACCTCTGCTAATGAAATTTGCATGAATTTTTTTGTGTGTTATCTTAGTTCTGCTTCAAGTGGTATCAGAGCCAGAAGGTTCTGAGTGCGCGAACCGATCGCCGACAGTGAGGCAGTTCACACCAGGATTGTGGTTGTGGGTTGTGAGGAAGCAAACAAGATGCCCCTGCGTAGGAACTGTGGTGGTGTGAGGAACAGGCAAGCAGAGGTCAATATTAGAGCCTTGCAGAGGCAAGTTGAAGCCCTGTAGGAGGAAATCAGAAGAGGAGTTGAGCCAAGAAGGGAGGAACCCAGTGAAGATGAAGTTTGGGAAGAAGAGGGTCCATCTAATGAGGAAGAAGCATTGGATCCAGCAGAGGCTAGGCTGTATAGGGCCATATCCTAGATCGAGAAGAAGTCGAAGTTCGATGTCTCTACTTATTTTGGGAATCTCAATCCCAAGGAGTTGATAGATTGGATCAACGACATGGAAGAATATTTCGAGTATGAAGAGATCTCAGACCCAAATCGGATTAGGTTCGCGACAACAAAGCTGAAAGGACATGCTAGCATCTGGTGGAAAGGAGTACAGCTAGAAAGGAACAGGAGGGGAAAGGAAAAGATCACCAGGTGGGATAGGATGGTAGAGAATTTGAAAAGGCAATTCATCCCTGCAGATTATGAGTTGGATTTGTTGAGAAATATGCAGTCTTAGATAGGCAAGTAAATCTGTCAAGGAGTACACAGAGGAGTTCTATCAGATCTCAATTAGAACCGGCCATTATGAGGTGAATAAGGAGAAAGTCGCACGACACATCAATGGATTGCGAACTAGCATTCAAGAAGAACTAGGGTTGGTTAGGATGAGCACGGTGGAGGATGCATACCAGTTTGCATTAAAAGTGGAAGAGAAACTGAATAGGAGATTTGATGGTAAGCAGAGAGGAAAGGACAGGGGTGGAAGAGCTGGTGGAAGAACCAATGGAGGAAGATACAGAGATTTGGGGAAGACTGGTGAAGCAAGCAGTAGCCAAAAACAAAAAGAGGAGAAAGAGGAGAATACCCAACGCCCATGCAATCAGAACAACTACCTGAGGGGAAGAGGTAGGCCTGGGCGAGGGTTTGGAAGAGGTGTCTTTCGAGGAACCTGCTTCAACTGTGGAGAAGAAGGGCATCGGGCATACAACTGCCCACAGCATCAAGAAAGGCCAAATCGAAGACCTGAGGGTCAGGCCCGAGCTGCTATAGCAGATGAAGGTGTAGAATCTGAGCACTCTGAGGAGGCAAAACGAGGGGAAGTGATGATCATCAGAAGAGTCTTGTTGAACGAAGAAAAGAAGGTAGACCAGAGGAACAGCCTGTTTCGAACAAGATGCAAGTGCGCAAGCAAGGTCTGTAACATCATCATCGATAATGGAAGCACTGACAACTTGGTTTCTGAGGAAATGGTTGCCAAGCTGCAGCTGGAGAGGAGAAAACACCCACACCGTTATCGGATTGCATGGTTGCAAAAGGACCATCAGGTGTTGGTCAGTGAGAAATGCCTGGTGAAGTTCAACATTGGAACTTACCGAGATGAGGTCTTATGTGACATCTTGCCCATGGATGCATGTCACTTGCTACTGGGGAGACCATGGCAGTTTGATCGAAGTGTTGTACATGATGGTCAAGCTAATACATATTCCTTGTCAAAAAATGGAGTTCGACATAAGTTGAAACCCCTGAAGGAGGCGGATGAGAAGGTATGCAGCAGTGCACGAGTCTGTCTAGTTGATGGAAGAAGATTTTTGGATGGCCTGAAGCCAGATCATATGTGCTATGCAATAATCCCTAGGGTCAGGGAAGAAGAATGCAAGGAAACTCCAATGGAAGTCATGGGACTGTTGGAGGAGTTTCCAGATATCATTTTTGATAATGTTCCTGAAGGTTTACCACCTGTTAGGAAGATCAATCACCACATAGATTTGGTGCCTGGATCCAGCTTGCCAAATAAGGCTACACACAGAATGACGCCTATAGAAACTGAGGAGTTAAATCGGCAGGTTCAAGATCTGCTAAAGAAGGGATTGATTAGGGAGAGTCTTAGTCCATGTGCAGTACCTGCAGTGCTAGCACCCAAGAAGAATGGAGAGTGGAGAATGTGCACAGACTCTCGGGCAATTAACAAGATCACTATCAAATACATATTCTCATTGCCTAGGATGGATGATATCATGGACTGCTTAAGTGGAGCTGAGTACTTCACGAAGATTGACCTGAAAAGTGGTTACCATCAGATCCGCATTAGAGAAAGGGATGAGTGGAAGACAGCCTTTAAAACCAGAGAGGGGCTGTATGAGTGGTTGGTCATGCCATTTGGGCTAACCAATGCATCGAGTACCTTCATGCGGTTAATGAATGAAGTCCTGAAAGAATTTCTAGGCAAATTTGTTATTGTCTACTTGGATGATATATTGATTTTTAGCAGAACCCTGGAGGAGCACCTGATGCACATCAGGAGGGTTTTTGAGAAACTACAGGAGGAGCAGTTGCTGATCAATCTGAAGAAGTGCAACTTTGTGAAGAGGGAGTTAGTATACCTGGAATTTGTTATCTCAGCAGATGGTCTCAAGATGGACCCCGAGAAGGTGAGGGCTATCATAGAATGGCCTGCTCCAAGAAGCGTGACTGAGGTGAGATCGTTTCATGGTCTGGCCAGTTTCTACAAAAAATTCATTAGAAACTTTAGCAGTATTTGTGCATCCCTTACGGAGACAATGAGGGGAAACAAGAAGGAATTCAAGTGGACAGTTGGAGCAGACAAAAGCTTTGCCATGCTGAAGAAGAAGGTCACGGAGCAACCTGTCTTAGCACTTCCATATTTTAACAAGGTGTTTCGAGTAGATCGTGATGCGAGTGGTAGTGCCATAGGGGCCGTATTGAGCCAAGAGGGTAAGCCTATTGCTTATTTTAGCGAGAAGATCAATGATGCCAGAAGGAAGTATTCGGTATATGATCAGGAGTTCTATGCCATAGTTCAGGCTGTAAAGAAATGGAGGCATTATCTATTGCCAAAAGAGTTTGTCCTTTATATTGATCATCAGGAACTACAGTATATTAATAGTCAAGAGAAATTGAATCAGAGGCACCTGAAATGGGTTGAGTTCCTGCAGAGCTATACCTTTTTGCTGAAGCATCGGAGCGAAAGGTCCAACAGAGTTGCGGATGCCTTGAGTAGGAGGTAATGTTTATTGATGGAGATGAAGGTGGAGGTTGTAGGGTTTGCTGAGCTCAAGGGTTTATACCCTGCAGACCCCGACTTCGCAGAAGCTTGGAAAGCTTGCACTGCGCCTGTTACATTGGACAGGACTAAGTGGTTAAATTTTCTGATTCAAGATGGAATGTTGTTCAGGGGGAACCAATTATGCATTCCGAGGAGCTCAATGAGGGAGAATATCATCAAGGAAAAGCACAGTGGAGGTTTAGCTGGACACTTTGGTTGAGACAAGACCATCTCACTTATTAGTGAAAACTACTACTGGCCGCAATTGCAACAATATGTGGCAAAATTTATGCAAAGTTGTAGGATATGCCAGATGGCAAAAGGTGTGAGGCAGCCTACTGGTTTATATCAACCACTACCTATACCTGAAAGGCCATGGGAGGATATTAGCATGGATTTTATTCTTGGTTTACCCGGGACACGGAGGGGACACAACTCCATATTTGTGGTAGTGGACAGGTTTTCAAAAATGGCTCATTTTATTCCCTGCCAGAAGACTAGCGATGCAGTCCATGTGGCTGGTTTATTCTT
Organism: Wollemia nobilis; assembly: GCA_028583015.1. Lineage (NCBI taxonomy): Eukaryota > Viridiplantae > Streptophyta > Pinopsida > Araucariales > Araucariaceae > Wollemia > Wollemia nobilis. Next base: position 6,590,542 of record JAQPPZ010001340.1, read on the forward strand.
CAAGGAAGTGGTATGCCTTCATGGGCTTTGAAGGAGCATTGTATCGAATAGGGATACCAAGTTTGTAGGGTATTTCTGGCGGACCCTGTGGAAGAAATTGAAGACGAACCTAAAATTTAGTTCTGCATACCACCCACAAACAGATGGCCAAACAGAGGTGGTAAATTGGAGCTTGGGCAATCTACTGAGATGCTTGGTCGGAGACAAGCCCAAGGGGTGGGATTTAGTTCTGCCATAGGCAGAATTCGCTTACAACAGCTCAGTCAATAGAAGTACCAATAAATTGCCATTCCAGATAATCTATGGGAGCAGCCCAAGAAATGCTTCAGAAGGATGGATACGAGAGAAAAATGTAGTGCTGAGGCTGAAGACTTTGCTGAACACCTGAAGGGAGTGCATGAGGAGGTGACAAGGCACATTGCTAAGATGAATACTCAGTATAAAGCCAGGGCAGACCAGAAGCGTCAGGCTAAGGAGTTTGAAGTAGGAGATTCCATCATGGTCCATCTAAGAAAAGAGAGGTTTCCTGCCAAGACCTATAACAAGCTAAAAATGAAGAAATTTGGGCCATGCAGGATCATTGGGAAACGGGATTCGGGTAATGCATATGAGGTGGAGTTGCCGAGTGAACTTAACATCTCATCGATTTTTAACATTTCGAATTTGGTCGAGTTTCATGAAGGAGATAGCAGTGCAACACCAAGCCCGAATTTGTGGAGCATTCCCACGGTTACTCCAGTCGTAGATGAGATAGAAGAAGTCCTTGATACGCGTGAGGGCTGAAGTACTCGAAACAGATGTTATTCTGAGTATTTGATCAAGTGGAAGGGCAGGCCCATCGAAGATGCAACTTGGTTGTCGAAGGTAGAGGTTGACCGCCTGGGTCTACCTCAGACAGATCAGAAGTGAAGGTCACTTCTCAATTCACCCCGAGTGTCTGATGTAGGAGCATCCGAAGGTGGAAAAGAAATCTTGCATCACCCAAAAATATTTTTTTCTTTAAGTGCCAAAGCTGTCGCAATATCACGACACTTTTTTGAGAAAGGGCGCCAAAGGGTCAAACTGTCGCGATATCGCGACGCTTTTTGAGAAAATGGGCCAAGGCGCAAAATGGTCGTGAAATCGTGACATTTTCAAAGCAAAGAGGCCAAGGCACAAAATGGTCGCGAAATCACGACATTTTCGAAGCAATGGAGCCAAGGCGCAAAATGGTTGCGAAATCGCGACACTTTCGGAGGCAAAGCTCTAAGGCACAAAGTGGTCGCAAAATCGTGACACTTTCGGAGGCAAGACTCGAAGGCGCAAAGTGGTCGCGAAATTGCGACACTTTCGAAAGCTGGGCTCGAAGGTGCAAAGTGGTCGCAAAATCGCGACACTTTCGAAGGCAAGACTCGAAGGCGCAAAGTGGTCGTGAAATCGTGACACTTTCGAAAGCTGGGCTCGAAGGCGCAAAGTGGTCGTGAAATCGCGACACTTCCGGAGGCAAGACTCAAAGGCGCAAAGTGGTTGCAAAATCGTGACACTTTCGAAAGCTGGGCTCGAAGGCGCAAAGTGGTCGTGAAATCGCGACACTTTCGAAAGCTGGACTCGAAGGCGCAAAGTGGTCGCGAAATCGTGACACTTTCGAAAGCAAGGTGACAGGGTGCAAAGTGGTCGCGAAATCGTGACACTTTTGGGGCAAAGGCACCAAGGGGTAAAATGGTCGCGAAATCGCGACACGTCGTGGTTTCGCGGCCCAAAGGAGAAAATAGAGGCCGAACGCCAAAATGTCGCGATATCGCGACCGAAGAGGAGAGAGGGCGTAGGGAAGCAAACACGTCGCGATATCGCGATAAAATGCTCACGACTCCAGACTACATGTGGCATCAAATTACAGGTGGCCATAGAGCACTAGGCGGTTACAAAGGCCATTGCAAAAGGGCACGTGGTAGCAGATTACAGATGGCTATGGCGCATTCCTATGAATGATGACTCGACGGGTGGATGGACAGGCGATTGCAGGGCACTCCACCATCCCATGCCATGATGATGGAGATACCTGGCCACAACATGCATGCGACGACAGAACACTCATGTGGGAGGTTACAGGGAATCCCACATTCTATGTAATAATGTTCGAAGGGGGTCGGGTCTGTGATAATAGGAAGGCATACATTGTAAAAAGGACTCTTGGCCATTTGAATATAAGGGCTATATTTTTGAATTCGAAACCTCTACTAATGAAATTTGCATGAATTTTTCTGTGTTATCTTAGTTCTGCTTCATAAACTTGGAGGTAAATTGAGGCCCTTGGTTTGTTGTCATCTCCCTAGGGACCCCAAATCATGTAAAAATATGGGCAAATAAGAAATCGACAACTGTTTTTCCTTTGAATCCCTTAATGCCTGAACTTCAATCCATTTGGTAACATAATCCATACAGACCAAAATAAACCTCCTCCCCATCGAAGGTGGATTAAACGGTCCCACGAATTCCATGCCCCACTTATCGAAAGGTTCCAGGTGTACCTGAGGCTGGAGGGGCATTTCATCTCGATGGGTTGGTCTGCCCATCCTTTGGCATTTGTCACACTTGCTGGCATACGTAGCCGCATCCTTAAACAGAGTGGGCCAAAAGTACCCAGCCTATAGGATTTTGTAGGTAGTTCATTTCCCTACAAAGTGTCCTCTGTATGGTTCGTCGTGACATGCTTTGAGTACTTCTAAGAACTCATGTTCTACTATGCATATTCTTATAATTTGGTCACGTCCTATTTTAAATAGGAGGCCATCCATCCATAGGAACGATGTGCTTTTCTCTATGACCGCCTGCTTTTCTCGAAAAGAGAGAGCAGGTGAGGTCCTTCTGGTGGCCAAGTAATTGGCTATATCTGCATACCACGGTGTTTGCTCACTAATAGTGAACAAATGTTCATCCGAAAACTGGTCTTCCACTGCTTGATGGTTTGCTGGTATCAATATGGATAGAAAATCTACCATGACGTTATCCTTGCTTGGTTTGTTGACTATGGTGATGTCGAATTCCTGCAGTAGCAATAGCCATCTGATAATTCTTCTGCCAATGGTTGGATTGCTCATTAGGTATCTAATAGCCGCGTGATCCGTATGGACAAATACCTTATATCTAGTGATATAGTGGTGGAATTTGTTTATAGCATGGACAACTACAAGGAACTCCTTCTCTGTCACCGTGTAGTTGAGCTCTGCTCCTGCAAAGTTTTTACTAACATAATAAATGGCGTAAAATTCTTTGCCATCTTTTTGTTCGAGGACTGCTCCAATCGCATCGTTGGATGCATCACAGTAGATATGGAATGGTATGGTCCAATTTGGTCCTCTTAAAACTAGTGCAGATATCAGTTTCTCCTTAAGCAATTGGAACGCTTCTTCGTAGTCTTCCATCCAATTGAACTCCACATCCTTAGATAATAGAGTGTGCAATGGTTTGGCAATTTTGCTAAATTCGATGATAAATCACCGATAGTACCCGACTGATCCAAGAAAACTCCTCACCTCTTTCTACGTTCTAGGGTTGGGTAGGTCCCCGATGACCTCAATCTTCCTTTTATCAACCTTTATTCCTTCTACAGAGAGGTGGTGCCCCAGTATGATGCCTTCTTGCATCATCATAAAGCATTTTTCGTTACTTAGGGAGAAATTATTTTTCTTGCTTATGTCGAGCACTCTTTCCAAGTTTGTCATTGCCTCCTCAAAGTTTTCTCCATAGACGATGAAGTCATCCATGTATACCTCGACCTCATCTCCCATCATGTCTGAGAATATGCTAAGCACCGCCCTTTGAAAGGTGGCAGGTATGTTGCACAGTCCAAAAGGCAATGCCCTATAGGCAAACGTTCCCCATGGGCAGGTGAACGTTGTCTTATCCTGATCTTCTTCTCCTATCTGGATCTGGTTGTATCCACTGAATCCATCCAAAAAGGAGAAGTACTTCCTCCCTGAGAGTGTGTCTAAGACCTGATCAATGAACGATAGCGGGAAGTGGTCTTTCTTGGTTGCTTTGTTCAATGCTCTGTATTCCACATACATTCGCCACTTCCTATTCTTTTTAGGGACCACTACTAACGGTGATACCCACTCACTATTAGAAATCAGATATATGAATCCAACCGCCAAGATTTTATGCAGTTCTTCCTTAACAATGTCTTTCATTATCGGGTTCATTCTTCTCTGCAGCTGTCAGCTTGGAGTTGCCTGATCATCTAGATAAATTTGATGGGTACAGATCTCTAGCCTAATGCCCTGTATATCTAAGTAATCCCATGCAAATGCTTATTGGTGCCTTACCGTGAGCTATTCTAATTTTGTCAGTTGTGTGGGTGTCAACCTACTGCTGAAATTTAACGTTCTTCCTGGCCCAACATGTATCTGCCAAACATGGTGATCTTGGGCACCAGTCAACGACGATTTAGGTGCAAATATGGAGGGATCTCCGTGGAGAAACTCCATAATAGCACCATCTTCGTCTTCTTCTATCAACTCCTCCAATGTCATCACCAGCTGGATCATGGACAGCTCCGAATTTCCATGCTCAGTGAACATGGGTTCTCCTACTGAGTCGACAAACTGTGTTGGGGGTGAAATGGTCAACCTGTTAACATTTTGCCCATCAAATATGGTCATCAGCCCATCCCGACAGCTGATGTAAGCGTCAGCTGTTGCCAACCATGGCCTCCCCAAGATGAGCAGGTAACCGTCCAGCCTAGTTTTGGATTATAATACTAAAAAGTCAGCTGGGTATTCCCATGCGCTAACCATTACTATCACGTCTTCCAACATCCCTTTCGACAATATGGTCGATCGATCACCAGCTGTAGCACTGTCGTGGTGGGTTTTAGGTTTGTGAGTTGTAGCCTCTGCATGGTCTCCTGAGGCATCACATTGATGGCTGCTCCGAGATCGACCAACGTATTGGACAGGGAATGTCCCTCAATTTTTACAGTTAGCACCGGGTTGCTTGGGTCTGCATACTTCGGATGGCATGTTCTGCCCATCATCAAAGCTGCCAGTTTACCCATGGCATTGATAGTCTGGGTTGCTCTTCATCCCGGATTCCTCAGACACATCTCTCTGATTGCCTTGGTATATATTGGAACATCTCATATTGCTTGGAATAATGGAATTGTCACTATGAGGTTCTTCAAGCTTGACAAGATGTTGAATTTTGGCTGCGTTACTTTTCTCTATTCTTACAGCCAGTTGGGAAATGGAGCCTTCGCTCTCTCAAGTGTTTCTTCCTCCTCTACCAAAGGTGTTTCTTCTACCTCTTCCTCCTCTTCTACCAGTGGAGGTGTTCCTACACCTAGCTGCCTACTTGACCTAAGCTGAATATTGTACATAGGATACATCTCACCCTCCACGTTGTATGTTGGCTGGTTCACCCTGTTATTCGGATTTGATGTCGGTTGTGCAGGTAGCTGTGTAGGTATCACTACTGGAAATGCCAATAAATTTTGTTGGGGGTGAGCAGATGCTATGTTTTGTGGAGCCTGAGTCCAAGCAATGTGGCCTCTCCACTGCTGCCCAGGATATGGATATGGCATCCATGGCTGTAGGAATGCTGCTGGGGGTGCATTGGACCAGGGTGATGGCCCCCACCATCCCATTTTAGGTGGTTGAGGCGGTCCTTGGTGTATGTATGGCCCTCCCCCATATGGCAGCATTCTGGTTGGCATATTCCCCGTAGGGGGCTATGGCCAACTCTTTTGATTGCCTATGAAATACGAATCCATGCTTTTAGCCTCCTCCTGATTACTGGGCAGTTGTGGGCACAATCGAGTTTTATGATTTAGTTTGCAAACTGTGCATACTTTGACTTTGTTCTCTGGGCATGCATTCTTTGCATGCCTTCCTCTACATTTTGGACAAAAATAAGCCAATGTTGCATCATTTTCTTGCTTCTTTTTCTCTAACAATAACGTATCCATCTATAATGCTAGAGATGAGAGCATTTCGCTTTTTAAATCCTCCAACATGTTACCTATTTCTATCTTTGTGACTGAAGTAGTCACTTTCATGGTTCTAGAGGTGGCCTTGCCTCACCTTCTTTAGTAGTTCCGGCATAGTTGTCGAATGTCTTCCATAGCATGCTGGTAGACATCACCTCCGAAGATCATGTTAAGAGCCTCCAGTGATTCATTGATAAGTCCTCTCAAAAAGATACTTTTGAGGGACTTATCAGATAGTCTCGCGTGAGGAGATTGTTGAAGATTAAAGTTGAATCTCTCCCAATACTCTTCGAGAGACTCGTCTTCTTTCTATGTCATGCTCAGGACCTCCTCCCTAGAGTCTCTTGCTCTCTCGAAATCTTGGTATTGCTCTAAAAAGATCCTCTTCATCTGGTCTCACGTGGCAATGTGTTTGTCTCCTAGATCGATGAACCACCGTAGAGCTGCATCATCCAATGTAGAAGGAAAGAGTTTCAGCTTCTGTGTATCGGATTTGTAGTCCACAGACCTGCATAAGACATCAAACTTAAATAAAAATAGGTCAGGGTCCTCAGTTGGGTATCCTCTAAATGTCGAAAGTTGAGCAGGGGATATTTTTTTCATTTTGGCATCTCCTACTCCTTCCTCTATCGGGAAACTAAAGCCATATGATACTTCATCATTATCAGCCATTTTTTCAGGAAATGTGGTTTCTAATGCAGTGCTTATGGCCTTACGGTCATTTAAGACTTTCTGAGTCAAAGCTCTAAGGTTGTCTGGTGAGATCGTTCGATCTTCTACAGCTTTCCACAACAAGGCTTCCTCTAAGGTAGTCCTATTAAACAGGGGATTTATGATGATTCGTTCTTCCCCACATTGATGGGATGAGGAGGCACTTTGCACAAATTGCGGTTCCTCACTCCAATGGATTGCTGGTGGGTCGGGCGAGTCTAATTCAAATTTAGAATGCTCATCTGACTCTAGTTCTGATGGATTGGTTCTTATAAATCGATCGTCTGATCCTCTTCTTCTCGAAGAACTCATACAAGGTCAGATGGAAGGTTTTAGGGTATTGTAAATAATCTAGTTGAGACGCTTCCCCGGCAACGGCGCCAAAATGTTGCAAGCCAAACAAGGTTAACTTTTTCCTACTTTTATCACATGCCCGTGCATTTAATTTATCAACCCAAGGAGCTTCGTAAACTTGCAAAGGGTCTGAATAAGATTGCTTACAATACCACTTGAGATGAGTCCGCTAATTCTACTATGGGGGGGTGTTTTCAAAATGGTTGTCAATCACTCATGCACTCCTCAATAATTTACGTAAGAAGAAAATAATTAAATCTATGGAAATAAAACATTCACACATTCCTAAAAATGAATCTACTGCAAATACTGGAAATAGCAATACGTTAAACGACCCTATAAAAGCAATAAAATAATCTAGAAAGCAGAAGAAAAGTGGGGAATAAATACTAGCTTGGAGTAGGCCCAGGCTCCAACAGCTTCCTCCTAGCTGAACACGCACTTAGAACTCTTAGAACTGTAATATATTTATCAAAGTGTTACAATATCTATCTGTCTCTATATCTCTGTATAAATCTATATCAATCTATATCTCTCAGAGTGGTATGCATGTGTTTATGTAACACACCCGCAGAACTTCTGTTACAAAGAGGTTACAATAGTCAATTCATCCGAGACTAAATTAAGACAGTCTGGTGAATGCAATCGACGTCTGCTTAAAATTGGCATTTGGTTCTAACGATGACGTGTTCAATGATTGGTTCGTGCTTTGCCTGGCATTGGTAAGGCACTTTCATACATTGGTGCGATCTCCAATTTATCTCTACATGACGTAGAGTTAGAACTGCACCAGCCGCTATTGTCCACGTCGTGCAAATCTAGTCAACGAGCGAAGAACAGAGGTGTCTTCCCTATGAGGAATGCGCCTAAGTATATCGGGCGCCTTCCCTATACAGAAGGTGTCTTACTATCGTGGTGCCTTCCTAGAAGAGGAAGGCGCTTATCTTCTGTTGGCGCCTTCCTGTGAGAGGAAGGCGCTTGCCTTCTAGTGGTGCCTTCCTTATGGGAGGAAGGCGCTTTTCCTGTCATGGCGCCTTTTCGTCGGTGCCTTCCTTATGAGAGGAAGGTGCTTCCTTCCCTTTGGCGCCTTCCTGGAGGAGGAAGGTGCTTATCTTTCCTTGGCACCTTCTTGGAAGAGGAAGGTGCCTACTTACTCTTGGCGCCTTCCTAGAAGAGGAAGGCACCTACGTTCTCTTGGCACCTTCCTGGAAGAGGAAGGCGCCTACTTTCTCTTGGTGCCTTCCTAGAAGAGGAAGGTGCCTATGTTCTCTGTATTGATCCCCAAAGAAACAAAGTGCCAAGTCCATCAACAAGACCTCGACTGATCCAAATCTAACTAAACCAACTGCAATTCCACAAAATACACTAAAAACACACAAATTAGATAACACGCATAATTTCATCAAATATCTATATAATCATTTATAAAAGTATGCCATCCTTATTATATAGTTGCATAATGATCAAGAAAATGTGTACAAAATATGAGCATTTATGGTGCTCATCACTTACCTCCTTTTTAATTTTGCTCTAGTCTTCAATCTAAACCCCGTCTACATATTTAATTCTACTAATTCTAGATGTTGATCTTTGTACTATTGCCATCCCATGAAAAAACTTTGTGGTTTTATCTCCTTATTTTAACCAAGTTTTTCTTGATTTTAATCTCCAAAATTTCTCATCCTTACTCAAAATATTATGATATTTACTAAGCAACGTTCTTTCCTCCAAGATTGGATTCTTGTGTTCATCTATTTGGAATTTGAAAAGTTCTCCTTTTAGTTATTCTTTCTTCTCAAAAATGTTTACAAAGGTGGTTTTGTTCCATTCTTTTAATATAAATGTCATTGATTTAATTTATATTGGAAGTGTATATAACCCACCTTTCCCTAAATAATTCCATGTTTGTGCTATCATATCAATAGACTAAGAATGGTCTTCCCACATCTACTCATTTTTACAATATTTATTTTTAATTCACTTACCACCATTTTAACTCTTATTGGTTAGTGATGTGAACCAATCCTTGTTAAGGTATTAATTTTAGCACAAGTCCCTTCATTTAGCCAATGATCTGAGAGTATGCATCTATCTATTTTTTTTGCTATCATGTTTTGGCCTATCCTATTTTTGATCCATGTATAGTTGTCCTCTTCAAACTCAACCTACCATAGATTATTGTTTTGAATAAAAGTTGAGAAATCTCTCATACTTTGGGTTATTTTCCTAATTCCCCCAAAATTTTAATCTAGTTTGGTTATGGCATTAAAACCTCCTATGATCATGAATTGTGTTTATTGGTCTTTACTTCTAATAAAGGCTTCAATCACACTCCATACTTCAAATCAAGGTTACGCATAGTGGAGAATTATCGTTAATTCACGAATATTAGGATTTCTAAAATTTAAAATTGGTGAATATGGGGACCCTAGACATCGACCCATTTGCCCAAAAATTTTGGGAACAAAAATTTTTTTGGGTCGGTTCACCCCACTTTGATAATAATTTCACCATTTTTATTTTAAATCGCCAACACTCCCACCTAAATCGTGGACCTTTTTTACCTTCAAATTATAAAAAATATATATTTATCCCACCAAATTTACCTCTTATACCACCAATATATATACTTAATGTGACAATGATACTCATTCATGTAAAACATTCAAACTCCTCGAAAAATGACCTATAGTAGTGAAAACCTTGCAACAAATAGACAAGACCTGAAGCAACCAAAATGACATGCATGATACACTAACTATCAATAGGTTGCATAGAATTGTCGATAGTCGATAGGTTACAGAGAATTATCGATAGTGAAAAGGTTACAGAGAACTATCGATAATCGATAGAATGCAAAGAATTTTCAATAGCTAATAGGTTGCAGAGCGAGAGTTGATAAGTTGTAGAGAGATAGTTGATAGGTTGTAGAGTGAGATCTGATAGGTTGTAGAGTGAGAGTAGATAGGTTGCAGAGAGATAGTTGATTGGTTGTAGAGTGAGAGCCAATAAATTACAGAGACCTATTGATAGTTGATAGGTTGTGAAGCGATAGTTGATAAGTTGTAGAGAATAGTCGATAGTCGATAGGTTGCAAAGATATGTCGAAAGTCGATAGGTTATAGAGTATCATTAGCCGATAGGTTGCAAAGGAGTGTTGATAGCTTATAGGTTACAAAGAACAGTCAATAGTTGATAGGTTGTAGAGAAATAGTTGATAGGTTACAAAGACCTATCAATAGTCGATAGGTTGGAGAAGAGTGTCACTAGTCGATAGGTTGCAGAGGAGTGTTGATAGTCGACTAAAAATTGGTATGTTGCAAGTTTTGTAGCTGATTTTGTACCTTCATTTGATGAATTTTCTTTTGAGAAATTAGAAAAACTATTGAATCAATAATTTTAATTACCTCTACCTATGTCATGGTGCTTATCAATCTCTCTTTATTCTTGTTAGACTATGAGTTTAAGGCCTTGTAGTAGTAAAAATATGACATTTGCTATAGATTTGAATCTCTAAGTGTATTTCTAAGTCATATAATTCTTTTTTAATAAAAATGTAGAAGTTTTTGTACTTTCATTTTGTTCATATTCTAATTTTGTATCTCGGTTGAATAAAGATAAATGCAAAAAAATTTCTATCACTAGAAAAGAGGGAAGTGAGTAGAGATGGAGAGATTCGATCTGCAAAAATCACGATAATGACTAAGTGGAAATTGGTATGTCGCAGGTTTTGCCATGGTGCTTATCAATCCTCTATTTATTCTAGTTAGACTATGACTATGAGGTCTTGTAGTAGTAAGATTTGTATTTGCTCAAGATTTGTAGTAGTAAGATCTAGCATTTGCTCAAGGTTCTTTTTTTGTAAAATTGTAGAAGTTTTTGTACTTTCATTTTGTTCATCTTCTGATTTTGTACTTTCTTTACAGTTACAATGGCACCTACTAGTGATGGAAATAAGGGAGGCCAATCTTCTGTTAACAAGAGTATCCTCAAATATTTTAGCCATATATCAAAATCTAGTGAGCCATCAACATCTGCACAAATTCAAGGTACAAACACATTTTACCTACTAAATAGTTAATTTTTGTATTTTGTTAATTCTTTTACATAATGTCTTTCTTCATCAAAAAATGGTGTTTTTTGGTTTATGGCTTTGGCCAAGTGGTGTGTTTATCTGCCTCTTTTTTTGTTTGTAAAAATGTATTCTATTAATTCTTTAATATAATGTCTTTTTACATCAAAAAATGATATAGAACACCATTGTATGCAGAAAATATTGTTGACCCTGATATGCCTCCACTTGAAGATATTCATGAGGATGAGATGCCTCCACATGAAAATTTTCCTAACAATGACATGCAACAACCACTTGAAGAGATTCCTCAAACTGACACGCCAATCAAAAAAGAAAATGATCATTCAAATAAAATGTAGACTTCTGGGGAATCTTCTAGTTAGAAACCTAAACGTAGAAAGTTAACCAAGTGGACTATTGGAAGGACATTTCAGCTTGAATGATCATCAACATATCCCTTTATTGAGCCAGTCCAACCAGAGAACAACAATGATGTACCAACAGAATGTAGATGCATAATTTGTAGTTGGAAACTAGGAAAGGATCATAAGATGCAACTTAAGTTAGATACAATAGAAAAACATTATGGGAAAGTTTATTCAATAGTAAAATAAAGTGATGGAACAACTAAGAAAATAATTAGGTGGAAGGATGCAATAGAATGTGTGCATGTCAGATATGTAGAAGAATATGAAAAAGAAATGAAACTGCAACAAACTCTTGTTGAGAAAGGTGGAACGATTCAAGCCCAATTTCAAAAAATTCATAAGACCACTTTAGCTTCAAAAAGTTTGTAGTTTGCTGTGGTATATAGTATTCTTAAAAAGGGTAGACCCATGTCTGATTTTATTGATTATAAGCACCTGTTTCAACTAGCTGATGTGCAGAACCTTCCCAGTTCCCATTGGTCAGATCAAAGTGGTTGGGAAATGGTAAAATGTCTATCATTGGTTGAGAAGGACCTGAGAGAGAAAGTAAAACATGCCAAATTCATTTCACTTTCAATTGATGAGGTGATGGTTGTTGACAACACATCTTGGATTTGCATGCATGTGTACACATTGCAAAATCATTTAAGGCAACCTCATTTATTAGCACTACATAAGATGGTGGAAAATTGTAATGCAAAAAACCTTTATAATGTTGTTGTAACCAGTTTAAAGGATATTGCTAGAATGGATGATACATAAATAGCCACAAAGTTAATATGTGTTGGAGCTGATGGTGCTGCTATAATGCAAGGACACAAGAATGGTCTTTGTGTTTGACTTCAGACATCAATTACCCCATATTTGATACCCATTCATTGCATGGCTCATAGAATGAATCTTGCATACAAAATTGTGAGCACATTTGAAAATGTTGCAAGAGTGGAAGAACTTGTACATGAAATACATGCTTATTTTTCGTGTAGTCCAAAAAGGTTTGCAGAGTTTCAACAATTTGCACTAGGAGTTACTGAAGGTAGAAAATTGTTAAAAGATGTAGATACTAGGTGGATTTCATTGTTTCAGCTTGCATACAGAGTTTTTACAGAATATCAATCCTTAGCAGGGTTTATGTATGCAAATCGTAGGGCAGTTGATAAGGCAAAATATTTGCTATACCGTATGACTGACTTGGAAACACTTCTCACATTATGTGGTATTCTTCCATTGTTGCAAGAAATGAATACTTTGATTAAACTTGCACAAGAAATATCTATTTATATTGTTGATTTCATCAGGATGAGAAAACAAATATGTATGCATATTGATAGGATATACTTGTTCGAAGAAAATTTTATAGATCCTTTGTTTGATAGTTGGAAAACTTTAACTAACATCAATGATCCAAAAAGCTTTTTGAAGTTCAACATCAATGATCATATTTGTATTAATGTTCATGGAAATATGATACCTTTATATTGTTTTGAAAAGTGATCACATATAGTTATAGAGGATGTTGAACAAATACCCATAACACAATGGATTTGATGTAGTTTTACACAATACTAAGATTAAATTGATAAAAATAGCATAATCATTGATAAGAGAAATAAGAGATCATTTTCAAAGAGATGAGTTGTTTGAGGTGATGGGTGTGGTTAACCCCATGTTTTGGGATCCTTGTACTGACTACAATACTACAAGTGAGTTGTTTATAAAATATATGGGCACTCTTGTTAAACATTTCACTAAAAGTGTGGAAGTCAATGGTATTGAAATCAATGGTATTCTCAACAAAGAACTTTTGACACAATAGTCAACCCATTTTGGATTGACAATGGTTGGTCAAATGTCACATTTGAGTAACCCTCATGAGCCTGGTTCCATTACACGTTTGTGGAAAAAATTGTATCCAAGTAGTGTCTTACAAGATACGATCAATGAATATTTTTGTTTATATGAATTATGTCAAACAATGATTTTGGGATCTATTGAAGATGAAAGGGTTTTTAGTGCACTCTCTTTTGTGAAATCTAAAGTTCATAATAAGTTGGACAAAAATTTAGAAAATTGTTTGAGAATATATGTGTCATCGTATGAGTTGGACAAGTATCCCTATGATAGAGCTTTGGCATACTGGAAATCCCTAGCAGACAGAAGAGGTATCACTAATACTCATGATAATGAGGATAATGATACTTGCAATGATCAGATTGTGGAGACATAGATATATGCTATGCGTACAAGTGATTTTGGACAAGCTGAGAAGTGTTTGTTTCAGCTTCCTCCATTGTAATATTTCCAAGATTTAACAAAATTGATATATTTGACAGTATTTGTTATCATTTGTTTTCCACTGGGATATTAAAATTGGATTTCAGGTTTACTAAAAGTTGAAGAAAATATTTTGTTCATAAAATTTTATGTTTTAAATAATAACATTGTTAATAAAATTTTATGTTTTATATCATAGCCTTCTTATTGTATTAATTGTGTCCGTTGATAAAATTTTATGTTTTATATCATAGTATTGTTATTGTATTAATATTATTGTATTGGCACAACTGAGCTCTTACTTTTTGTCTAATAAATATTTAATGTCCCACTATGTACATCTATTATGCAAATAAATATACTATATAAGGCAGTCAATTTTAAACCAATAGTAAATATCTCTTTTGTAAATTGAAAGTACAATAGTAAATATAATTGAATTATCATAAATTTCAAAGTAACACAAGAATATACATGGAAACAATAATTGAATAATAGAAGACACAAATTTTGGAAATGTCTTTTTCATTATACGAGAAGTAAATATATTACATTGTACAAAATTATTGACTACAATACAACAAAATTTGCAGTCAACTAGTGAACTATGTTCACTTTTTTAATCTTGAGATTGGGGGCTTGAGGCAGTTTCAGGCTCTCCTTCAGTTTTAGGTTCTTTTCCCTTATCTCCTTGTTCAACAGTCTCTGCTAGTAGTGCTCCAGTTCTGATGAGGCCTTCCTCTGCTGTCTCTAAGCTCCCCAACAATGCTCTTTCTTCTTTTGTTGGATCTTCTTGTACTATAGAAAGCATTTCTTTACCCTTTTCCTTAAGCAAAATATCAAGATCTAAGTTGTGTAACTTTATGATTTTTCTGAAAGCATTGTTCTCTCTAATTGTGGCTTGTAGTCATGTTTTCATTTTTATTACACCTTGAATGTATTCCTTTGCCATTTTTAGATGAACATGCAATATTTTTACTTGTTTTCGTAAGTTATCAAAATTTGACTGCAAAAGAAAAGAAAAAATAAGTCAATTGACAATTATATGGAAAAAATAAAACAAATAAAATTTAGGATGACTCACCTCAACCACATCCTTTGTAGCCTCAACAACTGCAACTTTTTTCTTATCAGAAGCCCATTGGTTAAAATATGCTTGGGCTTCAACATTAATGTTCTCCAACCTATTCAACATAATATCTAAAATTTCATCATTGTATACATCGGTGGCCTTCACTATGTTAGATTGAGCTTGATGTAGCAGACCATCAAGCTTTTTTAGTTCATTTTCAACCAGAGAAAAAATATCTTCTCTTTTAAAAAAAAATTATATCGGGCATTTAAATGCTTGATAAGCACTTTTACCTGATACTCCCAATCACAAAATTCTTCTAAATCTAGAAGCAATGAATCTTTGATCATTGCTTTGATATTATCTACCATCAAAATATCTTTAAAAAAATTAACTTTCTCATCCTCAATTACAAGACGAGGGTCATTGGTTTGAGGAGGCGATGATGAGGTTTAGGGAGATGCAAGTACTTCTATTTGTTGTGCTTATTTATGAGGATCTTGAAGCACATTTGTCACTCTAAAGGCACCTAAAATGTTGCCCTATAAAATATAATCCTCATCAAGTGGAGGATTATCTAACCCTGAGCCTGAAATTCCTTGCATGCTTGAAATATTTCCAAAAGAAAAAGTTGGAAAATCTGAGAGAGTTTGGGTTGGTGCTCCTCGAGAAATGACTGGAAAAAATTATTTTCCAACCCTACATTGACCTCTCATTAATGGTTGTCATGGTGGAGGTGGTGGCGACATCATCTATTATCTTCTTACTAAAAATTATGAGGAGGCACCTAAAAATATTACAATAAGATTTTGTTAAAATTAGTGAGAGAATAAAATTGAATAAAGTAAATATATATTAATTTAAATGAAATACAATTACCTAATAAATATGAGATCTGTTGTGCAGCTACAGCCTGTAAAGGCATGTTGGTGCGGTGTACATCTGAAAAAATATTAAAAAAATCAATAAAAATGATTATAATTTGAACTAAATGAATACATGAATAGAAGCTCAAAATAGTAAGCTTACATGTCATAGGCATTGCCTCACTAGATTGAACATCACATTCCACATGACGTCCAGGTAGAGGTGGATGAGAAACAAGAGAAGAAGAAGCCCTCAAATATTTTGTAGGTCTTTTTTACAATGGTGTTGATTATGATGGTGTGTCAGAATCACCAATGACTTCTAGCATATGGCCCCTTACTACAACATCCCATTTTGTAGAGGATGTGGATGCCCTTATTTGCATTTAGGTAAAAATTAAAAAAATAAAAAAGGAAAAATATTGTAATATAAAAATTAATTACTTTGATCAAAGATACAATTTTACCTGCACCTCTTCGATTGTCATGTCAATATTTACTAGGGTTGGGTGCAGCATGGTCGATACTTCAATATTTTGGAGATTATGAAAATATTCATAATAAAAAGCAAGAATGTAATTGCATGTTGACATAGTTGTAGAAGTGTTCGTTTGGATGTTGTAGAGATCTACTTTGATGTGTTGTGCAATATAGGTACACCAGTCAAATTTATGGTGGCCAAGACACCAAACAAGATAGGCCAATGCCTAAAACAAAATGTCCATTGGTCTTCCTTGCAGAACAAGTCTTGCTTGGAAGAATTCTATACATGCTCTTAGAAACTTGTGTTCAATAGATGCAATATTCAAGCCCCTTTAGGACTTAGATGTAGAAACTAGAAAAAAAATATTAGTTGAGAAATGGAATAAATTTGAACTTTAAACAACACTAGAAATATCGAGAGTTATACCTGACAAATTGTTTGAAGAGAGGTTGTAGTGGGACTCCAGGTATGCTTTGTCATCGTTAGTTAACATGAACTTTGGAGTGATGGCCTCAACATCCTTGTGAGGCAAACCTATCAATCTCTCCACATCTAAGGGTTTGATAGTAAATGAGATATTCTTGTTATGCATTGTCAGATTCATGGTCGTTGTATCATTATCATATATGTCAATAATGTTCTACAACAAATGGTTGTCTATTTTATAGTGCAACATTGAAACTAAACCATGAAAACTAACATCGTTGACCCATGATAAGTCGTATCCCGGTGTGGTTAATATTTTAGAAATGAGGGGGCACACAAGGTTTTTGAAAGAAATTTTGGAAGGAGCAGGGGTGGAAGAGGTCGCCATTGTTGTATTTCATAGAAAATAGGTAGGGTTGGAGGGATCATGGTATACTATGCAAGGTAAAATTTTGAACGTGTAGGGTGCAAGGTATGGTGCGACTAGGGTTAGCTCTGATGTGCTTTAGATGAGAAAAGGTGAAAAATAATTGTTGATGTCTTTTTATAGGCATTTGCATGTCAAAATTTAATGTGGGATTGACACATGGTAGGATTTCATTGGATGTAATTAGGTGACTCAACTATCATTTAACACGATCCAATCAAAACTTCTGGTGCAACTGATTGCAAGGCGAACTATAGGTTGCAACCTATCATTAGTCATTTCCTCTACTACAACCTACCAATAGTTGAAGCCTCTTATGCAATCGATTGGTGGCCAAAGCCTTTGTTGCTTCCTACTGACAGTCAAGGTCTCCTATGCAATCGATCGATGATCAAAACATCTGCTACAACCAATCAATAGTCGATTATTTTCCTAAAACCGATCGACTGGTGAAGCCTCTTATGCAACCTATTGATAGTCAAGGTCTTTTATGCAATCGATCGGTTGTCATAGCCCTGGCTACAACCTATCGATAGTTGAATCCTCTTATGCAACCTACCAATAACTAGGTCTTTCTATGCAACCAACCAACTATTGTAAGCCCTTGCTATAACCTACCAATAGTCGAATCCTATTATGCAACCTATCGATAGTCGGGTCTTCCTATGCAATCGATCAATTGTCGAAGCCACTACTGCAACCTATTGATAGTCGATTCCTATGATGTAATCAATCATAATTTGAATCCTCTAATGCAACCAATAGACAATTGAAGCCTTATTTTTAATCAATTGTCCAAATGTTATCCCTACAAAGTGTTACAATTTGTATGGCGTATATCAAATATTGTCAATCGATCATCCAAACTGTAAAATTTACCATTATTTTATAATTTTTGATGAAAAATAAAGGCAATTCACCATGTCTCCTACATGAGTTTGGACACGATTCACCTTGATTTCAAAATTGATTCACCTTATTTTTATAAATAGAATTTGGGTCCTACCCCTTATATATAACCCAACTTCTAATCTACCTGACCGAGTTGTAGGTCCATAGACATTGATAAGGATGAAATGAATATCTACAAAGTAGCATGTGATTAACGAGGCTATCTAATGCCTAGTTTAATAAATGGTTTCTTAAGAGATTCTAATTGGATTCCAACATGTTAGAATTCCCCCTATTGCTTTTGAATCCACAACATTCCATTCACGTATTGCCCATACTACTTTCATGTTTTTGGAAACTTCTTCCTTTATCATTTTAGTTTCCTAGATACAAAGAATATCATGCTTATTACTTAAATAGAGGTCCCTGGTACACCTCTGCTTTGAGGGGGCATCAACACCCCTTATATTCTATGATATCATAATTATGTCTCATTAGGGGTTGGTCCCTCTTGTGAATTACCAATATCGTTTTATCATTTGGTAAAGAGAAGTTCAACCAACTTAGATTATGTTCCTTTATCTATGTTTACTCTTGCTTCCCTATCTCTCACTTAATAATTTGAATATTTTTCTCTTTTTTCCTTGCTAGTATCGGAGGTAGGTCTTCCTCAATATTATTTCACAACTTTTCTTTTCATTAGATTTATGATCTCCTAGCTCTACTAAGGAATTTTTTGACTTATCCTATTCATTTCCTGGTATTTCCTTATTAATTGTAGAGGTATAAACATCTAACACTACATTTTCTCTACACTTTCCTTCTCATGAATAGTGTATAGTACTTAAAGAGAGTCTTCAAAATCTAATGAGATACATTCTTCAGGTTCAACAAGAATGTTCATCCCTAAATCGAGTTCAGAATGAATAGATGATTCCTTATGAATATGTTGATATTGTTGTACCATGTCCTCTAAGCTTTGATCGACTTTTTTTTCATAGGCTAAAGCCTAAAAACAATTGTGTTTCTTTCAATATCCTTACTTATTGGTCTCCATTGTTTATTTACTTTCATATGTCTAGGCCTTGTTGTGACGTCCTTCACAACGACCCCAAAATTGGGGACCCACCTTAAATTTTGTGATTTCGGAAAATTTTTGTTTATCTGATTTTGCTCGCATCAAGGTCTTGGAAAATTTGCTTTCACTTTGGAATTGCTTACATATTTGCATTTTGAAGGTTTGAATGTAGTTGCAATGCTTCAAAACTGAATATTTTGATTATTTGCATATTAATTGCATTATTTCAAATCAAATAATTTGATTAAAATCATTTTCAAAGGTTTAAATGAAATAATTTGATTAAAATCATTTTCAAAGGTTTAAATGATTAATTTTCATTTAAATAATTAAATTTTATTTTAGGGTTAACCCTAAAATTAGTGCAAAATTGAAATGAACATATCTTGAGGCAGAGAACTCCGTTTGATCTCATTCAAAACTTGGTAAAAAGATATGGATTTTCTCTTTCTAATGATACCAAACTTGCAAGATTCCAGATGTCAATTTCACCAAAAAAATAGCGGGTTAATTTAGCAATATGAGAACTTTGAAATACTTTTGAAAAAAAGGAAAGTTACGGGAAAGTAAAGTTTGGTTTTGTTTTGATATTATGATTATTGTTTCATTATGTAGGTAATACAAGGGCAAGGGTTTGAAGAAGATCGTTATAAAATCCGTTCTCGGTGATGAAACTGAATAACTAAACTTTTCAAATTATAAATAAATCATTGAGATTCATGGAAAAGGCCGGACATTTTATACGAGAGAAGGAGAGGAACGATTGGAAGGAGCAAAGCTACACATTCGTTGGAGGAAAACAGAGAAGGCCATTTGCAGAACAATGGAAATTATTGTAAGATTTTATAAATTGTTTTAAGCATTTTGGATCCAGATTTGTGCACAGATTGTATTTGGAATTAATAAAGTGCTTATTGCAATTTCTTAATAGTTTGTATACCTTAGAAGATTGCATCAATTTATTTGATTTCACTCGTGTGAATACTTGGTGAACATTGGATTGGTTTTAGAATTCTGTAAATGGAAATTTGTTCTGTTGAATTTGTCCGAGACATTAGTTTAATTTCTAAAGCTTAAATATTTTATTATTTTATTTTCATTCTGAAAACTATATATTATAACTTAGTATAATTTTATAAAGTAAAATTATATGACTAAGTTATAATTAAATTTATAATTCGGATATTACATTAATTAATATTCGAATTAATAAATTTAAGAAGGGATAAATGAATATTCTATTCCTCACCTTAATTTCATAAGGTTGAGGAACTCGGATTGATATCTCTAAAATTCAATTTGGATTTGATTTATAATATAGTTCTATCTATTTCAGAAATCCAAATTTCAAACCAGAGATCACATTTACTCTTTTGAATATTTAATTTCATAAATATTTCAAAAGATAAATATTATAAGCAAATCTAATTTATAAACTTTATTTTATCATAAAATCCAAAGTTTATAGATTAGTTTCATATTAAGCCCTAATATTTTATCATTGACAAGGTTTTGGAACCTTATAAATTGGGCAAGACATTATTTCATTTATTCACCTCTTCGGGTTTGATTTATAATTTCATAAGGGAGTTTGAATAAATGATTGCTTTATCAAATAAACATTTGGGAAGTGAATTGATTATAAATCTATTATGTTCCAAAGGTTTATCAAGTTTATAAAATTTCATTTACTTTGATTTTTATTAAAGTTAAATTGAAATTTAATATAAAATGCTAGATTCTTTTTATGCTAATTTCATTTAAAGCATTTTGAGACATTAAATTGAAGAGAGGAAATAAAATTTGGTATACTTTAACCTAAGATCATAAAACGAATTTTATTTTGTTGAATTGATATCAAAGCATGTTATACATGATAAACTTGAAATCATTTACCTAATTCCAGGCCCCTTGTAAACAGTAGTTCACAAATCCAAGAGTTATTCAAGTACTCATTGATGTATATACATATGAAATGTTAGATATAACATAAGAACCTTGGAGATATATAATATTCTTTTCAAGAGAGAATCATAATTCTGAGTTTGTCGGGTGGTTTTGTGATTGGACAAAATCACACCTCAACAAATTGGCGCTAGAAGGAGGGCATGAAAGGTAATGATTTTAATTTTAGCATGTGCAATTTGTTATAAAAAGAAATAAAATTGTTTGAAATTTTCAATTTATGTTGCATTAACGTTAATCTATCATAAATTCAAAAATTAGGTTATGATGCAATTTTTGTGAATTTTCATACATAGCCTTGCATATTAAAGTTGGTTCAATGGCAGAAAATGATTTACCATTTTATAAACATGATGGAACGATTACGCTAGAAGAACATATTCGGGCATATAAAAATGTTATGCTTAGTTTTCAAATTATGCATGAAGATGTTTTTCTGTAGAATGTTTCCATACACATTGGATGAAGTTGCTAAAGATTGGTTTATCAATTTACCTACAGGTTCTACCGCTTCTTGGAATCAACTTGAAACAATGTTCCTTGAACACTTTAGAAAATTGGTCGACACAGATTTGTTATCAAATCAATTTGCCTCTATTCATAAAAGGCCTAATGAATCCATGAATCAATTTAATGATAGGTTTCATAAGTTGTATACGGAAATGGAGATACACTTTATCATTTCAGAAGAAGTTGTTCAAATTTATTTGGAAGCTTTAGATCCTTTTACGGTTAAGTGTTTAGAAATATTTCCTAAGGATTTATCCTTATCTAGCATGTATGGTGGTGCAGTAGTTGTAGAGCAATGGCTGATTTCAAGAGGAATAGATGTGGGTAGATTATCATTACATCACCCTAAGGTTTCAAATCAAGTATCACCTATGAGTCATGATATGCATTTCTTGACACCATTGAACGAAATTGAATGTCCTAGTTTTTCAACCACTTTCGATATTATCCAAGAGGAAGTGAAAGTTTCAAAGCCAATATCCATTGATGAGGATTGTAGTAATCAAGTTTATCAAAATGCAAAAATGCATGAGTCTTCGAGATATTGGAGGAGTTTTAGATTTAACTAGCTTTGAAACATATGATAGAATAGAATCTTCCATAGAGTTGAATGAAACAATTGAAGCTCCGAATTAAAATATTCTAGAGGCAGTTTCATTATGATCGATCATAAAAGTTTATTACTTGAGGAAGATGAGTTTCTTATTGAGGATAGGTTTTTCGAAGGTGAAGAAAGTGAATTTGAAGAGCATTCGATTGTTAAATTTACAAAATGTGAAGATATGGTTGAATCTTACCCTTTAGATTTTGAAGATAATTATTACAATGGATGGGGTATGTATGGTGAATCATTGTTTTCTCACACTCCTAATGATAAAATTTTTGTTTCACTTGCTATGCAAGATGTTGAAACTTCTAGTTCAAAAGAAGGTTTCGTAATTCCTATGCAATCAGAAAGTGATATGCCAATTTCAGAAATAGAACAGGTTCCAAGAGTTGATCATTATGAACATGAGTTTGTAGAACATTCTTCTGTAGTAGAAAGGGAAGAAATGGTAAAACCTTTATATGATTCATCTATTTTAGATGAAGAAGAGGTAAATTCTTTTCTTTCATTCTTGAATGTTGAAGGTTTGAGTGAAAATTTTCAGGATTGTATTGAATACTCAAATGAAGAAACTTCATGTATGGCTAGCAAAGAATTAGAAGTTCCTACTCATCCTAAAGAAACTATTACTTTGTTTGATCAACAAGATTTATGGTGTGGAATAGATGGACACATTCTTGATTGGATGCCAAATTTTGATGCTTCTGAAAAGCAGGTTATTGATGAAGGAATACGAAATGATGGTGGTGATGATAGAGATCATGGAGAAAAATAAAAGACTATAAGGTCTCATCAAATAGTGGTAAATGAAAGTGCACAAAAGGTAGACTCTTATCCTTTGTATTCAAACATTCAAGAATCAGGTAAATTTTTGCATAATCATTTATTGGTTTCCACTTGTTATTTATGATGAGATGTCATTAGAGGTTGATGAAAAAATAGAAGAGATTCTTATTCCCACCACCAAAAGGACTGTATTGCTAAATAAAAAAGAAAACATGCTTGAATCATTGAACCAAGTTCAACAACAATTAACAATTCAATCTAGGATACAAAACTATAATGATTCTTATTTTGTAAATATCCTAGATTTTTGTAAATTGTTATTTGAATATGATTGGCCTAAAAACATAGATGATGATCTTACGTTAAAACTTTCAGAAATAGCTTTCTATTTGAGAGAAATCCTATATGCTTGTGAAAATGAGAATTTAAGTCAAAGTGATGAATCAAGGTTTGAAATTCCCATCTTGTTGAATAAGCATAAGATCATAGAGGAATTAAATCTTAAACATGGAATTGTTTATAAGTTTGAAGCAAATCAGTGGGGTGTGAAAGGCAAAATGAAATTTGTTATATGGTTTGGCCTAATCCTCATTTGGTTAAAACTATGTAAAGTTTGGCATGCATATAATGATATATGTCTTTTAAGGTGTGCCTATCATGTTTGGGATCCAGGGAAATGATGGCAAAAATTTTGCAGTGTCTTGTACATAATGTATATTTTTGTAAATAGTCTTTTGGATTTTGTTTTCTTGTTTTTGTGTTTTGTTTAGTTGGTTGTTTTGTGAGTTTGTTAGTTAGTTATTTTGTTGATGTGTTAATGTGCGATGTTGTTGATGTTTTGTTGTTTTGTTGTTAAGTGTTGTCACATTTTGTTGTGTTTTGTTGAGTACAATGATAAATTAACTTTTCCAGTTTTGGAGCTTCATGATTTTGACGTGTGATTCAAGTTGATATAATTTCAAAGTGGGTTTTTCAAAAGTAAGGTAGTTATGATTGAGATATTGGTCATTTGTTGGTTGTGTTTGGTTTTTGATCCTGGACCGCATAGGATGAGATTACCTGGTTTGAAAACCTGTGAAACCTGGAGAAAAGGAAAAGCGAGATATTGGTTTATGTCCTCATGAATGTGAACTAAGATAAGGTAAATATGAAAAATTGGAATTATATTGCAAAAATTCCACAAGTATGAAAAATACACTTGCATACACTTGCATTTCATAACATTGCATACATCACCCTCGCATTCCACATTTCACATCCCATAGAAATATCATTTATAAAATTCAAAAGTTTTAATTGGTTTTATCAAAAGTCATGTTGCTTTAATCAGGGGCACTTTCACAAAGGCATTTTGAACAAAATTGTAAAAGACAAAAGATTCATGTTTACGCACTATAGTTTCAGGATTCCTAAATTTTTTAGTCACTCAGCCATTTCTAGTATGGTAGGCAACCGCCGAAAAGCATGTCAAATTCTCTTAGGATCTTTGCACAATATACACTACATAGGTCTTGAGATCGAGGACTGATGTTGAAATTGTCTGGAACCAAACACATTTCATGCATATTAAAACCATTTCGGGTAAAATGGTCAAAACCATCCTTGGAAGAAAGTGTAAGACATGTTAGGTTTTTTTGTCCTGTCTTCCCTGGAAAAGGATCCTAGACTCTTCAACAATTGTTTTAATCCTTCAAGGAAGTGTTTTCCAATTATTGAGGAGATTTATAACATGCATAGAGTCTCCTTCTACGATCAAATTGCCTTCTAAGTCTTGAATCATTTGAAGGCCTCTCCACATAGCTCTAGCTTCAACTTCGTTGTTCGTCCTTGTTCCCAAATATTCAGAAAATGCAAACATCATATTCCCATTATGATCTTGCACAATGTTGCCAGCTCCTGCTCTGCCAAGATTTTCCTTAGCTACTCCATCAAAATTAATCTTAAACCAACCCGTAGGAGGTGGGGACAACTTAACATTGGCTCTGGGGTTGACTACCCTAGGCACAGACTCATCTAAAAAGGTTAATCTTAAATATTGAGCAATCGTGGTCTCCTACAGATGAGGTTTACAAATATCAAAAAGGATAAGGTTCACATTCTCGTTGGCAAAGGACAAGATCCTGGCAATGATATTTTGATGATTATGGATAGACTCATTAAAGACTCTATGGTTCATTTCTAACCATACCTACCAAAGATAGTGATTGAGACAAATTTTCCACATGTATCTAAGTCTTTCGCTTGAAAAGCGATAAGGCCTATAAATGGTCTCCTAATTAGCCCTGCACATATAATAGTGATTAGTGATACAAATACCTTTACGCATCATATTATCAATGGTTAGAATTCTTCCTTGGATAACTAGCCATGAAAAGACTACAATTTTTGGAATTAAATTTTTTATCCAAACTAAGTCCTTTTGGAGGACAAAATCCTCATCATAAAGCAGAAGCTTGTAAGTTGATTTAACAGTGAATTACCCGTTTTTTGTAGGAGCCCAGGTCACTTGATCTTCCTTGGGTCTCATGGGGATAAACTGTTGCTCGATAATGTTACAAAGATCATTTGATTCCACTTGAAATCCCTAAATCCTTATTTGTTTCCACTTCATTCTGCCTCTGTCCTCAACCATATAATCGAAGACTTTTTTGCCAATGAGTTATTTTGTGATATCTCTGATTCGGGCTAAGTTAGGATATTGCGTCAGTGGTTCGTCCTTAGCCCACCTGTCATTCTAGCAATTTATCCTCTCACCATTGCCTAAAACCCATCTTAAACCTTTTTTTATGATTTCCTTACAATTGAGAATTGCTTTCCAAAATGCAGAACCTCTGATTGGAACTGAGTCACTTAGAAATTCCATATTTTGAAGATACTTTCATTTGATGATAGTTGTCCATTCATTTTCTTCACCAGAAATGATGCGCCATGCTTGCTTAGCTACTAAAGCTAAATTCATATGAGCAATTCTCCTCAGACCTAAGCCCCCATTTTCTCTGGGTCTGCACACTTTGGTCCATCCTACAAGGTGTATCATTTTTTTCTCCTCTGATCCAGTCCATAAAAATTCTTTTTGGAGTTTCTCAATTTTCTGGAAAACCTTCACAAGGGCTTTGAAAACAAAGAGGAAATAGACTAGAATTCTCTAAAGAGAGGCCTTAGTGAGGGTCAACTTTCCTGCTTGAGATAGAAGATGATCTTTCCATCCAACAAGTTTTTTTTGAATTCTTTCAATAACCTTGTCCCACATTGACTCTCTCGGAGAACCAATGAAAAGAGGGAGACCAAGATATGAAGTGGGGAGGTTTGCTATATCACACCCTAAAATTTTTGCAATCCTTCCTTGCCTCTGAATGGGGGTGTTCAAGAAATATAACTTGATTTTACTAAAATTAAATTTTTGACCAGCAGTGTCCTCATAGAGTTGCAGGATGTATTTAATTCTTTTGGCCTCAACCATCGACGCCTTAGTCAATAGAAGGGTATCATCGACGAATTGTTGGTGAGAAATAACCCTAGTGAGAGATGTTACATGGTAAGAGCTTACTAGTTAAATTTCTCAAGTTTCAAGGAGGAGACCTAGGTTCAAATCTTGACAATCTATACATGCATAATTGCCAAGGTGTTATAATATGTCTACTCACATGTGATTAAAATTTCATTGAATTCCTAAAACTTAATTAAATTCAAAGTCAAAATAAAGAACAATCATTATTTGTTTTCTAAATTTATAATTATTTCCCATCCCAAGTAATTTAATTGTACAATAGATTTTTTTAACTTATAACTAAAATATGTTAAGATTTTCACTTGATATTTCTTTTATGTTTTTCTGATGCATAGAGATCCTCTATAATCCGTAGCCCATCGGGTAAAAATGAATTCAAGTTACCCCAACACTCCAACGAAATTGAATCGGGGTAGCCTACCAACAAGCACTCGATCGCTACCAACCAGCCTAGCCCTCTTTGGTCAAACTTTCACAAGACACATTTATATAGTTAAAGATAATAATTTTTTAACTTATAAATAAAATATGTTAAGATTTTCACTTGATCTTTCTTTTATGTTTTGCTGATGCATAGAGATCCTCTATAATCCCTAGCCCATTGGGTAAAGATGAAGTCAAGTTACCCCAATACTCCAAGGAAATTGAATCGGGGTAGCCTACCGATAAGCACTTGATTGCTACCAACCAGCCTATCCCTTTTTTGTCAAACTTTCACAAGACATATTTACATATAGTTAAAGATAATGATTTTTTTTAAAACAAATCATATACGTTCTTAAATAATATTTTGGGTTTATCCTTTTGAGCCTTTGTAAAGACATAATTTTGAACATATCATTAAATCATACAAAAGTGACAATATCTACCTCCTCAAACATGACAAACATCAAAATCAATAGAATAAGTTAAAGTCTCATCCAAGGGGTATTAAATACCCCAATCCAAAAGCATTGTACTTAAGGAAGATGTGCTAAAGGCACTTTTAATTTAATAGCAATATTTTTGCTAGTTTTTTTTACATAATGTGAAGTACAATGGATGGCACAAGTTGGGGCCACACTCATTGAGGACATAGCAACAAGGGGCCTCCCTTCTTGTTATTTGAACCAAGGTCATCAAGATGAAATACCAAAAACATACCATTGGGATGTCCCTACAGGGACTTTTTCCATAATTTGAAATTTAACCATTTCTTGCCTAGTCAACCTATCAATAGATATTTTTTGCATTAGTGCCAATATTATTAGTGCTTGTGTCACTTCTACCTATATAATTGCTAACTATCATAAATAAAAATACAAGGCATGCAACTTACTAATGTTAATTATCCGTCAAGCCTATCCCTTTTTGGTCAAGCTTTCACAAGACATATTTACATAGTTAAAGATAATGCTTTTTTTTAAACAAATCATATACGTTCTTAAATGATATTTTGGGTTTATCCTTTTGAGCCCTTGTAAAGACATAATTTTGAACATCTCATTAAATCATACAAAAGTGACAATATCTACCTCCTCAAATGACAAACATCAAAATCAATAGAATAAATTAAAGTCTCATCCAAGGGGTATTAAATACCCCAAACCAAAAGCATTGTACTTAAGGAAGATGTGCTAAAGGCACTTTTAATTGAATAGCAATGTTTTTGCCGATTTTTTTTTACATAATGCGAAGTACAATGGATGACACAACTTGAGGGCACACTCATCAAGGACATAGCAACAAGCGGCCTCCCTTCTTGTTATTTGAACCAAGGTCATCGAGATGAAATACCAACAACATACCGTTGGGATATCCCTACAGGGACTTTTTTCCATAATTTCAAATTTCACCATTTCTCGCCTAGTAAACCTATCAATAGAATTTTTTTGCTTTAGTGCCAATATTATTAGTGCTTGTGTCACTTCTACCTATAGCATTGCTAACTATAATAAATAAAAACACAAGGTATGCAACTTACTAATGTTAATTATCCATAAAGCCTATCCCTTTTTGGTCAAACTTTCACAAGACATATTTACATAGTTAAAGATAATGATTTTTTTAAACAAATTATATACGTTCTTAAATGATATTTTGGGTTTATCCTTTTGAGCCCTTGTAAAGACATAATTTTGAACATCTCCTTAAATCATACAAAAGTGACAATATATACCTCGTCAAACATGACAAACATCAAAATCAATCAAATAAGTTAAGGTATTATCCAAGGGGTATTAAATACTTCAAACCAAAAGCATTGAACTTAAGGAAGACATGCTAAAGGTACTTTTAATTGAATAGCAATATTTTTGCTAGTTTTTTTTACATAATGCGAAGTACAATAGATGACACAACTTGGGGCCACACTCATCGAGGGCATAGCAACAAGGAATCTCCCTTCTTGTTATTTGAACCAAGGTCATTGAGATGAAATGCCAACAACATACCATTGGGATGTCCCTACAAGGACTTTCTTCCATAATTTAAAATTTAACCATTTCTCGCCTAATCAACCTATCAATAGACATTTTTTGCATTAGTGCCAATATTATTAGTGCTTGTGTCACTTCTACCTATAGCATTGCTAACTATCATAAATAAAAAACACAAGGCATGCAACTTACTAATTTTAATTATCCATAAAATTAGAAACCTATCTTGCCAACCTTATTTGACTTTCCTCTAGTTCTCATCACCTGACATTACTAGAGATCATGCATTCCAATTCACCCAAACCTTCCATATCCACTAATGTATCCACTCCTCCAAGTCTATCACATGTCTTCCATCCTCAATCATATCCATTCAATTTTATCACCCTTCCCATGCAACATTATACCTCTCCTTTTTCCCTAAACCAATTAGATCCTCCAAAAAAAATCTATCAAAATTAAAATATGGATTAGCTATCAATACAATGCCAAAATTTCTATCTAGTAAATATTAAGAAGTTTTCAAATTTGTTGTTGAAATATACATACAATTACATAAAAGTTTTATTAAGAGTGTGATTGAAGGAATTTTTGCGAATATTGCCACATTTTATGTCAATTTTAGAGATCTTTTCCATTCATAGGTCATCTTTGAAGATATCTTATGTGTACATCCACATGAACATTAGACAAGTCTTCTGCCACAAGTTCCTAGATTTGGTCTATGAACCTCCTTTGTCCTTAAATTATATTTTTTGTGTTTCTCACTCATTGCATTTTGTTTTAATCATTTTAACAATTAGGTATTTCATATTTTAGCTATTACATTTAATTTCTAGATTTTTCCTTATGAAGAACACAATATTATACTAAGAGGGGGGGTGAACAATATAAGACCACTTTTTACTTTTCTTTTCAATTCAATATTATGCAGTGTATAGATAGCAGTATCAATAGCAGTAATCAAGGCAGTGCACAAATCACCATCCACAAAAGTGACACAAAAATTTACGTGGTTCACCCAATGCGGGCTACTCCACGGAGAAAATATTTTGCTAAAAATTTCTCAATAAATATCTTGGGAATCCTTCCCAATTACAATGTTTATGGACCTCTGTCCAAAGGAGATGTTGATCCCCTAAATCTCAAGTTCATGGATCTCTTCCACAGGAGAACTCTTTTCCCTTCTGCTCTAGCTAGTGATCTTCTAGAATACTCTGTCTCTCTACTGCACTAACTTGTGGATCTCTACTTGAAGACTCCTCACTCAGATCTATCTTCAATTGTCTTGGCTAATGGATCTCTATCCACTGAGACTCTGTCCTCTATACTCTGTCACCTCCAAAGCTCTATCAATAGGTTCACTCAGAACCTCTTCAAATCTTCTTAATAGGCACACTCAGAACCTGCTCAATAGGCTCACTCAGAACCCGCTCAAATCTGCTCAATAGGCTCACTCAAAACCTACTCAAATCTGCTCAATAGGTTCACTCAGAACCTGCTCAAATCTGCTCAATAGGTTTACTCATAACCTTCTCAAATCTGATCAATAGGCTCACTCAAAACCTGCTCAAATTTGCTCAATAGGTTCACTCAGAACCTCCTCAAATCTGCTCAACAAGCTCACTCAGAACTTGTCCAAATCTGCTCAACAAGCTCACTCAAAACTTGTCCAAATCTGCTTAATAATTCCTCTCTAGGACTTGCTCAAATTTGCATAGCAAGCTTTCACAAAAGCTTACTCAAAATCAGTCCACAAGCTTTCTCAAAGACTTACCTCAAATCAGCTCAACAAAATCTCAACTCAATCTCATAGAAGCATAAAGAGAATTTTTAGAGACTCAATATGTTCTATACTCAAATCCCAATCTCAACTCAGCAATCTCATAAAAGCATAAAGAGAATTGTTAGAGACTCAATATGTTCTATACTCAAATCCCAATCTCAACTCAAATAAATCTCAACTCAGCAATCTCATAGAAGCATAAAGAGAATTGTTAGATACTCAATATGTTCTAAACTCAAATCCAATTTGTTTCTCAACTCAATTCAAATCAAAATATAGAATAGTTTTTTTTATGGAACTTGAACAACCACTTCACACAATCACTTGACTAGGCTCAAACAACTCTACTCAACCAATCACCATAAGGAACAACTCTTTCTCACAAACCCTATTCCAAGCATGAATCAACCAATTCAAAATGTCTTCAACAATACTCAACAACCACTTTACATAACAATGATACTCGTGTTCTTTTTAGCTCAAGTTCAAGTCCTATGTACAACAACTCACTCCAACAACAATGCTTATAAAACAAGGTTTTGATCACAACTTTCAAACCAAAAAACCTTGAAGCATTAAACCAACTATTTTCGAATACGAAACCACAATCAATCATTTTCACTCCAATGACATTTCAGAAAACAACCACCCAAATAAAATCAATGGGGAATGTTACTCATACCTTTTTGATGCCTTATGAGTTGTCCACTAAATCTGCCACACTCAACACTTTTCCTTTTCCTTTTTCAATCTCAACAAGGGTTAGATATCTTGAGTAATAACACAACAATAAAATAATATCCAAATAACACCTTATTACTCCTATTATTTTAACATCCACCAAAGTTATTTTTAAATAAAACCCTTACTCAAAAATAACTTTCACTAAAAGAACTTTATCAATAACCCTTATTACTCCTAATAATTTCAAAAATCATAATTAAAAATTTAACTCCACAACTCAAACAACCACTATAACCTTATTCCTAAGGTTATTCAACACATCAACTATCAAATCACCTTTACCCCTTATCACTCCACCTTAGGCAATAACAAAATAAATAAAATCCTCAATATCTGCCTCGAGGGGAATCGAACCCCCGTCCTATCCAACACGAACGCCCTAGCCATGGCCAAGGTGCCGCACGAGCTACGGGATCGTTGTGAAGAAAGAAGCGCCACTCGCTTCTTGTTCTTCTATCCTTCCGCCAAAAAAAGAAATGCGCCTTGAGCGCCTCAACAAAGCCAAAACGACGCTTGTAGGAATCGAACGCTTAACCTTCCTACCACCAACACCTTTGCACAAACCAAGATGCCACTAGGCCACATTGCCCAACACGCTTTGGAAAATGGACACGATTAGCTTTCAATATTTGCTGCTTCACAAAACAAAAATAACACGAGCTCTTCCTTCACAAAAGCAAATCCTAAATCTCAATCGAGCAAGGATAATTTTCTTCAAAAAAATTAATGACATATATGTCTTCCCTTAGCTTGGAAACGTCGGCGCTTTTAAACATTCCTTTATGATGTTGGCGAATATTCTTTTAATTTTAAATAAATTTAAATTTAAACTAAATCTTTAAAATTAAATATCTCCATCATCGGGGCACCTTTTTCGATGAAACGAAAAGCCAACTTGGGTTTTAATAAAAATCCATTTCAAATATGTCGTCCATGGTTTTAAATAAAACCTTTTATTTTGCCTACCTTGGTTTTCACAAAAAACCTTCCTTGCACTTTCACAAAACATAGTGCATGCCATCATAGATCCTTTTGACATCAAATAACATTTTGACATCAATGACAACATTTTAGCTTAGGGACTCAAAATGTCCAACATTTTACATCATATCGAGATTCATGCATCTATAATTGTCAAGGTTTTGCATTTTCTTTATTATTTCAAGCTCTGCAAATCCTAAAATTTGCCTCACTATATTTATAGGCAAAAGTGTTGTCAATCTATAGTCCCAGTAACACTATCACATTAGGATTTTCTATTATAGATTCTATAAATCTTAAAGCCTATTTGATTGTCTCTGTATGCAAAAGTGTTAGTGTTTGGTAGTGCTATCATTAGCACCAAGGGTGCTTTCACTAGCGCTAGATATTTGTAGTACTTCTATTGTTTGGTGTGTATTCATTTCTAGCATTTTTCTATCTATATATTTTTGGAATAGGAGTCTAATTTAAATAAACCATTAAAAATCTAACCTCTTTGAGTTTGTTTCTGTAGGTGTCACAATGAACAAAATACAATCCAAGAAGTTAGTTCTACATATCTATAGACGAAAGTGTTGTTATCCTGATAGCAACACCAATGCTTACATTTCTCAGATGCTTCTACAAGTTCTAGAAGCAAAAGCAAATTTCCTCTCTTTCTTTTTTTCTCTTCATTTCAGTTATGTTTAGGTTCATTTTTATCAAATTTATTTGTCTTAAATGTAACCATTTAAAATAAATAAATGAAGAATAAAGAGCATTTAGTCTAGAGAATGTTTCTTACAACCTCTTTATTTAAAAGCTTAAATACTAAACCCTATTTTTCAATATTAAGGGCATACAAATATTGCATCTTGTCTAAAATATTCTTGTGTGCTTGGCTTAGACAAAACAAAGAAAGAGTCTTTTTATCCATATTGTTGAAAAGAAATAGCACATAGGATTAACACATTATTTATTTATAATGATACTTGTACTATCTTTAAAAAGTTATTTTTGGTAGTCTTCTTCTCAACTTATTTGATTATTTATAAACTTTTATTTTATCAACAATTATGTCTCATCAAATGATAAGAGCTTACTAGTTAAATACCTCAAATTTCAAGGAGGAGACCCAAATTCAAATCTTGTCAATCCATACATGCATAATTGCCAAGGTTTTATAATACCACTACATGGTTATGATGTAGTATGGGTAGAGCTTTTTTCAATCCTATATATCCAAATTTAAGAAAAAATATTGTATCCTCACACAATCATGATGTAATATGAGTAGCCCACTCGGTAAAGATGAAGTCAACAAGATCCCAAAACCTCCAGGGAATCGAACCAGGGAAACCTATTGGCAAGCACTCTACTGCTAAACTTTCACTAGACATATTTACATAGATAGAGAGAATAAATAATTTTTAAATAAAGCATAGATGTTCTTAAATGATATTTTGGGTTATCTTTTGAAACCCTTATAAAGACCCAATTTTAAACATATCATCAAATCATACAAAACATGACAATATCTACCTCATCAAACATGACAAACATCTAGATCAACTGAATAAGCTAAAGTATCATCCAAGGGGTATTAAATACCCCATATCAAAAGCATTGTACTTAAGGCAACAATGTTGATGGCACTTTTAATTGAATAGCAATGTTTTTGCCAAAATTTGAAATTTAATCATTTCTCCTTTCATCAACCTATCAATAGGTATTTTGGCATTAGTGCAAGATTATTTGTGCTTGTAGCACTTCTACCTCTAACATTACTGTCACGACCCACCTTGGTAGGACTTGTTATATAAGATGAACTATGTATTGACAGATGATGTTAATGCTTAGCCTTGTTGTTTTTTGATGTATAAATGTTGTTGTTGTATGTCTATTTTATATATAAGGATATGGTACTGTTGATGCTCTATGTGGTTGAAGGATCAACCATTAGGTACTCTCATGGGTGGACAAGATAATTGACCACCTTACTATAGGAATATAGCATGATCAATGCAATAAATTAATCACCAAGGTAGGTAACGCAACACATCTCTTGCAACAATCTAAAACAAACAAATCACCAAATGACTTTATGAATACCATTCCAAAAAAGAGACAATTAGAGACACTGATCAATCACCAAAAGGAACTGGAGACTGGTTGTCTGGTTAAGAACATATTCCACATGTCTAAATCTCGACAATCCCCATAAATACTAACATCATTTGTTGTTCCTACGCAGAAATTTGTATCCCTTTCCTCTTGCAAATCATCATCTGGTGTTGCACAAGCTTGGATATTGTGATTTACTAGGTATTGGACAAAGACAATGATCTATGTGTCTATCCTGCTAACATCATTCTTTATTGTGTCTGCTTTATTTATCTACTTACTTGCTTTTATCACTACTTTATCATAATATCCAAATTATCATGTTGTTGTATGTACTAATTGTTTATTGTGTTTTCTCAAAATTATCCCCATCTTCCATTTAGTGTAAATATAGTATCCAAGTTAAGGTCACAAGCTGTCAAAGGACCAACATCTAACCTGAGAATTTTCTGTCTCTCTCTCTCTATATATATATATAATGGATTCTCAAAAATATAGATTTGAAAATGTGCATGCAAGCTCCAAGTTTTGATCCCTACAAACCTTTAAGAATTTACTAAAACCTATAATCCTCATTATTCTGTTGCACTCCTATTAATGACTTGTGGGCTTTTTTATAACACTAAAATCCAAATTTATTGAAATATCCCCCATAATTTAATAGGAATTACATTAATAATAATAACTTCAAGATAAAAATTGTACTGCATGATAAATCCATTTTGATGACAATATCATAATTTTTTTCCCTTAATGAAATGCATGAGTAATATTATAAAATTTTACCTCCAAAGGCTATGTGGATTGGTAGTTTCTTGTCTGGCCAAGAACTTACTAAGAAGATATTTGGGTTCAAACCTTGGGGTACTAATTTGCAAAGGTAGTAGTTTGCTTTGAATCCTCTAAGTGTACGTCAGACCGATGATGGTACAAATCCCAAATGACCAGTGGTCCCCCTCTCGTGAGGTCAACAACAACAAGGTGGAATAAGCTTGTTGGAAGCAACCCCTATGGCTTGAACCTTGTTCTTGACAATTACTAAAAATAGTGTGGTTATAACCAAATCCCCTATGTATCTAAAAAAATAAAGAATATATATTATAAATTCCAATAAACCGATAAGGATTGACAAATTATAAGAAATATATATATATATATATATATATATATATATGATAAATATGTTCTTAATTTGAAGATCCAAACTCCCAAACCAAGAAAATAAATTTTAGACAGATTATTAAGAAAAAAATAGAATATGTAATAAAATATGTGAGAAACAAACTGATTATTATAAAGGAACAATGGTTACAGCGAAGGCTGAGACAACCCATTTTGGTATCCAAAAAACTGTTCAGGACTACTATCAACTAAAACACATACCTATTCAAAATATTTCATAGATTACAGGAAGCCCTGACACTATTCTAATGGCTTTGAACATGTATGAATGCATAGTAATGGTCAACATATATACATTGCTTTATATTGCCATTTCTCTTGCAATGTTGATATCACTTGGTACATTACAGAAGCAATCTTGATCACGTCACCAACATTCCCGACTTCAAAATGGTCACATGAAATATAAAAATTCCAAAACTGTGTTTTATGATGTCGCTCAAGACATATCTGAGATAAGAGCATAAAACACTTGAATATCATAGTCCACCTTCAAAGTCATTTTCAAGGATGTCGGCCACATTATAATATGTCAATGCCATTGCAGAGGTAATTTTGATATACAAAAAGGAATGATCAGTCAATCCTTTCCTTCATTACATCACTTTCCAGACACATTTCTGAAGTAGCTCCTTCATCAATAGGTTTATCAATTTTGTCATGATTCTTCCTCTGCACAACAATTTTCTTCCCATACTTTGCATATGCCAAATTTAGAGCTGACCTCACTGATATTTCAGGATGTTTGGCTTCTACAGCCTCATCAACTTTGTCCATACCAGATTCTTTAGTTTCATCTCCTTTACTTTCTGCTGGGTCCTAACTTGTTTTTTCTGTTTGTGTGGGGGTGCCACTATACTTCATAACCCGTCTAAAGGGCTCATGAAATGTGTCATAAAGTCGTTTTACCTGTGAAAGTAATAAGAATGATAATTACAATGATTGTATTTATCTTGGCAATCTATGTTATGAACAACATGATAATTGGAAAACAACAGACAAAGAGAAGGAATACAATGAGACTGTATTTTTGTAAAACACAATTGAAATCAAAAAGTTGTTTTAACGAAGAAAATGATAGCAGACAAAGATTTTTTCTGTAAAACACAATGGAAAAAGCAATTTTAATTCAGGGGAAAAAATGGATGAGAATAAAACTGCATAGAATCATAAACAATGTGCAACATACATCAAACTTCACTCCAGGAGATCACAAGCCATAATGACTCATTATCCAAAAATAAATATTTGATATTTGGCTCAAGAGGACACCAAATAATTTGAAACTAGGAAGGAGAGTGGATACAGACTTTAAACAATACACATAGAAAATATTATCCTTCAATTCATTAAGAATAAGTAAAGGGGCTAAAATCAACATAATTTGAAACTAAGAAGGTGAGTGGATAAAGACTTCAAACGGTACTGGATCCTAGCTGATTATACCATATACAATATCTTTACATCATAATATTATCTTGTTTATTTATTTAGATGTTTACCTACCATATAAATAATCCATTATAAGGTTATTTATTAAGAGGTAGGTAGTAGGCATCATAACCATACTCCTTATATAACTATTTATACATACACACCTCATATTGTATATTTCACAAAAGAGACCTATTTGTCCCTTATGGTATCAAACCATGTTATTGAACCTGTGGTTCAACTTCTGGTCAATGACCAACAATTCTATTGAACTTGTAGCTTATACTTGTTTTGGCTTGTGGCTAAGATAATTTTCAGGAAATATATTTTTTCTTCAATGGAATTTTCAACAAGTGCCTAAAAAGTCCTCTCATCCACCCAAATTCCAACTAGATATTTATGTTAGCAAAATATTGTAGTATTCATAGGTTAATCAATCACCAGGATCATAAATAACATCAATAACATGCATATATCAAATGAACAATAATCTCACATAAATCTCATAGAAATATTTATTGAAACTACTAAAGCAATGCATAAATGCAAAGCTTCCTCAAGTTACATATTACATGGCTTTGTCTTCAATATAAAGATACATGAGACTCTTCACATTACATGACTCTTGATCTTTGCTCTCCTCAAACTCACGGGAGAACCAACTCTTCATATTTCCCTTTTACATAATAAATCTCATATATTACATAAAGACAAAGTCTCTCATGATTGCTCATAACTCCCTACTTCTAAACTTGACACTTCACACACATAACTCTCACTTGCTAACAAGACACCTCACACACTTATTTACATGACACATACTCACACCTAATAACTTGACACATACTATAGACATAAATATCAAACACACACCCTAATCTAAATATTTACAAAGAGACCAAATAATGTAATACCTCCAACACCCCTCATATTATATTATTTGGTATGAAGGATTTTTGCTTTCAATCTCTCAATCTTGTCTTCATTCTCCAACTCTGGCTTTGGTATTGCTTGAGATTCTGATTGCTTCTAGAATTGTCTTGAAAATGATTTTTTGAAGAAGTTTGTCTAGTGCCATCATTAATATTCTTTTCCATTCATGTTTATTATGATTATTCTCTTTGTTCCAACAATATTCTTGAGGATTCCTGATTATTATGATTATTCTCTTTGTTCCATATTATCATTAATTTCTTAATTTCAATTCAATCGCTTTATTCAATTTTCTTTCATCAATTTGTTCTCAATAAATATCAAATTCTTTCTTCAATCAATTTCAAATTCTTTCTTATATCTCCCTATAATTCAATTTCTAAATAAATCAATTTCAATTCTTCAATTGAATTTCAAATTTCAAATTTTAAATTTTTTTATATCTCCCTTCAATTTCAATTTCAATCTTCTCCCAATTTAATTTCTTTCTTCAAATTCAATTTCAATTTCAATTCTTCAATTTATCAAATCAATAATTAATTTCTCCTTTCAATCAATTTTCTTCTTCTCTCTCCCATTTATTTCATTAAGCAACTAATCAATCACCTTCTTATAAATCCCAAAGGTTTAAGCTTTACCTTTAATAGCGCTTTATTCTACAAATTAGGGCGTTACGTCTACACTCACTAATATTGTTGCTTCTTGAGCATTACTCCAGATTGTATCAACCAAGTAGGTTATGCGTTCCTTATCCTTCCATTTCCACTATCTTCTCAAGCGTTGCAATAGGCACATGCGTTCATTTTCTGCACGACATTCTACAACAATCTTCTAGTCTCTGGAATGCACCAACTCCTTGTAGAGCCTTGGACATCTCTCCACCTACTTTTGGTTGCTCTATCTTTAACGTCTAACACTGGACGTCTTCCCTCGAACTCTTGATACTTCTCAGAATGCCTTATCACCAATGCTAGACGTCTTTGTGCTATGTCATCGTCCAATAACACTTGCAATATTTTAGACTTCAATCCGGATTCAGCGTGCACTCTCCAACTCCATAAATGTTCTTCCTCCATTCTCCTTCAATATCCTCCAATGTTCGTTCTTCCTCCAATATCCTTCTTCTACCACATTCCTCCAATCTCCTTCTTCTACCACATTCTTTGCAATCTTCTTTCTTCTTTAATCCTCCAAGTTTTTCATCGACTTAACATTCCTTCAACGCATGCTATCACATAAAAACCTACACATGCTCCTTCAACGTAGCTCCCTTCCAATCTGTCTACTCTCCTTCTTTCCTAGACATCTAACGTGGCTCTCGCCAATGAGACAATGATACTAGTAAATTAATCACCATGATCATAAATAACATCAATAACATGCATATATCAAATGAACAATAATCTCACAAAAATATTTATTGAAACTACTAAAGCAATGCATAAATGCAAAGCTTCCTCGAGTTACATATTACATGGCTTTGTCTTCAATATAAAGATACATGAGACTCTTCACATTACATGACTCTTGACCTTTGCTCTCCTCAAACTCACAAGAAAACCAACTTTTCAAATTTCCCTTTTACATAATAAATCTCATATATTACATAAAGACAGCCTCTCATGATTGCTTATAACTCCCTACTTCTAAACTTGACACTTCACACACATAACTCTCACTTGCTAACGAGACACCTCACACACTTATTTACATGACACAAACTCACACCTAATAACTTGACACATACTACAGACATAAATATCAATCACACACCCTAATCTAAATATTTACAAAGGGACCAAATAATGTAACACCTCCAACAATTTAATCATTATTTATCAACCTAATAAAACACAACAAGGTGCAACCCGAGAGCAAAATGGTGTGATCTAGAGATGAAATGGTGTCACAAAGATAAGAGGTGTGATTTCAAATTGAAAGGGTACAGATCAAACATCAAAACAAGCAATCTAAGACTCAAAACAACACAATGTAAAAGTCAAAAGGGGTCCAAGATACGAAGAAATGCAACCTTAGATATAGAGAGGTGCAACAATCAACAAATTAAAAAGAGTAAAACATAGTGGCTTCTAAACCTAAATTTTTTAAGGAAGATGCAAGTACTTGGTAGAATATATACAAGAAGAATACTTCATTTGATGCTACTCATTTTAATCAACCTCAAATTTGAGCTCAAAAATTATTCATCTTGGGGTCAATTGGAAAAGCTTTTCTTACGCAAATGGTCTTAGAAATAATGATAAAAAAAGGTTAAAACAGGAAATTGCATTACCAAAAGCTAAATTGAAAGAACAAAATGATGAGTTCCATAGATTGAAGGATCAAATTAAAGTCATATCTTCACAAACTAAATTTTTCAAGAAATAAAATGGA
Organism: Wollemia nobilis; assembly: GCA_028583015.1. Lineage (NCBI taxonomy): Eukaryota > Viridiplantae > Streptophyta > Pinopsida > Araucariales > Araucariaceae > Wollemia > Wollemia nobilis. Next base: position 6,630,943 of record JAQPPZ010001340.1, read on the forward strand.
ACTCACAAGTGTTCAAAAGATTTTGGTGAAATCTTGTCCAATTAGGAACAAAAAAAAAAAGCTCAGTTGAAGAATCATGATCATGTCTTGCTCATGGAAATAATTTTTTTTAAGAATGATCAAAAGGTGCCACCTAAAAGTAATTTACACTCTATTGATAACTAGACGTGAGCTTAGGCATGTAGATAATATTGTTGCTACTTATGATGTAATTGCAACTATTCTCAAAAGCCTTGTCAATACCCACAAAATGAGGAATTATTGTTGTCAAACTGCACCTACAAGTCATCCAAAGAGAGGAACTTATAGATATCCTAATCATGAAAGATGTCATTATCAAGAATTAGTTTATCAACACCCACACCATCTTGAATGATGGCGTAGTTATGGTTTTTATCAAAAACAGTCATATATTAGAAATTCTCAAAAACACACTTAGATTCAAGATCAAAGTGATTTCTTACAAAAATTATATTCAAACATGATGCCTCTCAAAATTGATTTGGAATGGATTAGTCCTGGTTCAATGAGATAATATTCTCAATATTTGGGAGCATCATATCTTCATGAAACTTCATGTGCTTTGACGACAACTCCATCCCTTGTAGTTGTGACAATTTTGATGGACACATACACAAAATTGGATCATAAAAGAAGGTATTCATCCCCAGTTTGAAAATTCCCAATGATGCTTCAAGGTTGAAGCTTCTTGAGAAGGGGGACATGTACAAGACATAACCATATACCTTGTCATGCCATATATAATACCTTTCTATTATAATGTAATCTTATCTATGTACACACATGCTTTATTAAAAACCTATTACAAGTTTATTTATTAAAAAGTACGAAGGGGTCATGACTGTCTAAGTTATACACATTGGACATTTGGAGATTATATATATAAAGCAAGACACACAAAATTGAAATGCTTTCATTATGTTGTCTTCCAATCCTTCCTTGTGGTGCAAAAACAAGACTTTTACCCTATGCTTTTTGAAACATGTTTTCTTATTTGGATTGGAAGATATCAGTAATTGACCTGTAGCCACCATCATAGATCATCAGGTAATGTTAGAACAAGCAAACCAAACTTGACAGCAAAAAGCACTTGCCCATCAAATCATTGGTCAAGTGGCGAATTGGAGTGTTCTTTGTGCAAACAAGCCAAGTTCAAACCCAGGTAAGTGTACCCACTTATAAATCAAGCTTTGAGACTGGATGAAAAGCCACAGTGGCCTTGACAACCCATACAACATAAGTCACCAGACACTTGGGTAACCTCATATATGTATCCCATTCTCTTTAGGAGCCAATATCAAAGGTTATCCATGACATATTCAATCCCTAATCTACCAATTTAAGAGGTTAACATTACAGATTTCTTATTATATCCACACATTATGTTGGTGAAAAACTGGCTAATTACCAGGTATGGCCAGGACATTAATATCTTTGAGATGATTTCTCATTACTAACATGAATATTGCTTTATATCCCGCAGAGATTGATATAGTTGAAATGATTACGCTTTTCATTTTACACACCAAGAATGTAAACACTAAAATGCATTTGAAGACATGGCAATTTTTGGCTTCACAAAGTATCAAAGGACACTTAGCAAAATGAGAAGAAGAATTAAAAAAAAAACAATACGAATAATATACGAACACTAAAAATCTGGAAAATGCAGAAGAGCATTAAAGTTCAATATAAAATCCTTGTTTGAAAAATATATTTCTTAAGAGGACATTAATATAAATAATAAAATGTTGCCCAATGGATTTGGCAAGAGGTGGGGAGTGAGGACTTCCAAACTGTAAGCCAAGTTTTCAATCCCACAAGCGAGGCACCTTGCAGAGTCATGAGATAATGTGGATGCAGAGGCCAAACTCATGGAAATTTATGGAAGTAGGATCAAATGGCCCTAGACCTAAGGTTGAATGCAACCACATTATAGATCCAAGCTCACCTTCGTGTTTTCTATGAGCTTTGTCCTGGTGTTAAAGCTTAACATTCTAAATTCAAGGCATTGTGGAGCAACACTAAACACTAAATGGGAAGAAATCACATGAGCCCGACCTAAGTTCAAATACCAACATTCTAATGGACACTCTCACGATAAGCAAGCGCTGTGATAATATAGTTTATTGAAATACTATATTAATGTTGTCATGATGTAATATAATTGGAGCCCATTTCAACCCATATAACCAACTAAAAAATAAGAAAAATAATAAATTTAAAATTCTACGTATCATTAAAAATGACTAGAAAAAAATACCAAATAACAAAAAAATGAAGTTCAAAATCTAGAGCACTATTTTTGTCCTCACAACTTGTGTGTATGTATACATGGGCACATTCACACAGCTAAGATATAAAAAAAACCAAAGAAGGCCAATGGGACTCTAGATATAAAACTATTAGTAAGAACAATAATAACTAAAAAGAACTAACAATATATGTAAACTAGAGTAAGCTATAAAGCAAAACTAATGTATAGCATTATATTTCAGCCTCAAGTGATGGACCCAGGATGGAAAACTACATATGTTCCACAAAGTTCTGGTCTGAGGGCAGCTGAAGGGCAGAATGTGTTTTTGGGATGCCAGGATGCATCTCCGAGACGGACACCACATCCAAAGATCAGTCCCTATAAAATATAAGAAACTACTGGACCATGACAAGACAACTAACCTCAACTTGAATTTTATTTTGTTAATAAATTCACCCGTAACCATTGGCGTTGTGCTCCTTTCCATCTCCATAATCTGAATAACATAAACCATACTTACATAACTCGGCGAGTTTTTGGAAAACACGTAGACTCCAAGTGCAAGTTAGTCAAAATTGGCTATGTGAGTTTTTTCTCTGGACTATGTGAGTTTTTTAAAATATTAGAAAAACTCACTGGACTTGTGAGTCCTGAGAAAAAAATTGGCTGTAGTGAACTTCATGTAGAAATGGGAATAAAAGTTTTATTTTTTTGGTTTTGGCCTCAATGACAAAGACAGGTGAAAGAAGGTGAAGGCAGCCATAAGAAATATGCATTTGCATCCTTAAACACAAATCTTTTCCAGATTTCCAGTGCTTGGAAGGGCCAAGAAGTGCTATTGCATTGACTAACCAAATTTTCCCTCAGCCTGCAGCATGGAGCATTGTCCATCTTCCATTGCATTTTCTGTGTCCTAAGGAAACAATTATAAAAAATGAATTTAATAGCATTAACCCAGTGAGTACTCCTCATCCACTTATCATAAAGCACTCATCCATAACCATTAACATTGTACTTCTCTCCATCTCTATAATGTGAATAGCATAAACCACAGCGAGTTTTTGGAGAACTAATCGAGTTTGAGCGCAAGTCGGTCGAAAAGAATTTTTTTTAATTGAGTCATGAGGGTTTTTTAGGCAAGTTTTTTTTGTTTTAATTTCAGAAAAACTTAACAGACTAGTGAATCACGAGGAAAAAAGTTGGCTGCAGTGAATTTCATGCAGAAATGAGAATAAAAGTTCTCTTTTTTTGGTTTTGGTTTCATTTCTATTGTTTCCAGTGACAGAGAGAGCTGTGAGGAGGTGAAGGCAGCCACAAGAAACATGCATTTGCATCCTTAAACACAAACATTTTCTGGATTTCAGAAATCTAACAGCCGCCCAATGCTTGGAAAGGGCCAGAAGTGTTATCGCAGTGACCAACCTGCAGCATGGAGCATTGCTCATCATCCATTGCATTTTTTGTGTCCTAAGGAAACAATTACAGAAAATGAATTTCATAGTATTAAACCAGTGAGTACTCCTCAACCACTTACCATAAAGCACTCCCACAACGCAGGTGAAAATTACTTCAACAAAGAATATTTCACAAAATATGCTCATTGGGCTTAACATCCTCATGATCAGGTCACATACCTAAATATTTGACAGGTAGATGAGAATTTGACAACGGTGAAGGTGAAGTTTGGAATTGACACCACAATTCTAACACTAGCAAACTGATCAAAACAAGACAAAATCCCACATATAATGCCTATTGGGTTGGATCGATCCTAAATGGAAAGTGAATTTCATTTGGTATTATATAGAGAACCCTTGGTATTAGTATCTCCACAAAGATACATAGTAATGATGGTATCACAAGGAAATCTTGCTTGCAAGTAAAACTTACTGTACTAGCATGGACCTTGCTAACAAGCTGAGTGATGCAGCTTATCGTTTCCTTAATGATGCAGATTATTACAAGCATGGAAGGAACGTTTGAATTAACCTTGGGGTAAGGGTGGGGCAGAAGAAAATTACCCTATTTCTTAAGATATATAATCACTGAACAAACAGTAAGAAGGTCTAGGGCTAGTTTTTTTTAGTTAAGTCCAAGTCTGAGTCACAAATTTGCCTTGCCAAGTCCAAGTGTCTGTACTATGGCATAATCCATGCAGAGGTAGATACCTAATGAAAGATGCCCTAACAGATACAAGTAATATTTAAAACTAAAAATAATTCACTTTTAAAAGGTATAAATAAGTTCCTAAAAACCATGCCCATTCTCTCCAATCTAATTCCAGATTAAAATATAATAAAACTGCACACATAAAATAACAAAAAAAATATATATCCCAACCCTAGCATGAATATATATTTCCACATTTTCTGATAAAAGCTGAGCTTCTAAGTGGCTTCCCTCATTAAAATTGAAAAATGATCAAACAAGCCACAAACAAACATGGCATATATGTCAAGGACTAGATTAGAGAATGAGACAGAAATCATTTGATTTATATGTGAGGGAGAGAGAGGCACTTTTCCTATCCTCATCTATGTGCGGGTGTATATAAACATAAATGTAAACTATCAATCAAGTTTTACCTAAAAATAAAAAAACCAATTCATTTTCCCATATTTTCTCTTCACTCTAAAAAATAATAAAAATTTACATCATTCCAACAAGTCAAAGTGAATTGGAATGAGATAGTGCACTCCAGAGACCTTTTCTATTTCTAGGGGTTTCACAAGACAGATGTTTCCTTTAGATTATAATAATATGATTCCACAACTTAGTTGGATCAAAAATCATTTTTTTTGAGGTAAAGATAAACATGCAACCATTCTTTTAGTAATTATATTTTTCTCATGAAATGTAAATAAGAAACTAAATGATCATCCTCTATACATGTACTGATTCAATAAGCTGCTCACCAAATGTGCAATTAATTCAACATCATAACTAAAAGTGCAAATTATGCTTCACTAGAAATAAGACATCAAACATATCCATACCTACAAGCCTGCAACTAATCAATCATCGCTTGAATAATTGAGGATTAAAAATAGCAGAGCAACAATAGCAAAGGAAAGGAGATAAGTTATGTTGACGTAGAACACTAACAGACTGCACAAGCCACATATAATAATAACAAAGTGCTCTAATAAAGCCTAACATTAAAAGAGCAGAAAATACCTTGTGTTCCCTAATTCCAGGACAATGAACCAAATCTTCCATAGAAGCCCCCGTGATTCCTGACAATGACTGGACATGTCAAATAGAATTGGAAGTTAGGCAAAGGAATAACATGTCACATATCTTAAAAACATAAAGTTCTAAAACATTGAGATGCTTGTAGTCTAAGCACACAGGTTATATTTGGCAATAATAAAAAAATATCTATATCAATTTTTTAGTAAGGATATCAAATAGTAGAGATATTACTCTTCTGTTGATAGGAAAACTGAGACATAAGAATTTGAAAACATTTCCCCAGAATGAAATAAAAATAGGAAGGGGCATGGGCACTGAGACTCATTGAAGCTTTAAAATTGTAAGTCATAGAGAGTGGGCTTAACTATAAATTTCTGCTATCACTAGAGGCTTTATGATAGGGCTCCACTTGGACATGCAGACTTTAAGAAACGATATGGACCAAATATTTCCTCCTCCCATTGGCTAGCTATCTAGTGGTTTGATTTCACAGGTAACTCTGAAACAATTCTTGATCCAAATTCAAAAGTTCAATATGTATGTGCGTGTGCATGCAAATCATGTCATGGATGATTGGAGGATTCAACTTCATTGCTATTCAGACCACAAAGGTCCCACATGCCATTCAGACCACTAGGGTTCCACACCAGAAAAATGATAGGCCCCACAAACATGTGAACAAAAGGGATAAGGATTCATGTGAGTTCTGAGTGAATTTCAATAGAATAGTTCCTGTTCAGACCTTGGTATCAAAGCTAAAAGAAGAAAGATTATCTGTGCAGCACCAAAGAGGCTTGTTTCACAGACATGTTTCTACCCAAAGAAATTGTTTTTGTCAAGTATTCCTTTTAAGTTTTCAATTATAGTTTTCAATCACAACAAAAATGAAAGTCCAATTTGCTTGTCAGTCACTAGTTCATCAGCACACAAGCAAAATGGATGCCAGCATGCATTCATTCACTCCAATAAGTGGAGTCACCTTCTTCACAAAAGGCACAGTATTTGATGGTTCTTCACATCTTTGCCTTCCGTTTCAACAACCAATGCATGAATTCTGACCCACTAGAATATGGGATAATGGTGGCTTGCACAATAATGGTGGTGATAACCCTCCAATTGAGTTTTTGGAAAAATTTGTGGAATGAATGTTGGATAGCCTCACTCATGACAGTGAGTCCACTAACTCTTGGTTTAGCTTGCACTTCCCTAGGAGTAGAAGATAAATGATAGTTCCAGGAGGATTTTAACATGCATAAAGATAATTTAAAATTTAGTACTAATCTACTTTATTTGCAGATCTGTAATTCTGAAAATTTGACATTTTGAAATATTTAATGGATTGCACAATACAAGGTACATGATGCACATCATTGAAATCGTACTTACGCATGTTCAAATATGATGCAAATGTAGGCTAAATTTTAACTTCAAGTTCTGATATCTTTTATTTGCTAATGAATTGATCATTCACATGGTTTACTTTGACATTGACACATATAGTTTATTTGGTCTGTGTTGCATGTTATCAAGCGGTTAAGGGAGGGTACAAAGGAGACTCTATTTCAGTATCCCCAACCCTCTAGACTGCATTTCTCATTCTGTTTCCATGTCTCATTTCTCATTTAAGGTATCATATATAGCAAGTTTGAAGAGACTTTGGGAATGCCATCTTTGTATTGCCACTTGAGAGAGAGATATGACAAACCGAGACATACAATACCAATGAGTGGACCCTTAATTTCACAGTACAATACAAATATGGAGCTCAAGTGTACACAATGGTTATACTAATACAACGTGTAGCATGTAGGGGTGTTCTACTCGTGGCTACAAATATATGAATGCAACACACTGTGATACATTTTCCATATTATGCAAGGGAAAACAACAATATGGAAAAAATATAGTTGACATATACATAAAACATGGTATATAGAGATCAAAGCATGTATCATTCTCATTCCAATTATTTGCAATGCATATCTAGAATATGGCCTGGTCAACATATAGCATACACACTGATGATGAGTATGCCTTGATGATACTATAGACCAGAAGACCAGACAGTAGGGTGTAGATAAGGTATTGCAGTTGGAGGAGGGCAACCTGTTAGGAACCTTGATATAAAAATAAGCATAACCGCAATAGCAATGCAGGAATAAATGGAAATGCTTATAAACTAAATGACCATGAAAATGAAAATAACAGAAGCACTCAAAAAAATAACTGGATGGAATAGAATAAACTTATATTAATCAAGCGGAACAAATATCACAAGCCTCTTCAAGGGGGCAACCTTCTTGGAAGCAGAGCTCAGATACAATTTGAGAAAAATGAGATACATTCTACTCCAAACCCATGTCCTTATATACTCTTATTTACCCTAACCCTGATGCTCAAGGGTCGGACCACATGAAAGAGGGGACCCAAGCTACTAACTTCTACTTATAATAAAAGTAAAGGTTACATCATAATGGGCCCATACACACTAGGCACCCAAGGTGCAAATATACACCAACACTAGACCAATATATAACAATCTTTGTGTTATGATAGGGTCCTAACATACCTCCTCCTTCCACAAGCTTTGTCCTCAAATCTTGAGGTAAGGAAACTGATGTTGTAGTTGGAGTGGCTCCCAGGTGGCATATTTTGGCTGCAATCCACGCCATTGTATTAGAACATCAGTGAGAGTGCGGTTGCAAAGTGTGCGTGTATGCCAGTCTAAAATACTCGTAGGTTCTAAGATGATTGAGCCTTCCTCATCCAACTAGGCTAGAGTGAATTGGACCTACATACGGTTTCCAAGGACGACCTTTAAATATGAGACATGGAAAACTAGATGTATTGTGGAAGAAAGCGGTAATTCTAGCTTGTAGGGCACGGGGTCAACTTGCTAGAGCACTTTATACCATAGTTGAGAATCTGCAAAAAATCCCAATTCAAACCAATTTTTCCTGATTTTTGCCCCTTTTTCCCCCAAAAAATGTGCCATGCATAAAAAAAACTTATTTTCAATTAAAATTTGCATTTTCTTCGGTTTTTTCAATGAAAAATTTTCGACTTTTTACCCATTTTTTCCCTTTTTTTGTCGATTTTTTATTTTTCCTTATTCTTTTTCCATGTTGATTTCGATTTTCTCAACTATGCTTTATACGATCCTAGATTTTAACTACCACCAAGTTTTAGTGATGACTGCTTGTAGGGTTGCAGGCATAGGAAAACCATGTCCCAGATGTTAAAATTGCACTCAAACGATGCTGATCTGCTTGTTGCATATGGTTCCATGCCATAATAAAATTATCTTTGAGATGGTGGAGTAGTTTTGCATGCTCCATGAGAGTAGAATACACTGCTTGAACCTTGGAACTACCTAGAATGTATAATAGAAGTGACAATGAAGGGTGTCCATAAACTACTTCATATGGTGCCATCTTGGTGGAGTGATCAGAAGTATTATACCACCATTCAGCCAAAGGAAGCCATTTGACCCAATGAGTCGGTTGCTCAGATGCAAAGCAACAGAGATAAGTTTCCAAGCACTTGTTGACAATTTCAGTTTGCCCATCTAGGGATGGTATGCCAAGCTCATCTTGAGTTGTGTGCCATGCAACTTGAACAGTTCCTACCAGAAATGACTAGTAAATGTGGGGTCACGATCAGATGTGATGGACTGAGGCATGCCATGAAAGCGAAAAATGGAATCAAGGAATATTTGGGCAATAGTTGAGGCCTTGTAAGGGTGGGCTAGAGGACAGAAATGAGCATACTCAAACAATCCACCACCACTAGAATGATTGTTTTGCCTCCAAACTTTGCAAGTCCTCCAATAAAATCCATAGAAATATTCATCCAAACAATCTCTAAAATTGGAAGAGGCTAGAGTGTGCCCAATGTGCAAATAGTTTCACCCTTAACGCACTAACAAGTGTTACACTCTGCAACAAAGGTCTTGATATCCTTTTTCATCTTTGACCAGAAAAATGTGTGTTTAGCCCGTTCATATGTTTTTAAGAAGCCTATATGTCTTACAGTTGGTAGAACCATCCAATTCCTTTAGCATAGACTCATGGAGTGGTGAATTTCCAGGGATAACAAGGTGACCCCGATATTGTAGATATTGTCCAACCCATGTATATCTTGGGCAAGAGTTAGGATCAATTTGAAGTTGTTGAATTAATGATTGCAAGGTAAAATATTTGGGTCACTTCACCTTGAAGTTGGTGGGTCCATTGAGGAAGCTTTTGGTTTAAGGTTTAGGTTTTTTTTCCTTTTTTTCAAATGATTGTAACTTTGTTGTTACTTGTTTCCATGTGCAGGCATATAAAAAATGAAACCTTTTTTTCCTTGTTGTTACTTGTAACTTTGTACCTTTTCATATTTTAAGCAATACAAGATGTGTTTTGTCCCTTTCATGTGTACTTAAAGCTTGAGCCTTGTATGATATCTTGACATGAATTATTGCTTTTATTGCAATATTTGATTTGCATAATGTTAATTCATTTTAATATGCATGAAAAAACTTTTTTGCAATGAGAATTTTTGTTTTCTTTGGATTTTTTTTTACCGATTTTTTCCCTGATTTTTTATCGATTTTTCAATATTTAAAAATACCGATTCTGATTTTCTCAACCGTGGTCTCAAATTCAACACAAGTGAGCCACGGGTGCATATTTTATAACCATTGGTACCATTGAACTGCTTCTTATTCTAGGTTGAAATATGCGATTGTGAGCCTTTGATTATGAGTGGCATGAAGAAAAAAATATTGTTTGGCCCAATACAACCAACTAGTTGGATCCTCTCCATCAAATTTTGGAAAGTCTAGCTTAGGCATTCTTTGAACTATATTTAGCGACAAGGTAGTTTTTGCTCTGCCCTTAGAACTACCATCTTGACTCCTTGGTGATTGTCTTGCCAGAACATCGTATTTTGCATTTAGGCCTGTTAAACAACTCTTGAGGTTGTCAATTTTATCCTAATTTTCTAATATATATAATACCTAAAGGATTTGTGTCTGATTGCATTCAATTTGTTTCAATTGGTCACCTAATTGCTCTAGCTATTAGGTAGCTCTAGAACCACCAGCCATTCATTTTAGGGTTTCCAAAATAGTTTATTGGAGTTATATGTCAAATCAGCTCAAAGAGAGAATTGGAATGGACTATACCACAAAATAACAATTTTTGGAAGGTAGGGTTTTGAAAATGGGTTTATATAGTTGGGTCTCAAAACGATCAGCTTGACGAGGGCTATATCACAAAACGGTGAATTTTGGCTTTTCTATTTACAACTGACTAGTCCACTAGCAGACTACATGTTGAACCTGATCCTGAATGAGAGATCCTAGAATAGAGATGGGGAAATCCTGCCTGGTTAATAGAATCCATACAAGGGAATGCTGGTGATAGAGCTTTTAAATTTCCCATTTTTTATTGTGGATAGAGAGCCCCTTCTGGTTCCAAAGTGTTTCCTCTCTCCTTTGATCGGTTCGAAGTAATCTCTTCTTTTTGCTTCCACCTAGAGTTAGGCCCCTGTTCCACTGGTGTGGCCCATACATACATAGTGGGTGCAGAGAGCCTTTATGAAGCTATGACCACCCTTATATCTTAATAGGTCACGTGATGCTTTTTAAACAGTTAATAATCCCCTTTAAAATAAAGATGGTTAGTTCAACCACAGATATCCTTTTAAAATAGAGAGGGGTCAATTGTGCGATATTCGATAGGGGGTTGGTTCAGCAATAGAAGTATGAGAACGACCTCACTCATATTTTTGTTTGATCGAGTAACTGCCTAAGATAAAGAGCCAGAGATGTTCAACCACATATCTTATACGTGTTACCAGAGGGGTTCCACGCTCTTACAAAAATATGATTCTTCCCGATATGGTAAGTGGGTAAGGTTGGTTCAACCACAAATCTTATACACGAGGTGAGTTCAGCAAGTGAAATTATTGGATCGAGGGAGTGCACTTTGGAATCCCCAAAGGGATTAAAAAACCCGATTCAAACCCTCTTGATAGAATGGCTTCTGCTTTTCCCATCTCATCAAAATAGAGAGACTGGTCGATTACCCCTTTCTTCTATCAAGACTAACAAGTGTGTGCTAATAATGAGGTGCAAAGAGAGGGAAGTGCTTATGTTGCGAAGAGAGGGGGGCTACCACCTACCAAAGCCTCATTGAACGTTCAAAACGCTATCGGGAGGAGCACTTAATGAAACGGGATCAGGCTTTTGACCAATCCCGAGTGAAGACACTTTCTCACTGAGAGGGCGCATCCCTCGACCTGGGGGAGGAAAGGGCTCTCTTAGGATAGGTCGAGGGATGCTAAGGTGGGAAAGAAAGTAGGCTTTCCCCCTTTTAAAATAAAGAGAGTTGCATGATCTTGAGAGAGAAGTCTATGTTGGTTCTAGAACCCGGATTCAAGATCCAAGCCGGAGGTCATATCCATCCTGGCAGGTGCTAGAACCTTCTATAGTCTATCGAATCTTGGCTTTTAAAAGCTTCCTTTTAAAATGTCCAACCGGATTTTTTAAGGGCTCGTTCATGGTTTTGTTCATCCAGGAAGTTGAGGAAGGGTTGGCCCCTCCTACTCCTAGCTAGTGAGAGAAGTTGGAAAAGGTTGCCCCCGCCTATCCCTAGCTAGTGAAAGGAGTTGGGAAAAGGCTAGTAAAGCCACTATTTATTCCCTTGAGGCGGGGAGCCTTCTATCTATATTATGGGAGAGAAAGAAAAGAATAGGTGCACTTTATTTCTTACTTGATACAAGAGAGAGGGTGATTCGAGAGAGGCTCTCTATCCATAGCTAGGCTTTGTGGGAAGAAATGCAAGCTCTATTATGCAGTCGAGTACCCAATCACGTTGTAATCAATGGGATAATGCGGTATCATGCTTTTTAGTTTTAAAGGTCCTCTTTAGACTTGAAGGGAATCTTTAAAACCTTGTTCATGGTTTTCTTCTACAATGAGTCTTTAGGTGCAAAGGGAGACCCTTGTTCTCATCCGAGAGCCTAACCCTTTTAAAGAGGTCGAGTTCGCTTGTTCACCTTTCTCAGAGGTCGTTTTCTCTTTCCCCTACCCGGTATTCATCCTAGGAAAGAGTAGAGATCCATCTAGGCAAGTCGTCTATTTTAAAAGGAGGCCAACGACCGCATAAATGGTTGAGGAAGTCGAGGGATATTGGCTTTTGTTCGATCCCGTTCAAGAATGGTCTGTTTTTCGATTCGTTGATACCAACTCTCCATATATAATATTAAGAGGGCTCAAGATTATAGAGCTTGATCGACCTATTGAATGAAATGGAGAGGGCTTAAGATTGATCCATTGAATGAAAGGGAGAGAGGGCCGCACTCGTTGATAGGAAGAGGGAGAGAGAAGAGTCTTATTGCCATACATAATAAGATTGCAACTTCCCCTCCTGGGAGATAGAGTTGGAGATAGAATCCTTGACCTTATATTAAGGTCTTCGATCGAGTGCTTTTTAATCGAAGAGCCAAAGACCCTTAAAAAGATAGGTCGAGTAAGATTCCCTCTTAATATAATGGATAGAGAGCATCTCAAGAGTGTTGATCCTTACCTTATAAAAATGGGGGTGGGGGATTTTAAGAGAGGAGAGAGCCTCGCTTACCTCAAAAGCTCTAAATCTTGAGCGAGCATTATATCTTAAGAGGGTGCTCACTCCCTCTCCCTCTCTCGAGATTATGGATAGAGAGCTTACCAGGAGCCTTTTAAAATAGAGAGCGTTATTTTTTCATACGCCCTTTTTAAGGCATAAGAATTTACACACTCTCCCTCTTCACCACTAGCTACGTATATAAGATCTCACCTAGTTCTTTTTGAGGTCGGTCGAGAGGTCAATTTAGACGAATCATTCACCTTTGATAAGGGAAAGGGCCATCCATATTCACAAGCTACCTTTGTCACAGAGTTTCATTGAACTTGTTGAACCCTCTATGTTCTAAAAAGGGCCTTCTACCTTTTAAAATCTGAGGGGGAGGGGGAGGGGACTTCTCTCTTGGGACCACTCCCAAAGCATATCTATCCAAGGGTCAACCTTTAAAAGCCATGGAGAACCAATAGATATTCATTTCCACACTTCCTCCCCCTCTATTCTAAATGCAGGATCTCTCTATTTTAAATGGATTCACACTATGAACAATGCCATAAAGCCATACCATAGTGCGGACTTCCTCTCTTCACCGGGACCAACCCCTCTCTATTTTAAAAGCTCCTCCCTTCTCTGTCACTCTTCTCTCTTCACCGTAGCACCTATCGAACAAGACCTCTTCTCCTTCCACCATCGGTTTTATAAGGGGACAACTTTTACTCCTCTCTCTTCACCGCCTACTCTTCAAGAAGAAGTAGATTTTCGTATTTTTTGAAAGCCCCATTATATAAGAGACCTATGAATCAATAAATAGATCGAGTGGTAAAGGTCCTCTTATATAAGGTTTGGGTGCCCCCATTATATAAGAGACCTATGAATCAAGCTTTTTGAGGTCGAATGATAAAGGTCGAGTGGTAAAGGTCCTCTTATATAAGGTCCGGGTGCCCCCATTATAAGAGGTCATTACGTCTTAATCAAGAGCGGGGGCTGACTTCTCTCTAGGTGTATATTTAAGAGCCCACTTCAAGTTTTAAAGAGGGCCAAGAACATTAAAGGGAACTCCTCTCCCTCGAAAAACCTCATAATAGGGTTGAGTCGGAAGAGCCAGTCCTAGCGCCCTCTATCTATAATGGCAAGCTCTATATTTTAAAGTGTTAGCCCATGTTAAGACTACAACAATATGAATGAGGAGAACTCGGGACCTTGAAACGTTCTTCTTTGACAAGGGAAAATAACCTGGAATCTAGTGCCAAGTATAGTAATTCAAGTGGATAATAGTTTGGTCGGTTATGGGTTGTTGAATGTAGATTCTAATTTCGGTGCCTCGCTAGAGTTGGAAAGAAGAGAAGTATCTAAAATTTTTTTCCTTTTTTAAGGACTTGTTTTACCTTTCTTTGTTTAATCATTCCCGTTCCACCCACCCGCAATAGCTATTGTCATCCATTCGCCCTTTCGAAGAGATTGACTCGACATGCATAGGTTAATCCATTCATTAGGGGATATGGGGGAAGTCGCCTCCCTCTGTAATATGATAGATAAAAAAGTCTTTAATCGTGTCTATAGACAGGGCTATGCTCGACCTTTTGGATAAGAGAGGCGAGAGGGGCAACCCACTTAACCCATGCACGCCGATCGGAACAAGAGAAGAGTGGGGATGTTGTTGGGTCCTTTCCACTAGATAGATTTGACTAGAACAGATGAATTCATGCATGTGAGCACTCGTATCCAACCTCCAACTGCTCTCTATTCTAAAAGGTATCCAGTTTCATGCCTCTCGTGAGTCTCGTTCCCCGTGTTCCTCTTGCTCCTCCCCAGATTTTGAATGCCTCTTTTAGTGCCTCTTGTGCATAAATGCCTCCCTTTTTCGGGTATCCCATGTGTTCTTCCTCCGGTGCCGATTGAGCCCGGGTAGAAAGAACTTTAAGAGGTGTTCCTTGTCAACATCCTCTCGAATTGGTTTCCTCTTGATTCCAATCAAAGAGAAAAGATGATGCCCTTTAATATAATATAATACTTGGCCAGCGCATGTCTCCGCATTCAAAAGTGTGATCTTATTTCCCAATTTCCTAGATAAAAGGTGAATTCCAGGCGGCCATAAAGCTAGACTAAATAGAGAGGTTATCCATGAGTTAGGTCCTAACATCTTATTATGTATCCCTATCGATGTTGCAAGAAAAAATGGATGGAATAACCTCTCAGATAAGGAAATCTGATGAATTTTCTCAGTCAAATGCGTCAATGAGGAGAGGGCCAACCCTTTAAAATGGTTTTGGGGTAGCCTTAATTAACGGTTGGACCATCACATCTTGCATCTAACATCTCTATTACAGTTTCCCTATGACTGGCAACCCCCTAAAAGAGATCAATATAGGTGTTCTCTACTATATGAAGAGTGGATCCAAGTCGATTCCGGGTCAAATCGAATGCTGAGAGAGAATAAAAAGTGAATCCGAGCAGCCATCGACTCCATATTCAAGGGATTCCCCAGCATTTAGGGAGTCAAATCAAGAGAATGCTACAAAATATGAAAGGTTAGAATGGAGAGGTTGTTAGTGAAATAAGCGATTCTCGCTTATCCGAGAATGCAAATCATGGTGGTGTAAAACATTATAAATTGCAGTTTAATATGAAGCTTGAATAATGACTGAGTCTTCCCAATATGGTATCAGAGCCCTCTCTCCTTAATAACCGCAGGCTGATTTTATTAAGAGAGGAGCTCCTAAGTGTCGCGAAGGAAGGCGTGTTCTCCTTTATAGAGAGAGGCAACATTCCCTCTTAAAATATGGAGAGGTGGAAGTCTGTTTCAAATCTTCATTTCGAATACGCGCCTTCATCCTCCACCAGCAAGCACAACCTTTTAAATTAAGCAATCCTTTTTATTCTAAGAGGTGGAGTTTTGTCTAAAAAGCTCATCCGCACAGTTATGAATATAAATAGAGAGGTAGGGATACAACTCTCTATGGCTTGTTGTAGGATCTGCCCGAAGGATTAAGGTTTACTGCATTGTAAGCCGCACGGAAGGCCCAGGCGTAGGAATCCCAGCCAAAGCTAGTGTATATGGCACAGGAAGCTGCCCGACATACGGTATGTATATGGTCTGGAATGGAGATGTTCAACATCTCCATCTGAGCGCAGCTTCGAGCCATGCTAAATGCGAGAGAATGGAGGGATTCCTTCCTCACCATAGGAATATACAACGCACTAGAATACCCTTGTTGACGATATTTTACAGGGACAATGCTCGAACAATGTGATATCTCACACCGGTCTTTAACCCTTCCTCCTCTTGTGTATAAGTAGTTATTTCATATCTAGAGGTTAATCGTACTCTAGCAACCTGGAGTTTTTTTAAAAGAGGTAAGGCAGAGTTTGGTTTTTTGGGGGTGATAGTGGAAAAGTTGACAGATAAGTTACCTTTACCATCACTCTAACCGCTTTGCTTTGCTTTTAAAATAGAGGGAGGAGGAGATTTTCACCT